>JARFIW010001057.1:0-1200000 GCA_036346225.1 Platerodrilus igneus
ACTATTAACAGTCACCTGATGATCATCTACCAATAAAAATTGACAATTTAGGGAAAGTTGGCATGTGATTTCGTTCCCAGCAGTTAAATGAATGCTTCTACTTGTATCTTGAAGTAGTAAACAGCAGCGGCGATTACAGCGGAGGACCTGTATTTCGTCCGTTATGCTATCTTTATCTATCTTATTCCGGGTCTTTGGAAAAAATGCAGCAAATTTGGATAATCACAATCGTCACTCTAAAGATTTCCGTAAAAACGCTTGATTAAAAATTATAAGTAGAAAATTTGCTTACAATTATATACTCATTAATCTTATGTTAATTAATCATCTTACCTTCGCACGATTTTGCATTTTAAATATTGCGCAATGCCGCCAAATTTATGTCTGTTTAAATTGGTGTCAGATTAACGTTAAAATCTGTCCATAATAAAATATCTCCAATTACTATGAATGTAACAATTAACTGTATATGTACAATTTTTAAATCTAACAGTTAATCATTTACAAAACAAATGGCAAAAAAAATCGTATCTAATTGAGTTCCATTAATAATTTTAGTACATTTTCCTCCTTGAGTAGGTGACGCTTCTTTCTTTTATATATCTTATCTCGTCTCTATACTGATCTGCAGTACGTTTCTCAATAGTTTACATACCCGTTAAATATGTTAAAATATATAAGCTTTTGACACATTTTATTGCTACTTAGGTTAAGTAAGGTTCACGTTTGTTATAATTCTATCAAAATTACAGTAATTTTGAAACAGCATTGTTACATCGTTATCTTATAATGGTCAGTACATTTAAATACGTGTATTTATAAACTACATTATTTTATTTTAGGTGTAAAATATCTGGAGTACCAAATAAGTTCATCATTTTGAGTGAACTGGATCGAATTCGTTGTGTTTTTTATGTATAAGGGAGAAAACCTTGGTAATACAATATTTTAGTAGTTGCAGCAAGAACTCCAGTCGCCGAGTACGAATACTGTAGATGTGATATTAATGATTCCTTTTTTGAGGTAAGTTGCTGAAGCTCTGCATAGAGCTCCGCAATTTTCCAAGAACATGTGAATTGGTTCCGATATAATGCATCGTGGTGTGAATTCAAAAATTCCATACGGAGTCCACTTAAAATGTACAGTACTACTTATCAAACCAATTTATCGATCTAGAATACAGTTACAATGGCGCTAAAGAGTCTAAAATTAAAAGGGACAAGACCATTAGATCAAACAATAGATTGATAGATTGGTGGCAAGACGGGCGAATTTAAAGAATCAAAACAAGCAAACGTGATGAATCTAGAATCATCTGGTTATTTCTAAAAGCTTCTGGAATCTTTGTTGGTTACATAAATAAACCGTACGACCCGTTGGTCTAGTTTAAATTTGAGTATAAACGCGCATGCATAATGAATAAATTATTTTATCGATTGTGAAAATATATACGTTTAATGTCTATACATATTAAATGCTTGTGTAGATAAATTACGTAGTTGAATTTAGTAGTAAATATTATTTAATATTCGCGTTAAGCAATAAATGAATACGGTAAAAAATGTTAGTAATTATCAGTGATCTCTGTAACGGTATCTCAGTATATTAAGATTTTCCTCTAAACAATTCTGAATAGTCAGGTTTATATTGGAACGAATGAAGAACTGTAAATTGAAGTTCTTTACAGTATGTTTATGCATTTGAAACGTTATTTAATATCAACACTTTAAAATATTTTTTAAAAAAGTACTAGTAAAATTATTCAATATAGACTGATTATTTAAATAGCAAGTACATTTATGACTCAAGTTTTTGAATTAGAACTTCATGCAATTATACCTATAATCGATAACTTACATAGTTTATATTGATAAAGTCGGTCTTTTGGATGTTCATTATTGTGTAAAAATTTACTTAAGGAAAACAATTCCATCCACATGTAGGACATACACGCATAAGATTTTATCATTGTATTGCTAGAATATTTTTAAAAATTCTGAACGCCTCATACATATATGATAAAACAACCTTTTCTATAGATTATTTTACTTTGTAGAGATAATATTATTCTACATTTTAGAACACTAATTACCTGGTTTTCAACACATTGTACAGAGAGCAGTAAACGTCATTGATGCATCTATATCCAAAAGTCACCAAAAAACTTAAGTCTCCTGGTTTTTATTTTTTTGAATTCATTTTGCTGCGCCAATAATTAACGAATTTAACAATACAACTGGTATAAAAAATGTGGCTTAGCACTTTCCCTGCGTCAAGATTGTTTATGACGTGACTGGAAGCGGCAAGGTAAATTTGACGAAAAGTACTGGTACATCCATTTTTATATTCTTGAGGTTTGACGTCAATGAAAATATACGTCACAAAAAGTCAAGGTCAACTATCATAGCTTACGCCAAAAGGCGCCATACGCAAATTTTATATATTTCTTAACAGTATGCGAACGACGTTTTTGGTGGTGACTGAAATTTTGGGTGATTATATGCTAAGTTAATCAACCAAGGATAATAGCATTATTTACAAATAATTCAAAACTTACAACAAAATATTTACAACATTTTTTCATGGAATAAACTGAAACAGAGCTCATCACATAAACCAGAATTTTCAGGACATGCTTTACATTACCAAACAGTATCCTTTCTTATTTTTTTAAATAACAAACACGGCATCTTTTTCTCGCACGTCGTTTTCCATCTGGGTTTCCTTCTTAGTTGGAATGTGTTTTGAAGTTTTGGTTTGGCGGTTTCAACAGAAAGTGTGTCTGGCAAAAGTGCCTCTATGGTAGCTAACCGAAAATCATAAAAAGCAAGCCTTTTACCGGAATATTTACAAAAAATTCGATAGGAATTAAAGAGGAGGAGCTAGAAACTATAGATGCTCAATTTTTTGTACCAGATCTTTTACAGGGATGGATAATAAGACATAATCTGGTCCTGCCTGTCAATGCCATCCATATATTTATTATACTTAATTATGGGTTCTAGTTTTTCTTTTACAGCACCCCATCTGTTTGTAATTGCAGCCATATTATTTTTAAACTCTGTGGAAATGTAGGTGACCTCTCTTTTATCCTTCCACTTCCCTACCATTATTCCATTCCGATACGTAGCTTTAGTTTCACCGCGCTTTAATTTGGCAAGTGTGACTTCTTTAAGTAGATCTTTTCTGTTACCTCTTAGAGTATCTGAACAATAAGTGTTACGGTGCATTAAGTTCTCTGCTAATTCACTAATATTATAGTAACTATCCATAAATAATGTCCATGATCCAAATAGTTTTGCATCAGGTGTATAGCTACTTTTTGAGCATGTACTTCACCTCCCATTTCGTTCAGTTGTCCAGTATAAACAGCCAAATTTAGTATAAAGCCGTTTGGGTCAATAAGCATGTAGAGCTTTAATCTAGATTTGTGCCTCTTGTTAGCAATATATTGCCTAAAAACACGTCTACCACTCCATAGTTCCATAGACTCGTCTATACCTATATTTTTCCAGGATAGTATAATTGGTGCATTCTGTTATTAAAATACTCGATCAGTGGTCTAATCTTATAAAGGCGATCAGCTGGCACAGTTTCGTTTGGCTTAAGATTTCTGGAAAAATGAAAACACCTCAAAAGAATTAAAAATCTCTCCCGACTGATTTGCTTAGAAAAACATTTAAAATTTAAAAAAACGAGAAGTTTTCTAATAATCCTGAATTCTGTTCAATTTAATTCTTCCCATGTGATACACTACTTCCAGAAATTTCAGAAATTCATTTCTAGTAACGTCTGCCCATTCAGAAATTCGAAATCTTACATGCTTGCCTTTTTCTAAAAAGAGATCTAACGCATATGCATTAGTTTCTTCAATTATTTGGTTAATAATAATGTCATCCATCAAAAGTCTAAAATATTCATACGGGAGGGTATTTTTAGGTAAATCAAATAAAATCTTATTAGTTTTATTATAAACAAATTCTTTCATATTATTTGTATCATCTTGCCATGAATCACCGATATCAGAGACATTCATTTCAATATCAACATGCTGATCAACTTCTGCTTCCTCATCTGTTTCCGTTTCTGTTACGAACGAATATTAATAAATGTTGAATAGATAGTAAACGATTACAGGAGGCACCTACCTTTCTCTTCATCACTACTTTGTGAAAAATGTTGCTCGGTTTCATTATTTTCATCACTGTCCGAATGATATAAATAATGTAACAGCTCGTCATCAGTGAAATTTTTCGGATTTTTAACCGTAAATTTACGTTTTTTTAAGCTCGCTATGACTCATTTTCAAACTTAACAATAAAACTTAAAAACAAAACAGGTAAACCGTAACTACGACGTATTTATTCGACACCTATACAATGTGCGGACGAGAGCGCAAACACTTACCACCACTGTAGAACGAATACTAACGTATTTAAACTAAAGTAAGTAGTGGCGCCAAATGGCGTCATACGCATATACCTAGCAAAACTAATGCCGCCAAGTGGCGTCATTCGCATTTGAAGTGTTAAATTATTTCGAATCATAAGTGTTCGTGATGGATACATAACCTTACTGTGCAAACTTATTCATTATTCTTCTGCGTCTTCCTTGGTATAAAGATAACCAAATCGCTTGTTCCCTATTAAATTTACTTAGTGCGCCGCGAGTGCAATTTAGCATTCAGGGAATATCTTCTATTCTAGGAGTTCATCAATCTTTGCCAGATTCAGTACTGCCCATTAATGGGTGTTTTCTATGCGCAATGCCATGTTGTTAATATTTTAGGTCCCCTATGTTGATACACAGAGCAAATTTTTTAGTTGTGTTGTTGGTCACGTTTTGGATTTTGTCTGAAATAAAAATTCGAACTCATCCCACTTTAATACTCACTTATTGTAGTAGAAATCAAAGTAAGTCCAGTTGTCTCCGCTATACCGAGGGCAACTTTCTCTGAGTGTATAGCAGGCAGAATGTTTTAAATAGTAAGTCTTGCCTAAAAAGCGCCGTATGGATGTCATTAGATTTTTCATGTAAAAGAGACCCGCCGTTAAACAGGTGTGGAAATAATAGTCAAGATAGATGGAAAAATTCCGAAAGAGAATATACCTTGCTGGTGTCAGGTCCGCGGAGGCAAGAATGAGAGGGGTTAAGGAAAATACCGTAAACTTTTACAAAAAAGTGAGCGCTACCTAACTAGGAAAAAAAGCGAAATAGGAAGGTTAGGACTCCTTATAACCATCGAATAGTTTAAACTGATATTATCAACTTTCATTAATGAAATTTTGAAAGGTACATTAAAATTTACAAATCTTTATCGGTACGCAATTTCTCATAGAGTTTCAAATCAATCAAAATCAGCAAAACACCGATAACGCTACACTAAAATAATTGGACACAAAATTAGAACAACACGAAACAAGCAAGCTATAAAACCCAAGACGATACAAAAAAATTTAAAATAAAATTCACAGACATATGGAGTTTTTCATTTTTTAGTACACGTATATGACGAACCTAAGGCAGTTCTTTATTTTTGAGTCGGTTCCTGCTAAAATATTGAATCTCGAAGAAGAACTTGAGGTTTCCTAAATACCTATTTGTAAATGAATTTAAGACAAAAATAAAACTACGGAGACAAAAATGTTTATTGATCGTAACGATTCAACAAAAGAAAACTAAACAATAATTAAAACCCTTCACCACAAATAATATTTAAAACTTAAGTACGATATCTATTAAGTTCCCAAGACCAGGAAGACATAATAAAATGATGACTAGTAACTCTGTGGTATGTATTAAATAAACGGTAATTAAAACCATTCTCCAGAAAAAAATATTCACCATTTTATTTGACTTTGCGATCCTCTGAACTTAATGGATACCGTAATTTGCGTAGTTAGTTTTAAATATTTTTGTAGTGAAGGGTTTTAATTATTGTTTATTTGAGTTGTAAATCATCATTTTAAAAGAAACATATTTATGGATATTTATTAGAATTCTAGGAACAAAAAAAGTGCTAAGAGGTTAACATAATATTTCTTGCAATTATTGGAAATAAAATTAATACTTTAAACCATGCTTTAACTTTATCTTTAAAAAAAATAAATAAGTTTAGATCTCATACAAGGAAGAGCATATTTTGTTTACGATGTGCGCATTACGTTTACAAAAATCTTTATAAGTCTGAACTTCGAGGAAAAGTCAGAAATTATCCGTAATGTTGGCTATAGCCCTTCTTATATTGTTCATACTACCTTCTGTCCTCGTTTATTCTACTGTTATGCTGTTGTGGTTCTGTTATGGAATTTCAATCCTAATTCTTCCATTTATCTTCCTTGTGTTGCAGATAGATCATGACCGCTCCATTAGAAGTGCGTAGCAAAGAGAAACAACGAGCAGTAATCCGGTTTTTGTGGTCGGAAGGTATCAAGGGCCGCAATCCATCAAAGACTTTCGGTACAATACGGAAACAGTGCCTTGCCACAACGGAGTATCAACCAATGAATTGAAAAATTCAAAAATGGTCGCACGAACGACAACGTACTGCTACAAATAATGACCACATCGAGCGTGCACGTGACGTGGTTTTGTTAGACATACGAGTGCGTATTGATGAAGTGGCACATAATCTGCAAATTAGTCATGGTTCTGCCTACAAAATCATCCACAACTGATTTGGGTTTCATAAAGTCTGTGCAAGATGGATCCCAAAGCAGCTCACAATCTTTCATAAACAAAAATGCTTGGAAATCTTCCAAAAAGATTTGGATCCCTATAGTTAAGAAGGTGACGGCTTATTAGATAAAATCACCACTGGTGACAAAACACAGGTTCGTTACGAGCCGGAGACAGAGTATGGAATGGAAACATCCACAATCGCCGAGCTAGAAAAAGTTCCAAATCCAACCATCCGCATGAAAGCCTACGCTTACAGTTTTGTGGAAAGCAAAAGGCCCTGTACTGAAACATTATTAGGAGAAAGACGCAACAATAAACAGTGCGCGTTATAGTGAGTGTTTACTGACAAGCTAAAGCCTGCAATTTGAAGTATAAATAATATAAATAAATAGTATAAATAGAAACATGTTAAGAAATGTTTTCCAATCCTCAAGTTATTGAATTTATATGAAATTTAACTATATAAAGATTAATCAACTGATTTCACGTTAAGCGTATTGGCTACCTAAAAGTCGCTCCCAGGGCGCAACACAAATTGAAGGCACTCACTCTTCTAAACTTTAAAATTTTCACTTAATGTATTCATCCAAATATATCAAACATTAATAAATCAAAGTCACCTTCAATTTATGTCATTAATGTCAAACTTGAAATTTTATTATTTTGACAACGATCCTAGGTCAAGGATAGAAACGTAAATAAAGATGATTTTAACAACTATACGTGGTTTATTTCCCAAAGAAACCTAAGAAAAATACAAAACAACTACAACAAACATTTAGGGAGTATTTACCTTTTCTATGGTTTCTGGTATTATGAAAGTCTTTATCTGAAATTTAACCATCCCATTTGTTTTCTAAAACAAATATTTTGGAGTAACACAAAACACGTGGTGCACAACGATTTTCATAGTATAATAGTGATCCAAAGTAACGACTCAATCCTTTTATTATAGGTTTTTATGTTTTTTAAAAGAATCTGAGCTAGGCTAGTCACAGGTAACGCAGTTTTTTCAAGTATTTCATTTCATGATACTTACATACCGAAGTGACCTCAAAGTTCATTCTTAAAGACGACAACACTTTTTCTTCTTCATTATAATCTTTAATTGATTTAACGTCTTTAGAAAAAAACCCATATACAGTTCTATAACAAGCTTCATTAATAAAAACACCTATAGAGTACTGGGATAAGTATTAGTAACCAGGGAGAATACAACAATGAGCAAGTAAAATTCTACGTTTATCTAAAGAGAGTTGCGACTCATTAACACGATTTTACTAACAAATAACTAAAATACATGCTCATTTATAATAAGGTGTTTAATTTTTTTTTCAAGGAATGTGATTTTCATAGTTTAAAATTGCCTTAAAATGGTAGAATAGTTCCTTATGATCACTTCCCCCGGAAGTGGAAATTTGGCATTTATTGGTCAAATGCACAATTTTTTAAAACTCATTTTGAGTGACTCTCTAAATTGAAATTTACACAAAAGCTTGATACCATAGAGGCCTTTACTGTGTGCAATTTTCAAGTTTTTAACTGGTTCCTCCAACAAAGATATTGTAGCCGAAAAGTTACAAAAAGTAAAGAAAAATCAATTTTTAAGAGTGCGTAATGTTTAAAGAATAAGATTCACACCATTGATAATTTATATAAAGTAACTATGCTCTTAAATATAAAAGCACAGAAAAAACTGATGTTGAGAAACCGTTTCTTCTTTAATAAATTACCCTACGAAAACTAAATTTTGATCATTTGCGCACAATAACTTTGGCTATAACGATTATATAAACAAAATATGTTAGACATTTATGTAGGGTTTCAATTCTTAGGCCACAATATCTTTAAAAAAATCCACTTATTTTTAAAGTTTAAAACAATTCAGTGCGGAGTAATTGAGAAAAGCGTAAAACAAAAATAGCTACCATATTTTACCCGGGCACAATAAAAATTCCAAAAGAAAAACAGTTTTGAGCTCCCAATACATAAGGGAATACACCTACAAAATATAGATTTTTTTATGTAATGGTCAAGCAACCAATGTTTTTTCTGGACCCCTTGCAATGGATTGACCCTCTAGTAATTTCTGGTACAATGTGGAAGCTTTATAGTTCGATATATAAACCGTACGGCTCGACAATACGGCAATCTGATATTTATCCACAAGTAATATGAAAGAATTATTGCATCGATTGTTAAAATAAATTAGGATGTAACAGTTAAAACAGTTATGTTTGTGTAGATAAATTACGAAGTCGATTTAAGTTGTTACTATAATATAATCGTCGTGTTAAAAAAACACTAGTGCATTAAATTTTGTTAGTAATTATCATCAGTGATTGTTAATACCTTTTAATAGTTTAATTTATTATACATATAAATTGCATATTAGTTGTAGAAATTAATAAGTACCGCCTTGACTTGTACATAAGTAACCCCCATCATTCACGGTCCAATACGAACCAATCCGAACTTTATTCCCTTTGGTTCCTGCCGTAACGTTATAAAAGAGTCGTTCTCGAACTTTGTGCGCAACACGTCGCGTGTTACAGACGACCATCCAAAACCTACATGAAGGTAACAATTCGCCCAAGTGCGTGTCGTTTTTCGTTGTGAACAATAGCTAGCATCGGCATTAAAACATTAGTGCTTATTAACATATCAACCTATAGATCTACAGTCCACATTCAAAAATCGAAGATACCAACAGCAGATCTTTAGAAGCATACCGGCGTGATCGTAAGTATTAACCAGTGTAAGTTATTTCTTTTAATCTGCACGGCATACTGTACATTATTGTTCCTTCGGGCGCCGGAAGTGTTATTAGTTTAATTGACATTTGTACACGTTGTTGTTTTTTCGTTTCAACATTATCAAATATAGTTATCGGACATTTGAATATATAACATTAGCAAAACAGACAAGTTTCGTTTACGCGTGAATGTGTATATCATTAAAAGCGCGTATTTACGGCAATTGGACGCTCATTCATTCATCATAAAATTCCATTCCTATAAGTTCTTAACAAAGAATTATAGTCAAGGTGGTACGATTTTCAAATTTACCGTAAAATTTCGTTTAGCAGACAAATAGTTTAGACATTAACATTCCTAAAGCTCAGCAAGCAGAAAAACCACTTTGGGTTCTTTTGTATTGGAAAGGCAAGCTATTAACTCAATACACCTGCAGGTTTAGGGTTTAATCCTGCAAACACACAAATTGTTAAGTACATCTCTCTCACACTCGCATATTGTAAAAATATTCGTTTATTTTCACATATAAAAGTGGGTTGGCTAGCCATATTTCTAGCAATGGTTGGATTGTTACAAAGGGTACAATTTCAAAGAAAAAGGTCATTGAAATTGAGTTTAGTTTAAGGTGAATTCCGGTTATACATTTCGTAGGTTCATTAGTTAAATATTAAACCATGTCAAAATTAAACTTTGATAGACTTTTAATTGATGCAAGTTATGTTGCGGAGAGGCTAGTTTCATATTGTAACACATTAACAAAGCTTGAAAAATCAGGAGAACATTTAATCACTGTTAAAATTATGTTAGAAAATGCAATAGAAATATCAAAGGAATTTAATAACAATTATAAGACTACACCGTTAGAGAAAAGAAGTGATGCTGAATTAGATCAATTGAATTCGTTTCGTTCAGACATAGATCAGCACTTAATAGCAATTAAAGTTATAAACGCGGATTTTCAAGCTCGTTTTGGAAACGCAAGTTTGTCTCAACCATCTAATGCCGCAATCGGTTTTCACGGTAATATTAAATTGCCAAAAATTAATTTGCCTCGTTTTTCAGGGTGTATAAAAAATTAGAGTAGTTTTCGAAGTGTATTTGATAATCTGATTTATTCAAATTCAGGTTTAAATAATTGCGAAAAATTCATTTTCTTACTCGATTCGTTGGATGAAGATTCCAAAAATTGTATTAGACATTTATCTGTAACAAATGACACATTTGAGATAGCATATAACATTTTGATCGAAAGATATGAATCTCGTCGTCTTATCGTCAATAATTATTGGTCAGCTTTGGAGAATGCACCTAAGGCTAAAGCAAACTCGTCAGTAGAACTTAGGGATTTGGTCAATTGCTTTGTTGAAAATTTTGCAGGTTTACATCAAACAAACATAGATCTTTTAGATTTTGTGAAATTTAATTTGTTATCCAAAAACTAGATTCACAGTTTCTAAAACATTTGAATTAGAAAATACGGAGGAAATTCCGACGTATGATCAATTGAAAGCTTACATCGAAAAGCATTTCAAGGCTTTAGAAGTGAGTAACATGGTTGTGTCGTCATCAGACAAACAAGTTAAATTGGAACAAAAACTACCTAACAAAATAATTAGTAATAATTTGGAAAAGCGTCGTCCGCTTTACTCAAGCAGTCGTACATCATTAGTAACAACCTCACCTAGTGAAAAGTGTTTATTGTGTGATATTTCATGCATTATTTCAGTGTCAGAAATTTTTGAAAGATCGCCGCAAGAGCGATATGAGGTTGTAAAGCAGAAAAATCTTTGCTTAAATTGTCTTCGTAATACACATTTGGCTAATAATTGTACATCAAGATCAGCTTGTCGTAAATGTAACAAACTTCATAACACATTGTTACATTTTGACAAACCTTTTGTTGAACAGAAAAAAGTTGTATCGTCATCAGTAAATCAGTGTGCTACTACTTCTAGTACAAGTACTTTGTTTACATCTCGTACTTCTAATGCAGTTACTTTGTTGGCTACAGTACAAATAGCAGTGTGTGATGGGTTTGGTAAAGTGCAAATAGTTCGAGCATTATTAGATGGGGAAGTATGGAAAGCTTCATCACAGAATCATGTCGTAAAGACTTGCATTAAACAAATCAAAGGTTGCAATGAAAGTAGAAGGTTTAGGACTCTCATCGTCGTATATTTCTGGTGCATTATCGTGCAAAATCAGGCCTAAAGGCAAACTATACCCTCAATATGATGTAGATGTTTTCGTATTACCAGATATTTGTAATAAATTACCTTCATCACCTTTAAGATCAAACGTATGGCCACATACAACAGATTTGGAATTGGCAGATTTTCATTTTGATAAACCTGGCCCTATTGACATGCTCTTGGGGCAGACATTGTTGCTCATATTTTATTAAATGGAATTCGCAAGGGTCATAAAATGAACCTGTTGCCATTAACACAACGTTTGGGTGGATTCTGACAGGAAAAGTCGTATCTCCTGTTGCTTCGTGCATATCATTATGTGCTGTTATCCAACCATTAGAATCAAATATTCGTAGATTTTGGGAGTTGGAAAACATCCCCGATTCAAACAAGTTGTCTCCCGATGAAATAGCTTGTGAAAACATTTTATTGAAAACTATTCAAGAGATCAAGATGGTCGTTTTATTGTTTCATTGCCCTTCAAAGGTATCGAACCACATTTCGTTAATTCACGTGAAGTTGCACTTCGCAGATTTATGTCTTTGGAACGTCGTTTAGAAAAACACCCTAATTTATATGAGTTATATAGAACTTTTATGCACGATTATCTAGACAGTGGCCACATGACAGTCATTTCGCCTAAGGTTGTTGATTCGTCTGATTCATCCGTGTATTATATACCTCATCATTCTGTCGTCAAACCCGAGAGTATTACCACAAAACTCCGTGTTGTGTTTGATGCTTCAGCATCAACCCTAGTGGAAATTCGTTAAATGAACATTTATTGGCTGGTTCTCCTCTTCAGAAGGATATTATGGCATTATTGCTACATTTTCGTTCGCACGCTGTAGTTTTGACAGCAGATATTAAACAAATGTACAGGCAAATATTACTCGCTCAAAATCATCGTGACTATCAGAGAATACTTTGGAGATTTCATTCATCAGAACCACTTTTGGATTATCGTTTAAATACAGTAACGTATGGAGTTACTTCAGCCCCGTTTTTAGCACTGCGAGTTATCCAAGAACTTTCTCATTTGGAAAATCTCGTTTTCCGCTCGCATCAAAAGTTTTATCGTCGGACACATACGTGGATGATTTGCTTACTGGGTGTCAGTCTGTCGATGAAGCAAAACGTCTTATTGTCGAACTCAATCAACTTTGCAAATCTGGAGGTTTTGTTCTACGCAAATGGAATAGCAACATTGCTACAGTGTTGGAAGATTTACCAAAGGAATTGTGTTATCAGCAAGCATTTGCATTTGAAGACACTACTAACATTTCACAAAAAATTTTAGGCTTACAATGGCAACCCTCATTAGATGAATTTGATTTTTGTGTTAATGTCGTTGACCGTCCCTGCACAAAGAGGAACATGGTTTCAGAAATCGCACGTATTTTTGATCCACTTGGTTTATTATCGCCCGTGGTATTTTATGCAAAACATATTATTCAACATTTATGGATTTTAGGCATCGGGTGGGACGACAGTCCACCTATAAATATTGCTTCAAAATGGAACACTTACGTAAAACAATTGCTTGAGTTGCCCAAAATAAAAATCCCTCGCTGGGTTATTTCGGAGAAATATAATAAGTTACAAATACACGCATTTTGTGACGCCTCGGAAGCAGGTTATGCTGCTGCAATTTACTTTCGTTGTTCTGATGATCATGGCAATATTAAAGTATCATTGGTATGTGCAAAGTCCAAGGTTGCACCTACAAATCGCATATCGTTACCCAGATTGGAGCTGTGTGCTGCAGTTCTGTTATCAAACTTGGTAAAATTTGTTAAAACTAATTATGAAGGTCGTTTATCGTTTGATGACATTTTGCATGGTCAGATTCCACAGTTACATTATCATGGATTCGCTCGTCATCCTACAATTGGAAAACTTTTGTGAGCAATCGCATCTCGCACATTCAAGAACGAGTTTCGCCTTCATCATGGTTTCACATTAAATCACAAGAAAATCCTGCGGATTGTGCATCGCGTGGACTTTTTGCTTCTGAATTGATTAATCATCGATTATGGTGGTCAGGTCCGCCATGGTTGAAACTCCCAGAAGATCACTGGCCATTGAACATCGAACCTACGCATATTAATTCGTCACATATAGAGATTGAAAGACGTACAATTTCGTTGAATGTCGTCGTTTTAGACAATTTTTTGGATTCGCTATTAACAAAATTCTCAGATCTACAAAAGGTCCTGAGAATAATTACATATGTTTGTCACTTTATTCACAATTTGAAAGTTCCCAAGAAATCTCGTTTGAAATTGGCGGAAAATATATCAATATCTCAACAGCAGGACGCACTTCATTTGTTAATCAAAAGAATGCAAACAGAAACTTTTGATCTGGATATACAAAATATTCGTGCTGGTAAATTGTGTATTAAACAACTTCGTCGTCTCAGTCCTTTCCTTGACAGTCGCGGTTTGTTGAGGGTGGGCGGTCGACTGAGAAATTCCGATTTGCCTTACGATGCAAAATTTCCTATTTTGATTCCACGTTCACACCGTTTAACAGAACTTATCATTTTTGATTGTCATAAGAAATATTTCCACCCAGGTGTTCGGACTACACATTTTTTATTGGTTCAGAATTTTTGGATATTGTCTGCAAGGCGTGCTATTCAAAGCTGTTTAAAATCTTGCATTCGTTGTTTTCGCACAAAACCTGTGGCATTTACTCCCCATGGGTGACCTCCTGTTGCTAGAGTCACTCCTGGCAAGGCATTTTACACACGGGTGTGGATTACGGTGGTCCATACTCCATCACAATGAGTCGTGTTAGAGGCTCAAGGTCATTAAAAGCTTACATATGTTTGTTCATTTGTTTTAGTACTAAGGCTATACATTTGGAATTAGCTTCAGCTTGTCAAAAGAATCATTTATCGCAGCATTACGTCGTTTCATCGCACGCAGAGGCAGATGCGTACAACTCCATAGCGATTGTGGCACCAATTTTGTTGGTGCGGCAAACGAATTATCGCAACTGATGCAGCAATCAGCAGAATTCGAAGGCATCAATTTTGTTTTTAATCCTCCATCTTCTCCTCACTTTGGCGGCTTGTGGGAAGCTGGTATTAAGTCTGTAAAATCTCACTTGAAAAGGTCAATTGGAGATCAAATGTTGTCCTATGAGGAATTTCTTACAGTTTTAGTACAAATCGAATCAATTTTAAATTCTAGACCACTCTGTCAATCAAGTAGTGACCCAACAGATTTTTCCTACTTGACTCCCAGTCACTTTCTCAACGTCGAACCGGTATCCGTCATACCGGACCCAAACCTCATTGATACCAAGTTGTCATATCTTAACCGTTGGCAACTTATCCAACGCCTACAGCAATCGTTTTGGAAAAAGTGGCACCTTGAGTATTTGCATACATTGCAACAAAAGGTGAAATGGTGTTCAACCAAGTCATTAGCCAAAGTTGGAATGTTAGTTTTATAAAAGATGATCAGGCGCCTCCATTATCTTGGCATTTAGGTCGAATCGAGGAACTGTACCCAGGTACTGACGGGGTTTCTCGTGTCGCTTTAGTAAGAACGGCTAGCGGTCTCATCAAGCGATCTCTAGTCAAACTTTGTCCTCTTCCCTTGGAAGACAACTCGTAATTTATTGTATTGGTTATATATAGTTTTATTAGATAGTTACATATTCATTTGATTTTGTTTATTGATAGAAAATAAGTGTTTTACTATTATTTTTGTGGGCGGTATGTTAATACCTTTTAATAGTTTAATTTATTATACATATAAATTGCATATTAGTTGTAGAAATTAATAAGTACCGCCTTGACTTGTACATAAGTAACCCCCATCATTCACGGTCCAATACGAACCAATCCGAACTTTATTCCTTTGGTTCCTGCCGTAACGTTATAAAAGAGTCGTTCTCGAACTTTGTGCGCAACACGTCGCGTGTTACAGACGACCATCCAAAACCTACATGAAGGTAACAATTCGCCCAAGTGCGTGTCGTTTTTCGTTGTGAACAATAGCTAGCATCGGCATTAAAACATTAGTGCTTATTAACATATCAACCTATAGATCTACAGTCCACATTCAAAAATCGAAGATACCAACAGCAGATCTTTAGAAGCATACCGGCGTGATCGTAAGTATTAACCAGTGTAAGTTATTTCTTTTTAATCTGCACGGCATACTGTACATTATTGTTCCTTCGGGCGCCGGAAGTGTTATTAGTTTAATTGACATTTGTACACGTTGTTGTTTTTTCGTTTCAACATTATCAAATATAGTTATCGGACATTTGAATATATAACATTAGCAAAACAGACAAGTTTCGTTTACGCGTGAATGTGTATATCATTAAAAGCGCGTATTTACGGCAATTGGACGCTCATTCATTCATCATAAAATTCCATTCCTATAAGTTCTTAACAAAGAATTATAGTCAAGGTGGTACGATTTTCAAATTTACCGTAAAATTTCGTTTAGCAGACAAATAGTTTAGACATTAACATTCCTAAAGCTCAGCAAGCAGAAAAACCACTTTGGGTTCTTTTGTATTGGAAAGGCAAGCTATTAACTCAATACACCTGCAGGTTTAGGGTTTAATCCTGCAAACACACAAATTGTTAAGTACATCTCTCTCACACTCGCATATTGTAAAAATATTCGTTTATTTTCACATATAAAAGTGGGTTGGCTAGCCATATTTCTAGCAATGGTTGGATTGTTACAAAGGGTACAATTTCAAAGAAAAAGGTCATTGAAATTGAGTTTAGTTTAAGGTGAATTCCGGTTATACATTTCGTAGGTTCATTAGTTAAATATTAAACCATGTCAAAATTAAACTTTGATAGACTTTTAATTGATGCAAGTTATGTTGCGGAGAGGCTAGTTTCATATTGTAACACATTAACAAAGCTTGAAAAATCAGGAGAACATTTAATCACTGTTAAAATTATGTTAGAAAATGCAATAGAAATATCAAAGGAATTTAATAACAATTATAAGACTACACCGTTAGAGAAAAGAAGTGATGCTGAATTAGATCAATTGAATTCGTTTCGTTCAGACATAGATCAGCACTTAATAGCAATTAAAGTTATAAACGCGGATTTTCAAGCTCGTTTTGGAAACGCAAGTTTGTCTCAACCATCTAATGCCGCAATCGGTTTTCACGGTAATATTAAATTGCCAAAATTAATTTGCCTCGTTTTTCAGGGTGTATAAAAATTAGAGTAGTTTTCGAAGTGTATTTGATAATCTGATTTATTCAAATTCAGGTTTAAATAATTGCGAAAAATTCATTTTCTTACTCGATTCGTTGGATGAAGATTCCAAAAATTGTATTAGACATTTATCTGTAACAAATGACACATTTGAGATAGCATATAACATTTTGATCGAAAGATATGAATCTCGTCGTCTTATCGTCAATAATTATTGGTCAGCTTTGGAGAATGCACCTAAGGCTAAAGCAAACTCGTCAGTAGAACTTAGGGATTTGGTCAATTGCTTTGTTGAAAATTTTGCAGGTTTACATCAAACAAACATAGATCTTTTAGATTTTGTGAAATTTAATTTGTTATCCAAAAAACTAGATTCACAGTTTCTAAAAACATTTGAATTAGAAAATACGGAGGAAATTCCGACGTATGATCAATTGAAAGCTTACATCGAAAAGCATTTCAAGGCTTTAGAAGTGAGTAACATGGTTGTGTCGTCATCAGACAAACAAGTTAAATTGGAACAAAAACTACCTAACAAAATAATTAGTAATAATTTGGAAAAGCGTCGTCCGCTTTACTCAAGCAGTCGTACATCATTAGTAACAACCTCACCTAGTGAAAAGTGTTTATTGTGTGATATTTCTCATGCATTATTTCAGTGTCAGAAATTTTTTGAAAGATCGCCGCAAGAGCGATATGAGGTTGTAAAGCAGAAAAATCTTTGCTTAAATTGTCTTCGTAATACACATTTGGCTAATAATTGTACATCAAGATCAGCTTGTCGTAAATGTAACAAACTTCATAACACATTGTTACATTTTGACAAACCTTTTGTTGAACAGAAAAAAGTTGTATCGTCATCAGTAAATCAGTGTGCTACTACTTCTAGTACAAGTACTTTGTTTACATCTCGTACTTCTAATGCAGTTACTTTGTTGGCTACAGTACAAATAGCAGTGTGTGATGGGTTTGGTAAAGTGCAAATAGTTCGAGCATTATTAGATGGGGAAGTATGGAAAGCTTCATCACAGAATCATGTCGTAAAGACTTGCATTAAACAAATCAAAGGTTGCAATGAAAGTAGAAGGTTTAGGACTCTCATCGTCGTATATTTCTGGTGCATTATCGTGCAAAATCAGGCCTAAAGGCAAACTATACCCTCAATATGATGTAGATGTTTTCGTATTACCAGATATTTGTAATAAATTACCTTCATCACCTTTAAGATCAAACGTATGGCCACATACAACAGATTTGGAATTGGCAGATTTTCATTTTGATAAACCTGGCCCTATTGACATGCTCTTGGGGCAGACATTGTTGCTCATATTTTATTAAATGGAATTCGCAAGGGTCATAAAATGAACCTGTTGCCATTAACACAACGTTTGGGTGGATTCTGACAGGAAAAGTCGTATCTCCTGTTGCTTCGTGCATATCATTATGTGCTGTTATCCAACCATTAGAATCAAATATTCGTAGATTTTGGGAGTTGGAAAACATCCCGATTCAAACAAGTTGTCTCCCGATGAAATAGCTTGTGAAAAACATTTTATTGAAAACTATTCAAGAGATCAAGATGGTCGTTTTATTGTTTCATTGCCCTTCAAAGGTATCGAACCACATTTCGTTAATTCACGTGAAGTTGCACTTCGCAGATTTATGTCTTTGGAACGTCGTTTAGAAAAACACCCTAATTTATATGAGTTATATAGAACTTTTATGCACGATTATCTAGACAGTGGCCACATGACAGTCATTTCGCCTAAGGTTGTTGATTCGTCTGATTCATCCGTGTATTATATACCTCATCATTCTGTCGTCAAACCCGAGAGTATTACCACAAAACTCCGTGTTGTGTTTGATGCTTCAGCATCAACCCCTAGTGGAAATTCGTTAAATGAACATTTATTGGCTGGTTCTCCTCTTCAGAAGGATATTATGGCATTATTGCTACATTTTCGTTCGCACGCTGTAGTTTTGACAGCAGATATTAAACAAATGTACAGGCAAATATTACTCGCTCAAAATCATCGTGACTATCAGAGAATACTTTGGAGATTTCATTCATCAGAACCACTTTTGGATTATCGTTTAAATACAGTAACGTATGGAGTTACTTCAGCCCCGTTTTAGCACTGCGAGTTATCCAAGAACTTTCTCATTTGGAAAAATCTCGTTTTCCGCTCGCATCAAAAGTTTTATCGTCGGACACATACGTGGATGATTTGCTTACTGGGTGTCAGTCTGTCGATGAAGCAAAACGTCTTATTGTCGAACTCAATCAACTTTGCAAATCTGGAGGTTTTGTTCTACGCAAATGGAATAGCAACATTGCTACAGTGTTGGAAGATTTACCAAAGGAATTGTGTTATCAGCAAGCATTTGCATTTGAAGACACTACTAACATTTCACAAAAATTTTAGGCTTACAATGGCAACCCTCATTAGATGAATTTGATTTTTGTGTTAATGTCGTTGACCGTCCCTGCACAAAGAGGAACATGGTTTCAGAAATCGCACGTATTTTTGATCCACTTGGTTTATTATCGCCCGTGGTATTTTATGCAAAACATATTATTCAACATTTATGGATTTTAGGCATCGGGTGGGACGACAGTCCACCTATAAATATTGCTTCAAAATGGAACACTTACGTAAAACAATTGCTTGAGTTGCCCAAAATAAAAATCCCTCGCTGGGTTATTTCGGAGAAATATAATAAGTTACAAATACACGCATTTTGTGACGCCTCGGAAGCAGGTTATGCTGCTGCAATTTACTTTCGTTGTTCTGATGATCATGGCAATATTAAAGTATCATTGGTATGTGCAAAGTCCAAGGTTGCACCTACAAATCGCATATCGTTACCCAGATTGGAGCTGTGTGCTGCAGTTCTGTTATCAAACTTGGTAAAATTTGTTAAAACTAATTATGAAGGTCGTTTATCGTTTGATGACATTTTTGCATGGTCAGATTCCACAGTTACATTATCATGGATTCGCTCGTCATCCTACAATTGGAAAACTTTTGTGAGCAATCGCATCTCGCACATTCAAGAACGAGTTTCGCCTTCATCATGGTGTCACATTAAATCACAAGAAAATCCTGCGGATTGTGCATCGCGTGGACTTTTTGCTTCTGAATTGATTAATCATCGATTATGGTGGTCAGGTCCGCCATGGTTGAAACTCCCAGAAGATCACTGGCCATTGAACATCGAACCTACGCATATTAATTCGTCACATATAGAGATTGAAAGACGTACAATTTCGTTGAATGTCGTCGTTTTAGACAATTTTTGGATTCGCTATTAACAAAATTCTCAGATCTACAAAAGGTCCTGAGAATAATTACATATGTTTGTCACTTTATTCACAATTTGAAAGTTCCCAAGAAATCTCGTTTGAAATTGGCGGAAAATATATCAATATCTCAACAGCAGGACGCACTTCATTTGTTAATCAAAAGAATGCAAACAGAAACTTTGATCTGGATATACAAAATATTCGTGCTGGTAAATTGTGTATTAAACAACTTCGTCGTCTCAGTCCTTTCCTTGACAGTCGCGGTTTGTTGAGGGTGGGCGGTCGACTGAGAAATTCCGATTTGCCTTACGATGCAAAATTTCCTATTTTGATTCCACGTTCACACCGTTTAACAGAACTTATCATTTTTGATTGTCATAAGAAATATTTCCACCCAGGTGTTTGGACTACACATTTTTTATTGGTTCAGAATTTTTGGATATTGTCTGCAAGGCGTGCTATTCAAAGCTGTTTAAAATCTTGCATTCGTTGTTTTCGCACAAAACCTGTGGCATTTACTCCCCCCATGGGTGACCTCCCTGTTGCTAGAGTCACTCCTGGCAAGGCATTTTTACACACGGGTGTGGATTACGGTGGTCCATACTCCATCACAATGAGTCGTGTTAGAGGCTCAAGGTCATTAAAAGCTTACATATGTTTGTTCATTTGTTTTAGTACTAAGGCTATACATTTGGAATTAGCTTCTAGCTTGTCAAAAGAATCATTTATCGCAGCATTACGTCGTTTCATCGCACGCAGAGGCAGATGCGTACAACTCCATAGCGATTGTGGCACCAATTTTGTTGGTGCGGCAAACGAATTATCGCAACTGATGCAGCAATCAGCAGAATTCGAAGGCATCAATTTTGTTTTTAATCCTCCATCTTCTCCTCACTTTGGCGGCTTGTGGGAAGCTGGTATTAAGTCTGTAAAATCTCACTTGAAAAGGTCAATTGGAGATCAAATGTTGTCCTATGAGGAATTTCTTACAGTTTTAGTACAAATCGAATCAATTTTAAATTCTAGACCACTCTGTCAATCAAGTAGTGACCCAACAGATTTTTCCTACTTGACTCCCAGTCACTTTCTCAACGTCGAACCGGTATCCGTCATACCGGACCCAAACCTCATTGATACCAAGTTGTCATATCTTAACCGTTGGCAACTTATCCAACGCCTACAGCAATCGTTTTGGAAAAAGTGGCACCTTGAGTATTTGCATACATTGCAACAAAAGGTGAAATGGTGTTCAACCAAGTCATTAGCCAAAGTTGGAATGTTAGTTTTTATAAAAGATGATCAGGCGCCTCCATTATCTTGGCATTTAGGTCGAATCGAGGAACTGTACCCAGGTACTGACGGGGTTTCTCGTGTCGCTTTAGTAAGAACGGCTAGCGGTCTCATCAAGCGATCTCTAGTCAAACTTTGTCCTCTTCCCCTTGGAAGACAACTCGTAATTTATTGTATTGGTTATATATAGTTTTATTAGATAGTTACATATTCATTTGATTTTGTTTATTGATAGAAAATAAGTGTTTTACTATTATTTTTGTGGGCGGTATGTTAATACCTTTTAATAGTTTAATTTATTATACATATAAATTGCATATTAGTTGTAGAAATTAATAAGTACCGCCTTGACTTGTACATAAGTAACCCCCATCATTCACGGTCCAATACGAACCAATCCGAACTTTATTCCCTTTGGTTCCTGCCGTAACGTTATAAAAGAGTCGTTCTCGAACTTTGTGCGCAACACGTCGCGTGTTACAGACGACCATCCAAAACCTACATGAAGGTAACAATTCGCCCAAGTGCGTGTCGTTTTTCGTTGTGAACAATAGCTAGCATCGGCATTAAAACATTAGTGCTTATTAACATATCAACCTATAGATCTACAGTCCACATTCAAAAATCGAAGATACCAACAGCAGATCTTTAGAAGCATACCGGCGTGATCGTAAGTATTAACCAGTGTAAGTTATTTCTTTTTAATCTGCACGGCATACTGTACAGTGATCTCTATAGAAGCATCGGAGTCTGTAAATAACTGTGAGTAATTAAACTTATATTAAACCTAAGAAAGAATAGTATTGCAGGTCCTACAATAGCAATGCTATAACGATCCTATGCACAATTTTCTATTAATTCCCCGTATCCACCCTTACCGGTCTCTCTTTTTACAAAACGAGATCACTGGGAGAAATTAGGTTACACGGTCAGTTAGCATCATTTCGTTCGACCGCGTCAGAGGATTCGGCTATCTGCGGGTCTATGGACAGATTTCAAAATATTTACAAGAAATCTTACAATAATACATTAAAGAATGATCAAATTTACAAGCTATAAGAAATAAATGAATTGTTAATATGATACGTACTTCGGTTTTGACTAAAGAACGTCCTGGCATAATAAAGTTCTAAATAAGTTTAGTAAGAAAATAATATGACACAATTTTCCGAACGTGCAAGTTAAATCACCCGTAGAAACAATGCAATACAATAGTCTCTCTGCATAGCCACTGCATGTATAAAATGTTCCTTCGTCACGTACAATGTTGTATTATAGTTTTCTAAAATAAAATAATGTAAAGCCCATGTTAACATTTTAAATAAAAAAAGATTGAGTGAGATATCTGGTATATAATTAAGCGAGGCCTCCTTTATCTCCAAACGATTAGCAAGAGTTTTAATAAAATATAACCATAAACACACATTCTACATTAGCGGGGAGTCGTAGAACGCTCTCTAACTGACATTATCATGGGATCTGCAATATGCATTACAGAGCCTGGGAGGAAATACACTTGCAGCGAACTTGTTGGAGATTGAAGATAAAACCTCGAAATGACAGTATCATGTAATTTTTTGTAAGTGTTGAGGCCAATTAATTCTCTATATCAATTAAACTGCAGAAATGTTTTGGAAAAGAATTAAATATCTGAAAGATAATAATCCATAGCGTGCATACTGCAAGAGATTTAAAGTGCAGCAGAAAGGATATTGAAAATATTTGTAGTATGTAACAGAACCCGTAATCCAATTATTTTTCGTTAAGTAGTGTCAGTAATTCGGGTAATTTATTTATACGTGCCCGGACTTGAAATAAAATCGTAAAATATAATTAAAAGCTTAATTAAGAGCGCTTTTTAAAACGAACAACGCACTTTTAAAACTACACCCACAATAAATTTAGGATCGAGTGTTTACCTTGACAAATCAAGAACATTTTAAAATATAAATTGGAATAATACATTGAATGTAACTTTCTTTAAAATACTAGAGAACACAAGCGCCTGAACTTGACACCACCAAATATAGCGCAAATTGCAAAGGCAATTATATTATTGGGTCCAAAGTGATGAAAAATGCAAAGATAGAAATGGGAAAGACAGACTAAGCATACAAACTAATTACAAGAATTTTAGGGATATAATCATATAAAAAAAAGAAGCGCAGGAGAAGACAGAAAATACAGAGAAAGTGGTTAGATGGCAAGAACGTAATAGGGAATTATTATGCAAGACGGGGACTAAAAGCACTAGAGCGAGAATTAGACATTGAAAATGATGACATTAGATATCCTATCCTTATACATGAGTTTGAACTAGCACTAAAGGGTCTGTAAAATAATATGACACCGGGTATAGATAACGTGCAAGCAGAAACTCCAAGAACCGCTGGACAAGCAGTAACAGAACGTCTCTTCTATATGTATGAGATTGACAAAATACCCAAAGATTTCAAACGTAACACCCTAGTCACTATATCAAAAATGAAAGGTGCGGATAAAAGTGAAAACTCTCGAACAAGTTTGACAGCACACATGTCAAAAATATTAACTAGAATTGTACAAAAGCCAATAAAAAAACATTGAATAAATACTAGGGGAAACTCAATTTGGGTTTAGCGAAACAGCGGAACACGCCAAGTTATTTTAACTTTAAGGGTGCTAATAGAGGAAAACAATGGAAAAACAAGAAATCGTGCATACAAGGTTTGTAGATCTGGAACAAGAATTAGACAATGTAAAATAGGAAAAAACATTCGAAATACGCTAAAACATTGGAATGAGTTGTAGGGATATGCGGATAGTACATAGCTTATACAAAGAGCAAGCAACTGTAATAAAATTCGGACGGGAACGTAGAAAAATAAATAGTAGGAAAGGGGTAAGACAGGGATGTGTTCTATCTCCGTTCATTTATAACTTATATATCGAAGAGGCAATAAATACTGTCAAATGAAGAAAGACATTTGCAATAATTATGCAAGGACAAAAGATTGATGCGCTTAGATTTGCTTAGATATAGCGGTGTTAGCATCTAGCAATGAGGAGTTAGAAGCAGCTCTTAATAAAATGGAAGCACTACTAAGAGAGGAATACGATATAAAGATTAACAAAAATTAAACTAAAGTACTACTACGTAGAGAATGGTAAATAAGTCAAAAACCAGAATACAAATAGAAAACGAGACCTTACAAAAGGTTAAGGTTTCTGCTATCTAAGAAGTCAAATAACACAATATGGGAAAAGTGCAAAATATATAAAACAATGACTAGCACTAGGCCGTGCTGCATTTAATAAAAAAAAAACAACTACTGTGTTAAAAGACAACAAAGATAGAAACAAGGAAAAAATCACTGAAAACATATATGTGGAGCACAGCAATGTACAGCTATGAAACGTTTACAGTAGGAAAACCCCTTTAAAATTTGGTGTTACAGACGTATGGTGAAGATATCATGGTCAGACAAAGTTAAGAGCAAAGAGGTTCTAGACATGGCAGGAGAAGAAAGTAATATGTGTAAAACAGTAAAAAGTAGGAGAAATAGGATGATGTCACATACTAAGACATTAAGGAATAGTGCGGAATATATTAGAAATAGAAAAAGGAAAAAGAGTGGTAGAGGTATACCTAGATTAGACTATCGCACATAGATAGTGAAAGATGTGGGAATTACACAAGAATGTGTGTTAGCTTAGAAAAAAATCAATGGAGATGCGCGTCCAACTAGTTCCAAAGACGAAAAACTTTAAGATGAAAAAGTAATTGTATTTAAACCTGATGATTATCGTAAACAACTACAGGTGCTGATTTTGCAATATTGTCAATAAACGTTGATTGTCCGAAAAGAGTAATTGGAAAACTGTTGATTCGGTAAGTGTCGCGTACCATTGAATATCGGTGACATAGGGTATATTTTTAGAAAAACATAGAAGCAGAAAGTGCAAAACATATATAAAAAAGATTAGCATAAGCTAGTGATGTATTTGACAAGAAAAAGCAGTTCCTTTGTTCGAAGACAACAAACATAGAAACTAGGAAAGCTTGCTGAAAGCATATGTGTGGAGCATAGCACTGTAAGTCTGTGAAACATGGATAGTAGGAGAAGCGGGCAGGAAAAATAAAGAAACCTTTGAAATGTGGTGTTACAGACGTATAATGAAGATATCATGGACAGATAAAGTTAAGAACAAAAGAGTACTAGAAATGGTAGGAAAAGAAGAAATATATGTCGAAAATAGTAAAAAATAGAAGAGATAAGATGATAGGACACATCTAAGGCACGAATAAATATCGCGGCATACATTAGAAGTAGAGAAAGAAAACAAAGAAGGGGGGAGGGTAGATCTAGATTAGACTATAGCACACTAGCACACAGATAGTAAAAGACGTAGGCTGTAGGGAAATATATAGGTTAACTCAAAATAGAAAACAATGGAGATACGTGTCCTACAAGTGCTAAGACTGGAAACCTAATGATGATGATTGCTCCAAAATGCGCCCTAAAATAAAGCCATTAGTAATAAGCAGAAAAAAGTAATACACAGATTAAATTAACTGAATACTTATCGGTCGCCACCAAGTTAACTTAAATATTAAGCTTTTTCCAAAAGTGTTTTTAACGTTTTGTTGCATTCAACAGTAAAATTCTAATAACAAAAATCAAAAGCTTATAAACAATTTACACCCGGGACCGTGGAAGAACACCATCACGTAAATATTTGTATTCATCTGAATCAACGTGATTTTCTGACGTCAAATGACAATCCATTCACATTTACTGAGAATTTAGTGCTCATAACTAAACTGCTTTTATTTAATTAGTCATTCATAAAATTATAATAATCGTTTTGTGCCATAACTCTCTAAAAGTCTGCATATATAAAACAAGTTCCGACGTATAATACCGGGATTGCGTTATTTTTACGCAGTACAAAGCAATTATGAGTATGAATACGAGTATTATGGAAGTTACACGCGTCATCTACTAGCTATCTCTATTATACTTGTAAGGAAATTGGTACAACTGCTACAGTTAAACGAGCGGATGAGATTCCGTTAAGAATGACTAGTCCGAACTACTGCAACATAAGAGAAAGCAGAAGGAAAGAAAAGGTCACGCTAACACAACCGAAGATTGGCGGGTCACTATAAACGAAACCGATAAACCTATAACTTGACAGTAAAGTTTGGAAATATAAAAATGAATAAAGAAACAAACAATAATTAAGATATAAGTAACATATAAATAAAACAAAATACTATATTTATCCACATACATATATCTACGGTGGCGTTACCTAATCTATCTACTAACACTACAGTACAGGTGACGGATTTATCTCACAGGAATCTGTTTACATAAGAAATAGAAAACAAGTACGTATAATAACACCACCACCAAATATCTGCACAGCTATTATATTGAAAAGATAGCGTTAGTTCAGTTATACATCCTTATAAATTAACAGTGTTCAAAGCATACCCTCATATAATTATTCAAATAGTTACATAATACCATTAACACAACCATAACGTAAGCTAGCAAAGCAATTGTTTGAAGCAAATTGTTACTCTTTTACTTTTTACATAATACAAATAAGTAAACTGTAACATAATCTAGCAAAGCAGCTGCTTTAAAAAAAGATTGGTACAGTTCTAATATTTACTTCAAACATCTTGTTTAGGATCTAGATGACTCAACCTACATACCACAGTACGCAGCCAAATATGTTGAAACAAGATGTGAAATTTACGACCAAGGACAGATGAGCATGGTACAGAGGATCATGTGGCAGCAGGAACCTATGACTCGACCTTAAGCATGGGTTACTGATATATTTAAAATACGAAATCGGGAACCGGGCTACAGACATTAAACATTTCTATTAGCGAAGCAATAAAAATATTAGTCACTTACTAGTCACTCAGAAAGATAAAAGAAGTTTTTTATTACACGGGAATTTTCATAACTTTCAATTTACAATGTACAAACTGGTCTCTTTTTAAAAATGGTTACGGAAAACCCCTTTCTAATAACATAACCCAATATGTCTTGAAAACAGGATCGAACTCGTTGCTATTCCACGCCAGAATCGTGAATGTAATAAAAACGGTATGGTACTGAGATTCCATTATACGAGGTATATACAACCTCACATTCTCAATACAAAAATCAGGTTTTCAACAAACGTATAATAAAATTAGCTTTATATCAGGATTTGCGGAAAACCCACCACAGTGAATTGAAATAAAATGCAAGCATAATTCAAGATAACAAATGGCTTTATCCAATTACGATTTAAACGAAGTCAATTAATAATAATAAATATTGAATGTTAAAAGTATTATAGGCGGGTCGTATAATTTGTCAATATTCTTGACAGTGAAAGCGAATATTGACGAAAGCGAGATATTTAATTAGAAAAATGCAGGGAAGTTCTAACGTAGGAAAATGAACGTAATACATATGTGTATTTTAGATTTATGTTCTTCTTCTGTGGTCGCAACTATAATTTCGTTAGTGGCAAGTAGTAACGAGTACTAATCTTTCAAAACCCGTTTGCTGCTACAAAAATGCATTCTAATGCGCCTAAAAAATTTTAAATAACATCAAAAACCAACGCCAACCTGTTGTAATATCAATTTAATTCAATATTTTTATCGTTCAGTTGCCTTTGTAATGTCACTAAAATCCAGATCGCTAACACAAAAATAAAGAGGTTATATACAATTTATAGATATAGATATCCATTTAACACTTAGCATTAAAACTTCTCAAATATTAATTATTACTGGTATGTGTTCTGAATTTGAACCGTGTCATATTAGAAATTAATAATTTAGACGTTTTATCCGCTGTCGAATGAGGCATCATGAGGAAATTACATGAGACATTACTCCTGAACGTGCAGATTCGGTGTTCAATTAACCCGAGAAGTGTCTAGCAGCAAACTAGTGTTTGTAAAAACAAATATTTCTGAACAACAGACTGACTAGCTCTAAACAAAATATGAAGATGGAATAAAATCTTGTAAAAAATATGGCCTGAAAATAATTATGAAGAAGACAAAAGCAGAGGGTTTTAGAAAAAATCCAAGTAAAACAGCTCTACGTGAAATTTGTATAAACTCGTTAATAAATAAATATTTTATTACTAGAAGCGGCCGAAACGCAAAAAACCTGCAAAATCCCGGAAATATCTGATAAGAAATATTTATTACCTTTCACCGTTAAAAAGAAACGATGCGACACATTAACCTTGGGTATTAAACAAGGAGGAACAGCACGCATCACGGATAACTGGAATCAGATAATCAGGTCGACAATTTTAGACGTTAATTGGGTATTCCAAAATCTTACATCATGATGTTCTACATTTTTCTAGTAAGCTTCTGGAAACAGATAAATTTGTATATAAAGGAAGCGTATATTCATTGGGAGGTCATTCATTGAGAAGATTTCATTCATGCGAATACAAAATGTTATTTTAATCGCAAGCTGTTGCTATAGTATTTGAGTATGTAGTAAACATACTGCAATGTAACCAAGTTGCGAGCTTGTAATGAATAAAGAAGCGATGTTTTAAACGTAACTTATAAAGAAAAATGGAATTTATTAATTGAGATGAAGGGCAAAATTCCTCAACATAAAGCTATTTTAATAAAATAATCAAAGGAAAGATTTAACCAAAAATGTACTTTGGAAATTGTTGTTTGAAATGAGAGTTTTTTTATGGAGATTTGCAAGCTGATTTGGAGATCAATTTAAAATAAGAAGATTTTTAGTTAAGATGGGCGTTTTTGTGTATTCTGCAAGTATCACTTTTAGATTTATTTTTAACTGATATTACAGTATTTGGATCTAGTTTAAGATAGTCCTAATAATTTTTTTGTGTGAGGGATTTTTTTACCAGGAGTTTGTGTTCAGAGTTCGAAATATTCTGACCTTTTAATAGATTATATGTCAAAGATTTTTCTGGCCAAAATATATCTTACCAGCGTGGAAATAATTTATAACTACGTAAACGATCCTCAAAAAAATAAGTTTAATCCTGTAAATATAAAATAAAGTAAGAAACAATTTTTTTTATCAAGTACTTCTTAGAAATTATTTTGTTTGAAAAACACGATGTTGTAAATGCTTTTGTATGAAAGAAAATAATTCATATTGTATAAATGCTTTGTAATATTGTTGTATTTGATTCCATTTTGAAAAACTCCATCGGTTTCGTTGAGCTAGCCAGCCAAAGTTAAAAACGAAGGTAAGTGAACCATTTCAAGTTAACTAAATTGCAGTATCTGTATAACAGCACCCTTTTTATAACGCCTCTTAACGCGATCTTGTCATAGCACTCTTTTTAGCGGCGCTCTAACGTGAGGCCGTAGCACATCACGTTTTTAGCGGCTCCCAACTAGAGGCTATTTTCAAATCAACCTTTTTTGTAACTCCCCAAGCGAGACTATACCTCATCACTCTTTTAGTGGCACCCAACGTTTGACCATTTTCATACATTCTTTCAGCAACTCTGTCAGTGCGGCGTTACAACATCAATATATATATATATATATATATATATATATATATATATATATATAAGTTACTAACACCACTAGATGGTATTGCTATATTCCAACTGACTGCTAAGTCCGTACTTTAAATGGTACACTAGGCATTAAGAAGAACTCAACAATATTTCTGACTAATGCTAAAAAACACAATTTATATTCGAAAACTAGATATACATAAATTTAATAGTTTCTATTATGTTCATTCGGACCAGAATCCTCATAGTTCGATAATTTATCGTCTACTGCCATGTGGTGTCATAAAGCGATCTTTACATAATGCAATGTTCCATTTTTGGCACTGTGTTCGAGCATTTGTTTACGCTTCTCTATTAATTTGGAATCTTTTGAATGAAATGATTCAGTCACCCAAAACGCAACTACAATATTTGTAAGTGAAAAATTTCTGTCTGGTTCCTTTGGTGGTATGGCATACTGTATAAGATAGGCCCGTACGATTTTCCTGCGAAAATTTAGATGTGTGTTGTCCTGATTATGTACTCGGAAGAATTGCCATGTATTATGTATCGCTACATCCAACAACTATGTAAGTAGAGGAAAACCTGGATATGTTTCTTGTTTGCATTTGTAATAGAATTTACATTAAGGAAATTAGATGCAATGCACACGGCAGAGTTACCATTCCATTTACAAAAAATAACCCATCATCATTGTCAATATCTGAATGAAAAATTCCTCTTCCATTTTTTAACATTACAACCTTATTGGCTAGTGGGCAGTTTTTGGAGATTCGATTTTCTCGCATTGTGCCGGTTTTTCTATAGCTATTGTTGCGCAAGTGAATTAACAAATTGAAACGTGTAAAGAGGTTGTAAAAGTGGATATGAAATAGTGTTTTATTGCAGGTGACAGACTCTATCATCTTCACAACTGAAGCTGTTGCTTTCCCAAAGGTCTTACCTTTCTGAGAATTGTCTAATTGATTTTCCTTGGTGCACACCAAAGTTCACTAAATATCCACTAAGAGTTTTCAAGGACCACCCTTTGTATCTGAAACGAATCGATTTACCTCGAATAAACTATTTCAAACCACACCTGCCAAAATAAAGTACTAAGCATTCATCATAGAATAAATTCCTTTCAGGTTGGAAATACTGTACAAACTTAGATTGCATATGGTGTATTTGATCTTCCATACTTTGTCTTTGTTGGTGGTACTGAAATTATTGTTGTCTATACAGGTAAGAAATCGTAGAATATGTTCCAATCTGTTCCTCCGCGTGAAATTATAAACTACATCATTGTGATTGCCACTGCAATTCTCCCAATAGTTTCTTTATGAAAGCAACTGATTATAACCGCTCAGAATTAGAATACCAATAAAGTATTTAATTTCGTCTTCTGTTACATTAGGATCAGTACAATTTTTACTTTGTGCATACTTGTTGGATTCGACAGCAAATAAATGGACGAGTTTATTGTCAAAGAATAATTGAAAAAATCTACTGCACTCACAGCACCAAGCGTTAGAATTTGTGGAGGAACAAACACTTTTATGCTTGATTAAATATCTTCATCTATCCATACAGCCCGTTTGCATGTTGAGGATACGACACATTGACCTGCCCTGTAGGTAATACCAAATTTGGTATATTTTCTGAACTTGATGGTGAGGTATACTCTATTTCAGCTATTTCTTGCCCACTCGGATATGTTATCTCTGCATCTGCAAGCAATTGTCGTTTGTTAAAATTGTCTAGAACTCTACCATCATTTTCATCGCCAGAATCTTCTTTTACTAATTATTAAACTTTAAGTGAGTCTGAGAATTTGTGGTGTTAGTAATTTTGGTTGTATAAATTGTGTCGGAAAAGTAGTTCATAGTTGTCGGATTACGCTGCAGTAACGTTTGTAATAGTTCAACTTATTAGACCTACTCAACGTCAATGTGTTCGGCTCATTTTCAAAATTCTCCCTCGGAAGCTTCGTTCCTAACCGATTTGAATCGGCAGTTCGTGAAAGATCAATTAATTCGATTTTTCTCGCTGGCATAATCGCTTTTTTCTCATGGACAACTCTTCATGGCCCAAGAGCGTTGACGTACTCATTGAATAAAAATTTTTTGATCCTTGGTTTTGACAACAAAATTACATAATTTGCATCGCTGTACGGTTGTGAACTTTCCACGGTTAATAAATCTGTACAAAATAATAAAAAAAATAACTTATAAAATATTATAACCTTTTCGTGACTTTGGTATGCTTCAAAAATATTTTATCAATAGATTCACATACACTGGGTATCTGTGATTGATAAAAGGGATTGTTTTAAACTTCTGGGTTTTGAACAAGTTATTCATAACATGACTAACTGTATAATGTATCCAAAAATGAGAACTTTATTTCATATTTAATTTCTTCCGGTCCAGTTGATGAAATCTACTCGTCGTTATGTATCAAAGCGTATAATTTTTGTATGTAATGTATAAATAATTATGCCCTCCCTACACCCACAATATTATGCAAAAGTATATGACGTAGAACGCGATAATGTTTATATCAATATAAACTTAGTACGGACAATAAAACACCGGAAACGAATAAAAATAATGCCGGCACCTGTAAGTAGTTTGAAGTTGTATGATAAAACTATGTAGTATTCCCATAGATAAATGGAAGGATAACGTAGAATAATTATTTTTGTATTCGGTGTTAATGGGTAAATATTATCTTTGTTAAATCTCTTCTTTAAAACAGATTAATGAATAATTCATTTCGTAATTTTTCATTTTTATTGTCTCAAACTGCTGAAATTATTTAGTTTCCGCTTTATACTCTATAAGGATGTATGCTTTTGCCATTTTGTGTAATGAATCTTCTAAATATATTCATCTTTTTATACAGGGTGGAGCAAAAAGATGTAAACACTGTATGTAAAACTAAATTGTTTTTTGCAGATTATTACATGGCGTCCCGATATTCCATTGCGGAACGAACAAAGATGACAGCCTGGATGGAGGTTTTTCAGTCCCCAAGCATCGTGCAAGAAAACTCAAGGCCTGGACCGGACGAGATGCACCATCGCACCTGACAACTGGTAGGATATGGGAAAAATTTGTCCGAACGGAATCCATTCAAGACGACTACAAAAGGAACAGAGGTAGAAAGAGATCTATACGAACTGAAGAGAATGTCGCCCTCGTCCAGAGAACGATGGTAGCCAGCCCAACCAAGTCCATGCACAGACTTTCTCTAGAAACTAATATTTCGCAAAGGTCATTGGTTAGAATTTTGCATCTTGATTTAGAAATGAAGCCATACCTCTTACAGATTGTACAGCAGCTCACAAACGCGAACAAGCAAGCACGTGTGAGTGCTGCAGAAATTTTTTTGGAAATGGTGCACATGAAGTCTGACATTCTGTTCATATTTTATGACGAAACACATTTCACATCAACGATCGTATGAACAAACATAACGGTGTCATTTAAGCGATCGCACACCAGAAAAAAGTTCGAGAGCACATGCGAGATTCCCCCAAGGTAAACGTTTGGTGTGCCGTGAGCAAATTTGGAATGATTGGACTCGTCTTTTTTGAAGAACAGACCGTCAGGGGAGAGAATTGCCTTGCCATGCCTAGCACGTTCATGTAGGAGAACGCTACACTTGCCACTTTCCAGCGAGAGTACTTTCGGCACAACGACACCCCTGCCCGTTAAAGTCCGGGATTATCCAAACGACACGTTCGGTTAAACGCTGCATTGGTTGAGTTGATCCTTTCCCATGGCCAGTACGTTCACCTGACACCATGCGATTTTTGGCTGTGGGGCATGGTCAAGAATCGGAACTAATCCAGCAAACCTCACAACTTGGACGACCTTAAACACTGCATCACTCGCCTTATCGCTGAAATTCCTGCCCAAATGGCCTACAAAGCTTTAAAAACAGCAATGGACAGACCCCATCAGTGCATTGAGAAGGTTAGGTGCCAAATTGAAATCCTGTAACCAAATCCCTGTATTGTAATTTAAAGTAATTAAAGACCCTTTTTACGTTAACATATATTTGTGTCGCCCTCAACATTACGAAACATAACTCTCGATATATTGTTAAATTTTACACATTACAAAATAGCAGAAAAAAAAATTACAGATGATTTTATAACCTATCAAAACTGAGTTTATTGTGTTATTAAATAAGTTTTATACTGGAATCTGTGACAGATGATTGTGCGTAAATAATATTATGCCTTAAGTGTTTCATATGTATCCACTTTCAGAATAACTTACTGTTTTTCTCAAAATCATTCTGCTTTCTTTGTGACTCTTTCACTTTCATTTCCTCTTTACTTTCATTCACAACCTTTTTGGATACATATTCTTTTTTCTATAAATATTCAGTTCTATCATATTACTTTCAGTCATCGTTCTTTATAAAAGTACCTTTTCATTTTACTGCTTTCACTTATCATTTCACTGGGCATTTATCTTCATTATCCCCATCACTGTCATACAGCATCTTTTTTGCACATTACTTTATCCCGCGCTCTCTCAACGTCGCTTGTTACATGCCAAAATGGCTCGTAGCATGTTTCAGTTTTAGTTATAATTTATAAGGTAATTCCCGCGTATTTTTTAAATTAAAAATGTCAATTTCCGTTGTCTCCGAGTCGCGCCTGCGCAGAGTGAATGGCGGAGTGCGCGCGTGGTGTTAAAAAACGCCATTAAGTTACGAGCTCTCGACGAAGCAACATCTATCTTGGTGTGATGTGTCTTTTCTTTTTAGGCATGTAGGTTCCTTATATCTTTACCTTCTATTGTACCTGTTACCTGGTGTTCCTTCATCCCCTACGAGCATAGAAGATACAGGAAGAACGGATGTAATCTGATTCAACGAGGCATGAATTGAACCCATCCTGCAAAACATCGTGGGGCCCTGAGAATGTAAGTACTTTGTTTTGTTTTAAATTGTGCTCGCAAATTGACTTAAAAAGCGGTTGCACTTTTAAAACGTGTGCGGTATAAGTTTCAATTGGCGGGAATTATATCGCGAGTATAACCATTGCGCAGTATAACGGTTGCCCGAGTGTAACAATGGCGCCCAACGTGTCCATTGTTATACTCGGGTAACCGTTATACTGCGCAATGGTTATACTCGCGATATAATTCCCGCCAATTGTAACTTATACCGAACACGTTTTAAAAATGATGCATCCGCTTTTTAAGTCAATTTGCAAGCACAATTTAAAACAAAACAAAGTACTTACATTCTCAGGGTCCCACGATATTTTGCAGGAGGGGTTCAATTCACGCCTCGTTGAATCAGATTACATCCGTTCTTCCTGTGTCTTCTATGCTCCTAGGGGATGAAGGAACACCAGATAACAGGTACAATAGAAGATAAAGATAGAAGGAACCTACATGCCTAAAAAAGAAAAGACACACCACACCAAGATGGATGTTACTTCGTCGAGGGCTCGTAACTTAATGGCGTCTTTTAACACCACGCGCGCACTCCGCGATTCACTCTGCGCAGGCGCGACTCGGGGACGACGGAAATTTACACTTTTAATTTAAAAAATACGCGGAAATTACCTTATAAATTATAACTAAAACTAAAACATGCTACATGCCACTTTGGCATATAACACACTGTTGTTTGCATCATCCTACCACTCCATTTCTGACAGGTTTAAGGTATGAAATAAAAAATAGAGAATAAAAAGCATGGCATGCGGGAAGAACAAAGTGAAATGATTTGGGGGGAAAGAGAAGTAAAAGAGAATATCTAGAAAATTTGTATAGGGGAAAGCAGAGGAAAAGAAATGATAGAAAACGTGGTTGTAAGTAAACGAGTATTTGTGGATGAAGTCCTGAAGGTTATAAAATCACCGAAGAATGTATAAAGTAGCACGAGTAGATAGTGTTCACGAGTGAAATCTTAAAACGTACAGGTATTTTTCTTATTGATAGGTTATGTGAAGTGTGCAACAGGTGCATCAAATATACACAAGTCTCGAATAACTTGAAAAATTCTGTGACTGTAAAAAGTGAAGTAACAGAGTATACTTTGAAAATTTGTATAGCGGGAAAGCAAAGGAAATGTTAAAATGTAGAAATATGTTACTTATTGAGGGGATGTGTGAACTGTGCAACATGTGCATCATCTATGCAGAAGTTCCAAACAACTTGAAAAATTCTGGGATTGTAAGAAGTGCGCGGCGATTAGTATACTCAGTGTACAAAGCAGTATTTTAAAAAGTGTCGACAGGAAGAATAATAGAGTCGAGGAAGAAAACATAAGTTATGGAGCGTGCATTATAGTTTTATGCGAGGTAGAGGATGTAAGGATCAATTGTTTACTATTCAGTAGGTGACTGGCAATTGTATGGAGGTAAAAAGGCAAGTGTATTGCGCATTCATAGATTTTAAGATAGAAAATGAATGAGTAAAGAGAAGTATATTATGGCAAGTGTTAAAAGAGAACAATACAGGTTAGTGGCTATTGAACGCAATTGAATCCACATATATCGAAAGTAGTCTATGTAATAACAAATCGGTCCTCGAGCAATTGCTTTAATAGTAAACAAATAGTTAGGCAAAGCTGCATTATATCCATGTAGTTATTTAATGTTTTATGGACAAGTATATGCGCGATGATGTATGGATGCAAATGGTGCATATCTGAACCAAACAAATGTAAAACTGTTGCTGTACTAGGGTAATGCTCGTTAATAATGGAGAAAAATGAGATCGAACTGAACATATATAGAATGAGTCAGGCGTTGACTGAAGTGCCTAAACGTGCCTGTTTTTGATAGAAATAAGTCTAGGTTTAAAGATAAATTAGTATAAGTAGTGAAACCGTGGAAGACTTAAATGATTTGATAGATCTACGAAGAATGTTTACTTGAGATGGAAAATTGAATAAGGAGATAGAAAGGAAAGTGGATACTTTACATAAAATAATCGGGAGTGATCTGTTGCAAGGGATCAAACGGTATCAAAAGAAGCAAGAATAGCATTATACAAAAGTGTGTTAATCGCGACATTGTTGTATGGTAATAGAACTTGCGCGTGTCAGTCGAATAAATGTAGTCAGATTGAGATTTTGAGAAATATATGTGTGGTACGACTGGAAGAACATGATTAAACAATGAATAGATAATGAATGCTTGTAATTTAAAAACTAAACTAAGAGTCCAATATGAAAGAAGAATATCACGATGCTTTGGTTAGCCAAAAAAAATGACTTTTTGCGAATGTTTTGTGAAGAAATTGTAAAAAGAATAGGTAAGTGGCTCGAAAAGAAGAGGTATGCCCAGAAAGACGTGATTGAACGTAGTGGATGAAAGTGTGAATAGCAAGAAAATGAAAAGCTTCACAAATAAGAAGATTTGAGTGAAACGATGCAGGGATGTTAATGAAACGAGGAAAGTGTCTCATGTCAGAAAAGTATCGAAGGAAACTGCTAACAGTATGTAAAGGTTCTACAAAATAGAATTAATATTTCACAACAATCAAAAACGGGTTTCTGGAAGACCTGCTTACCCCTTCTAGGAAATGATGTTATTGGTACATATGTATGTACCCTAAACCCATAAATGTAATTGCATGAAGCAAGTTGATATTTGATATTACAAAGATTAGTTACTAGCATAAAACTATATCAATGTATATGTAAAGCCTAATAACTATTTTAAATACAGCTAATAATTAAGAGAAAGTACCCTATCCCAATTTAACTATCGTAACATCTAACTTAATTGAAACAGCTGAGGAACTTTAATCTTGTACGTCACCGTTATTCTTAAAGTGGCGTTGACAATAGTGGTAATGTATAAAATTTAAAAGTGTTGTTTACAGTTACTTTTACCTGCACAGCAAATCCTTTGGGACAACTTCGGTACTAATTGTAAAGATACAGGTTCAAATCCTGTCCGTTCTTTTCTTAAATAGCATGCCACGCCTTCTGTAGCAATAGAAACCAAAAGCCTCTACTCTTTGCTAAGTCTACATTTCCAAAGTTTCCAGCAAAGAGTAAGATAGATAGATTGGATAGAGGGGATTGCTGACAATCAATAATATTAAAAATGATCAAGAATCACGCAACGTAGAAAAACTAAATTGTTTGGTAGATATTACAAGTACAGCTTAAGAGTACCCACATTTGAAAATAATTACCTTATTTGTAAGTGTTTATAAGGCTAAAAAATTAGTGTTCAAACAGAAATTGAAAATTAAAACGAAAATGAAAATAAATCTGAACCCCGCTTTAATAGTGAAATCTTAGCGGCGTCCACCTTATTCGCTAACAATTATACAGGGTAATTCACAACTTCATAGAAATATTTAACTGATGCTCAATAATAGACTATAGATTGATATTTACGCAAAAAATAATTTTTCAAAAACAAAAATTAAACCGAACGTTTTTAGGGTACGTATAAAAATAAGGAGGCTACCCACCACATGCTCAAATAGAAATTCCTTGGTGGGTGACCTACGGTATAATATTTATGCTGTATGACAAGTCCATCGAAAAAGTTTATGAAATGGTTTGAGGGTTTAAGGTTTACAAACCCACAAATTGATGTGTTTATTATTAGTAGTACCAATGACAACGACAGACGCTTCAAATAATGTTTGTTTGTTACTCATTATAAACTGCATTTCTGAGTTTCAAAATAAACAACGGGTGTTCTACTTTGCAAGTAGCGAGCTTGTACAACGCTGCTATCAAAAACAAAATCTTTAATGTTTCCGACGAAATTAAAACTCACAGAAAACAAAAGTATGATAAAGCTGGAACTGAATAAACCTTTAACAACGAATTTTATTGTGTACCAACAAATGCTTACTTTCATTTGATCCCTATAAATTTATTCCTGGGGTTATCGGGTAGTTTCAAAAAGGACTTACAACTGCCAATCACGTGCTACTCGCTTGTAAAGTAGCGCTTTAGAAGTTGTTACCTGTAAAGTAGAACACCCATTGTTTATATCTAAACTCAAAAAACACTGTTTACTAATGAGTAACAAATAAACACTTTGAAGCATCGGTCGGTGTCATTGGCATTGCTTATAATAAAATATCAATTTGTGGGTTCATAAACTTTAAACCGCAAACCATGTCACAAACTTTTAGAATAGGCATGTCATACAGCATAAACATTATACCGAAGGTCAATTAGAGCATGTGGTGGGTAGTCTCTTTATTTTTATACGTACTCTAAAAGAATCAGTTTCAATTTTAGTTTTAAAAAAAATTTTTTTGCGCAAGTACTAATCTACATATTTCCCATTCTTAAGTATCAGTTAAAATATTTCTATGAAGTTGTGAATCGCCCTGTATAACAAACGACGCAAATAAAAAATGATACCTATTAAATGCTTTGCGTGGAACAATATCGGACATGACAAAAAAATTGTAAATTTAGAAAGGGGTGAAAACAAATAGAGACCTTTCAATTTACGACAAATTGAAGAAAAAAATAATTAAACTGGACATAGAGTGATATGTACGTTGAGATTTTATAAACAATAGAAAAAGTGTAAACCATCTGAAGTGTATAGGGAAAAGAAGACAGAATGCAGTAAAATAAAACGGTAAATTCATGGCATTACATATTCCGTATAAGACATGGTAGAAAAAAGTAGAAAAAAGAAACAACTTATGAATGAGTTGAAGTCAGGCAATTAATTATGTGTGGAAACTAAAGACATTGATCAACAACTACAAAAAGTAAGAGACTAACACCACTTAAAGATTTGAGTATAAAACCTATCAAACAACAAAGCACTCTACTAATTTGCAATGCTGATAAACTCTCTTTGCTTTTAGGAATCATTGGATTAATATAACTCGATGCTTTTGGTCAACTTTCAAGATATTGCATTTGCAGATTTTTGTTAACTGTAGTCTGCATAAATTTAAACTAAATCAATCTGAAAAGCAATTTTGTTTGTGCATGTAACGTAGGAGTTGCTACTGTAGCGAGATTCGATTTAACTTCCTTATTTGGTTCAATGCAATTCAAATTATTTACAACTATTTACAGAAAATCTTTAATATACTGTAAACCGCTACATGAGTTTGTTTATTAATAATTACGATTTGATGACTACGTTGTAATAGCACCAACCGCGTGCCTTATAATAGATTAGCAAGCCTTTATTTTTGCACAAGCATTCACTATTATATCCTAAATTCCTAATTAACATAGATACAAGCGTATTTATTTTCACAACACAATCAAACATTTATTTCATATCACTTGCGGATTAAAACTAAGACTGACTTCTTGTCGGGTTGTGCGGTTTATATATTCGACTATGACACCTTCCATGTTATTCTTCCAACCATTGTAGCGATTAATCATGTCACTGTTTACTTTATGGGTTGTATACACTTCGGCGATAGGGTGACACTACGCTTATTCCAATGTAGTTTTCAAACCAAAACCAACGCCAACTTTCAGCTAGCTTCGCTAGAAATCAAACCTGCTAAAAGTTCCCAGATTCGATTTCTAAGCAGCTTTTTATCGAAGGAGATATGTGATTATTTTAAGTGTTTGTACCAGATTGCATATTGTATATATCCTATACGACTAGGTAGCGTTTGTTAATAAAAAAATTGCACTAGCTTTAATCTTATTGTTAATGATATATTAGAAAATTTGAATCCTGGGGACTGAAATACGAAACACGGTTTCGAAACTGTTACAAAACGTTTTTAGTTAAGGCAAAAGCTAGTAAAATCGAAGAATGGAATCCTTAAATTATGACAACTACAACATTGAAAGAAATAGAGCGGAAGATGCCATGCTTACATTCCACCAGTTATGCAATTGGTGTAGGTTTTTAAGAGGACATTTAACAGCAAAATAGTGAGTTTCACTGTAAAAAAGAAGTAATGCACAAAATGGTTTGAGGCGAAGATTGCGGAGAAAATACGGATAACTTTCCACAAAAAGAGAACGATAAAGAATGCCGCACAATAACGCATGTCTGTAAAAACGCAAAAAAAAGAAAGTCGAAATAGCAACAGTTGTAACATAAAGCTTACATCAGGCCCGTAGCAAGAAAAAAAAGATCTAAAGAATGACTTTATTGAATACGCTTACACAAGCGTTCATCGCCCAAAGTTTCACCGCGCTTCTAGGTGTTAAACTAGGATTTGATGTAACACCATCTGCGTACATTTCATTGGTTTAAATGCTACATTTTTTCACAGTTGAATATTAACGCAACAAGTACAAAAGAATTATCAGACCGAAAGCTTAAACAAATTATCCAATTAATACGTTGTAGACAGTCAGAACGGTTGATTTTCTATTCAAATCTTTGTACGGCTGTACATGCAATTGATTAAACTCACCCCGCTAACGAAATGTTTCCCTCAACCCCTTCTTCATAACGTTGGCGGGATGCCTTTAGTTAGTCGAAGGGCTGAATTATGAGCATATTTGGGGAGTCATAAATATCTGGAAATTGTTTTAACTCACTCGTCTTTACACCTAAGCTAGTTGATGTGGTTTGTGAGAGAAAAAATTCAATCTACTCTGTATAACTACTTTCACATTCTCGAAAAGCGGTTCAGCTCACTTTTGTGATACACGAATGAAAAAATATTACTTTTAACTTTATACCGTTAAGCGGTAGTGGAAGAGGATAAAATTATAATAAAGGGTTAAAAGGGATGCAAAGATATTCCCTGCGTATCCCTTTGCATCCTGAGGTTGCATGGCATTCTCGTTTCATTTCATCTCCACCGATCCACCTCGGTTTTGCATTAGTTTATTAAATCGGGTATTGTTTCGCGAAATGCTATAAGGGGATTATTTGAATGGGAAATCAATTGCATTTGGCAGTGCCTTAAGAGTATTATATTTTGTTTCCAATTATTATTGGCCGGATGCAATATAATACTAAACGGAACAACTCTATAAATTTAATAAGAAAGCTATTAACGAAACAAATACAGGAACTGGAGGGCAACTTTACCCTTATTTTAGAGCATTGTTATTGCAACGATCAATTTTCCAGTTAATCACAAATGTTGGAATTGATTTTGGAATGGGGACGCTGAACCCAATAGCAGTTCTAATAGTTTAAAATTCTTGTGTGGTGTGGCTGAAAATTAAGTCTGGTGCAATACCGTTTCTAATTTTTCAATCTTTGTGGACCTATATACATTAAAAAAACAATTCATAGCGGTAGGTTTGATAAAAGTACTGCTGTAAAATCACGTTAAATAAAGCGGCGTTTGTACAAAGAACGACGCTCTTCATAAAATGTCTAGATGAGTTGGGTAATATTTGCTGTTCCTAGCTGCAAACATCTTAACTGACTAACTAAATATTGACAGTGGATCATTATAGATCGTGCGTCTCTGTTAAAATAACCATTAGTGTAAGTTATTGAGTAACAATTGGTATTGATTTATTGACTTTGTATACCCAGATTTATGACAAACATTCGTGATATTATGAGGTGCTTGGAATTTTATACTGCTTGTCTATTTATTCGGCTGCTTTTTTTGACATGCTTTTTATTCGTGCTCAATTCTGCTTTTGAATTGAAGCACTAAATGCATATTATAACGACTCATTTTGAAAATACAGATTTCATTAAAGTAACAACGTATATCTTACGCGTACTGAAAAACATTAGAAATCAACAAACGCTTTTTTACATAAACGAAATGTACAGATTTTTTCGAAAAATTTTTTAAACGTTCAGCGAATTTAAGTGGTCAACATTATCGTATATAAATGAACTGATTTCGATTCCCAAAAAAAAAACAAAATTTAAATTCGGAATCTTATATATAAATATCTTATCAAATAGTTGATTTAACCTCAAAAATACTCAACAACCAGCATTTAATCCAAAAAGAAATTGAAAGCAGAGCTTCTATCAATTTCCAGCTTAAAAAAGACCATCCTGAATTCCCGCACTCCACACTCACACCTCCTACCTTCTCCCGACACCTCCCACCTTACCACATCCCATCTCCCACCTCACCAAATCCCATCTCCCACCTAATATAGATCAAAAACCCACAACGTTATGTTCTCGGCTATTTAGTTTCAGCTACTTTTTCAAATGTTGGGTTAGCCCAAAATTTGTTCGTAGTAAAATACAAACTTGTTTATACAGTCCCAAAATGTATTGCATTACCTTGACAGGGACTACATTTTATGTAAACAAGTCAAAGAGATCACCTTAAATTAAAAATAAGGCTGCTCTTGTAACAACAAATGTCGGCAAAGGCAGCTATATAATTTCGATATCGTATAATTTCAGTGCATGTGGCATACCCAACATCAGCTAATATTTTTTAAGTGGAATTGTATGTCACTATATTTTAACCATTTCCCGTTATGTATTACATATTGCACCAACTAGTCAGTACCATAAACAAAAAAGTGGAATTTTGAAACCAAATTAGCTCAAATATAGGATACAACTGCATCTTGTAATAAAAAAACATATCACCATGGCAATAATGATCAAGAACGCCATAAATAACTTTGCACGCGCAAGTACATCCCAGTTGGCCGTGCACCATCCGACAAAGTAACGATGGCATGTGGAACCACAGAGTTACACAAACAATTTAGAGCAAAAGCAATCTTCAAACGCGTTTAAAAGATTCCCCTCTGAAAACAACCTTATAGACTTCAAACGTCTTCCCGTAAAAGCTTGAATCTAAAAAGTTGTAGGAAGCATACGCATCGTCAATGACGAAAGAAACCATCGTAAGAAGTATCGTACAAAATGAGAGCTATATACGGTAAAAAAGTACAATACGCACAACGCTGGCTATATAGAAACGACTGATAGTTGATACGTATTACGTGATTTAATCAGTAACATGCCATTTTCAATTATTGGATAACCAGTTTCCATTTCTTATATTATTAGAGTTACTATATTTTGTATAAAATTATAGAAATTCCTTTTGTTTTCTTAATCCGGTCCGGTTTATCTTATAAATTATTAGTTATATTGTAGACTTAGAATGATTTTAATATGTATAAATACGTTAAGATACCATCATCTGTTTCAATTTCTCTTGGGAAGTGTCCTGTCAACGCGCATTATTGAAGTGTTGAAGTTCTCTATTCCAATTGGTTGAAAAAGCCAATCCCGCGGAGTGACGAATGGGTGTTGAAACGATAGTGGTAACTCACATGAACTGTAGGCTCATGGGTTTGCAGCCACTCAAACCAATAAGCCCGCAGAAAAAAAACACTACCCCGCCGCTACGGCTAGAAGAGCTTTTCAATACAAAAATCAAGAGTCGCTCTATAAAAAGAATAAGGCGCAACTAGCTAATAATATTATCGGTAATCTAGATGCAAGTAAAAGCAATACCAAATCACCATTGGACGCCATAACGCAAGCCTATATAAAAATTTTCAACGGGAAAGATATCGACGATAAATAAGATGTAGTAATCAAAAAGAATCCCATTCCCAACGGGGAAGAAATACAGCAGATTAAATCCTATACGGAGATTACCTGGACATCGCAAGCCACAAAATCAACTTCCGCAGAAACTAGTAACCTTACCATAACGGCGATGCGGAAAATACCCATCATTACGCTACGTATTCTTTTCAATTACATTCTCCACACTAGCTATATACCATCCTCAATAAAAGCATGTCGCACTATTCTATACCCAAAAAAGGACCTTACTACAAGTCAACAATTGGCGCACTATAACAACCGGAAGCATCTTACTCAGACTGTTGAATAAAATCCTAGCTGCCAGAAACCAAGCAGTAAATCTTAGCTCCATACAAAAAGGATTTATGAAATCCGATGACTGCATGGTGAATACTTTGACTACATACCGCCCTATTAAAGAAGCAAGATCTAAAACTCGGCCATATCATCTTATAACGATAGATATATCAAAAGCTTTCGACTCCATATCCCATTCATCTGTAGACCGAGCTCTCGGGCGATTCAATATTCACCTCACAATCAGTCAATATATATATATATATATATATATATATATATATATATATATATATATATAATTTGTATTGTTAACGACCTTTAGTTTTAAATTAATAAATGTTTGCGGGTTATAGGTCACTGGAAATAACTACTCTTCTTTAATACCTAAATTTTCGCATATATTTTATGCTTGATCACAGGTTTAACTAAAAATATATAAACACTGATTATAAGTATGAAAACTTTCAGCTACTCACAATGAGGTTGGTTAAAATATCATTGAAACATGAAATTATTACGTGTACATTAAATATTTAAAACAGCTTTTTCAAAATGGTAAAAAATTTTTGTAATATAGAAAAGGTAAAATATTGGTTTGGCAGAATTTCAAAAATTTGATTAATACTATCTTGGATTTTTTATATGTATGTATAGGTGCATGCGTAAGTAGAAGGAGGTGCCTAACTGTGTGTTTGAGTGTGTGTGTGTGTGTGTGTGTGTATGTGTGTGGGTGTGTTTTTTAATATGTCTGTGTTCCCAAGTAATGTAAAGGTTACCATATATAAGGGTATTTGTTTATATAATTCTTGAGGATTCAAAGTTTTGTAGAAGTTTATTCATTGGAATTGAATTTAAGGTTTAAGAGATGTGCGTATATAGAACTAAGATCACCAATATCACTTTTTTTGTTCATATATTTTGTATTTTTATAAATATGACATATTTCCATAAAAGTTCTTTTGAAAGTATTGTTTTCTATTTGAATGATATTTGGATCCTCAAGAATTATATAAACAAATACCCTTATATATGGTAACCTTTACATTACTTGGGAACACAGACATATTAAAAAACACACCCACACACATACACACACACACACACACACACACACACACACACACTCAAACACACAGTTAGGCACCTCCTTCTACTTACGCATGCACCTATACATACATATAAAAAATCCAAGATAGTATAATCAAATTTTTGAAATTCTGCCAAACCAATATTTTACCTTTTCTATATTACAAAAATTTTTTACCATTTTGAAAAAGCTGTTTTAAATATTTAATGTACACGTAATAATTTCATGTTTCAATGATATTTTTAACCAACCTCATTGTGAGTAGCTGAAAGTTTTCATACTTATAATCAGTGTTTATATATTTTTAGTTAAGCCTGTGATCAAGCATAAAATATATGCGAAAATTTAGGTATTAAAGAAGAGTAGTTATTTCCAGTGACCTATAACCCGCAAACATTTATTAATATATATATATATATATATATATATATATATATATATATATATAATATACACACAAAACTGCAACACAACTGTCTCCTGCATGAAATTACACGAAATTACACTCGGGTTCAAACAAGGTGAACCCTTGTCACCCATCCCCTTCAATATGATTATGGATGAATTATTGGAATCAATTGAAAGAACAGAGGGAGGACTCGCGATACCGGAAAACGAAGATCGCACAGGAGAGTTGGCATTTGCCGACGATATGGTATTATATGGCAACACTTTCAGGGAAACCCAATACCTTTTAAAAAATTTTCAAATATTCTTCGAAATAAAAGGACTGGAAATGAACGTGGAAAATGCACAGCGTTATTGGTGGGGAGAATTCTAAAAACTTTTACCGGGGTCATCGATAAATTTTCGTACAACGGAAGACTGATTCCCCAGAGAGGCTCTAACGATTTCATTAAATACTTGTGACGGAAGTACTCGTATATAGACACAGAGAGAGCGACCGTGGGAAATCTAGGACAACAGCTAAGGAATATAGAAAAGTCAGCCTTAAAACCAGCACAGAAACTCGACATATTAAAAAATTATTTAATCCCACGTCTATTCTTTCATGTGACCGACTTCAATTTCCATGTTCCATTATGTTTGGCTCATAAGCTGATTCCAAACTCCATAAAAACCTTTTTGCACCTGCCGAAAACCACACCCAATGGTTTTATTTATGCAATCAACAAAAATGGAGCTATTGGTATCCTGGAATTATCCTTTTATATTCTTTTCATCGCATTAAAAAACGAATCAAAAACTTAAACCATAACAAAAATACTAAAATCACAAATATAATAAGAACAAAATGGTGCCAAACATTCATCACCAATCGAGAAACATTCTTAAATACGAAAAGCTCAATCACAGCATACCACAATTATTGGAGTGACAAATTGCAACGCTTAGCATCCAGAAACGGTTTAGGCTAATCGAACAACAGCACCATAAGCAGCAACTAAACATCGAACCCTCCAACATACTGGAAAGGTCGTTACTTCGTCAAAGCATTCTAACTGAAATCAAACGTCCTACCTGCAAGGGCTACACCGTATAATACCCTACATGTGATTTTCCAATGCTCCGCCCGAAGGTACTACATTGACCAGGAAGCGAGTTTTTTTTACATGAAAAATTTTGAATTTTGCCGAACCCTTGCTGTTCCAAACAAGGTAGGGAGCTTTAACGTGCGTAACAACAACACTCTCATCCGAACGAAGGTGTATTTTTGTGAAAAATGCTCGCCTAACATTTTTCAAGCGGACCGTATCGGGATTTGAACCCGGGACCTTGGGCGTAGTAGTCACACACATACCACTACGCCACGGAGCCGCCTACCGTATAATACCTTACATGTGATTTTCCAATGCTCCACCCGAAGGTACTACATTAGCCAGGAAGCGAGTTTTTTTATCTGGAAATTTGGATCTTTAACGTGCGTGACAACACTCACACACGGGACCTCCATTTTACCTCTCATCCGAACGAGGGCGTCTTTTTGTGAAAAATACTTGCCTAATATTTTTCAAGCGAACCGTGTCGTGATTTAAACCCGTGACCTTGCGCGTAATAGTCACACGCATACCAACTACGCCACGGAGCCGCAAACACCGTATAATACCTTACATATGTTTTTTCCAATGCTTCAGCCCGAAGGTACTACATTGGCCAGGAAGCGAGTTTTTTTTATCTTGAAATTTGGAATTTTGCCGAACCCTTGCTGTTCCAAGCAAGGTAGGGATCTTTAACGTGCGTGACAACTCACACACGGGACCTCCATTTTACCCCTCATCCGAACGAGGGTGTATTTTTGTGAAAAATGCTCGCCTAACATTTTTCAAGCGGACCCTATCGGGATTACCATATAGTACTACGGAAAATGCCCAATGCAAAGTAGGTTGTCGACGAAACAAAACGCTCTCTCACATACTTCCGCTCGCACGGTAACTCACTGGTAGAAAATAAAATTGCCAAAACCATCCATAATTGGGCATCTTGAGCAAAACCTATGGGATATGTGTGGAGAGAGGAGAAAGCCTGGCCCCATACTAATCAAACAAGGTAAAACAATTATCTCAGATATAGGCATACACTGGGAGAGGCCGAGGGATCTAATAACCTCTAACAACGCAGAAATTTCGAGATACACTGATGAGGCCTTCGCCCTGGTTATACGGTCAAAATATGGCAACGATAATATACCGGACATGCCAGTCATCATAGGCGCCAGAATAGCAACATCTGGGACGAACTAGGTCTAACGAAATTTGAGGCAACTACACTAACCAATATGGTAATCAAAGGAAGCACCATGATACATTCCGTTATAAATATTTATGGCTCCGGGTTGGGACCGTGTCATTTTATAAACTGAGGTCGACGTTTCGCCCATTTTTGTAAGGGGCTTCATAAGGACAAGAAAAGGAAATAAATAATAAAATATAAAAGTTATAATAAAGATAAAAATGATAATATTAAGTATACAAGTAGTATACAAGTTCTCGCCCTATATAAACTACCGCTTTCGCTACTTTCACCAGTTAGTTTGCCATAAGACACCTTTTGGTTTAAATGGAATGGTGAGTGCTAGTTCAGAAGTAACTTTACATACTCTTTACACTTTAACTTATCTACTTAATATTATCATTCTTATCTTTATTATTTTTTTTATATTTTATTACTTATATTCTTTTCTTGTCCTGATGAAGCCCCTTACAAAAGTGGGCGTAACGTCGACCTTAGTTTATAAAATGACACAGTCACAACCCGGAACCATAAATTTTTATAATGACTCCGGCCGTGAAAGCCTTCGACAATATCATGATGCATTCCGCATTTTAGGGAAGATATATGAAAATCTAAATCCATAACATCCTACACTCAAACATTACTCAACACATTCATCAGACACACTTTTAAATATAAGAGTTGATCTTATTATCGTTAAGTTAGACTAAGTCAATTTGTAAATGCTTTGTAACAAGCTACTTATTCTACACAATGGACGATCCTAGCCGAAATGTTTATGTCATAAATAAACCTATTTCGTATCAGTTCAATCCCGGAGTTCGGAACGTCAACTGCGTTTTCAGAGCGTGTGATTGCGTGTGTTGTGATGTAGTGCTGGTTTATCTCTCCAACCTCTCGTACCTTTGACTTAGGGCACTACCATACATACCACTCGCAAGCATAAATTTGCTGAGAACCGGACAACGAAAACCTGAAAAATCGACTCCCGCTACAGGAGGATATAATCGTAAGTGATAATTTTTAATAACTCGGATGCTTAAACTATACAATTTCTAAGTAAGAAATGGGTTGCAAAGTTTGTAGCATAGTGTAATGTCGAAAACGAAAGCAAATCTTAATAAACTAACTCGTTAATTTATAGATTATTAAACATCGATAATAAAGCATAGTAGCAGATAATAGATAATAGAAAAAGTTTCTTAAAGTCGTACGTGTGGAGCGTTCTACTATATGGTAGTGAGACTTGGACAATTAAAGAAGTAGATAAAAAAAAGATAGAAGCTTTTGAAACTTGGTGTTATAGGAGAATGTTAAAATTTAGTTGGACAGATAGAGTAACAAACGAGAAAGTTTATAGAAGGATAGGTGAGGAACGCTGTATGTGGAAACAATTGAAGGTCAGGAGAGAAAGAATGATAGGGCACCAGTTAAGACATGAAGGACTATTTAGTAAAGTCTTAGATTATAGACTACCAAATAAAAATAGAGTAGGAAGACCTAGACAAAGCTAAATTAGTCAAATTATTAGAGATTTAGGTTGTGAAGGGTATGTAGACCTTTTTTAGACTAGCTCAGAATAGAAAAGAATTTAGAGCTGCGTCAAACCGACTTTAAGTAAGTTCGAAAACAAAACAAAAATAAATAAAAATCAGTTAACTAAATGTCACCATGACATAACTCACAATTAGTTAGCGGTCTGGCATGTTGGTAGCGATTCGTTGCTTAAGCCTTACCATAACATATAATTTAATAAACGTCACCATGACATAACTCACAATTAGGTAGCGGTCTGGCATGTTGGCAGCGATTCGTTGCTTAAGCCTTAACATAACATATAATTTAACACTTTTCCTTTTTTGAAGCGGATAGCCAGGTTATATTTCATTTCCTTATAAATGGTAATCATGTAATCATGTTAGAATTCTTTAACAACCATCAGGTTGCTAATGTCTATGTAGAGCCAGGTGGATAGGAAAAAGATAGAAGGATATAGGAAGACCTAGACCAAACTATATTAGTCAAATTATTAGAAATTTAGGTTGTGAAGGGTATGTAGAGCTTTTTAGATTAGCACAGAATAGAAAAGAAGTTAGAGCTGCGTCAAACCGACCTTAAGTAAGGTCGAAAACAAAATGATTTCCAACCTTGGTAGGCATGCATAAGCAACAAAATGTTTTAGAAGCAACCAGTGAATTCCCACCAGATTTCGAAAAGTATTCGTGCCAGATTATATGTTCACCGCCAAACACTAAAAAGAATTTTTTACCGTTTCCTTAATAACTTTTGGAAATACAGGTACTACCCAAGCAGCTGACGTGTACCCACAATCCATCTAAACCGGGTTAAAAACCCTAGAAGTCTAAATTACTCATGAACCGTATGCATAGAGCTCCTACAAAAATAAAAACCCACTACGAAGCTGCTGGTGTTTAGAAAGCAACGGGATGTCTGCACAAATTTAGATTCACCACCAATCAGCTAGCGCGGCTAGAGACAACTATTTCGGTGGACAAACGCCTGAGCTACTAATATTTCAATATAAAACTCTGTAACGATGAAACGATGGTTTCAGCATGTTTACGCACCTTACACGGTAGATGAACATGTTGAGCACTATGCCAAGAATTTTAACATTGGAACAGCATTTCCTTTCGTATCCTTAATATTAAATTCCAGAAATAACTGCAACCTTCCAAAATAATTTTCAGAATCTCTGGTACTTATCAAAACTGCTAGAAACTATCTGAAGTATACAAATTTCATAAAAACAACATAAACAGCCAGTTAATTAACATGTTCCAAATGACAATTGTCATACCTTCTACACAAATCTGTGACTATTACAACAATTATAAGAATAAAAGACGAATATTATTAATTTACACCTGCTATATTCACAATAAGCAAATGACCTAAGCAGCTGACGCTTAAAAAAAGTTAATGCAACTAATAAAATAGAATAATTATAGTTAATGGTATAACTAGTTCTGAGAAATTAACAAGTAGATAATAAATAGGAATATAAAATTTATTACATTGGAGGAAGTCTGAAAATAGAATTGCATATCTTTCTAATACAGAAAATAAAGTCATTTTATTTTGAAACACTTTTTTTTGTCATAATGAAAAATATTTTAACGGCTTAAAAAATCGTTTAACTAATAAAGCTTTCACCTAAAATGCACCCATATTATATAAATAGTTCCTTGTCAAGAATAAGCGAAACCTGTATTTCTAAAAATAAATGGCGTGCTTAACTGCAAAAGTTGCTGCAGTCTTTACAGTAACTACTGTAGTTAAGCATTCACCTTGAAAAGAAAACTGAAAAATAGACTTCGTGGAAAAGTCAAGCATAAAAACAATAGGAAATTGTAGAAAAAAATAAAAAATTTCAACAATACCACACTACAGATTCTTATTAACATAAAATAGCTGCGGGATATACAGTGCCTTTTATCAATTAAGCCTAATCCTTTTTTCATTTTAAAAAGCGTATTCTTTGATTCAACCTTGTCAAAATTTATATAGCTTAGTAGGCGCAGAACATGGGGCCTGGTGCCAGCACCTCCTCCTTCTACTTCTCAGCTGTTACTTTGATTTTTTTTTTCTTACGTCACTTTAACAATCAGCCATTCTTTTTCCTTTCATCATTACGACAATCCGCAATTTTTTGTTATGTCACTAATCAATCCGCCATCGTTCTCTTAGTCAATTTTTGAGTTACTCTGTGTAAATCCACATTTGTTCCATCCTGTATATACACTTTCACAGAGCTACGTCACACAGTACTTAAAGAAGAAGTTGACTGAAAAGGGATTAGAACCAGGGTCATCTGCATGCAAAGCGGATACCCAATCCACTAGACCAGTGGTCGGCAAACTGCGACTTGCGAACCGCATGCCGCTCTTTAATTCTTTGACTGCAGCTCTTCAACGAAATGTTTAGTGCAAAGTTAGTCACGTTCTGAGAACGTGATTTTCGTTACAGTTCGTGCTAAACGATATAGTTTTTTCTCTGCACCTCTCTCCACGTCTTTTTTACAAATGTCTTTTCACTTTTGAAAATTATTTTCTACCCCAATAAAATGAAAGAATGTAAAAATATGTCGAAAACTTCATTTAAGCATCGATTACGCAATAAAAAATATTCAAAAATACGCAAACGTTGTCGAAAACACTTTATTAAACATCATTGTCCTATTTTAACCTTGAACCCCAAAACCATTTTTTTTCTTAACTTTTTATAATATAATGATTAACTTGCCTCGTAAAAGGTGAGTAAAGCTTTGAAACGTAAGCTCACAGAAAAGAGGCATATTTTTAGAAAGCAGCAACAAAGTGGATAGTCGCTCGCAAACATGTGTATCATTATCTCCGTCGAATTTCTGACCACTAAAATGTATTTACTACAAGTAGTAAAAATACATTTCGGTGGTCAGAAATTCGAGCGGCTCCATGGCGTAGTGGTATGTGTGTGACTACTATGCCCAAGGTCCCGGGTTCGACTCCCGAGACGGTCCGCTTGAAAAATGTTAGGCGAGCATTTTTCACAAAATACACCCTGGTTCGGACGAGAGGTAAAATGGAGGTCTTGTGTATGAATGTTGTCACGCACGTTAAAGATCCCTACCTTGTTTGGAACAGCAAGGGTTCAGCAAAATTCCAAATTATCCAGGTAAAAAAAACTCGCTTCCTGGCCAATGTAGCACCTTCGGGTGGAGCATTGGAAAAATCACATGTAAGACAGAAATTCGACAAACAAAGCAGCATAGGTACAAAATGTTCTTTTCTGAATTTATTGTTTTACTATTATTCGGTCAGTCGGGCGACGACGACGCGGGGAAGGCGCATGCAATTCTTGCGTTAGTTGTGCAAGCGAGCCCCACACAGCACTCAGCCATCAGTCTCACAACCCAGTAAATAATCCGTAAATCTTGCGAGTGACGTAAAAGTGTATATATTTAAAATTCATAAAATTATATATATCTATATATATATATATATATATATATATATATATATATATACATATTAGTAGTTATACATATGTTAGTCATCAATTTATATATATATATATATATATATATATATATATTACTCATATTTAGACCAGGGTAGAAAATTAATTAATTACATCAAATAATTTTAATCACCGTGTAGAAGCTTTGGGAAAAGGTACGCGTTATTAAAACCGTGAAGCAGAAAAATTGATTCGTTTCATTAAAAATAAGAGATTTAAATTATTTACAAGACGCTTTCTATTAAAAGAAGCAGTATTAAAATGCTCAACGTGTAATTTAATTATTCTGAGTAAAGAAACAAATGGAAATTACGTGCAAAATTTATATTAATTAACTCAATTTTAAGTAACCGGTATTAAACAAAATGTACAAATAATAATTGAATATTTAATTAGGATTCACTAAAAATTAAAGGGTATTATTTTAATTAGAGTTAATTGAACCATTAGTAACATATAATATGCATAAAAGCTTGTAAAAACCCAATAATATTCGAATCGTAGAAGTGTTAGTTAGAAGTAGGACGATTGAACACCTGCGTATTTTTAAAAGTCTCGTTCTGCGTAAATTTTGCAGATAACAAATGGTTACAGAGAATGTTGGAGAAACCGTTGCTTAATATTTACGGGAAATGCTAATAAGGTGGGTTATTTCACAAGTCCACATGGATTGAAAATAACCGATACTAAAGAATATAGATTTGTACCACTCGGAACAGGGTAGATAGAGACAGATAATATGCGTAAGACAGAGACACATATAGTAAAAGGCGTGAGTGGAGCAACGTCACTGGGTTGCGATTGGTTGAAAATAAAAGGCAAACTTGAGAGGTAAAAATAACATTTCTGTATAAAAATTAATTAGTTATTTCCAGACGTTGCGAGCCGTGTCGAAATTTCTGAGATTTAACTGGTGCGAGTGCAAATTTAATAAGAACCGACGCACAGGCGGTCGAGATGGGAACCTAGTATACGAAATTCTAGAAACTGGCCGTTTTGGGGACAAGACCGACAGACAGGCTAACCACTATATATACCCGGGTTAATATGAGTTTCTCTCTCTTAGATTTTTCGAATTGATTCAATGCGTTAACCAGTGCTTTTTAGTTTTCCGATTTTGATAGAATAATTTAAACAGTTTGCTCGTATATTTTGGTGATTTAAAATAGTTTGTTCTTTACGTGCTACAATGCAAGTAATTTAGTGCACTTAGAAAAGAAGATACAAGGTAATAAAGGCTAGTATCACTGTACCAATTATTCAAATTTGCAACGACCAATGAATACACAAAAGTAGGCAGTTTTGGCGTATATTTGTGAAAGAAGTATGAATTTCTTTGCTATTTTTCGGGGGTGTTAATAATTAAATGATTCGTAAACGTGTCTGGATCCACAAAACAAGCTTCAGATATACATAAATGAGTTCCGGAAAAGCACTGAAACAACTTTAGATGAATGGTGGTGTAGCAAATTTTAAAGGCGACCAGCAATACGAGGACCTAAACATAACCCAGGTGGATTGGTGTGATTAACAGAGGACGATGTACATTGACGCCACGAGTGCATTAACCTTCAGGTAACTTATGCTTTGTTGTTCGAGTTTTGATGTTTTGGTGTGTGTTGAATAACTTTATAATTGATTTACTTAAAATGGACAGTAGTGAAATTGTACTAACAACAAATTTTTAATTTTAAGGTGAAATTTTCTTGTTTAAGTAGAAAGGGTATTTAGTATTTATGTTCTGGATTATGATGAAAATTTGGGTATGTCTTTGAGCTCAATTAGACGAACCTGGTTAATTAACGTAAAGGGTGGTAGATGCTCCTTTGTACTCAGACTCAGGTCTGTATATATTGTTATATTAATTAGTAGGCATCCTACAAGGACTTTAATTCTGGATGCACATTAAAATGATAACAAATTTAATCTTGAAATTTTCTGATACTGAAATTTATGCTGAATTTTAATTTTGAAATTTTTATGTATTGTGAATATTGATGTAAATAGAGTTAACGTTGATGTTTGTGGTAGGAATGTGTTTTTTTTTTTTTTATGAATGAGGATGAAGGTTTAACTAGGTGAGCAGCCGAGGCGGAAAAGAGTAAAAAAGCGATTAACAGAAGATAGTCAACGGACCAGTTAAGTTAATAGCTTTTTGTACGTTTCACAGCATTCTTGACGCCCAATCTGTGGGCCACGATTCGAAAACCGTAGTTCCCGGATTTTGAGGTTTCACAGCAATATATATATATATATATATATATATATATATATATATATATATATATATATATATATATATATATTATTGAATAATATTTCTACGTTTGTTATAATTTTGTATTTGATGATTTATTTTTACTCAAAGTGCAACATTTTTCGGTGTCCATCATGGCTACTAAGAAAAAGCAAAGAAAAGCGGAAAATGAAAACCGCGAATTCAAAAAGGATGGACAGAAAGCTTTGCATTTATCCAAAACAGAGGAGACAAGAAAGGTCCGGTTTTTTTTTAATCACTGGGTGCCATCTTCTAACAATATTAATATGGCAAGTTTTATAGTTAGTCAGGAATGCCATGCACGGACGGAGAGTATATAAAAAGTTGTTTACAAGTGCATTTGAAGAGATTTTAGGAATAAATCAGACATTTAAAAAAATTCGAGAAATGCCTTTGTCTGCGAAAACAGTGAAAGCTAGAACAGTGAAAATGTCTGCAAACACAACAACCCAACAAATGAAGATCTCAAATTGGCCTCAACTTTATCAATAGCAGTTGACGAGTCTTGTGATTTAAATGTAACGGTTCAAGTTTCTCTTTTGTGCGATTTATCTCCACTATAAGCCCTAAAGAGGAATGTTTTGGACTATTGCCACTCAAAGGACAAACGCGTGGAGTAGATATAGCAAATGTTGCAATTGAGTGCTTCAAAAAACATAAAATGCCATTTAAAAAAATTGTCTCGATTTCAATAGACTGAGAGAAAAGTATGACAGGGGCAAGAAATGGGTTTGTCGCTATTTTGAAAGAAAAAATTGATCAGGAGATACTTATTTACCATCGTCAATTTAAAGAATTTCTAATTGAGGTAGAGAGTGAGTGTGCAGAACTTCTGCTGCATAACAAGGTTCGTTGGTTATCGAGAGGAAACGTTTTAAAACGTTTCGCTTCAGTGTTTACTGAAATAAAAGCATTTTTTCTTGAGAAGTAAGAAGAAATGTTATTTCATGGTGGATGTTACTTCTCATCTAAATCAACTTAATCGTAAGTTATAAGGGAAAGGAAACACAATTTTTCGATGTTAGAAGAAGTAATTGTATTTGAAAACAAAGTGTTGCTTTTGCCGAAGATTTTGCACGAGAAACTCTTTCACTTTCCATACTTATTGAAATATTGTATAGAAAGTAAGTCTACTATTGACATTTGCTATTTCGAAACAACACTGTTAAATATGAAGGACGCTTTTCTCAGGAGGTTCAAAGACTTTAGAAACAACAAAGCGACGTTAGCATTTGTTAAAAACCTCTGAATACCACGGAACAGAAATTAATTTTTCGCCCTTTAATATTGATATTAGCAGCTTTGAAATGCAGTTTCTGGATTTAAAAAATTAAAAATTGCGGAGCTCAAAATTTGAGCGTCTTTATGCCGATTTAGAGCTATTGGAGAAAAATAAATGTGAATTAAATTTACAGCACAAGTGGTCTACTTTGAAAGATCTAGAGAGGGAAGATATGTTGATTTTTAATACCTGGAATAGTATTCCTGACTCATATAATCAACTGAAAAAATTAGTCTTTGCTATTCTTTCCATATTTGGGTTTACATGCTTATGCGAACAATCGTTTTCGAGCATGAACTTTATCAAGAGTAGATTAAGAAACCGGCTTATCGATGAGAACTTAGAATCGTGCCTAAAATTAGAAACGACATACAAACCTGACTTACTCTTACTTTCCAAGGAAATGCCAGGCCATTGTTCACATTAGTCGAGTATTTGTAGTTTTTTTAAGAATACTTAATAATAATTATTTAACTTGTTATATGTTTAAGTAAATATTATCTTTATAAAAGTATGATACTATGTTTTATTTAATGTACCATTAGTTAAACTAAGACTAAGACATATTCAGCAAAGGCAAGCTCGAGAGTGTACTTTTAATTCTAAGTTTTACCATAGGCATGTCTCTACTAAAGCAAAGCTTAAGTTTAAAAAAACTTCAATTTTGTATTGTTTATATTTGGCTCTTTTGAATGACGAGTTTGCCGACCACTGCACTAGACCACTGAGTCAATCGATGTAAGTACTTGTACATCTCTTAGTATTTATTGCTGGATGTACAAACTCCATTTTAATTTATGTTGGAGATTAACATAAGAGATCATCCTACTTTTAACTTAAATATGAAAAAATTTCAGAATGATTAAGAAACAACCTACAGATTTCATTTTGATTTAGAAATTAACTTAAAAGCTCCTAACTTCCCACATTTTATATACACCTACTCTGTGTATGTTTATTAACGACACCACTAAGTCACACAATTCTCAAAAGATATGTCTGAGCATCTGGACGATTTTTCAAGAACTAAGGTGCCGCAATTTCTTCCCTTAACACGCATGACAGTACCTTATTATGCCCACCTTTCGTCTAGAAACGAATTAAATCTCAAACTTTAATGAGGATTACCTCCTTAAACCTAATAATAATAATAAAAACCATAAAAATTTAAAAATGTATTGAATACGTTATAAGTATTTATAAAATAATAAGATCTATTATATTCAGGTCTTTAGTTAAAACATTTTCTTAAAATAACTACAGTATCTATTGCACAGTGCAAAGAATTATTCATATGTAATGGACATTGGCTTGAATCATCAAAGTCCTGACGTAATATTTTTAAACTAGATAGATACTCCAAATTGTTCTATATCCTCAACATTATTATTTGGTAGATGGAGAGATATTAAACGTTGCTTCTGGATACCCTTTACGTAAACTGCTACATATGCAGATATCGGCTCTTGGTAGTAGGTGTGCCCCAATTCTATCCATTGATGTACTTGGTATCAAGTTGATTTGTTTCTGGAAATCTTCACTTAAATGTATCAAATCCAAAGGTATTTCTAAAATTTCATGCCAGCTTTTATTGTATTCCAAGTTAGGTATGACAATTTCTTAGTAAAGAAATTATAATACCTAAATTGGAAAGCAATAAACTCTCGCATTTAATTTTAGAAATGCCTTTGGATAATGCTACATTTAAGTGAAGATTTCCAGAAACACATTAATTTTGATACAAAGCACACCCATGAGTCCACGGCTTCCAGTATCAGAAGAGTAAATTTTTTATTTAAAAAAATTAGTATTTTATACTGGAAGCCCTGGATATCCAAGATGTAGGTTGTCATGTTTCCTCTTCGAGAACTGAATAATAAATATCTAACGTTTTAGTTAAATCATATATATGCTAGCAAAAATTAGGACAACTCACCAATAAAAACCACACGAAATTGTTATTTGTCTGCTAAACTATTAAGAAGAAGTGTAGACATAATTTAAAAACTAGTATAATTTATACCCTAAAATTTCAGGGAAAGGATACTTATTTGTTAAAGGCTAACTAACCACTTTCAACGATTATTATGGAAAAACGCATAAAACTTAGAGCTATATGATGACCAATTCGTGTACATATCATAAACAAAAAAAAAGTGGAAATTTTCGACGTTGAGATCATTTAAACGAATTGAACACGCATTAGCATAACTCGGTAGTATTGGATTTTATAAAACGATCATATAATTTTAAGTATTAATCATCCGATTGTTAACATGAAGGAAATTTTGCTGATAGTACCTTTCTATTCTATTAGTGTACAAATATCGGGTTATTTTGAAAACACTCAAGGTTAAGCAATTTTCATTATGCTGCTACATGCCAAACTGGTCATGTATCATGTTTTAGATTTAGAGTTACTTTGTAGGTTAATTGCCGCGTATTTTTGAAATGATACGCTAACTTCCACCGTTGGTGACGGTCGAGTCTGTGCAGAAGGGATGCAGGAGTGCGCGATTCGAGGAAGCGGGGACTAATGAACTTGACATGGACGAAGCAACAAGTGGATAAGTGCGGTATAGTTTTGAAAGGTATGTAGTTTCTCTTTATTTCCCCTTATCGTTCCGTTACCTCTTTGCTTTCAAACCCCTGCAATAAGAAGTTCAGCAACGGATAAATATTTCATGTTCAACCCGGTGAAGGACAAAACGGCTTGGCGTACTAGGACGTTTCGGATCCATCTATTGTTATCTAGTTTTATCTTAACATCTCTATCTTAGCTATTATCTTTGAAAATAACTTGAGACTTTGTCTTGCTTTCTTTTGCTGACCAAACGTTTTGTATTTATGATTAGACGTAAGAAATTTTGAGTATTGAGTAAAGAAGCTATCTTTTAAAATTGCATGATCAAGGTAAGTAAAAAGTAAACAAATAATTATTTAAAGTGACAGCTTCAACAACAGTTGAATTGACATAAAGATACTGTCAGGGCTGCCAACCAAATAAGGTAAATATAACTAAAGATAACTATAATTTGGTGATTGCCAAATTACATTTTAAAAGTCATTAGAATTCAAACCTTTTAATCACAGATAATTGAGTGAAAAAACCAATTTTTCAAAAAAAAGTATTGTTTTAATTTAAGAGCTAATTACAAGTTACAATGAAGATTAGTTATAAACGGATTTTAAAATTCAACATAACACGCAAAGGCGCCATTGTTATCGTTTACGTCGTTATTATGCTTTAGGCGTGGCTCTTCAAGATTTCTCTTGGCAAGCTTCTCTCAAGACAAATTCTTGTGCGTCGGCTGGTATATCTAATAAAATTTCTCTTACCGATTCCCAGAATGAAATTAACTCTATAATTGACAAATTTCGTAAATTAAATACTCTACGGGTGATGCTGTTCCTTTCAAGCAACGTCAATATCCATTATCGCCTGCATTACAAAAACATTTACATTCCGAAATAGATAAAATGCTTGAATCCGGTGTTATCTCTCCTTCAAATTCGCCATGGATGTCCCCCGTGCTATTGGTTCGTAAGAAGAATGGTGAATGGTGTGTTTGTTTTGACGGAAGAAAACTTAACTCTGTAACTGTATTCTTCTTAATATTCTTTGGGTATTAAACCACTCATAGTTTTTAAAATTATCTTTATTAACGTTTCGATCCATAACCTAGGATCGTTTTCAAAATAATAAAAACTTCAAGTTTGACATTTATGACACAAATTGAAGGTGACTTTGATTTATTGATGTTTGAAATATTTGGTTTGAGTACACTAAGCAAAATTTTTAAAGTTTAAATGAATAATTGTCTTCAATTTGTGTTACGGCCTGATTTCACGTTAAGCGTATTGGCTACCTAAAAAAGTCGGTCCCAGGCCGTAACACAAATTGAAGACAATTATTCATTTAAACTTTAAAAATTTTGCTTAGTGTACTCAAACCAAATATTTCAAACATCAATAAATCAAAGTCACCTTCAATTGTCATAAATGTCAAACTTGAAGTTTTATTATTTTGAAAACGATCCTAGGTTATGGATCGAAACGTTAATAAAGATAATTTTAAAACTATGAGTGGTTTAATACCCAAAGAAGATTAAGAAGAATACTAATCAAACCACAACAAACATACAGGGAGTATCTGTAACTGTAGCTGACGCCTATCCTTTACCTCGTACTGATTCTATCTTGAGTCGGCTCCGCCATGCTAAATTTATCTCATCTATCGATCATAGACAAGCATTTTATCAGATCCTCTTGATTTATCTTCACGTCCAAAGACTGGTTTTTGTGTTCCAGGTCGGGGTTTGTTTGAATATAATTTCTTGCCGTTTAGTCTCTTGAACGCGCCACACTATACAGCGTACTATGGATCAAACGTTAGGTCCTATCTTACACCAAGAACGTGCCTTTGTATTATTAGACGACATACTGGTCATCTCAGGTTCCTTTGAAGAACATATCGCTTCACTTAATGAAGTTGCCGAACACCTAAATGCAGCAGGTTTTAAAATAAATTAGGAGAAGTGTCAATTTTGCTGTTCTTTTCTTACAATTCTTGGTTTTATTATCGATGGAAAGATAGCTTCTTAACTCAATACTCAAAAATTTACTACATCTGATCATAAATACCAAACGTTTGGTCAGCAAAAGAAAGTAAGACAAAGTCTCAAGCTACACTAGCATTGGATATTGCTAATAAACTAAATAGGTACAAAATATTTCACAATTCATGAGTGACGTCACAATACTTGCAAGCCATAAGTCTTAACCCCTTTAGCCCACTCTCTTATTAGTTCTTAAAATTTTAAATACCAAAACGAGGACGTTTAATTTACCACATTAATAACACACTTATTACATACAGTAAAAAATACATTGATCAGCAAAATCGAGTACTGCAAAGTAAAAAAAGTAACATCTAGTATTAGCCAAATGTACTTATGGACAAAATAGAAAATGTTTCTTGTTAATCTCCAAGATAAAATGAGATCTGAACGTTCAGCTACACTAGCGGGATATGTATAAAAAAGAAAATGTTACTTCTAAATAAAATTTAGGGTTTTTAGGTACTTTTAAGTTAATCTCTAAATTAAAATGGAATCTTTAGGATGTTTCTTAATCATTCTGAAATTTTTCATATTTAAATTAAAGACAAGGTACAGTCTTGCTTGGAATAGTAAGAGTTCGGCAGAATTCAAAATTTCTAGGTAAAAAATTCGCTTCCTGGCCAATATAGTGCCTTTGGGTGGAGCATCGGAAAATGATATGCAGGGGTACCTTGCTTGGAATGGCAAGGGTTCGGCAAAGTACAAAATCTTCAGGTAAAAAAATGACTTCATGGCCAATGTAGTACCTTCGGGTGGAGCATTGGAAAGTTAAATGTAGAGACACATCTATTAATTAAAGCGGGGTGCAGGCTCTGCATCAACATTCCTACCTGGTCCCTCATACCGTTCTCCTGAATGGATACCTCTTCACAGAACTTCTGCTTCTTGTATCTAATTGATACTCGAAACTATAAATAGTTATTTATTTATCTTTCTTTCTAAAATAATCTTTGAGATTTTTCTTATCTAATCAATGCTCTAAAGCATAAATTATTTATCTATCTTTCTTTTTGAAATCAGCTTTGAGATTTTATCTTATCTAATTGATGCTGCAAATGATAAATTATTTATGTATCTTTCTCTTTGAAGATACCTTGGTAATACCTTTGTGTTCCGAACCTTTAGTATTTATTATCACAAATAGGAATTAAGTGTGAGAAGAGCTTAACTTGCTTGTTGGTTTTGTATTTTGGTAGGGTAAAAATAACAAATTTATCGTGAATGTAGCATCGCTGACTAATTTGTTAACGTAAAGTTTTTATTGCTGCTACATATTTTGTTGTTACCTTGCTAGAAAGCCATATGTTTGAGTTAAAAAACTACTTTAAAGGTATTTTAACAATTTGTATACATTGATATGCAATGAAAAATTAGGTTTTTGTAATGAGAATTAACTGTCAGTTTTAATTATCAAATCTTATACTCTTCCGACTAATTTCCTGCGGTCAATGTGGCAGCAAGCAAGGTTCTTGTGCGCATAGATGATGATTAAAACCAAGTGGCTCCTAAAGACATTAGAATATGAGTTTTCTGTGTTTATGAACTGTTGTACAAAAACACTTTTTCTTTTTTGTTTTTCTTTTTGAAGATTTGTCGCGATTGTTACGCGTTAAAAACACTCCACAAATTATTTTAGTTAATAATTAATTTTAGGAGAATTTTGTATGATTAATTTATGTTAAAACACATGTGTGCAATACAGAGTTAGAAAAATAGGCTTGTAAGAATTACCATTGGGGTTTATGGTGATAGTTTGCTTGTGATTTTGTGGCAACAACAGTTCTCATAGATCGTAGAATGGACATAACGTTTTCAGACTAATCAGGTCCGTACAATCAAGCAGTGGTGGTTGACTAGTTCTTGGTAGCGCGGTCATGGCATTCTCGATGTAACCAACTGTATTGAGCGACGTGTGCAGGAGTGCGTTATAAAATGTGGTGAAGTTAAAACCATCGATTCCTATACCTATCTCTTATTATGCCTTGATTTGTCTTGTTTCCGTTTATGTTGTTACAGACCACCGAATTTTAGGTATAGCGGCAAACCGCACTCACTTGGAATAACTGAGATAAACGATCATTTTCTGGTACACAGCCTGTCGATGTGCATTACATTAGCAAATAAGCAAGGTTAATAATTTATTTATATTGTTAATTCAAAACGTAAATTATATTTTTCTATATGTAAATTCTTTGCAATATGTTGTGCCCTCTGTCCAGGCAAGCGATTAACTAAACCGCACCGTTAAAGTGTAACAAATCTTTTGCATTCCGATCACAGATCGTTATTGGATTTTTTGATTAATACGGGAAGAAGTATTGGTCGCATTATTTTAGTTGTTCTAAACCGGATTTGCTCTGAAGACAATAGGAACTGCGCAATTTTTCAGACACTTCTTATATCTAACTGTAATTCAGTTCCAATCACTTCTGTTAATTGTGAGTTCAGTGTACAATTTAATCAAGAGCTAGCGTAAAAAAACAATTCCATACTAAAGAAAATTAATTTACAATTCCAATCTGTATTTGAATATTTACTATATACTCGTCAAGGTTATTCTATTGATACACTTTCAGTTGTTATGACAAATGACGAAGTTACTTTGTTCTGATTTTTTAAATAGTACTTGGTCTTGTACATTTATTTCTTGTAGTATTCATGATAAAATGTAACAAACAATCATAACTAGTTCCATTATAATCTAGACCCAATCGTATCTAATTAATTTTTAGTTATAATAAGAAACCGAACTTTGCTTATTTATATAGAATATATTTGGTTTTATTGTTTATTTATATTTTGATTTAAAAGACATACACTGTATACATAAATTATTGTTTTCCACCTTATGTGAGATGATTATTATTTTTCTGTATTTCAATTGAATTGTTGGTATTAATATACGCATTGTTAATTGATAACTTAAGGTTTATGATTAACAGAAGCACATTGTTTGCTACTGTTACCAAATATAAGTTAATTTGACTCATGACTAGAGCTGGTAAAGAATAAAAAAATTTGTATTTAAAAATAGGTTTTTTTTTTATTAGAAAATGGATTAACCGTATAATTGCATAATAGATTAATTGACTTATACTGGACTAATCAATTAATTGAATAAATGATTACTAAAGTATCCAAATAATCGATTACTAATTAATTACTTGCAAAATATTTCCCATCCAATTATTCCGCGGGTTTATCCTATTACAAAATTGATCGGGTCGTTTCATTTCAAGCATCCTACATCCAATCAGAACCAAGTCCTTGTGTTCTATATGGTGTATTATAACTAATAATGCCTCAATTTTTCCTTCACAACATAACTTACATACAGGGTGACTTACAACTTCATGGAAATATTTTAACTGATGCTTAAGAATGGGTCATAAATTTGAACTTTCTCAACAAAAATTATTTTTTAAAAACTAAAATTGAACCCAATGTTTTCAGGGTACGTATAAAAATAATAAGGCTAATCACCACGCCCACCAATTAAAATTCCTTGGTGAGTGACTTCCCGTATAATGTTTATGCTGTATGACAAGTCTATTGTAAACTTTTATGGCATGGTTTGAGGTTTAAAGTTTACAAAACTACAAATTGATGAGGTTTTATTATTAGCGGTGCCAATGACACCCACATAGGTTGCAAATAATGTTAAGTTGTAACTCATTAATAAACTACACTTTTTTGAGTTGTAATACGAACAATGGATGTTCTACTTTAAAGGTTGCGAACTTGTAATGGTTTAACACAAACTCGATTTTCATGCTAACCTTGAATATTTCATTTAAAATACCGTTATTGATATAGTTCTTACACTAAATACAACGAATGTTTTATATGTAACGGTAAATATATTTTTTATGATAATTAATGGTTTTGTATTTATCTTAGAGAGATCAATTTGCATTCGCATTTAATACGTTTTAAGGTATCTTAAAATAATTGTTTTTACATATACAGCTTACATTGTTTGCTATTTATTTACAATACGTTTATATCATAAAGGGTAATCATTTATACACGCGGAATTGGATTTTTCATTTGGCACTTTAATGAATAAAAGTATTTTATAGGGTGTAATAAATTTTCGGACATTTCTATTTTTTTTTTCGGATCGTTTTATATATATATATATATATATATATATATATAATACAGGGATGTATGAACGTTGTTCTTGTTTGTGCTCATTAACACGCATTCGTGTTAATCTTATAAAGATTATGAAGATTAATAGAAAAATATTTTATTATTAGTAAATATAATAGCAAAACCATTTCTACAAATTAAACGTTAACTAACAATTAAATAAAGATTAACCTAAAGACGACCAATAATTGTTTATCGTAATAGGGAACAAGATTTATATTACACGCCAAGCTTTAATTTCAGTAACTTTTGGACAATAACTATGGATATTTAATGCATCCAGTATTTTTACTCAATAGATATCATAATCACGTCAATTAAACGTTGTTGAAGCATTGTAGTCCAAAGGTGGTTCTTGATCAAGCTAAGTTTTAGAGAACGATCTCTCAGCTGAAGCAACTGAAACAGGTAACGTCAAAATTATTCTTAGTGTATTAGGAAAATCACTTTGTGGATCTTTTTGTACCAAATAACATAAAACTTCAAAGTAACCACGGTTATTTTCTAAGCTAGAACTAAAAAGTTATTTATTTATTCTAATAATTATATTCCATCGATATCTTTCTCATTCTTGTCAGTTAATGTTACTTCTAAGTCTAAGCAGTGCTTCCTGAAATCTGATTCAGAATTTTTTTTATTTTCAGTATGCTGTATAAAAACCCAAAGTAATTAGAATGCTCATTGAGTAGTACAAATCCTTCTAACAGTGAATTAAAGACCGTATTTAAGATAGCGAAATAAAAATTCCATTTAAAATTCCTTTTGGGTCATTTTCTACCTCGTCTTCATGTTCATAATCAAAATGGACCTTTACCTTTCGAAGTCTACCACTTTCCGGTAAACAAAATGCGGCATCTGTTTAAAAAAAAATCGGCAATTTTCATAGCTTCTAGAACAAATTCTTCAAAACTGTCATTTGTTCGTTTTCGCATGAAATGCACTATTATTTTATTCAATAATTCCAAGCACTCTGTAATATTATTAGGTATTTTTTGAAACAGCTTACTTTCTATATTAATCTGCAACAGTATGTCTTACTATAATAGAACAAAAGACATAAATTTAAAAGTTTCAATTTTTTTGCACAGGCATGCTGCCTGGTAACGAATTTTAATGTCTTTGCCGTAGTCATCTGAGATCGTGATTAATACTTGACATATTGTTCCTAAATTGTGCCTCAGGGGGAGTATCGAAGCTATTCTACATTCCCAACGTGTGTCGGATAATGGTTTTAATGTGAAGTTTGCAAAAAAGGCAAAGTAAGCAAAAAAATTCGCCTTCACCGAATACCGCAACAAAAACAGGGACAGAATGGTGGAATCGATCTTCATCGTAGAGTGAGGTGGGTGATATAGAAAGCAAAATTGGAAACCTCAGTCAAAAGCTATTTTACCAACGTACAATCCCAAAAGAATATTTACAAACGTCAAAAACACACATTTACGTAATCGTGTTATAATGTGATTTACACAAAACGTCAATTTACATATAATACAGTGTAAACCTAAACATTTGAAAATATCGAGAATAAAATCTGTTTACCTAAATAATAGATACATATATACATGCAAGAATGCTTACAACATGTTCAGGCCCTAAATATGTGCAAGAAATAATACAGTAACATTTGCTTTGAGAAGTGCCCTCGTAAGATTTAGGAACGTAACATTAAATTTTAAATAACGTAATCAAATATTAACTAGCAAGTTGTTGATGTTAACATTAATGTACACAGAAAAGTAAACAGTAAAAATTGCTCTAACGCAAGCTTCACGAATAATTTCATTATCGTTAGTGTTGTGAACGTACATTTGATAACGTAGTCTGTAATTTATTGCGAAATCGACCAAAAAAGTGTCTATCTTCCAAAACAGCAACACAAGTAAAGCAAACAGAAAACTGTACATTAAGCTATCGGCTTCTCTCTGCTGCCATATTGGGATGAGGAAATGCAGGCTGTATTTGTCTATGACTGAATACAGGAACCAACAACTTAACTATACTAGCACACTATGTACAAAAACGCATTTTGAAATCGCGACTTTACAACGCTTAAAGGACGTTGTATAGCTTTAGAATCAGAAAAGTTAGCGAGCCTTTCTAAAGTTTAATTTGATTTATATAACTTGAAAACGACAATGGTAAACAACGAAGAACCGTTCCCAGCAATAGAATGTTAAATATTCTACGAATGCAAACAAAAATATATTCCGGACACCGGGAAACATTCCTAGAATGCGATTAATAAAGAAGGCATAATACAATAATTAATTCCATTGAATTTTGTTGTTCGCATGGAAAAGCAAAATATATTTTAAAACGTTCAGGCGAGTATGCAACTCAGAATACTGCCAAGGAAAACTAGATGTCTGACTTTTAGAAATGCATAGAGGTTTGTATTATTATCGAACCACGCCACGGATATATCACGAATGATTTAATTAGGAGACCGATTTTATTACCCATAAAACTTGGGCGACGAACACATGCAGACAACAAACTAGAATTTCACAGTAAACGCGCAAGATTATCAACCTATTAAAGTATTTTAATGAGCGAGAAATTTTAATCCTTCAAAGAACCTATTAGAAATGGTTTTAACGACCAGCAAAATGTTTGCTACTTTCAACAAATAACTATTGGAAATAATAAGCAGTTCTTAGAACATGTAACATAAGGCGAGTTTCTTAGCCTTTTAGAAGTAGTTTAAGGAGGAGCAACAGCTTGCATATTTTAACGAATTTAGCGAAGTTGTTTTAATGATATTCAAACAGTTCAGAAAATATATAAACTGTTATAGGATATATTCCACTTACTTTTATTGTATAAAATACTAGGGTAATTTAATAGGACGGTTTAAAAAGTATTTATTGAACTTGTTAAGCTTGTATAATTTGAGAATAACGTAAAAAAGGGTTTAGATTAGCGTTTTTAATTAAGGTAGTTGCAAATTAATGCAGAATCGTCTATTTCAAAAAGCTGACGTAACAAGTTATTGATGTTTCGTCAATAGCTGCATCACTTACGACGAAATTTAAACTGTGAGATGCGCATGTAAAAAACGTTCTAGGGTTAGTATCTACAATATTTTTTTGCAGACAATTGTGCTTCTCTTTCATGTTTGACTCATTATCATATCCCTGACCACAAATATTTCTAGGATCTAAATTTAGAGATCCTAAATGTTTATAGAGCTCTTGAAATAGATTTTCGGATGTTGAGCAAAATATTCGGTAAAACATTAGGAAATGGTCACGAATTTTTAGTCTTTGTTTGAAAATTCAAATCAACAAAACGTACTATAGCTGTAAATTGTTCCTAGTGACCTTTGTTTTGTGTGCAGTCTAAAATTATTGAGTACTATTTAGCACCTGCTAGTAACTTTAGTATATGCTTTTTAATTTCATTTGCTAGCAAAGCTGTAATTTCATTTTGAACCTTATCACCTAAATATGTAGGCATCTATGTTCGTTTCTTTAGATGCATGAATCCTACGAATATGTTCATATAACGTTGCTTCAAAATTTGATATTGTTTCTATTGCTTTCAAAAAATTTCCGTCGGCTTGTTCAATCAACTGATTTAATCCTCCGCGAAACGCTAAATTTTGCCTAGCTGGAAATTGTATAACATACACAATTCGCAGTATTACATCATACCAGTGCTTTTTTCCCGATCAAAAAGTTTTTGCCCTTTATTATCAATTGTGGTTTTGCTCTTTACAGCAAGTGCCAGATTTGTAAAAGTTTTAAAACTATTATTGTGCATTTCACTTTTTTCATAGCGCAATAAGAGGAGAGATAAGTGTTGTACCAGTTTCCGCGAAAATATTGTTTTATGAAGTAAATAACTTGCAATAAAAGCAACATACGCAATATTTAAACATTGAAAACAAAAGCCACTTCTTTAACCAAAGTACGCGAATAAAGATGATCTGACAATTTTCTGCCCTTCTCATTTTTTTTAATATGGGCATCTTTAGTTTGCATAGAACCATTTTCACCCAAAAATTGTCTTTCTGCATGTAAAAGTGTCTGTGGCCATTTACCTGAATCGTCATTTAAGAGTTTGTGAAATAGATAGAGTATACGACGTCAGCACTATCCGTGAAAGCATCATCAATAGTATATCTAATAGAACACTAGCTTTATTCTCGCATACTCTTCCCTCACTACTCTCACTTACTTGGAATGTAGCAGTAATATTATGACTCGTACATGGCGCCGATTCTTCAGTTTTCACATATTTGAAAATTGCACCCTTTTCTCTTTTTTTTCTTGTTCTTTGGCAACCCTTTCTTTTTGTATTGAGCACCAGAGTTTTTACGCATCATCGTTTTTTTATCATCTGGAATAGTCTGTTACCCTGATGCTGTAGCGTCTGGGTAACTTGAATTTCACAAGATCTTATTAATTTATTTAACGTAATTGATATTTAAAGTTATAATTATACAACACTCAATTTTTACAATTTATATTTCAGTACAAGTAAATTATATCGACTAACAAGTAACAACTAAATTTATTTTGAATATTTATTTGCGACTTACTATCAAAACTGAAACCTTTATATAGCTGATGGTAGCTTCTAGAAAGATCTGGATACTGAAAGTCGACCGATAATTGATAAGATACAGGCGGCTTTCTTTTATGGCGGAACCTGATAGCTGCGCCTTTGTCGGTTGATAGCGGTTAGGATTTCTAGATGTGCGGCGAATGAAAGCTGCTGTATTAGGCTAAACATAACTAAGCCGTGATCCGGCGGTTTCGTAACATTACCTTATACCGTTTAAACCAAGAAGTTATAATCGCACTTTGTACTTTGTACTTGCAACAGTGGAAACAGCTTCATTTGTAGCAGACATTACTTTTACTAAAAACCACCTTTTCCGCCAGCCCACTTACCAAATATTGGCGCTTTTCAGATATGCCGTATGTGTTCACTGAATACACTTGCCACTAGAGTGACGCGGCTCTGGTTATAGCATCTGGAAGAAAGCAGTCTTATATATATATAAACCAAATTAAGGGGACTCGGAAAGATAGCTCAGGATGGAAAGTAGTGGAGGTCTGCGTCAAACCAACTTGCGATTATGGCGAGCATTTTTCACAAAAATCGCCTTGTTCGAATAAAGGTAAAATGTAGATCCCGTGTGCGAGTGTTATCACGCACGTTAAAAAGATGCCTGCCGTGCTTGGAACGGCAAGTGTTCGGCAAAATTTAAAATTTCCAGGTAAAAAAACTCGCTTCCTGTCCGATGTAGTACCTTCGGGTGGAGCATTGGAAAATCCAACGTACGGTTATGGCTAAGAGGGAGGGAGAGAGAGGGTTCTATATAATAAACACCTAGACTGCTAAATTGGGAAGCTACTTTTACAGTTTCTTCAGTCGACACTACGTTCATTAAATTTAGCTGCTGAACTACTTAGTCTGTGTCTATTTACATCCTCCTTTTTAGACACCTTTGTAACATGAAATGCTTTTCATTTATGTTGACCGAAATACTCAATAACGATGTTATTTTAAAGTATTAAAATCGAGTATTTTATAAAGTATTACTTGCATTAAATATGTGAAATGCATTTCTGTTTATTGAACAAGTTGGTGGGTGCCACATGTGTGCTTTCAGAAACGATACAGATAAAATGTCGTTAAATAAATTGGGAGAAATAACCGTCCCCAGTTATACAATTTATGAACACAATTCAGTTATCTACTTAATATTGATCGTGGCCCTTGCATTCGGCGTAATTACACTTGTTTCTTAGAGATAACCGAAAATTTAATTCAATTAAAACGTTATGTGTGTTCAGTGTAAATTCTTCACAGTTGTTAATTAAATTTCTAATTCCGTTCTCGGTCTATGACAGTCATCAAAGTAGATTAAATTGGGATGAGTTTTATTAAATTGCTCATATGTCTGTTTTATATTACGTTTCATCACAATTCCCTCCAGTCTGAAAATTAATTGGGGAAATGAGGTTCTGGTGCAATAACGAATGTCACTTTATGCAATAACTTTATTTTTTATTTTCTTGGTAAGTATATAGCTTTATATTTCTGCAAGCGCACGAACTGTTAGTTCAATGCCTTTAATATTCCGACACGCCATGCGTGAATTATGTAGATATTAATCAGAATCGTCTCTTTTCTTACCTTTGTGACTTGTGACGGTGAATCTGTTGCATAGCCACGAATTACAAGAAGTCGTTCTTAAACAGGTTTGGGTTACGGATCTCTCGGGCTTTTCGAAACTGTTTTCTGTCTAACGTTAAATACCCGTCGTTTTATTATAAAATAAAATGCTTTGGAATATTAATGTTTTACCAAAACTGCTTTATATGATAAATTTGGGCAGAAGTATATAAAATGGCGCGCTTCACTCGTTATTAAGACTTTGTGCTTCAACCTCGTTTATTTTTGCGATAATTTGGTGACACTACAAATGTCTTGAATTTCTAACTAGTCAAGACACACCTGTATAGCGAACGCCACTAAATAACGTATGGTTATGCCTACATGCCGTCAAATCAAAAAATTTATTTATTTCGAAACAGATTACAATAGGGCCGCGCCGTAATCTTAGGCAGCCTATGTTCAAAATGTATCTTGCCGTACCGAGCGCATAGAATGTTTATAGAAGAATATTTTAATATTAGTAAATATAAGCAAAACAATTTCTACACATTAAAAGTTAACTAACAATTAAATAAACATTAACCTAAAGAAGGTCAATAGTTATTATCGTATTATCGTAATAAAGAATACGATCTATAGAAGTTTTACACGACGAGCTTTAATTTCGGAAAACTTTTGGAATATACTATGATAACCCAGTCGTGGAGACCTACATCGTAGTATACCTCATAAAAATTACCCGGTTTAAATTTTCTTCACGAAGTATTACATTGGGTTCTATACTCCCCTAAAAGTTGAAATTTCTCCAAATTTGGGGTTAGGCCCCCCCCCCCACACCTTTTCTCCCCAAAAACACCTTTCTTTGCTATAATTCGTTATTTTACAAGATATCGATAAAATAGTATGTAAATAAAAAATCAGAAATTTTCTACTCTACAATTTTACTTTCTTCTGTTTTTCTCTAGAGTGCGTATTTTCCGAGAAAAGCTAGTTAAAAAACAGCAAGAAAAACATATATCCTTAACGGGCTCAAGCGGCAGAAGTTTAGACTAACATTGAAAACAAAAGCCACATAAAAATTGGAAATTTTCCGCTCTACAAATTTACTCTCTTGCGTTTTTTCTGTAGTGTGTATTTTCCGAGAAAAAAGCGGACAATTGAAAAAAATATATATCAATATTTAGCGCGCTCTAGCGGCAGTAGTTTACATTAAAATTTAGAACAAAAGCCACATCAAAAACCAGAAATTTTCCGCTCTGCAAATTTGCTCTTTTGTGTTTTTCCTCTAGAGTGTGTATTTTCCGAGAAAAACCCGGAAAAATTAAAAAAATATATACATATAAAATTTTAACGCGCTCTAGTGAGTGGAGTTCAGAGTATAACTAAAAAAATACCGTGCATCGTATTTTTTCCGTCAAGGGTATTCGTATTGAAATCAGCGTTGTCAAAAACAAATTGGCTGAAGTACCCTTTTTTCATAGTATAAGATTTAGTCATTTAAGCGCTATTCTGATATTTCGTCGTTACGTCGTAAGTAGCACAAGCTTCAATATTGTGCAAAATATTTATTATGCGTTTCGATCCAAATTTCCGATGTAACATAACAGCAATTCCAACTTGAAGAGATGATAAAAATGATTTTGGACGTCTTATGGAGATTATGGAATGACATATAGCAGTCAATTTGCTGATCGTATTCTTATTCGCCACTTTCTTGCTCAGAGTAATTTCGTAAATTAAATTACGCAATGATTCAGGAATTACTTCTATAGCATCTTATAGCAAGGCATTAACTGGTGGATAAAATTCTTTGTCACTATTCATTGACCAGATATATATCATTTCTTAGTATTGCCGCAGTATTTTTCAAAATTGTCGCTCTCTCTTCTTCCCCGTTCAGGTCTTTATTTTTCCACTGTTCACGCATTAGCTTGTAATCACCATCTGCAAATGTTACGTAGGTAAAACCCCCCCTTACTGGAAGTAATTCTGACATTCTCACTCCCATATTTTTCTCATAAGCAATATTTCACTGTATCTAGATAAGATGCATCTTCTCCTAGTAAGAAAAATGCTAAAATGGTATTTAATTATTGAAGGAAAAAAGCAACAAATAATATTTACCCACTGTGGCCGTTAATTCTTGGAGAGTGAACTGAGAATCTCCGACTCAATTAAAATCATACACTTTCTGAAATTTGTGATCTATAAATTCGCTTTTTAGTCATCTAACAACATTTGTTCGTGGTGCTCTATTTTTGAAAACGTCAAAGATTTTTAGCTTATAACAGTTTTTATGATATTTTGCTTCCACAGCTATCAAATCAACCAAGCATATCCTCTTTTGAACCTCTTTGGCAGTGCTGTCGTGATTCATGCTATGCTTAATCATTTTGATGACATTTTCTACAAATCTTTCGAATGTAACATTATAGATAGTTATTCGCTTTTGTATAATCTTTTTCAGTTCTTTTGTCTTATCAGCCACCAATCCACAAACGAAACAGTTTTTCTTGAAAGCAAATCCCTCTGTTGATTTTTTAAGTTTCTTTTTCTTCGGGCTTAATGTGAGATTTTCACCAGTTTCTAGGTTTGGGTAGCAGAATCTAATTTTTCTTCGCTATATATATTTTCTTCGACATGCCTCATGAAGTTCTACTGAATCTCGAGTTGATAGAAATCTGAAGTGACCATATCGTTTCTGTCTTTGCTACATTCCAGTAAAGTTGAAAAACCACGTTTCACTACAACAGTTTTTCCATTATTTATGAGATATCCTTGGCATATGAAATAGTTTTAGCAATTGACATCTTGCTAAAATTGATTGAAAAACCATTAGCAGTTGTTTTTCCGAAATAAAAACAAAGTAGTGACAGAATTCAATATCTTATTTTATTAACCAGCAATCGATTGGGTTGAAACAGGATCCATTCGACGAGAAAAAATGTAATCAGAAGTATTTCAAAATAGATTTGTCGAAAACTCGCTATTCTCACACAAAAATATCATAAATTGGCCAATTTGTGATGGAGCCAATAAGGCATTTGGAAAAAAATTTACATATCCCTAAAAATCTAACCGACGGGATTATAAGAGTAGAATTAGCGCGAGGAAGTTGAACGTCAAATTTTTCTAAATTATATTTAAAACCTGGTATTTGTACAGCCAAGCATCCTTGTGAAAGTGGAGCGTAGTGTGAAGACACAGCCGGCTACGGAGATCGTTAGCCAGAGTTCAGAAAGGCCTACAACTAAGGATAAATCTGGTGAGTACTGTGTTTTTCGTAGCGTCAAAGTCATTCTGTAGTTTTATTTGAATTGGCACAAGGCTACGCAAATCTGTTTGTTGATTTGGCATATACGAGAAATTAACGTTAGTAATAATAAGGTAGTGCTGTTTGGTCGGTGTCGTGACCATCTACCTATCACAGAACCCACAGGTGTAGATACCCTGAGAGAACGAGATTTTCATTAGTCGAGGTACATGTATACAGTTGTTTGTAGACCGATCAAATATATTTAAAGCACGTAAAATAAAGTATTTAAATACCAAAATAATATATATATATATATATAACAACTTCTATCCATAGGAATGTCATTTTAATGACATCGCCCTATATCGGGGACTTATTCGATGGATCCTCTTCAGAAGTTTGAAGCAACAGGTAGTGTTTAAAATTCCAAACGATCTGGTTGACCAGCAATTAGTGATGATAAAAAACTGACATAATTGCAAAAATGGTAGTAACCCTACTTATTCTACATCCCAAGTTGTGCCTATCTGTGAAGTCAGCCAAACGACAGTACATACATATAATGTTGACTAAAAACAAATTACATCTATACAAATTAAAAATGGTGTTCCAACTTTCACATGATGACCCTAACTGAAGAGTGGAATTCTGTGGGAATTTGTCCAATCAAATTAACCAACACCGGAACTACATAAAATCCAATGGAAATGTTAACACTCAAAATGTGAGGTACGTACTCAATCTCCAGAGAAAGTAAACGTTTGGGCAGGTATTTTGTGAAACCACATAGTTAGGCCTGTTTATATCAATGTTAACTAAACCAGCGAAGTGTATTGGAGATGTTACAAAACGCAATTGAGCCGTTAGTTCTTGAAATTCTGAAAGATAATCCAGATGAATTCCACAACTTCCAAATAACGTACTTCTGCACACTATTATGGTGCAGTAAGCCGTTACCTAGTTGAGGAATATTGTGGCAGATGCATTGGACGAGGAGGTCCGATAGAACGGCCATTTCTGTCACCTGACCTGACACCATTACACTTTTTGTGCGTGGGGGGGTTACTTAAAACGTAAGGTTTATGCTATTGCACCCTAAAGTTGATTTCACCTTTATGTATTTTTATTGAACTTTATTTTATAAACCTCAAAAAATGGAAGCAAGTCACGCTGGTTTAGGGATCGGCTAAATTCTATATTTTCAGAAAAAACTCTTCTCCTGATCAGTGTACCTTTAGTTGGAGCAGTGGATTATTCAAATATGCGGCAGTCCAAGCTTCACTCTACCGGTTGAGTTCATCGAGTTAGGCTTAAAATTCAAACGAATGCGCTCCACGTTCTCATTCGGCACACGAGGTTAAATGGAGCGTTTACCCTCACATAAAAAGCCACTTTCATCAAATTGTATATTCCAACGACAAAAGGTCCTCCTAGAGAGAGTTCGGTGTTAACTTTACGGCAAAATGAACGTTGCACCGCAATCGCAGACAGTGTTTTGAAGTCACGGAAAAATTTTGTTTTACATAGTAGTCATGTTGTTTAAACTTTACATCCTTCCAGTATAATCGTTTCATTCGTTAAGCATAGAAGATTATTAATAAACATGAAAGAACAAAACTTTTATTAAAAGTGCACTCGTATGTTAGAGAAGTTGATAAACACCTTATGCATATTTTTCATTTATTTAGCATCGAAAGTTATTAATGAGTTAAACCCTTTTATTCAAACCGTTAATTTGCGTTGATGTAGAAAAAATCGCAGTTAGAAAAATTATGTAAAGTTTCAATTTCTTGTTATAAATGTGCTACTTTCAAATGGTCACGTGGGCTAGTTAATTTTCATCATATTAACCAATGCTTACAAATGATAAAGACGTTATCAAAACAAATTAGTTAGCTACACTCGCTGATTACGAATTAACAGAAAATGACTATTATTGGTATTTACATATGATAATGACGTCGAACTAACACGAATCAAAGCATTCAACGAATAGAATTCTTTGTTTTTTAAAATCCAGGTCGCTCATAAGACTCGGTGTACGTGTTTTTTACCAAGTTTAGTATGAGACGTGGAGTGAAGATTTCCTGGAACATTATGGCTTCGTATTCTGAACTAAACATCATAAAGTATAGACTTACTTAAGGGATAATTGTTGATTTTACAGCGAACAAGTGATGACTTAAATTAAATAAAGTGCTACGATTAAGTAAAAATAAGAATAATTTATTTTGAAAATGTAATTATAGTGCAGGACTTAGCCGATTTGAAATTGTAAGTAAAAATTTTCATGTTTAAATTGCTTTGGTAACGGGATTGTTCTAGAGAATAAAGTAGCATACTAAGTAACATCCTAACTAGCATCCCAAGTAGCATCCTGACATGTTTTTAAAATCGTTTCAAACGAAAATTTTAAATAGTACTGCAAACATTTCTTCGAATATTAATGCTTTCATAGCTTCACTGGATCATTTCTAACTTTACTGAGAAAATTCGTTCTAACCTAATTGATTTGTTACTGCTAAAATAAAATTTGTTACGAATTGGGTTTTAGATTTTAGCTGAGTGAAAGATTTTTGTAACTTTGTTTAGATATCAATCACTGAGATAAACATGTGTGTTTGTAAACTTCTACTGGACATAATTCTAGACTAATTATAAATCTGAGAACTTTCAGAATAGATTTTATCGTTGATTTTCCAATTTAATCACAATTGTTCTGCTGAAATAAACAAGCTAGACTACTGGAATCAAGGTCAGATTAGCTTTTAAGTTTTATGTTTTTCTATAAAGAACTATTGAAAATGTGCTTTGTGTATTTAATAATTTTAGTGTGAAATTTTGTGGTACTTACTAGATTTAATTAATTCAAATTATTTATAACGAAGAGCAATTTACGCCAAATTTTTGGTTCAAAGGATATTTTTAAAGAAATAATCAGAGGTAAGAGTATACCCTGACCCTAAAAGATCATTATCAGTATATGCCAAGTGTAAGATAATATTATAGTAAACATTTTCTAAATTGTATGCGATCTGCTTTACATTTCTTCTTAATTTTTGTTCATTATTGGCATTAGCTATAAGTATTTGTACTCCTGAAATTTTGTACGGATAATATACCAATTTATTTGAGTCGGAGAGATTAATGTTCTACCCATTTAATAGCACTGGAAGTGGGAGATTCTGCGAGTGTTGCATAAAAAAGTGACTACGGGAAGAAAAAAAAGTGACGCACAACGTAGGGAAACGTCTTCGCAGACTTTAATATCACAGCAGATAAATCGTGGGGCTTATTTTATAGGTCAATAGCACTATAATAACTGCAAAACAGGTGCAGAATCTCCTATTTAAATAAAATACACATTTTCTCGACTAATTTAGTTGGTAGAAAATAAACACTCTCCTGATCGAACAAAATAGTATGTTCAATCTCACTGAAATTATTAAAGTGCAAATATTTACAAATATAATAACATTGAAAAGTGAAAATTAGTGCAGTACAAATAACTAAAGTTTCAACTTATACTCAGAATAAAGATACATAGACTTCAAGTGTCAAGCACTCTCACCACCTTGCTTTTTTTTTAAATATACCTTGTATCCAAGATACGGGTAAATTGACCTTTGTCATAAATAATTACTTAAATGAATTTATGAAATATTTAAACCTTAACACTACAACTTCTCACCATAAAATTATTAAATACAAAATGCTGATTTAAATATCTTCTCGAAATCCTTTACTGAAAAACACAAATCTTAAAAGCTAATCTAACCTTGATTTCAAGAGCTTTGAATTATTTCTAGACCAAACAGTTTCTTAATGCTTTAAACTATCAGCACAAACGTCCTTCATAAGGATCGCTTCTTGAATAAAATTATACAAGACCTACACCAGGTCTAAGTCAAAGAAACCTTTCCAACAAATTTAACCGCAGCAAAATGAATCATATAGATTTTAATGACGTGTAAACTGATATTTGACGAAATTTATAATATACTATCTGTATATACTATATATATATATATATATATATATACTATATATATATATATATAAATATAAATAACTGTCTCCACCTATATCGCTGACAGACTTTTACCAAAATATTTAAAAAATTTGTGTTTCCGTCTAAATTCATTTTATTTACAAACCATTAGGATTATTTATAATCATTTGACAAAGGCACAAAAATGTCGCCGAATCGTCAAGAAATTAAATAAAATTTAATAACAACATCTTTATTTATTCATTGGACTTGATACCCACTACATACATCCATTCAGCATCAAATGTTTAATATCAATCAGTCCATTAATTATAATATATATATATATATATATATATATATATATATATATTATATACTCCAGGTAAACGACACCAAAGTCTAGAAAATTAAACATTTTATCATAAAGAGTAAGCAATTCGCCAATTATACAAAAAGCAAATATCAAACACGCTGTATAAAATTCATAACCAAACTTTAATCACTGAAAGGAAACTCATGCTTCAAGAATTCAATTACATTTTGTAAAATAAATAACTTTGTATGCAATCCAATTCATTTTTATATGAATGCATTCATAAGCTTTAAATAAACATACATCAGAAACATCGAAAGCCAAGCAAACATGAAACGATTTTTTTAAACTCGACGCATTAATAATCATGCGTGCACATAACAAACGGGTCTTGCAAAACAACAAATTACAGAACGTAAAAAGTCAATAAAAACGCATCTAATTTACGCCATCTGTTAAAGAATCCCATTAAAAATTTGACTACGTGATCTTTTAATAAGAAACTTGACAAAATTTGAATAAAATCCAGCACATTGGTAAACAAAAATAAGGAACCATACGCTTGACTACGTGCAGATTTAAGCGGAAGATTTGAATAAATTCCTATACAAATAAAAGGACGTGACTTGGAAAGGTACAAGGTTTGTGTCAACAAATCCACAATGTAAAATTTTGAGGTCTACGCGATGTGCTAAAGTATTGCGACGAGAAATTAGAATGATAACTCCATGGGAATCCGATGGCTTGCGCGATAAGACAAACTGCAACGCCTCAATCAACAAAACAAGCTGGAAAAAACCAATTATAACAGGTAATAGGCCGGCCTTTAAATACCGCACGAGCTGATAAGCAATCAGTCTTTCTACGACCAAAGCACGCTCAGTGCTTCTCTGAAACAAGATAACACGCAAAGTTAAAATATCAAATTAAATCATAATTTAAGTGAAAGTTGGCGATTGAAAAATTACAAGTGTATATATATAAAAATATTCGGCGTTGACATTTAAAAAACGTAAGTCTAATTAAATATAATCTTTAATATTTTATTATCTTAGGGAACCGAGTACTGAACCAGGTATTAGACTAGGGTTGAACTAAATTCAACTAAGTAAATGATTAAGTGTTAAACTGGGCGTTTAACCTAGCTGTACTACCAAACAAAATCAATAAGAAAAACTAACTGGTCAACAGCACGCAGTGGCAATTATAAGAATTGCGGTGCATACAGAGACGCGTATTCACAACAAGGAGTTCAACAAGGACGAACAACAGGTCAGAGATAAAATTCATTAATAGCTTAAGAAAATTAATTTCTTTTTGGACATTTTAATTTTTGTATGCATTGAGATATATATGTAAAGGGTCATCAAAAAATTTTTTGATACGTAGAAAATTACATAAAAGGAAAAGAAGGTCATTGAACGTTCAACGTACTTCAAGAAGTATACCGAGTTGTTTTTGTTGGCTTTAAACTAATTTAAGGGAGTCATAATTTGGGCACAAACTAATTTATATTGCTACTTTGATTCAGGGGTTTTCTTAAACAGAGAATGATATTATAAAGGTTATGAAACTACAAGTTGTACATATTTTGGTTATTATATAAATTTTGGTTAATTTTGTTTACCTCATTCAGGTGGGAAGTGTTATATAAAAAGGGAGGCAAAAACTTCTTTGTAATCGTATCGTCGTGTACTCTGTGTGGGGTTGAATTGAGCTAGTCGAGGTTTATAAAACAAATTGTGAAAAACCTAAAATTTATCATAGTTTATCTAGAGACACAGCGGTGGCGAGCAGCAGGCAACTGAACGTTAAATACATCGGAGTACGACGATATAATATATATATATATATATATATATATATATATATATTACTATGTAATTTGTAGGTTAGAAGTAAATAGATAGGCCATAGGTCAGCTTAGGATACGCTAGCGTGTGTAAATACCGCGTATTAGAAAGTTAAATAGGTATCGTAAAAAACTAATGTAAGAATTAATTAATTTAATGTAAGAAGTCAGAGTTAATTTCATTTTAGTTTTAGATTTGTACTTATTTGCAAGGAAATTAGGGAGCAGAGTCAATAAATGGTAAGCTACTACCAAACAAGTCGATTGATTTATGTACAGGATGAGAATGCAGCTTTAATTATAGCATAAACGGCGTACCATAGTTGAAGAGCTTTTGCATTTTAATTTACTTTAAGATTAATAATTTACAGGTATAATGTTAGTGAAGTAGAAACATTTCAATATCATTTAGCATAAGATAGCTTTTAAAAACACGAGCTTGTTGGAAAGGGATAGGAAAGAAAATAAATAAACGAAAACTCCACAGTTACAACAAGCACGTTCTAGGAAACGATTATTTACACGCATGGGGCGCGTGTTGTCAACAACTTCATCAGGAAATCAATAATTTCTACAAATGCAAATATACTTTAAGGCAGGCACGGAACGAAGAAACAAAGACGGTTTAGAAGCTATAAGCAATATAGAGGTGAAAGATGTTTGTTTAAGATATCGATTTTAAATAGGGAGAGAAATCAAAAAATGTACTTGGACGTTTCAGGTAGAAGGAGACGCATGCCTGTCTAAGATTTAGAGTGGGTACATATCGAAGTGGGATTTGTATAACAAAGCGTCAGAGAGAAAATGGTTGTATATGAGATAAAGGAAGAAAGAGATAGGTTCGTCTTACATGTGGGGCGTGAATCTTATAGGAATTGATTTTCAGGTGAGGCTAGTTTCAGCGAAGCGGACCAGCCGTTACACGGGTAGAAACGATTTTCATGGTATTTTGTGGAATACGTGCTTGAAAATTCCGGGACGATGAAGACCGTTGACATTTGGTGGTAAAATTATGTAGAATTTGGTGTCGGTTAGGAGTTTGTGTTTTGAGATGTGTGCCAACGGTTACGGTGAAACCAAGAAAGTTTGTTTATGTGTGGTGGAAACTTAAACAATAGGGGAGGGGTGTTTCTGGTTTATAAAACCAGCTGTAAGGGGGTGAAAAGCTCTCTTCTTTTTCCTCGCTCGTCAACAACGTGAATTCTTATAGTAGTAAATGTTATTCAGTGCTTTTCAAAAGTAGTTATTACACACAAGTGGGTGTGCTGTAGCACTTGTTATTTGAAAGATCTATATAAATAAAAGCGAAGCTTCTGTAAGCCATGTAAATACAGACCACAATTATTTTGGTTGCTGGGGATTGCAAGGCGTCCCAAGAGATTTGCAATTGTGAATGCATCATGGAGTGATTTGCTGATGGTACATGAAATAGTAGAGGAATAGAGGAAGTTTATATGCAATATCAATGGTCAGTTGGTGAGATTTTGATAGCTGCGTGCTGACTGGAATGGCGTCACTCAACTTGAGAGCTGTTCCATAGCTCCGAGGCATCATAGACGGCAACATCATCGAGGGCTGGATGGCAGATGCAGGCTGTGTAGTGATTACCAGGTAACTAATTTTTTTAAACATTGTTGTTGAGTTATTTGAAGTGTTTTGGCACTTTCTGCTTTTTGAGTGCTTATTTTATGAATTCTATGGACTTAAAAATTTATTGAACTTTATATTTAAATGAAAATATGTTTATGTAGAAAAGGATAATTAATATGATGATATAAAGGCTGTTTGTGTACAAAGTAAAGGGGACTTTTGTTATTGCAGTGCTATATTTTGGTAGTTGCGTTTTTTTGATAGGAATGTAAGGAAGTATTTTTCAGATTACAGCTTAGAGGCAATTAGGTGAAGTTTGATTTTCAGCATTCCAGGTAAGCCTCTTTGAAAGATTCAGAAGAATTTTAGTGAGAGAGCGGAGCAGCCGAGATAAACTTCACAATATTATACGGCCCAACGCTGAGGCTATTCCCAAAGGTGACTTCACAATATAAATGACGTCCAAAGTTAGGGGCACTAATTTAACTACAGGTAATCAGAGAAATTCACCTAGAGGACTTCACTATATTATGAATTCCCAAGCGAGAGGCTCTTTCCCGGGAAACTACACAACTATATATATATATATATATATATATATATATATATATATATATATATATATTATCCTGTAATTCGTAGCTAATTGTAAATACATAAGATCATAAATCAAGCTTGGGGTTAGAGTAACAACTTATTAGAAAATCAAGTTAGGCATTTTAGATAATTAAGGTATTTTAAATAATTATTTTAGGGCTTAGTCAACGTATAATTATGTAGGGTTGATTTAATTTTAGTTATATTTATTTAGGAATGACGTAACATAATATTTATTGTAAAATAGGGCAATAAGGATTAGAAACAACGAGGTAAAAATACCACTTTCAATTTTTATGTAAGGCATTATACGAAAACATAAAAGCTTTGCATATTCATTAAAATAGGATTAATATTTTCAAGGGTAAAACCAAAAACGTTTCAAAGCATAATAAAAGGCGGAGATATTTCAAGATAACACGTAGGATAGACAAGCTTTAATATGTTACACAAAAAAAAAGACCGTTGGGAGTTAGCGTAGTCAATATACAAGGACAGAACAGAAAACATAAGTCGAACGAAGAAGCAGTATGTTTGTTAAAATATCGATTTTTAATTATAAAGCTAGTATGGGAGGGAAGTTAGAAACAACTGTCATGGAGGAACAAGGACGGAGCAGAAACGGATAAACACAAGTGAGAAACAGATTTAATTATAGATATAGTATAGGAGGAAAACGACGAACAAACTTATTTTAGTAGAGGAAACAAAATCATTAATTTCTAGGAATATTATAAGCAGACGCGCATCGATTGAAAGCAAGAGAAAAGAATTGTACGAGATGATTGGCGATATAGGTATACGTGCGACAAGTTTGTATTAGGTAGGGCAAATATTCAGCTAGTGGAAGCATATGTGTGAAATGGGGCTATATATTTAAGAGCGATAAAAAATGTTTGTTCGAATTAGAAGGCGTGAACGTATTTGGAATTGAGTGACAGTTAAGGCTAGTTTTGCAAAATCGGAGTGACAGTTGGCCGTTGTAAATGTTTTACCAAGTATTTTAGCATGTTTGTTATCGTAATTCAAGCAAAACGAAGAATCATTAGAGCTTTTCGCGAGAATATCGAGTCGGTTAAGCGAGCATTTTTAAGAAATGAGAAAACGGTTGGGGCTTTTACACAGAATATTGTTGTACGTTAACAATTTTACGTGCAAATTGGAAAACAGGGGAGGTGTATCAATGGCTATATAAACCACTTTCAAAAGGGGTGGCGGTCTCTTAATTTTTCTTCAGTCCTTCGCGCTTCATCGAGTTACTTTTAGTGAAAGTCAGTGAGTATATATATATATATATATATATATATATATATATAATTGCTCATAAGTTAGTATAATGACAAGTAAAGTCAATTAAAAGGCGAATAAGGCATTTTATAGGAAGAGTAAATTTTGTATGTAAGTACAAACAATTATTATTGTTGTTTTGGAATGCACAAAAGTTAGTAAAATTTGTAAGTATTTGATGTTGAAGGCAGCGATTTTTGGTTAATTTATTTGGGAATACGAAGAGTAAATGTTGGAAATTGAATACTCACGGTTTTATTATAAATGAAGAGATTTTGGGGTAGCAGCAGGCATAGAATGATGGTGATTCAACCGAGGAGCTGTTTCATGAACTAGTACCATATTGGACGCCATCATCTTCAAGGCTGGTTGGCGGTGACGGTTGGAAGACAGTTACCAGGTATGCCATTGTATAAAAACATTGTGTGGTAAATATTTTCTATGATTTTCTTGATATTTTTGTACTTTGGAGTTTTTTAAATTGATATATTTAATGAACTGAAAATGTATGGGACTTTAGATGAAAATAAAATTTATTTAGGTAGTTAAGGATAATGAATTTACAGATAACCTGGGCATGTTGTAAAGAAGTATAGGGTCCACAATTTATTTTTGTAGTACAGTAAATTTGCACGCACATTTAAAGAGTTTTACTATAAGCTCATGATAAGACAAAGGGGTTAACGTAAGGTATGAGGAACACCCTCTTACTTTAATAAAATATTTGTTTAATAAAGTTATCGAGTTGAAATTACTTTTGAAAATGAAATTGTTGCCATTACTAATAATACGAGTGTACATAAGGAAAGGTATTTTAAAAATGTAATATTTATTTCATGAAAATAGAGTGTGTTGTATTTTGTGAATTGCGTTATTTTGAGTGTGTGATTGTAGGGTGTGAATTTCTATTACGTTTTAGCATAGAGGCAGTGAGCGGGAGTTTTTAGATTCAGCGTTAACAGGTAAGCGTCTGAGTTAATTTTAAGAAATTTTGGGGGATTTGGGAGACATATGGGGAGCAGCCGAGGATAAGTTCACAGAATTATGGCATATATATATATATATATATATATATATATATATTGTCGTGGAAATTATAGGTTAGGAAAGGTATATAGGTCTAGATAATAAATTTTTAACAACTGTGTATATAGGAAATAGGAACAATTTATTTACGCGCCAAATTAATCAGTTTAGCTAGTGAAAACGGACGGTTATTAAGATAGTTTTGTATTTCCAAATCAGAATGTTAAAATTGCATAAAGGGGGGAAGCTTTAGAGTACATGAAAACTCAAGGATACGCATAATTAATTATAATTTTTTAAATCAAGTGCATCGGATAAGAAACGGAGCGTTTGAGTATAGAAAATCAATAATTTAAAAGCATATTTCCATTTAAATAAACGAAACGTTCGTTATACAAATCCTAAAAAACTCTAAAACTCGGAATTATAAGTTTAAACGGATAGTTTACTTCAAAGAAACACCTGATAGTTAAAATGTCAAGTTCATAGAACTGAAATGTACGTTGGGACAGAATTCTATAGAATTGTATGTAACGGTCGGTGCGACAAGCTGGTAAAATAACAAATGCTTTGAAAACTAAGTGAAATGAAATATCTATATATAAAACAGACAGAGAACACGTATAGTAAAACGTTGGTTACAATACACGTTTAAAATACGCAGTAGATTTGGAGGCCAACCACAATATCGATTTTCTGTAGCTTGAGAGGGGTTCTAAAAGAGACAATAAATATGGGCAAAACGAAGAAAGGTACCTAGAGGTTGGACGTTAAAAACGTGGGAAAGCAATATAATTGGTCGAAGGCGAGAAGTTTTGAGAAGCTCGCGTCGGTTAGATGTTGTTGAGCGAATTTCATGGTAAAAGCAGGGTAATCTTAGAATTTTTCGGACGTTGAAGTTCGTTACGAACAAAATTTGGAGAATCGGTTTTGGAAAATAAGTTTTTCGATAAAAGGAGGGTCCGTGAGGTCCGTGAGTTTTGAGAAGCTCGCGTCGGTTAGATGTTGTTGAGCGAATTTCATGGTAAAAGCAGGGTAAACTTAGAATTTTTCGGCCGTTGAAGTTCGTTACGAACAAATTTTGGAGAATCGGTGGTGGAAAATAAGCTTTTCGATAAAAAGAGGGTCCGTGAGGGGTATTCAAAAGCGTATAAATACACTGGGAGAGGTATTAAAGCTCTCTTAGATCTCTTACTTACTTGCTATTACGTGCTCTTACGTTGTACTGATTGTCGTTTGCTCGTTGAATTATCATACAACATTCTATTTAAAAGTCTGTAAAAGCTGTTAGTAACGTACCGGTAATGTATTAAAAGTGTGATTTGCGCAAGTGGGTGCTGGCTTATAAAAGGTGCCGTTACTACATGCTACGATCTAATGACATGATGGTACTTGGGTTAGCGAATTGAGAAATTTGAAACCAGTGTGCGTGAAGTGTAGTGGTTATGGAAGGTTAAGCTTGGTCAAGCAATTATCCGGGTAAAAATACTAAAGGTGGTTGCAGAGATTTGGATAGCTAGTGGAAATGAGTTGGATCCAGGTATAATCACGAAGTCTATGGACACAACGACGAGGGTTTTGGTACACATCTTCAGAGATAACGAAAATTAATTTCTTGATTTTGCTTGAACATGTGTGCTGGTATTTTGTGCTTGAGTGTTTTGACTTATTGAGGGTGTAATTTATTACCATAAAACTCATTTGAAGGGGTATATGTAAAGGACAATTGATATTGATTATTTAAAAATGTTTATTAATGATATAAAAATGATGTTGTAAGGAGTAAACGGGTCTTTAGCTTTATTTTAAACAAAAATGCGATGTGTACAAGCATTTAGAGTAATTGGGTTATACTGAGCTCAAATTAGACCAGAATAAAAATCAATTTAGGGTTGCACGACGGGCCCATCTACTCGACTAAAATAAAATTGTTAAAATATATAAAAATCATGAAATTTTAAAAGATTCAAGGATTGAGATGGTAACATTTCAGAAAACTATATACTAATGTGTAAATATTTTCGGGCCTATGAAAACTTGTTAACATGTGTAAATAAAAAGGTTGTATGTCTTGTTGCATTATTTGAGTGGTAATTTCATTCGACTGTATTTGTGAGAAAAGAATGAACTTAGAATGGTAGGTATCCAAGAAGAAGCAGATTTTAGAGCTAGCCAGGGTGTGCAGAAATAAGGAGGCATTCCAGAGGTGTTTTTTTTTTATTATTAAATTTTCAGAAAATTTTTATGACGGTTCAACGAAGGTGATCCCGATTGTTCAAGAGATCCACAGCAATTTTATGACGCCCAATCCGTGGGGCGAGAATTTCTTTAGAAAGATCCACAGCAATTTTATGTTGGCCCAAGCGTGGGGCTTGATGGGTTTTTAAGGAGATCTCGATGGTTATCGACTTCCACTGCAAATATATATATATATATATATATATATATATATATATATATATATATAGTAGTTATTGGACTTCTATTTAAAACCTAAATAATCATTTCAAATCGAGCTAGTCAATTGAAGAAGGAAAATGTAAGATCTCTGGACACTATTAAGACTTCTCACCTTAAAATTTGTACTTTGTATTTTTTATTGAATCTTATTTTGTGCGAGAGCTTCGAAAACTTGTTTGGTATTGGAAACCTCAAAAAGTAGAGAACAGTAATGCTGGTTTACGGACTATCAAAAATTGTTTCCTACTTATTGGTTAACATGATAACAATTTTAAAAACATAGAAAATATTTTTTTATTTTAGTGACCTAACAGTCATTTCGAAGCACGTTTCCAATTGAAATGTATGTTTTTCTTGTTTCAAGAAATAGTTATTCAAAGTTTCATTTTTTGTTTGGATCAAATCTCAAAGTATAAATATAGTTTAAATTTAGTAATCATTTTTACATCAAAAAAATATCAGTGTCAACATAAGATGGTAATTTAGATTTTAGACATTTGAGGGTTGGAATTGTCTGCACCCTTAGAAGGAAAAATACAATAATTTATTTCCGTAGTGTAGCGCAAGCATGCCGAGAATAATTTTGATAATAATCAATTATGATAATAATACTAAGTGATTCAATAAACTGGAATAAAAATTAGGGCAAGGGAAGACCTAATGACAACATAATAGCACTTAAATGTCAACTTACAAGAATGGAGCAATGAAGGGAATATAAATAACGGAGTTGAGCCACAAAAACTACAGCTGGCGACTGTCAGCATTCCTCAACACAATCTTCATGCTACAGGTTGTGTCTGGATACTTATTATTGGCCGCAAGCTTAAAATTACCCCAATTTAAAAGCGAAATACTTTTCAAGATTTAACGTATTATTCGAATTCATTTCATACACAAAACTCACGCGAATGGAAATCTTTACGTTTACGTTTTACAGGGAGATGTAACAATACCCCAAGCAGGGTTTCAACGAACAACGAGGTAATATAAAAGCAGTGTGACATTTATTGCCGGAATATTTTTACGAGAGATATGCTAAACGGAAGGATGCATTCTTATCGGTTAGTTTTTTGGTCGGTTGAGGATGATAAGAAACGGAAATTGCGGCGAGTGGGAACTGTAAACAAACCGGCGTGCAATCAGCAGAATCGTCCAAGTGATAGCGGTCCCATGTGGCCGCGGTCCCATTCAATCAGAGGAAGATATCGATCGCGCCAACTTGAATGAGTTTTGTGCAGACAAGATAATAAACATACACTTTCAAGAAATTCTTTTAATATAAGATGATACTCACGTTTAGTAATTAGATTGTGATGTATATAATTTTCCAATATTCGTGTAGCCCATTGCGACCACACTAAAAACCCTCAAGAAGCTCAAGCTCTTTCTTTGTTCCACACAACAGTAAACAAGTTCTTGTTAGCCTTGAGTCACAGTGGTCCATGCAAAAGGCAGCATGGGTTCACGCACGTCCAATAATTAACATGCCTCGAGTTATAACTAATAAAGCGATTTAAACAACAAATTAACGTTTATCCAACAAACGCGTAAACGAACAACACTAAACACACTAAAATTCTTGATCGTAACCTTAATTTTCTAGCTGTTATTAAGATTTAACAAGACGCTAGTATTATTAAAACACGACGCGCACTACACAAACGAACAGCTGGTTCAACTGAACTAAGTAGTCGCAGAGCTGCTGTGTTCCCTCGATGTAGCGTCGGTTTGGTTCGAGAATATTCGGAACCTCTCACCTGGTGTCGGCGTCAGTAAGCTCTAGAGAAGAACGTAACATGATGCTCTCGCAACGCCACTCTTTGAATATCAGCTGAATTTATCAAGTAGCGGATAGGCGGTCCAGGTCCTGCGGTTGCGCGAAAACGTTACCAGTAGAATTTCATACTGAAGAACTCTATACCAGGAGGTTGGACTTCGATGCTTTGAAGAGGACAGGTGACAAATCAGTGAGGTTTGATTGGGTATCATAAAATTTCTAAGTTGGTATTGTCTCGCCTTCTAGTTAGGCCTTCGTCGTGGTCATCGTCTCCTGGAGTATATTAGTGCCCGTCATCAATTTCTAATTCGCATAAATGATGAATGGAGCAACGGAGACGAATTCGTCATTTATGTCGTTGCTAAACTAATGTATTATTCGAGTAGAACTTCACAAAGTCTGACCGTGATCCTAAATATTTGATTAAACACGTTCCCACATATAGAGGTTTGACATGTCCAAGTACTATTTCGTTGAAAGCAAGCAGCGTCCTGAATTGCTACCACTAAATTGAATTTATACTATAGGGAAAAGCTCTGTTTAAGCACTTGCAGGTGGAATTATTTTAAGGCGTCCATAAAGTATAAGATTTTAGAAAAACATTTGATTAGTTATACACAGGATGTTTCTGAATAAATTTTCAGTTACGATATTAACTATTTAAAATTTTCATTTCGCTTACCTTTCATAAGTACAAAATTGCATTACCAGTGGCGGAGCTAACACTGTGTAAGAAGTGCCCACATCAATTACAATGTAGTAATACCATGAGTTTAGTAGATATAAAAAAATCGAGGAACAAAAAGTCCACACTACGTTGACTTTAAAAAATTTACAAGATATCGCTAGGGACCGTCCGTATGGTCAAAGTCGTGCGGCGCACGACGCCAAGGCCATAAAGGCGCCGTAACGGCCTGGTAAGTTATATTTTTAATATGGTTAAAGCTTCTTTTTTACAACCAATTAACTAATTTACATAAAACCTAAAAATTATCCTCCAACCAATATAGTTGTTGAAAAAAATATATATTTCAGCTTCATGCTGTCCTTCTTTATCACCGATAGCGGTACTTTGTCGGCGTATCAAGCTTTCGACCGCGTTTGGCGGCATTGCTCAGTGGTGAAATTTTACTACTTTTCTATGTGCACCATTCCGACAAAAATTTTCATCTTTAAACATGCACAATTTTGGGTAAATTTTCACGGTCGGTACAGATTTATTAATTTTTCATTCCTCAATAAACCGTATCCCGTAAAAGCATACCGAATATATGTATTACGACACGTGTTCGGCGTGGGGTGCGTAATCAATATAATTAAACAATAATCATCAAAATGTTTACTGCACTTCGATTTTTCGAAAGAAATAACACAAAAGCAAAATAACCGTCAAGTGGTTTCGGATACAGTCATTGTTAACAGAAGTGGTTTTAGAAGAAAGGATCAAGTAACAAAGGACGGATTTTACTAGTTTCTACCTGCAAGCAACCTTCTCTCGTTTAATATATATATATATATATATATATATATATATATATATATATATATAATAAAAAATATGATGTATCTGTAAATAAACTCTTATGAAAACAATAACAGCTTTAGACAATAAAATTTTAGCAACCGTGTATATAGAAATAAGAGCAAATTATTTATGCACCAAATTAATTTAATTCATATAGTGAAAACGGACGAGTATTAAGATATTTTTATATTTAAATTGAAATGTTACAATTACATAAGGGAAGAAAAGCTTTAAAGTACATAAAAGCTCAAGAATACGCATATTTAATTATAATTTCTTTTAATCAAACGCATGAAAGCAAAAAGCAAGCTTGCATGCATAAAAAAATCGATAATTGCTAACGCAAATGTATTCGTTTTAAAAGCCAACGTTAATTTACACAGATACTACGAAGGGGAAAATCTAGGAATTGTTATTTTCAAACGGTCAATAATTTCAAGAAACACCTGTTTGTTAAATGTTACGTTCATAGAATATTAAACGAACGTTAATATAGCATTCCATAGAAATTGTTTCCAACGGTCAATTTGTATGAGCAGCTATAATAACAAATATCTTAAGGAGAGAGTGGAATGAACAATCGATAATATACAACAGATAGAGAAGCAGATAAAGCAAACGTTGAATAGAAGTCACGTAGTATATACACGTGGATTTGGTGAAAGACGTCGACAATATCGATTTTCTGTAACTCAAGTGGGGTTTGAAAGGAGACAACAAACATGCATAGAACAGAGATGTATAGATGGAGCATTGTAACGACAGGAAATTATATCATTGGTTGATAGCCAGAAGTTTTCGAAAAGAGCACATCCGGTAAGGTAAGAAGCGAATTCTATGCATGAAGGACGGGAGAAATTTTTCAGAATTTATAGTCGGTTACGTACAAAATTTTAAGAAACCGCTTGGAAAACAAGCTTTTTTCATGAAACGGGTTTCACTAGGGGGATTGGAGAATAATATAAATACCCGGGCGAAGATATTAAAGCTCTCTTACTACTTCCATCGAGTTCTGAATACGGATTCAGACCTACATAATAGTAAAGCTTTCGGTTAGAATTTGAGTGTTTATTAAAGTTACATTTAACATCTTATTTGAAATTATACAAGCTGTAGTAGCGGTCCTCAAGTTATACAAGTGATTGTACGAGTTATTGCTTATTTAAATAAAAGGTCCCGCTACTACAAGAAAATTATTATATGGATGGATGATATTTGGGGTAAGCAGAATTGGAAAGCAATTTGTATGCGTGAAATATCTAGTATGGAATGTCAGTGTGAGACGAGGCGAATATCTTGCGAAGAATAGGAGTGGTAGCGGAGATATTAGATGGTGGAGATCTGTGGTTCCTGGAATCAGCGTAGTAGATGGACAGAACGACGAGGGGTTTCTGTTAGCCATCTCCAGAGGTGACGTGAGTGAAGGTGTCTCCAGGTAATAAATTTGAAATTTCTGTTTTATATAAACATTTGTGGAAATTTTGTGTTGTGTGTTTGACTTATTGGTGACAAATTTTTGTTTTTAAAACTTGTTCATAAAGGTACGTGTGCAGGACAATTTAATAATTTTAGTATTGAAAAAGGATTTATTGAGAATATATAAAAATTTATTCAGGCTATAAATTGTGGTTGTAAGGAGTAAACGGGTCTGTAAATTTGTTTTCAATAATGCAAGGTTTAAAAAGCATATACAAACAAAACTGGTTTATAATGAGCTCACAATACACCAGTATAAAGTCAAATTAGGGTTACATGTGGGGCCCATCTACTCATATCTACTCGAATTTGTTTAAAATCATTTTAAAATCAAGGACTTTAAAGCATTCAATAAATTGGGCTGGTAATAATTGTACCAAACTGTTTGTACACATTTGTAAATATATTTTATTTGTTAATATGTGTAAATAAAAGCTTGTATGGTTGTCGTATTATTTTGGTAATTTCATTTGATGGTGTGTGAGTGTGAGAGAGGTATGTACGTAAAAATAGGTATTCAAGAAGAGGCCGATTGCTGAGCTAGCCAGGGTGAGCAGAGAAATTCGAAGGCGTCCTAATAAAAGGGAAAGAAATTTCTTTTTCTGAATTTTTATGAATTTTTCGTATGGGGGTCAGGTGGGGCACGAATTTTACTGTGGTTCTACGGCACTTTTATGACGGCTCAACGCTGGGGCTCGATGCTAAAAGGTTAGTTCTCGAAAACCACAGCAATATATATGTATAAGTTGACGACTTAAAATTATATTGGCAAGGCCAACATACCGCCCACCAAAATAAGATTAATTTTAATAATTTCTTTTATTTTATTTCTTTTAATCTAAAGTGATAACTACTGTAAAACTACGCAACTATAGTCCACATTTCTAAATTTCTTACTTACAGCTTGTCTAATTGAAGTAAGATACTTTTCAACAGTTTATCGTCTGTGTTTCTAGGTAGTGCTGGTTTGTTTTTATAGCCTATTAGTCATAATCAGTTTTAGATAAGGATTTTGAAGTATATCATGATAATTAGGTCTTTAGTCCTGAAACTGGTTGGACGCGTACCATCATAGTTTCCTATTCGGAACTAACCTACACATTTCCCTGAAATTTGCACAGTCTGCATTTATCACTATCTGATCTAGGTGTACATTTACCTCCTTTTTCCTATCTCTGCTTGTAATATATCCCATACTATTTCCCAAAAATGCCTTAGAACGTATTCTGCCCTTCTATTTCTGCTATTTTGTCCACAGATACCTTGCTCCCCTACTATTTCTATAACCTATTTGTTATTAACTGTGTCTGTCCATGCTATCACTCTCATACTCTCAAGCATAGCATTTCAAAAGGCTGTTAACGTTTTTCTGTCTGCTTTTCCTACTGCCCGTATTTGATAGGCATACTGTGCTGTGATCCACACATATGCCTTCAACAACTTTCTTCTTGTTTATATGTTTGTTGTATTTCATAATAGGCGCTGTTTTTTCTTGTTAGAAACAGCTCGGTCCGCTTCTATTGTTTTACAATTGTATACCCTATTTCTCCGACATTCAGTGATTGTGAAGGGGAGTAAGCAGCCTGTGACTGCCAAGTTCCTCCAGCACTTAAACATTTACCGATTTAATATTTTTTCCAATATATCTTTTCGCACAGTCAACATTAGTTGGAAATATTTCATAACCAACACCTGTAGTTGTTTATAATAATCATCAGATTTATCTGCGCTTATTTTTTCGTCATTTGGTTTTCCGTCTCAAAACTGGTTGGACACGTACCTGCACTTATTTATATTCTGAACTAGCCTACACAGTTTCCTGAAATTCTCACACAGCCTGTATACAGCTCGGTTCCCTTTCTATTGTTTTATAATTTTATGCCCTATTTCACCGAGGTTTAGTAAAGGGGGTTAAGCAGCCTGTGGAAGCCAAGATCAACCAACACTTAGACATTTGTCGAATTAATAGTTTTCAATTTCACACAATTAACATTATTTGAGAATATTGCCCAACCAATACTTGTAGTTGCTTATAATAATCATCATGTTTAAGTATATTTACTTTTTTCGTCATTAATTTATCCATCTTGGGAATGGTTGGATGCGTACCTCCATTGATTTCTATTCTAAGCTAGCCTACACATATCCCTGAAATTCCTATAGACTACACTACCTATGTGCAGTAGTTCAACTTAGGTCTACCTCTACTTCCCTTTTTTCACATCTCTGCTTTTAATATATTCCGCACTATTCCCTCATGCCGTAGTATGTAGCCTATCATCCTATCTTTCCTATTTTTTACCGTTTTCCACATACTTCTTTCTTCCTCTACCATTTTTTGTACTTCTTCGTTCTTAACTTTATCTGTCTATCATACGTTTGCAGCACCACATTTCAAAGGCTTCTACCTTTTTCTTGTCAGCTTCTCCTACTGTCCAGACTTCACAGTCGTACAATGCTGTGCTCCACACATATGTTTTAAGCAATCCATTTTCTTGTTTCTATGTTTGTTGTCTTTGAACACAGTAGTTGCTTTCTCTTGCTAATGTAGCACGACCTTGTGCTAATTTTTGTTTTATGTTTTGCGCTTTCCCATCTTGTGTTATTTGGCTTCCTAGGTGACACAAATCCTTAACCTCTTGTAAGTTCGTGTTACATATTTGTATTCTTGTTTTTTATTTATTTTCCCCTTCTTTGCATACTAGTACTATAGTTCAAGATTTGTTAATTTTCATACCTTATGTCTCTATTAGAACCGTTTCCATTTCATTAAAGGCAGCTTGTAACTCTTCCTTGTTAGATGCTAATACCCATATATCATCTGCAAATCTAAGCATATCAATTTTTCGTCCCTGCGTAGTAATTCCAAATGTCTTCCTGCATTTGACAGTATTCATTGCCTCTTTAATGTACAAATTAAAAATTAATGGGGATAGGGCACATCCCTGTCTCACCCCTTTCCTAATGTTCTTGCACTAATTCTATTACGGGTGTTTGCTCTTTGTATAAGCTATGTACTATTCGTCTATCCCTATAACTCATTCCAATTTTTTTAAGTATTTCGAACATTTTTTTCCATTTTACATTGTCGAATGCTTTTTCCAGATCTACAAACCCTTTATACACGCTTTCCCCTTTTTCTATTGTTTTCTCCATTATCACTCTCAGAGCTAAAATAGCCTACCGTGTTCCTTTGTTTCGCTTAAACGCAAATTAGTTTTCTTCTAGTATTTCTTCAGCTCGTTTTTCCATTCGTTTCTGTACTATTCTAGTTAATATTTTTGATACATGTGCTGTCAAACTTATTATTCGAAAGTTTTCACATCTAGCCGCGCCTTTTTTTTTGGTATAGTACTATGATGTTACGTTTGAAATCTTTGGGTATCTCGCCTGTCTCATACATATAGCTTACAAGTTGGAAGAGACGTTCTGTTACCTATTGTCCAGCGGCTATTGGAGTGTTTGCTTGCACCTTATCTGTACTCGAAGCCTTACCTTTTTTCAGACCCTTTAATGTTAATTCAAACTCATCTCTAAGTATAGGATATCGCAAGTCATCATTTTTAATGTCTGATTCCTGTTCTAGTGCTGTTAGTTTCTTTCTTGAATACATATTCCTTATATATTCTTGCCGTCTACCCACTTTCTCTGCATTTTCTATAATGACGTTTCCTCTCGCGTCCCTTATATTTTTGCTGTTACGGTTTTATATTCCTAAAATTGATTCTAATTAGTTTGTATGCTTCGTCTGTGTTCCAATTTCTATCTCTTCATCAATCCATTGTTCTTTAGCTTTTCTGCATTTGCGAATAATTTCTCACTTCATGGCTTTGTATTTCTGTTTTCTTGTTTTGTCTGATTTATTTTTGTATTTTCGTTTTTCTGCTATTAAATTCAGGATATCCTTTGTTATCCATGGTTTCTTATTTTCTTTTTGCGTATTCCCCAAAATATCTCTGGCCGCAATGTCTAGAATTTAATATTATTCCATTCTGTTTCTACTTCCTTAGTATCAGATAGTTTCCCGATATCTTTCAGCAATTCATTTGACTTTTTTCGAATCTTACGTGAATATCTTTATCTTTTAGTTTCACTAAGTCAAAATGCCGTTTCTTTTTTTTTAATTTTTTAATTCAAGTGTGGCCTTCATAATTACGATATTGTGATCAGTGTTTATATCTGCTTCTAGGTAGCTTCTACCGTCTTTTACTTGTTTTCTAAACCGTTGTCTAACAAGAATGTAATCTATTTGATATCTTCCTATATCTCGTGACATCTTCCACATGTATCGTCTTCTAACATGATGTTGAAATAATGTGTTTGTTATGATTAAATTGTTCTTGTCGCAAAATTATACCAGCCTATTTCCTGTCGTTTCTCGTGCCTAAACCAAATAAACCTACTACCGACCCTTCCCTACCCTCATCTACCACTGCATTAAAATCCCCCGTAATTATTAAATTTTCATGTTTTTTTACGTATCTTAATATGTCTTCGATATCTTTGTAGATCGCTTCTATCTCTTCGCCACTGTAGCTAGAGGTGGGCATGTATACTTGTATTATTACTATGTTTACCGGTTTAGATTATAATCTAACCATGAGTACTCTTTCGTTGTCCTGTAAGTAATTTTTTACACAATATCCTATCTTATTCTGCATAGCTATCCCCACAACCAAATTTCCTTCATCTACTCCCGTATGAATTATCCTGAAGTTTCCACTCCAAAAATGCACCGCCTCTGGCCACCGAACTTCGTTGATCCCCACTATGTCTAGTGCTCACCTATCCATTTCGATTTTTAGGTTGTTTAGCTTACCTACTTGCTTCATACTCCTAACATTCCTCGCTCTGGCTCACAAAATATTCCCGACTCTTATTTTGAACTTTCCGATCGCATCCTCCGAAGTAGTCCCCTCCTGGAGATCCGAATGGGGGACTATTTTAACTCCGGAATCTTTTATCCCAGAGAATGCCATCATTTTATTATAATTTAGGTACGCTGTGTACTTGGGAGATAATGTGGTGGTTTCCCGTTGCCTTCCACATCGCTCTTCCAAAGCGTTCGGACCAGCTCCGGCAATCATGAGCTCGTTCATCCAGGGTCGTGCAGTACGGTTCGCCTACGGCTCAAATTGTCACCTACCTATGCAGGGAATGACGGGAACATGGTATAAGGGGCGACAACAAAGACAAGCAAGCAAGGAAATCTACATAGGTAACGATAAGGCACGATACGATACCTGACACGACCACACTCCTTGAAGATCAAAGGCAAACAGCCACGTTACAGAGAGCAGAGGAAAAACCCCACATTTTTCCCCTACTCCACTCGCGTCGCGCGATCTGGCACAACGCACTGTGACGTAACGGAAATGCGCGCCCCGAGTCTTTTGAAATTGTGGCGCGAAACTTCCGCACATCAAAATTAACCTAAAAATAATGTTTAAGTGCCAATTTGATTGGCACGTAACAATCGCGACAAAGCCACAAAAGAAAAAACTTAAAAAAGAAAAAGTCTGTTAGCACAGTAACAGCTTAAAATCTAAGTCCTAACTACCCTATATAAAACCTAACTTAAAACCTGCAAAATGTTTATATAAGGCGCCACCTGGTTTTTTGACCGATAACACGTCTACCAAATTACCAGGAAACGGAATAGGTAGCCCCATTGTTTTTGACTACACTAATGATCGACAGCACAAATTTGTCGGGGAGCATGAAACACTACTTAAACTAAAACGGATGCGATTAGTCGCCTAACCTATCTAAACTAAAGCTAACATAAAAGTTCTTACGTGCAAACACACATGAGCGCTGCATCGAAACTGTTCTTAGTTGGCAAGAAGTGCCCAAATTTAAAAATGTTCATGAGAGTGCGTCACTCTACACTCTAGCAAATTTTGTTACTGGTACTTTGGCTTTCTAATGATGCACATTTAAAGCTTGTCCATGACATAGTTGTGAATCAACAAATTTACCAAAAGTACCACCCTACTAAATCCTTATATGGCTAACCTAACAAATTACATTTCTATATCAGGTTAGCTTTTTCACTCAAATTTCAAGAAAAAATAATTCCCACGTCTGGTCATAGATACCACACGTTAGGAAGATAAAAAGATAAGACAAGATCTCAAATTGTTGTTAAAGATAAGAGATAAGATAATGATATTAAGCTTAAATTGTTATCGTCAAAGGTAATGGATAAGATAACGGTATCAAGCTTAAGTTATTATTTGAGATACTAGGTAGATAACGCGATATTAAACTAAAAGTTATTACTAAAGATAACAGGTAAGATAACGCGTAGTTAACTCAAAGTTATTATTAAGGGTAGTCGGTAAGATAACGATATTCAACTAAAGTTATTATTAAAGGTAATCGGTAAGATAACGATATTAAAACTAAGGGTATTATCAAAGATAATAAACAAGACAAAGATATTGACTTAGTTATTATCCAAGACAATGGATAAAGGTAAAGATAGAGTGACTCCGTGGAGTCGATAAATGGGCATTTCTCGTATCCTCTAAAAAGAGAGACCTGTAAAGCAGGTCCAATTACAATAAACGGCACGAGGGACCGGCAAAGGCATGTGGGTGCATCCCTGCACCCGGCGTTAATCGGTATCGGTGATATAATCACCCGATACCCACACGGTATATACGATATACACATCCACTTACACATTCACATACTCATACATACCTTCACTGCCAGGGCCCATGCGCTGACAGCGGCACCGCATGACCCCACGAAAGATTCGCAGAGAGGTGGTCCAGGTGTCTGTAAAAACCTCCCGCGCAACCACACGGTGACTAACGGAAATGAAAAAAGCAGTAGAAACAGGAACGGTAAAAAGAAGGAGGTTGGTTATTTGGAATGCATTAGAGGCACTTCCAGGTAGAAGAAAGTAGAGGAAGGGCTCGCATTGAGCAAAAGAGACAGAGAAAAGGTGGATAGCAAAGCGCTACTCAACCAGCCAATGTAGCTAGTAGCTCGGAGTGAGGGAACATCACTCTTATGTGGCAGACGGGTGTTCCGGGACAAGAACAGGTCCACCGAAAAAAGAATAAGGCATAGCGGAGACAGCGGGATAAGAAAAAGTATAGTTTTTGGACAAGCGTCCGAGAGAAGGTAGAGAGTTGTCCTTGTTAAACACAGCGCAGTCTGAAGGACCACCTGCGATATTAATCCGACAAGATAAGGTATATAATAAGTTAAAATTCACTAGGCTCCTAAGAGAACTAGTACGATCATTTTTCTAACGAGTGCATCCACTACGATAAAAAAATCAGACAAAAGTTGACACAATAACTTAAAAGTATCATTACAGATACATTCACACAAAAATAAACTGTTTTAAGGTAGTTTTTCAAAACGGTAGCGCCCTAAACACACAAAAATGCCCAATTATAAGCAGTTAAATACAGGTACACTGTTCCAATATGCTAAAACAACCGAGAATTTAATAAGATAACAATAAGAAGCAATAGCACCTCACCACAAAGTTCAATAAAAAACAATGAAAAAAGAAATGTTTATAAGTTATGTTGATTTAGTAGAAAAAGAAAGAAATAATGATGTAGTAGAATGTGGGCGACTGTAATAATTCAGAGGAAAAACACATGGAATAGACAATCCTAGCTTTTTGCAACTGCGAATATGGACTATTTCTTTCAATGGCATAGGCCGCGTCTCCTATGTGAGTCCAAAGAAGAAAAACATCCACTCAACATCAGCTAAAACCAATCATAAAAATTCAATGAGTTATTTCAACCAAAGTTACGACAATTACCACACAAAATTAAATGACGTAAGAAAAATACTAAAAACCAAATAATATGCTGTAGGAAAAGTTCGAGGATTAAATAAATGAAACAACAGAGTTATATTGGGGGGTGTAGAAAATAAAGTGATATATAAGTAACGGTATGGTCAAAGAAAAGTCAACCAAAAGAAAAAGATAGCTAATTTAAGGTAAATAAAGTTAAACGTGTAGGAGATTATATACTGTATGAGAGAAAGAATAAGTAATTAAAGTTAACTAATTGATGATGAGAACAAAAAAATATTAGGTAAATCGTGAGGGGAATAGAACGTGAAAAACTTAAGTCGCATTTGGGTCTGCAGAGAATGGCTTACGGTCTTTAATATGCCACCTGCCTTGGCGTTTTCCTTCAGCATCCTGAAGTTCGTAGATAAGGGGACTAATGACACGAGTGACCTTACAAAGGATGAATTTAGGGCTAATTTTGAAGAAAATTTCTTAGATGCATCCGATAAGACATAATTCTTTTTCCAAACTTGTTCGCCCAAGGCGAAGGAAATATTTCGTTTACGTAAGTTATAGTGGTCCTTACTCTTTTCGTAAGCTTTTAACAAATTTTTTCTAACGTCGTTAAAGATAGAAGGTAATGATTGTTGGTCTTTGTCCCAGCGTACTTTATCGTCAAATTCAATTACGTTAGTATCGTCAGGCACTAAACCATAGTAACTCCCATCAATTGGGGTATATCTTCCAAAAACAAGAAATGACGGAGTGAATTGGGTTGCTTCGTGTTTCGATGTACGCAAAGCTTGAGCAATTTTAAAGATATGTTCATCCCATGTAGTATGGTCTGAATCAATATAGGAAGAGATAGCGGTAATTAAAACTCTATTTACTCTTTCGGTAGGGTTTACTTGGGGATGGTATTTTGTGTTAAACCAAATTTTTTGTACTTTGTAACTTTTAACGAAATTCTGAAAATCTTTAGGGATAAATTGTGCCCCATTGTCACAAAGGATAATCTGAGGGACACCAAAGATAAGAAATACATTTTGTTCTAGGAATTTAATTATAGCAGCGGATGTAGCATTACGTAAGGGTTGCACCATAACAAATTTAGAAAACCAATCGGTGACAACTAAAAGATATTGGTTACCTCTTGTCGATCGGGGGAGAGGTCCTAATAAGTCAAGCGAAATTAATTGAAAAGGATAAGATACACGTTTAAAGTTACCCATTAAACCAGGGCGAGCGTCTTGTGAACTCTTATGAGAACCACAAATTTTACAGTTCTTAATATAACGACAAACAGATTGCTTAAGTGTGGGCCAGTAATATAATTCAGATATTTTAGCGAGAGTTTTTGTAACACCAAGGTGTGCAGCAATGGGATCATCGTGACATAATTTGAGCACCTCACTGCGGTTAGCAGTAGGCACGACAAGTTTTCATTCAGGGATATTGGATATTTTATGTGGAGAAGAAGATACAAATTTATATAGTCTATTATTAGTTACACCAAAGGTAGGAAATTTATCGGGATTATCGGAAACTTTTTTAATCATATTGAGATACCAGGTATCAGGAATTAAATTTGGAAGGTTAGGAGAAACAACATCACGAGATAAGGCATCAGGTACGATATTTAATTTGCCAGGCCTATGCCTAACGTCAAAAGTGAATTGAGAGATACGCAAGTTCCATCTTGCCAAACGACCTGCTGGTTGTTTCAAGTTATTAAGCCAAGTGAGGGCTGCACAATCAGTGATTACGGTAAAATGTGTGCCTTCAACATATCCTCTAAATTTCTCGATGCCAAAGATAACGCCCAATAATTCTCGTTCGGTAGCAGAGTATTTTTGTTCGGCAGAAGTTAAAGCACGACTCGCATACGCGATTGGATGTTCTAAACCATTGTTTACCTGGAACAACATTGCACCTAAACCAGTAAGCGAGACATCGGTTTGTATATAAAACTTTTAATCGAAATTGGGTGAAATTAAGATAGGTGCTGAAGTGATTAATGTTTTAATTTGTTCGAAAGCCTGTTGAGATTCTAAATTACACTCGATAGTTTGGGATTTATTTTTATTTTTAATTAAAGCGGTAAAGGGTGCAGATATAGTTGAAAGATTGGGTAGAAAGATGCGATAATAGCTAATCATTCCAATTAACCGTTTGATTTCGGTAACCGTTTTAGGTGTTTTGAATTTAGTAATAGCGTCGACTTTAGCAGGATCTGCTCGTAGGCCAGTTCCATCGATAATAAAACCAAGAAATGTAAGGGACGAACAACAAAATTGACACTTTTCCTAGTTTATCTTAAAACCTGCTGCATTTAAACGTTCTGCGACCTCATTTAATGTAGCGATATGTTCATCAAAGGAACTTGAGATAACTAAAATATCATCCAAAAATACAAAGGCACGTTCCTGGTGTAAGATAGGACCTAACGTTTGATCCATGGTACGTTGTAGGGTTTGTGGAGCGTTACAGAGACCAAATGGCAAAAAATTATATTCGAAAAGACCTCGGCCTGGAACACAAAAAGCAGTTTTTTGACGAGAAGATAGGTCGAGAGGTATCTGATAAAAAGCTTGTCTAAGATCGATAGATGAGATAAATTTTGCGTTTCGAAGCCGGCTTAAAATAGAGTCAGTTCTAGGTAAAGGATAAGCGTCAGAAACAGACACGGAATTCAACTTCCTGCTATCGAAACAGACACGCCATTCGTCATTCTTTTTACGAACTAATAATACTGGAGACGTCCAGGGTGAATTTGAGGGAGAGATAACACCAGATTCTAACATTTTATCTATTTCAGCATGTAAATGCTTTTGTAATGCAGGCGATAACGGATATTGACATTGCTTGAAAGGAAGGGCATCACCTGTGGAGATAACATGTGTTGCAGTAGTAACGCAACCAAGTTCAGAGGTATTAAGTTTACGAAATTTGTCAATTGTAGCGTTTTACATTTTGGTAATCAGTAAGAGAGATTTTGTTAGATATTCCTGTAAATGCACAGGAATTTGTTTTGAGAGAGGTTTGCCATGAAAAATCCTGGAAATAAAGTGACAGATTAAAAAGTTTACAAAAATCCACGCCTAGTAGAAAAGGATACGCTAATGCAGGGACAATCAAAAATGAAACCTCACGGTAAGGTAAGAAGCGAATTCTATGCATGAAGGACGGGAGAAATTTTTCAGAATTTATAGTCGGTTACGTACAAAATTTTAAGAAACCGCTTGAAAACAAGCTTTTTCATGAAACGGGTTTCACTAGGGGATTGGAGAATAATATAAATACCCGGGCGAAGATATTAAAGCTCTCTTACTACTTCCATCGAGTTCTGAATACGGATTCAGACCTACATAATAGTAAAGCTTTCGGTTAGAATTTGAGTGTTTATTAAAGTTACATTTAACATCTTATTTGAAATTATACAAGCTGTAGTAGCGGTCCTCAAGTTATACAAGTGATTGTACGAGTTATTGCTTATTTAAATAAAAGGTCCCGCTACTACAAGAAAATTATTATATGGATGGATGATATTTGGGGTAAGCAGAATTGGAAAGCAATTTGTATGCGTGAAATATCTAGTATGGAATGTCAGTGTGAGACGAGGCGAATATCTTGCGAAGAATAGGAGTGGTAGCGGAGATATTAGATGGTGGAGATCTGTGGTTCCTGGAATCAGCGTAGTAGATGGACAGAACGACGAGGGGTTTCTGTTAGCCATCTCCAGAGGTGACGTGAGTGAAGGTGTCTCCAGGTAATAAATTTGAAATTTCTGTTTTATATAAACATTTGTGGAAATTTTGTGTTGTGTGTTTGACTTATTGGTGACAAATTTTTGTTTTTAAAACTTGTTCATAAAGGTACGTGTGCAGGACAATTTAATAATTTTAGTATTGAAAAAGGATTTATTGAGAATATATAAAAATTTATTCAGGCTATAAATTGTGGTTGTAAGGAGTAAACGGGTCTGTAAATTTGTTTTCAATAATGCAAGGTTTAAAAAGCATATACAAACAAAACTGGTTTATAATGAGCTCACAATACACCAGTATAAAGTCAAATTAGGGTTACATGTGGGGCCCATCTACTCATATCTACTCGAATTTGTTTAAAATCATTTTAAAATCAAGGACTTTAAAGCATTCAATAAATTGGGCTGGTAATAATTGTACCAAACTGTTTGTACACATTTGTAAATATATTTTATTTGTTAATATGTGTAAATAAAAGCTTGTATGGTTGTCGTATTATTTTGGTAATTTCATTTGATGGTGTGTGAGTGTGAGAGAGGTATGTACGTAAAAATAGGTATTCAAGAAGAGGCCGATTGCTGAGCTAGCCAGGGTGAGCAGAGAAATTCGAAGGCGTCCTAATAAAAGGAAAGAAATTTCTTTTCTGAATTTTTATGAATTTTTGTATGGGGTCAGGTGGGGCACGAATTTTACTGTGGTTCTACGGCACTTTTATGACGGCTCAACGCTGGGGCTCGATGCTAAAAGGTTAGTTCTCGAAAACCACAGCAATATATATGTATAAGTTGACGACTTAAAATTATATTGGCAAGGCCAACATACCGCCCACCAAAATAAGATTAATTTTAATAATTTCTTTTATTTTATTTCTTTTAATCTAAAGTGATAACTACTGTAAAACTACGCAACTATAGTCCACATTTCTAAATTTCTTACTTACAGCTTGTCTAATTGAAGTAAGATACTTTTCAACAGTTTATCGTCTGTGTTTCTAGGTAGTGCTGGTTTGTTTTTATAGCCTATTAGTCATAATCAGTTTTAGATAAGGATTTTGAAGTATATCATGATAATTAGGTCTTTAGTCCTGAAACTGGTTGGACGCGTACCATCATAGTTTCCTATTCGGAACTAACCTACACATTTCCTGAAATTTGCACAGTCTGCATTTATCACTATCTGATCTAGGTGTACATTTACCTCCTTTTTCCTATCTCTGCTTGTAATATATCCCATACTATTTCCCAAAAATGCCTTAGAACGTATTCTGCCCTTCTATTTCTGCTATTTTGTCCACAGATACCTTGCTCCCCTACTATTTCTATAACCTATTTGTTATTAACTGTGTCTGTCCATGCTATCACTCTCATACTCTCAAGCATAGCATTTCAAAAGGCTGTTAACGTTTTTCTGTCTGCTTTTCCTACTGCCCGTATTTGATAGGCATACTGTGCTGTGATCCACACATATGCCTTCAACAACTTTCTTCTTGTTTATATGTTTGTTGTATTTCATAATAGGCGCTGTTTTTTCTTGTTAGAAACAGCTCGGTCCGCTTCTATTGTTTTACAATTGTATACCCTATTTCTCCGACATTCAGTGATTGTGAAGGGGAGTAAGCAGCCTGTGACTGCCAAGTTCCTCCAGCACTTAAACATTTACCGATTTAATATTTTTCCAATATATCTTTTCGCACAGTCAACATTAGTTGGAAATATTTCATAACCAACACCTGTAGTTGTTTATAATAATCATCAGATTTATCTGCGCTTATTTTTTCGTCATTTGGTTTTCCGTCTCAAAACTGGTTGGACACGTACCTGCACTTATTTATATTCTGAACTAGCCTACACAGTTTCCTGAAATTCTCACACAGCCTGTATACAGCTCGGTTCCCTTTCTATTGTTTTATAATTTTATGCCCTATTTCACCGAGGTTTAGTAAAGGGGGTTAAGCAGCCTGTGGAAGCCAAGATCAACCAACACTTAGACATTTGTCGAATTAATAGTTTTCAATTTCACACAATTAACATTATTTGAGAATATTGCCCAACCAATACTTGTAGTTGCTTATAATAATCATCATGTTTAAGTATATTTACTTTTTTCGTCATTAATTTATCCATCTTGGGAATGGTTGGATGCGTACCTCCATTGATTTCTATTCTAAGCTAGCCTACACATATCCCTGAAATTCCTATAGACTACACTACCTATGTGCAGTAGTTCAACTTAGGTCTACCTCTACTTCCCTTTTTTCACATCTCTGCTTTTAATATATTCCGCACTATTCCCTCATGCCGTAGTATGTAGCCTATCATCCTATCTTTCCTATTTTTTACCGTTTTCCACATACTTCTTTCTTCCTCTACCATTTTTTGTACTTCTTCGTTCTTAACTTTATCTGTCTATCATACGTTTGCAGCACCACATTTCAAAGGCTTCTACCTTTTTCTTGTCAGCTTCTCCTACTGTCCAGACTTCACAGTCGTACAATGCTGTGCTCCACACATATGTTTTAAGCAATCCATTTTCTTGTTTCTATGTTTGTTGTCTTTGAACACAGTAGTTGCTTTCTCTTGCTAATGTAGCACGACCTTGTGCTAATTTTTGTTTTATGTTTTGCGCTTTCCCATCTTGTGTTATTTGGCTTCCTAGGTGACACAAATCCTTAACCTCTTGTAAGTTCGTGTTACATATTTGTATTCTTGTTTTTTATTTATTTTCCCCTTCTTTGCATACTAGTACTATAGTTCAAGATTTGTTAATTTTCATACCTTATGTCTCTATTAGAACCGTTTCCATTTCATTAAAGGCAGCTTGTAACTCTTCCTTGTTAGATGCTAATACCCATATATCATCTGCAAATCTAAGCATATCAATTTTTCGTCCCTGCGTAGTAATTCCAAATGTCTTCCTGCATTTGACAGTATTCATTGCCTCTTTAATGTACAAATTAAAATTAATGGGGATAGGGCACATCCCTGTCTCACCCTTTCCTAATGTTCTTGCACTAATTCTATTACGGGTGTTTGCTCTTTGTATAAGCTATGTACTATTCGTCTATCCCTATAACTCATTCCAATTTTTAAGTATTTCGAACATTTTTCCATTTTACATTGTCGAATGCTTTTTCCAGATCTACAAACCCTTTATACACGCTTTCCCCTTTTTCTATTGTTTTCTCCATTATCACTCTCAGAGCTAAAATAGCCTTCCGTGTTCCTTTGTTTCGCTTAAACGCAAATTAGTTTTCTTCTAGTATTTCTTCAGCTCGTTTTTCCATTCGTTTCTGTACTATTCTAGTTAATATTTTTGATACATGTGCTGTCAAACTTATTATTCGAAAGTTTTCACATCTAGCCGCGCCTTTTTTTTTGGTATAGTACTATGATGTTACGTTTGAAATCTTTGGGTATCTCGCCTGTCTCATACATATAGCTTACAAGTTGGAAGAGACGTTCTGTTACCTATTGTCCAGCGGCTATTGGAGTGTTTGCTTGCACCTTATCTGTACTCGAAGCCTTACCTTTTTTCAGACCCTTTAATGTTAATTCAAACTCATCTCTAAGTATAGGATATCGCAAGTCATCATTTTTAATGTCTGATTCCTGTTCTAGTGCTGTTAGTTTCTTTCTTGAATACATATTCCTTATATATTCTTGCCGTCTACCCACTTTCTCTGCATTTTCTATAATGACGTTTCCTCTCGCGTCCCTTATATTTTTGCTGTTACGGTTTTATATTCCTAAAATTGATTCTAATTAGTTTGTATGCTTCGTCTGTGTTCCAATTTCTATCTCTTCATCAATCCATTGTTCTTTAGCTTTTCTGCATTTGCGAATAATTTCTCACTTCATGGCTTTGTATTTCTGTTTTCTTGTTTTGTCTGATTTATTTTTGTATTTTCGTTTTTCTGCTATTAAATTCAGGATATCCTTTGTTATCCATGGTTTCTTATTTTCTTTTTGCGTATTCCCCAAAATATCTCTGGCCGCAATGTCTAGAATTTAATATTATTCCATTCTGTTTCTACTTCCTTAGTATCAGATAGTTTCCCGATATCTTTCAGCAATTCATTTGACTTTTTTCGAATCTTACGTGAATATCTTTATCTTTTAGTTTCACTAAGTCAAAATGCCGTTTCTTTTTTTTTAATTTTTTAATTCAAGTGTGGCCTTCATAATTACGATATTGTGATCAGTGTTTATATCTGCTTCTAGGTAGCTTCTACCGTCTTTTACTTGTTTTCTAAACCGTTGTCTAACAAGAATGTAATCTATTTGATATCTTCCTATATCTCGTGACATCTTCCACATGTATCGTCTTCTAACATGATGTTGAAATAATGTGTTTGTTATGATTAAATTGTTCTTGTCGCAAAATTATACCAGCCTATTTCCCCTGTCGTTTCTCGTGCCTAAACCAAATAAACCTACTACCGACCCTTCCCTACCCTCATCTACCACTGCATTAAAATCCCCCGTAATTATTAAATTTTCATGTTTTTTTACGTATCTTAATATGTCTTCGATATCTTTGTAGATCGCTTCTATCTCTTCGCCACTGTAGCTAGAGGTGGGCATGTATACTTGTATTATTACTATGTTTACCGGTTTAGATTATAATCTAACCATGAGTACTCTTTCGTTGTCCTGTAAGTAATTTTTTACACAATATCCTATCTTATTCTGCATAGCTATCCCCACAACCAAATTTCCTTCATCTACTCCCGTATGAATTATCCTGAAGTTTCCACTCCAAAATGCACCGCCTCTGGCCACCGAACTTCGTTGATCCCCACTATGTCTAGTGCTCACCTATCCATTTCGATTTTAGGTTGTTTAGCTTACCTACTTGCTTCATACTCCTAACATTCCTCGCTCTGGCTCACAAAATATTCCCGACTCTTATTTTGAACTTTCCGATCGCATCCTCCGAAGTAGTCCCTCCTGGAGATCCGAATGGGGACTATTTTAACTCCGGAATCTTTATCCCAGAGAATGCCATCATTTTATTATAATTTAGGTACGCTGTGTACTTGGGAGATAATGGTGGTTTCCGTTGCCTTCCACATCGCTCTTCCAAAGCGTTCGGACCAGCTCCGGCAATCATGAGCTCGTTCATCCAGGGTCGTGCAGTACGGTTCGCCTACGGCTCAAATTGTCACCTACCTATGCAGGGAATGACGGGAACATGGTAAGGGGCGACAACAAAGACAAGCAAGCAAGGAAATCTACATAGGTAACGATAAGGCACGATACGATACCTGACACGACCACACTCCTTGAAGATCAAAGGCAAACAGCCACGTTACAGAGAGCAGAGGAAAAACCCCACATTTTTCCCCTACTCCACTCGCGTCGCGCGATCTGGCACAACGCACTGTGACGTAACGGAAATGCGCGCCCCGAGTCTTTTGAAATTGTGGCGCGAAACTTCCGCACATCAAAATTAACCTAAAAATAATGTTTAAGTGCCAATTTGATTGGCACGTAACAATCGCGACAAAGCCACAAAAGAAAAAACTTAAAAAAGAAAAAGTCTGTTAGCACAGTAACAGCTTAAAATCTAAGTCCTAACTACCCTATATAAAACCTAACTTAAAACCTGCAAAATGTTTATATAAGGCGCCACCTGGTTTTTTGACCGATAACACGTCTACCAAATTACCAGGAAACGGAATAGGTAGCCCCATTGTTTTTGACTACACTAATGATCGACAGCACAAATTTGTCGGGGAGCATGAAACACTACTTAAACTAAAACGGATGCGATTAGTCGCCTAACCTATCTAAACTAAAGCTAACATAAAAGTTCTTACGTGCAAACACACATGAGCGCTGCATCGAAACTGTTCTTAGTTGGCAAGAAGTGCCCAAATTTAAAAATGTTCATGAGAGTGCGTCACTCTACACTCTAGCAAATTTTGTTACTGGTACTTTGGCTTTCTAATGATGCACATTTAAAGCTTGTCCATGACATAGTTGTGAATCAACAAATTTACCAAAAGTACCACCCTACTAAATCCTTATATGGCTAACCTAACAAATTACATTTCTATATCAGGTTAGCTTTTCACTCAAATTTCAAGAAAAATAATTCCCACGTCTGGTCATAGATACCACACGTTAGGAAGATAAAAAGATAAGACAAGATCTCAAATTGTTGTTAAAGATAAGAGATAAGATAATGATATTAAGCTTAAATTGTTATCGTCAAAGGTAATGGATAAGATAACGGTATCAAGCTTAAGTTATTATTTGAGATACTAGGTAGATAACGCGATATTAAACTAAAAGTTATTACTAAAGATAACAGGTAAGATAACGCGTAGTTAACTCAAAGTTATTATTAAGGGTAGTCGGTAAGATAACGATATTCAACTAAAGTTATTATTAAAGGTAATCGGTAAGATAACGATATTAAAACTAAGGGTATTATCAAAGATAATAAACAAGACAAAGATATTGACTTAGTTATTATCCAAGACAATGGATAAAGGTAAAGATAGAGTGACTCCGTGGAGTCGATAAATGGGCATTTCTCGTATCCTCTAAAAAGAGAGACCTGTAAAGCAGGTCCAATTACAATAAACGGCACGAGGGACCGGCAAAGGCATGTGGGTGCATCCCTGCACCGGCGTTAATCGGTATCGGTGATATAATCACCCGATACCCACACGGTATATACGATATACACATCCACTTACACATTCACATACTCATACATACCTTCACTGCCAGGGCCCATGCGCTGACAGCGGCACCGCATGACCCCACGAAAGATTCGCAGAGAGGTGGTCCAGGTGTCTGTAAAAACCTCCCGCGCAACCACACGGTGACTAACGGAAATGAAAAAAGCAGTAGAAACAGGAACGGTAAAAAGAAGGAGGTTGGTTATTTGGAATGCATTAGAGGCACTTCCAGGTAGAAGAAAGTAGAGGAAGGGCTCGCATTGAGCAAAAGAGACAGAGAAAAGGTGGATAGCAAAGCGCTACTCAACCAGCCAATGTAGCTAGTAGCTCGGAGTGAGGGAACATCACTCTTATGTGGCAGACGGGTGTTCCGGGACAAGAACAGGTCCACCGAAAAAAGAATAAGGCATAGCGGAGACAGCGGGATAAGAAAAAGTATAGTTTTGGACAAGCGTCCGAGAGAAGGTAGAGAGTTGTCCTTGTTAAACACAGCGCAGTCTGAAGGACCACCTGCGATATTAATCCGACAAGATAAGGTATATAATAAGTTAAAATTCACTAGGCTCCTAAGAGAACTAGTACGATCATTTTTCTAACGAGTGCATCCACTACGATAAAAAAATCAGACAAAAGTTGACACAATAACTTAAAAGTATCATTACAGATACATTCACACAAAAATAAACTGTTTTAAGGTAGTTTTTCAAAACGGTAGCGCCCTAAACACACAAAAATGCCCAATTATAAGCAGTTAAATACAGGTACACTGTTCCAATATGCTAAAACAACCGAGAATTTAATAAGATAACAATAAGAAGCAATAGCACCTCACCACAAAGTTCAATAAAAAACAATGAAAAAAGAAATGTTTATAAGTTATGTTGATTTAGTAGAAAAAGAAAGAAATAATGATGTAGTAGAATGTGGGCGACTGTAATAATTCAGAGGAAAAACACATGGAATAGACAATCCTAGCTTTTTGCAACTGCGAATATGGACTATTTCTTTCAATGGCATAGGCCGCGTCTCCTATGTGAGTCCAAAGAAGAAAAACATCCACTCAACATCAGCTAAAACCAATCATAAAAATTCAATGAGTTATTTCAACCAAAGTTACGACAATTACCACACAAAATTAAATGACGTAAGAAAAATACTAAAACCAAATAATATGCTGTAGGAAAAGTTCGAGGATTAAATAAATGAAACAACAGAGTTATATTGGGGGGTGTAGAAAATAAAGTGATATATAAGTAACGGTATGGTCAAAGAAAAGTCAACCAAAAGAAAAAGATAGCTAATTTAAGGTAAATAAAGTTAAACGTGTAGGAGATTATATACTGTATGAGAGAAAGAATAAGTAATTAAAGTTAACTAATTGATGATGAGAACAAAAAAATATTAGGTAAATCGTGAGGGGAATAGAACGTGAAAAACTTAAGTCGCATTTGGGTCTGCAGAGAATGGCTTACGGTCTTTAATATGCCACCTGCCTTGGCGTTTTCCTTCAGCATCCTGAAGTTCGTAGATAAGGGGACTAATGACACGAGTGACCTTACAAAGGATGAATTTAGGGGCTAATTTTGAAGAAAATTTCTTAGATGCATCCGATAAGACATAATTCTTTTTCCAAACTTGTTCGCCCAAGGCGAAGGAAATATTTCGTTTACGTAAGTTATAGTGGTCCTTACTCTTTTCGTAAGCTTTTAACAAATTTTTTCTAACGTCGTTAAAGATAGAAGGTAATGATTGTTGGTCTTTGTCCCAGCGTACTTTATCGTCAAATTCAATTACGTTAGTATCGTCAGGCACTAAACCATAGTAACTCCCATCAATTGGGGTATATCTTCCAAAAACAAGAAATGACGGAGTGAATTGGGTTGCTTCGTGTTTCGATGTACGCAAAGCTTGAGCAATTTTAAAGATATGTTCATCCCATGTAGTATGGTCTGAATCAATATAGGAAGAGATAGCGGTAATTAAAACTCTATTTACTCTTTCGGTAGGGTTTACTTGGGGATGGTATTTTGTGTTAAACCAAATTTTTTGTACTTTGTAACTTTTAACGAAATTCTGAAAATCTTTAGGGATAAATTGTGCCCCATTGTCACAAAGGATAATCTGAGGGACACCAAAGATAAGAAATACATTTTGTTCTAGGAATTTAATTATAGCAGCGGATGTAGCATTACGTAAGGGTTGCACCATAACAAATTTAGAAAACCAATCGGTGACAACTAAAAGATATTGGTTACCTCTTGTCGATCGGGGGAGAGGTCCTAATAAGTCAAGCGAAATTAATTGAAAAGGATAAGATACACGTTTAAAGTTACCCATTAAACCAGGGCGAGCGTCTTGTGAACTCTTATGAGAACCACAAATTTTACAGTTCTTAATATAACGACAAACAGATTGCTTAAGTGTGGGCCAGTAATATAATTCAGATATTTTAGCGAGAGTTTTGTAACACCAAGGTGTGCAGCAATGGGATCATCGTGACATAATTTGAGCACCTCACTGCGGTTAGCAGTAGGCACGACAAGTTTTCATTCAGGGATATTGGATATTTTATGTGGAGAAGAAGATACAAATTTATATAGTCTATTATTAGTTACACCAAAGGTAGGAAATTTATCGGGATTATCGGAAACTTTTTTAATCATATTGAGATACCAGGTATCAGGAATTAAATTTGGAAGGTTAGAGAAACAACATCACGAGATAAGGCATCAGGTACGATATTTAATTTGCCAGGCCTATGCCTAACGTCAAAAGTGAATTGAGAGATACGCAAGTTCCATCTTGCCAAACGACCTGCTGGTTGTTTCAAGTTATTAAGCCAAGTGAGGGCTGCACAATCAGTGATTACGGTAAAATGTGTGCCTTCAACATATCCTCTAAATTTCTCGATGCCAAAGATAACGCCCAATAATTCTCGTTCGGTAGCAGAGTATTTTTGTTCGGCAGAAGTTAAAGCACGACTCGCATACGCGATTGGATGTTCTAAACCATTGTTTACCTGGAACAACATTGCACCTAAACCAGTAAGCGAGACATCGGTTTGTATATAAAACTTTTAATCGAAATTGGGTGAAATTAAGATAGGTGCTGAAGTGATTAATGTTTTAATTTGTTCGAAAGCCTGTTGAGATTCTAAATTACACTCGATAGTTTGGGATTTATTTTTATTTTTAATTAAAGCGGTAAAGGGTGCAGATATAGTTGAAAGATTGGGTAGAAAGATGCGATAATAGCTAATCATTCCAATTAACCGTTTGATTTCGGTAACCGTTTTAGGTGTTTTGAATTTAGTAATAGCGTCGACTTTAGCAGGATCTGCTCGTAGGCCAGTTCCATCGATAATAAAACCAAGAAATGTAAGGGACGAACAACAAAATTGACACTTTTCCTAGTTTATCTTAAAACCTGCTGCATTTAAACGTTCTGCGACCTCATTTAATGTAGCGATATGTTCATCAAAGGAACTTGAGATAACTAAAATATCATCCAAAAATACAAAGGCACGTTCCTGGTGTAAGATAGGACCTAACGTTTGATCCATGGTACGTTGTAGGGTTTGTGGAGCGTTACAGAGACCAAATGGCAAAAAATTATATTCGAAAAGACCTCGGCCTGGAACACAAAAAGCAGTTTTTTGACGAGAAGATAGGTCGAGAGGTATCTGATAAAAAGCTTGTCTAAGATCGATAGATGAGATAAATTTTGCGTTTCGAAGCCGGCTTAAAATAGAGTCAGTTCTAGGTAAAGGATAAGCGTCAGAAACAGACACGGAATTCAACTTCCTGCTATCGAAACAGACACGCCATTCGTCATTCTTTTACGAACTAATAATACTGGAGACGTCCAGGGTGAATTTGAGGGAGAGATAACACCAGATTCTAACATTTTATCTATTTCAGCATGTAAATGCTTTTGTAATGCAGGCGATAACGGATATTGACATTGCTTGAAAGGAAGGGCATCACCTGTGGAGATAACATGTGTTGCAGTAGTAACGCAACCAAGTTCAGAGGTATTAAGTTTACGAAATTTGTCAATTGTAGCGTTTTACATTTTGGTAATCAGTAAGAGAGATTTTGTTAGATATTCCTGTAAATGCACAGGAATTTGTTTTGAGAGAGGTTTGCCATGAAAAATCCTGGAAATAAAGTGACAGATTAAAAAGTTTACAAAAATCCACGCCTAGTAGAAAAGGATACGCTAATGCAGGACAATCAAAAATGAAACCTCACGTTCAAATGATTCTACTCGAATTTTTAATTTAAGGGAACCCGTTACATATATTTGATTATCGTCAGCTAAATTTATGGAAGTTTTTTCGGGAATAATTTGAATTTTAATATTTTGTTTAGATAATTGATGTAAACCTTCGTTATTTATAAGGGAGCATGAGGAACCTGTGTCCAATAAAGCTATTACATTTAAGGAACCAATCGAGATGGATAAGTGTGGACGGTTATCAAGGGGTTTCTTAACAAGTTGTAAAGCGGCAGACTTTTTATGATAAAAGGAATTAACGATTTGTAACCAATTAGACCACTCTGATGGAGTAGTATAACATAATTCTTCTAATGAAGGTAAGACATTTTGAACATTAACAGTAGCGGTATTATTGTTAGATAAATTTAATAACGGTACAGCGTTAGAGGTAGTTTTATGATTTAAATTTATTGACGTCTGGGTCCGTTGAATGATTGGTGTTGAGGACGATTTTGATTCCTTGAGATATTTACGCCCTGAGTAGAAATATCTCGACGGGAGTTTCCCGATACGTTAGGATTACAGTTCGTGCAGTTAGATTTGTAGATATTTGAGCGGCCACAACCATAACAAAAAATATTTTTGGGGTATGTGCAGACATTGTAGTTATGTCCACTTCTCTTACAGTTCCAACAGGTAAGTGAGTTATTAGTTACCGTAGAAGGAACATTAAGGGTAGATACTTTATGGGAAGCTCGAACTTGACAAGCTAAATCGGGTTCTAAAAGACCAGATTGTTTTTCTGGGGGTGGACGGTATTTATCAATTCTTAACTTCACTTCCTGAAGAGAACGACATAGATCTTTAAAGTGCGCTAAGGAAGAGATGTGTTGTAAGGCCAGACGTTCAGAGAAATACGGGTTTAAATTTCTAAGTAACTGATCGATAATTTCAGATTCTGAAGGTTTTTTATCGAGTCTACTATATAAAACTTCTAATGAGGTAATGAAAGAAACAACATTTTTGTGAGGTCCTTGGGTTCGATTTCGTATCTCGTTCCAAAGGTCGGTAATATAACCATGCGGAAGAAAATCTCGTTTTAGGCACGCAACTAACTCCTCCCAGGTAGAAATTTGGTCTCGGATGTTCCTGTACCAGATCAACGCGGAGTCGGAAAACAAGTCACTTGCTGAAACAAATAAATCTTGATCGGTACACCGGCGAGAGATTTTGAAATCATTAATTCGGTCAAGGAAGGACGATAAAGAGACTTTCGGTCAAACCCTTGAAAAGTGAGACCCCATTTGTAAACAGGTATGGATTTTCCTACTGGTTGAGGTGGAGCAAGTACGAAATTTGAAAATGGTAACGATATATCTACGTCTGCGTTTGGATTGAGTCTGTCAAGAACAATCCCTTCAAGTAATAATATTTCCGACAATAAATTTTGTTTAGCTTGGTTTGCTTGCTCATCGTCATATAGGGACAATAATTCTATACGTTGTTTGACATGAGTTATTCTGGAAACTAAACGCCCTAGCTCAATATCACTGGGACCAGGATCTATTCTATTTATTATACCAGATATGTCATCCAAAGACAGTTTAATTTCAGATACGTTGTGAGGCCAATCGGCAACGATTTTCTTTAAGATAGGGACGCTTTTCATTTCCTGGGCTAAAATGGCTCTAAGTTGTGATCTCCGATCATTTTGATTAGATGCAGGCGTAATATTTCTGCATTCAATCTCGTAAATTAGCTCGACAGATTTTAAATGTGAAATATTCATTTTGAATTTATGTTTGAGACACGATATATATATATATAAGGTATACAATACTGAGGTAAATCAGAAGGTAAAAACGGTACAGCTACTTCAAGTCAGTACGATAAAGATATTTAACGATGAAAACTTCCTATGAAAGCATTCGTAAGGAATAATATTCAACTTTTATCACGCTAGGTAACTAAAACACTAAAGAAACACGTTTAAAACTATATGAGGCAAGGTTAATATTTAGTAAAGGGATATATCATTGATAAACTACAAAAAGGCACTCCAAATTATAAAATACACGTAGATAATGTGTTATTTAACCAATAAAACAAAAACTGTTAATCTAGCATTTTCAAAAGATATTCTAAAGATATTCACTACATTAAACGTTTTTTTAAACATAAGGTGTCTTGTAAAGATAACTCAAATATCTTAATCAAACAGGTAAATGACTTTTTTAAAAGTGTAAACACACAAGGTAATTTAGGTACAGTTTTTTTTTTAAAACAGGAAGGGTTATGTTTAAATTTAATATAAATAGATAACTTCATAGTAAAGCGTGTTTAAAGCATGCAATTACTTAAAATGCTTATGTATTTGTATTTATTCATATATAAATGATGCACTCACCTGTATAATTTAAAAGCAGGGTGGAGGTATAAATCCTAAAAGCTTGCAGTTCTGTTTAGAACAACTAAACACATATTTCAGATAATTTCAGTTATCAAAAGCACACACACCATATTTAAATTAGAAAACCAATAAATCAGCTAACCATTTCACATACAACAGCTGTATATTTCAATGTCAAAATGACCGCCTACATTCAGATCGCCATAGCAACTGATTTTTGACATCTAAAAGAATGTGGTGTGTTCTAAAACACGAACATAAAATTCAAGGTTACAGATATTAAATAATTGATTTGATTTTTTTTAGTGAAAAAGCTAATAAATTACATTGGTAATACATTGTATGTTTATAAAAACAAAAGAAAGACCCTAAATGCCATATTCACACGTGAGGGCGCCAATTCTTACAATTTAAAAAGACGATAATTCTTACAATTAAAAAGTCGATAATTACAGTTAAAAAGTCGATAAATGCATCGCGCAAGCGCGAAATAAGCGACGTCACAGGCGGGTGGTAGCTCCAGCTTACACAGGCTTTAGCGCGGCCATCTGCTAATGGCGTCACCAATGCACAATTTATATTGCGCAATAATCGGAAATTTATATAAATATACGACAATAGATAATACAGCGAACAAATTAGATAATGGGCTACTTACATCAGAAATCCGAACGTCCTGCGGGGTTGAGCTAAAGTAGGCCTCTATTAAAGTCCATCAGGGCTCCATCCTGGAGGGATTAAAGATGGTACGCCCGACGCTCTTCCAAAGCGTTCGGACCAGCTCCAACAATCATGAGCTCGTTCATCCAGGGCCGTGTAGTACGGTTCGCCTACGGCTCAAATTTTCACCTACCTATGCAGGGAATGACGGGAACATAGTATAAGGGGCGACAACAAAGACAAGCAAGCAAGGAAATCTACATAGGTAAAGATAAGGCACGATACGATACCTGACACGACCACACTCCTTGAAGATCAAAGGTAAACAGCCACGTTACAGAGAGCAGAGGAAAAACCCCACTTTTTCCCCTACTCCACTCGCGTCGCGCGATCTGGCGCAACGCACTGTGACGTAACAGAAATGCGCGCCCCGAGTCTTTTGAAATTGTGGCGCGAAACTTCCGCACATCAAAATTAACCTAAAAATAATGTTTAAGTGTCAATTTGATTGGCACGTAACAACCGACCCCTATGGTCTCTGCCAATCTAAGTACCGAAAGAGCCGCTGCCCTCTTTTGGGGACCTGTCTTAGTCTGGTTCCTCACTAACGACCCTACTACTTTGGTTAGTCCTCTAGTTTGGCTCTTTAGCTCATTAGAACACGCAAGCCATTTCACCTGTTCTAGTAATCTAGAACTTCGGCAAGGTGCAGGACCATTCGAAATGATTGAAGTATATATTAGTTATTAAACATTAAACCGTTGTATGTGCTGTTGACAAAAATGTTTCATATGGAAATTTCCATACTAAATTAACACTAGACAATAGTAGGACGACTTTATTGGAAATACTTGACAGCCATACATGTTTTTAACAACAAAAAGCACCATTTTGTGCAAAAAACTATACATTTTCTTTAAAATGAATAAAATTTAGATCGTTATCAAACCACAGTCAAACAATAAAGTAAAAGATAAATTAGTGGTCAAGATTTTAGAGAACCATACATGAGGAATCATCAATATAAAATGAAAGTTTGTTCTAATGTTTTTACTTCAATAGTTTTCCCTATCTATCTTCTAGTTCTGGCAAACGATCTAATGCCCTCTTCGTGCTCATTTTTGTTGGATGATTTATTGAGAATTTAATGTCTTTATTTGATTTAGAGATATAATCTTCTTTCTCAGACCACTTCCAACACTGTCCAGAGCGTGCCATATAGTTGACATATGTTCCTTCATTCGGCTTCATAATCCACTGCTACAAAGTCACCCGGTTTTGTGATGTAGTCATGACCATTCAATAAGACGTCTTTTATTGCAACATCTTCAATTAGTTCCGCTGAAAGATTCAAAGAGGATTTAGAAACATAAGAAATTTCAGATTCCTCAGCTTCACTTTCGCTGTTGGACTCCAGCTTCTTCTTTCTTGGTTTGTTTGTTCTGCCCTTTGAAGTTGAAGGAACAGTTTTGTTCTTTAAAGTGAAAAGTGAAGACATTTGCTGTAATTCATCTACAGAATGCTCTTTCCTGTCACAATATTTAGTCTCTTCTTTCTACTACTCTTACTCTGATCAATAACTTGCTTCCGCTTCTCTTCTAGGCGTTGCACAACTGATTGTGGAAAAAGTTCTGGACCTGCAGCTTCATCGATGTTCTTGAAAGTAGGCAATCGTTGCAGAACTGGAGTTACATTTGTGGGGAAAATTCCCGTGTTCTTAAAGCCAGCTGTCAGATTTTGTGCAGAGTTTTTTTTTAATTCTTTCCCACAATTTGTTTTGTAAAGAAGGAAACACGTTTTTAGAGATAGTGAGTGATCTCTACCCATTAGGAGATGTTTTCCATTCATCTAAAATTTAGCGCCATTGACATTTTAGTGATCCAAAATAGGCCACATCTAAGAGTTACAACAGATGGGTGTTGTTTGGAGCAACAAATTCAATGTTATGCTCATTGCATGATTTTAGGACATAAAAATTTGTATGTGATCTCAAATTGTCACCTATGAGCAGTGTTTTCCCTTCTTCTCTGCGTAGAATCGGTAAAACTAAATTAAAAAAAAAGTTCTTTAAAGCAGTTTGTGTTAAACCAGCCTGATTTTGACCTGTTACAGCAGTGTTTGTTTGTTCACCCTAGGTCCATGATGTCCACAAGTGTTCGGACTTGTAATTGACATATGGAGGCAAAACGTCTCTAGCTGCAGTCCTACATATCATTATACTAAAAGCTGCCTCTGTCAAGTTTTTAATGGCTTCAGGGTACTTACAACCATGTTTCATCAAGACTTTCTTTTTGCCTGGGTCATTCACCATTTTTGTCTCGTCATAGTTGTAAATGAAATGAGGTGGAATGCCATTGATTTCTTTTTTTAGGTGCCTGAAAAATGACTGTACTGTTTCCTCATTTCTGCAGCCCTTACACGCTTAATATTTCTGTAAAACCTCTGAGAAAGTTCTTGTTTCTGGCGTTTCAGAAACATGTCCGCCCATGTTTTTCCAGAGACATTATTCGGGAATTGATTTACAATCACACCTTTGTGTCTAAATACATTTTTATGATGCACTTTAAATCAAACCTTGTTATTGGAAATCCAAAGTTGCACATTTCTTCAGCATGGCGGATAAACACTTCATCTTCTCTTTCACAAAAGACACATTGATAACCAGGTGACCTTATATTGTTTTGTCGGATTGCCTTCAACCTCAAAATAATGGAACTTCGCGGTATTTTATCCTTTTCAAAAGCTTCACGCTGTGTAATCACATTGTTTTTATGTCAGCTAGGCATAGCTTCATGTTACGATGACTATATATCTTGTAACTCTGTTCACCCTATCTTTTTTCTAGACACTTATCAGTTGGCAAGGTGAACTTCTGAAACAAAATAACATGGTTTTCAAGAATGATCCAAGGAATCTTTGGACTATAGTAGAAATCAAAGTACGAGATTTTAAATTTCTTGCAATTAATCTCCAAATTTCAGTAAATGGGAACTTAACAATATCTGAAATACATAGCAGTAACATTATCTTTTGAAATATCACAGCACTAAAACTAAATACGATCTTGAAGAAATATGTCCGAATAAAAGTTAACAGCGGATGTAACAGACGCAATCTTATTGATTGGAAATTAATTTTGTACAATCATAAGTAGGTACGTCATCTGCTGGTGGAGACAAAAAACTAACGCCGTCATATAATCACCTCTCAAAATTCAGTTGACAAGCACTAGATGTCGCTAGTGTCTGCATTAGATGTATTTTGTTTAAAGGTGTATTTGGACCATAGTTGCGCTCTGGGACCACAATTGCGTAGTTTTGCGGTACCGAATTTACATTAATTGTGTTCATCGAGTGGAAGAGAACACAATTTCACCATCGGTCGTTTGATAAAACTTGTGATGTTTCAGCGTGGCTACACCAACGACGCCACCATCACCAGGTTGCGTATCCGCGACGTTCCCCAAAGACCATTGCAGAGAAGAGGTTTGCTCATCCGTAACAAGGACTAATGCTCCAACTTTCAAGTCGAGCAAGTCTTTGAGCCATTTGCCTTTTTGATGTAATGTATACAAATACTCTTTGCTCCACTTGTTCCAAAAGAACTGTTGCCTGTGTTTCAACAGCTGCCATCGGTTTAGCATAGATATCTTTAAATCTCACAATTTCTGGTCCGGTATATCTGACACTGGGTCCAAATTTAAGAAATGGTCTGAGGTCAAATAAGAAAAATGGTTTGGATCTGAACTCAGAGCACATAATGGACGCGAGTTTAAGACTGCCTCTATTTGGTTCAGCACGTATTCAATTCCTCGAATTTTAATATCTGATCACCAATTAATTACTCGAGTTAGGTGATCTTTAACTGACTTTATACCCGCCTCCCACAGACCCCCAAAATGAGACGCACTGGGCGGATTGAAAATAGATTCAATGCCTTGCGATTCTTCCGATTCTAGCAATAATTTCATGAAAGATATTAGCGACACCTACAAAGTGCCACAATCGCAGTACAATTTTACACGACATCTGCGAGCTACGAACCGTTTCAAGGCGGCTATGAAGGCTTCCGTGGACAAATCTAACACTATAGTTTTAGGTGAATCGCCTTGGATCTCATGCATACAAACAAACAAATGTAAGGCTTTGTAAATTTGGCACCTCTTGTCCTACTTAAAGTAATGCCAACATAATCGATACCCATGTGCAAAAACGCTCTCCCTGGAGTGACTCTAGGCGTAAGGCAACTGTCTTATGGAAGGAACCAATAAAGGCGGTTTAGTTTTAAAACATCGAACACATGTTTTCCAAGGGGTTTTAACTAATTGTTTTAAAGACAGGATCCCAAAATTTTGAATAAGTAAAAACTGTGTAGTTCTTACACCCGGATGCAAAACTTTATTAGGATAATCTCGGATTATTAGTTCCGTTAAAATATGGAAAATAAAATATGGAAACAACAACGGAAGTTTACCGTCAAAATCCAAATTTGAATTTCGTAATCTTCCGCACACCCTGAGCATACCTTTATTACCAATTATTCGACTTAGTGGACGTAGTTGTTTTGATGCAGGTTTATTGGTTTCAAAATTTTCAATTTCCTTGGAAAACACTTTGCCTTGTATGTGCTTAACTAATATTTTGAGAGACCTTGTCAATTGTATTTCCGACATACTATGCGGATTGTCAAGTGCCCTTTTTAACTTGGCTACATATATACGACAATACACCAATATTCTTATAGTTTTCTGTAGACATAAAAATCTGTTTAATAAATATCCAAAAATGTTTCCTGCCGACACCACAAGGAACGTACGTGCACTTCTTTCAATATCAGCCAAAGAATTAAATTGAAAAGACCGGTTTGAGTCAATATAACCGTTAAATTTTATTAACCAAGAGGAACCCACCCACCCTAGAGAATAAGATAATCCTCTGAACGCACAGTCTGCTGAATGCTACTTTGAAGCACATGATGCCATTTGGAAGGAGGCACACGTTTTTGAATACTAGCGATACGATTTGCGAGGAAGGTTTTCCCTCTATTAGCAGTCGATTGAATTCATGCCAGTACAACTTTCGAATCAGACCAGGTAAAAATGTCTGAAAATTCAAATGTTCTTTGAAACGTATATACGACGAATTTTATTAATTCTGACAAAAGTACCGTTGCACATAGCTCAAAGCTAGACAGGGTAATCTTGTTAGTCGAGCTACTTTGGATTTCGCACAAGCCAATGGAACGATAACATTTTGTAAGCTAACACAACGAAAGTATATGACAGTTGCAAATCCAGCTTCTGAAGAGTCATAAAATCCATGTAGTTCTAATTTCTGAATGTCATTTATAACAAATCAACGAGAAATCTGCAAATCCGAAATAAATCTTTTCCATTTGTTCCTAAATTCAACAGGCGGCTCTTGATCCCAATCGAGTCTCAAAACCATCAATTCCTGCATAAAGCGTTTAGCCATAATAACAAATAGCACCAATAGGACAAGCGGATCGAAAATCTTGGTTATAACAGATAATACGTAACGTATTTTGTGCATGAACAATTTTCAAAATGCAATTTATACAAAAAAAACATCCTACGTTGGATGCCACTGATGGCCTAAAATTTTCATAGAAATACTGTCAGCACCCTGAAAAGCGAACGATTGCAGATAACAAAATGATAGTAGTAGAATTGGCCGATCCGAGGGCAGATCCACCTTATAGGATCCATCCATTGGATCCACCCGATCCACCCGATTCATATCTAACCTAGGTTTTACATGTAGATTCCCATAAAGAGAATCTAAGTCCTATTTTAAAGGGATTTCTTCCTTGTGGAGAGGGATTTCCTCCTTGCTCTCTCCTTGCTCCCCTCCTTGCTCGGAGACCAGGGCGCGGTTCCCGGAGGGTGTTTGGGGGTCTGTTAATTGGATCTAAACCCTAATTTTCCGGGCAATCTAACCCTGTTAGAATTTTTAAAATCGGACTACCCCTTACAAAGTTACACCCTGTTAAAGCCTCGTACCCCAAGTTTTTGCTCATTGCATCCATATCTTACCTAGGCAATAGTTTTCTTTGACTAACCACTTTAGTTTGATCTAAAATTTTCTGGACAATCTAACCCTGCTTGAATTTTTCAAATCAAATCACCCTTACAAAAGTTATACCCCCGATTTTAGGAAGTTACCCGAAATCGTCTTAGGGTATGACACATAATATCGGTCTAGATTGTTCTGGGGAACCCAAATCCTTAGGAATTTTTTTAATCGAAGCAACTCTCGGGAGAATTGTACCCTTATACCTAATATGAAACTTATTAAAATTTGTATAAAACTATTGTGCGGATTCTAATTCTAGTTCTTTTAGTATTGTAGAATATGGTGTTGCAGATGGTGTAAAATATGTACTACCTGCTTTAACGAAGCATTTGTGTAATAATTTTATTATATCTTGGCTGTTTTCCTCCTCTTTCGGACTAAATCCGACCCTGGTCGGACTGGCGGGCGGGCGGGCGAGCAGGAGGGCGGGCGGCGAGCGGGTGGGCACGTGGCGAGCGGGTGGGCTTGCGGCGAACGGGTGACGGGCGGGCGAGCGGGTGGGTGGCCGGCGACGAGCGTATTTTTATATAGCTTTATTACAATAGAAAATACAAACTGTATAATTTAATTGTGTATAAATCTATTAACAACTTCTGTAAATGGATTGTATTTTATAGTCATTATTATTGTTGCTATGCAAATAGATTTCAACAACACATGAGTAAGGAGTAATAGTTCAACCGTAAAGCATATTGATAAATTTTACCAGAATAATACAAGTAGAATGTAGTTCATTTTTACCTTCATTTAAGTGTTAATATAGCTACGTTTTTTAGAAAAATACTTTAAAACTTAACTCCAAACAACGTAAACTAACGTAAATCTTCCACCTTAGCCGCTGACCTAACCCATCATTTTTTCCTCCTCCTCGAGTGTATTCGGGTATCTTCAGCAATATACGCCCCCACTCTATAGGGTACATAAGGGGCAATTTATCGTTTTCAATTTAGTATTCGGCAGTAGCTAGAACGGTTAATATGAGCGTCTCCAAGGCAATTCACGTTCTTCAACTTTTTGGGAATAAAGTGAAACCACCAAATGAGCGATTTGGATTGTGACTGCTGGCAGAAAATATGTGCAACAATAATCTGGTGACAGATATTGGTAATATTTGTTATGTCGATGGCGAACAGATTCTGACTGATGGACTACATACACCAATTACAGAACCATTTTGTGACAATATAATGTTGGTTAAAATTTGCGATCCTTCTGACGCCGTTCAAACATATGCAAACAAAAGCATGTTCGTCCTAAAAAAAGAAATTTGTGGTGCATTTAACAGCTATCTACAAGGAAAGTTCGACCGATTTGTTTCCGCTAGGCATGGTGTTAAAGCTAAGCTTTTGTTTTCTCTGGAAAGTACTAACAAGATGGGCCAGGGAGGAAAAGAAGGCCTCGAAAGCACTAATAAAAAATTCCAAAATCCTATATGTGTTCCGTACAAAGTAGAACTAACAGATGTTAAGTTGGAAACTTTATGGGAAGAACTACTAGGTATATTAGACTTACTCAAAAAAAGATTATTACTGTCTTTCTGACATGGAAGTAACCCAAGATTTTGCTGGCATATTTAGCAAGATGGAGATGTGTAATTATTTAATTACAAACCATAACTTTTGCTACAAGGCGAATATGAAGAAAACTGCAATATTATAGTTGACAACGGTAAAACTGTGGAAATCGATTGTTTAACATGGCTAACATCCAATGCAAGAATTAAGATATACAACAAATTTGTGTGTCAGATAACAAGTACTGGTGTTAATAAACAATTTGGCAATCATATACTAGATTTTTTACGTTATCCAGATGCACGTTTAAGGGAAACATTCGCGTCTACTCTGGCCAAAGAACATGGTATTACTGGATTGGAAGCGACAATATACAACTGTACAATTGGAAACTATGTCAGTGCGGAACGGGTGTATTATCCCTTAAAAGACTGTTTAATCTTATTGGAAGATGGTAAGTTATACTTTTTAAAGGCGCCAATGTACTCGGTGCTACTTGCCAAAATGTGGAGTAAGCTATCGGGCAAGCTGTAAATTAGCTACTGTTTAGTGTATAATAACCTACTTCAGTATGTGTATTGTGGGAATAGCAATACAAAGAAATTGACTGACTTGCAAATTAAGTTGTACGAGAAACCAGAGGAAAAGCATAAATTGATAAAGTATGTGCTTTCGGTTTTTAGTTTTAACTATCTACCTGTAAATTATTTGGAGATAGTAGAGGAGGAAGACAACCAAGATAAAATAAAAAGCTTACACAAGTGCTACGTTAAAGCAGGTAGTACATATTTTACATCATCTGCATCACCATATTCTACAATTCCAAAAGAACTAGAATTAGAATCCGCACAATACTTTTACACAAATTTTAATAAGTTTGATATTAGGTATAAGGGTACAATTCTCCAGAGGGTTGCTTTGATTTAAAAATTCCTAAAGATTTGGGTTCCCCAGAAAAATCTAGACGGACATTATGTGTCATACCCTAAGACGATTCGGGTAACTTCCTAAAATCGGGGGTATAACTTTTGTAAAGGTAGTTTGATTTAAACAATTCCGACGGTTTTAAATTATCCGGGAAAATTTCGGATTAAAGCGAATATCTCGGGTAACCAAAAATGAGTTAAAATTATTTAAACAAAAAATTTAAAGGTTCGGGGATTTATAGGGGTATAACCTTTGTAAGGGTGGTTTGATTTGAAAAATTCAAGCAGGGTTAGATTGTCCAGAAAATTCTAGAACAGGCTAAAGTGGTTAGTCGAAGAAAACTCTTGCCTAGGTTAGATATGGATGCAATGAGCAAAAACTTGAAGTATGAGGCTGTAACAGAGTGTAACTTTGTAAGGGGTAGTCCGATTTAAAAAATTCTAACAGGATTAGATTGCCCGGGAAATTAGAGTTCAGATCCAATTAACAGACCCCCAAACACCCTCCAGGAACCGTGCTAGGGTGTCTGAGCAACGAGGGGAGCAAGGAAAGAGGAAGGAGGAAATTCCTCTCCACAAGGAGAAAATCCCTTTAAAATAAGTCTTAGCAGATCCTCCTTATGGGAATTTATATGTAAAAACCTAGGTTAGATATGAATCGGGTGGATCGGGTGAATCCAATGGGTGGATCCCATAAGGTGAATCTGTCCTCGGATCGGCCAATCCTCCTCTTTTCCGTTATTTGTGACCTAGAAATTTCGTTGAATTATTTTTCTTTTTTTGTCTCACATGTGAATGAGACGCTGTCGCTTTCTTATACCTCTCTTAATTCGGGTGGTTTGAATCTACCGTATATATCTGTTTCTTATCGATTTTTGATGTATTTCGGTTGAGTGCATCTACTTTTGAGAATAGCTGGGCATGGTTTTAATTTGTTTGCCAATGACATATTTTATCGACTCCACATCTGGACCTATGTGATTTTGTACTCACAGTAAGCCTACCCCTTGTGCGTAAAGCATGTTTAACTTGATCAGTATTTATTCGCATTGAATTACAAGTATAATGCGCCAAGCGTGCCTTATTCTTTATTAATGTTCCATATAGTACATAATGGAACGCTTCGTTTTAATAATCTTCTTGTAGTAAAATATCTGTGTGACATAAAGTTATTTTGTCGAGCATCTCTAGCAATCTTGTTGCTTTCGTATTTCCCCACCTCTAACGGCGAGTCTTTGAATCGTCGCTATCGTACGTGTCTCGTTTGTTCGTTAGTCGCAGCTAAGCTATCAATTCCTCAAGATGTTTTCCAGACTAGAGGCTTGCGACCTTCGATTAAATTATTTGTGTGAGTGGTTCAAGTCATGGTAGACTTGAATAAATGTCAATAACTTCTACTAACGGTTTGTAATTTATACATTTTACAAACTTAATTTAATTTTGTTTCATTTATTTAGCGCGCATACGAAAACAATAGAAAAGTACAAGTGAGAATTTTGTTTTGTAAGTTGTATTGTTCTGTACAAGGATTGGAGATTGCGGACATGTGGTCGTGTTTGCTGTTACCCCAAGAAATGGTTTATGGTGTTGTTGGGAGCTGATGAAATTTCTGAGGGGATTTGTCTATGAAAATCAGATGCAGTTTGGTTCGTTATTAAATTTAAGAAATTTTGCATGTGTTTAGAATGTCGTTAGTCTTTGATAAACAGACGGTCATATAAAAAACACGAAATTTGCTATCATGTGTATGACCATATGACCTGTTTCACTTTCGATTATTGTTAAACTAGTTTTACAAACCGCAGAAAAAAATTTTTGTTAGGTTAGGTTTATATATTTGTAGGCTTTGTTTACATTCGAACTTCAGATAAATTTCGAAGTATACTTTCGGCGTTATATTTTTTTTGTGATGTAGTAACATTTTAAAGATATTTGCCGTGAAAGCAGATGCTTCGTATAGCTTTCCTAAAATTCAAATTAAACATTCTTCAATCTTGAAGTTAGCTTTTATTCACATATAAATTATAAAAACTTAGTATAAAAATTTATTTTCGTTTAGTGACAATTGCAAAGTGTTTGCATTTGTGTTCATACAAAAAATTTTAGGTTATGGAAATTTATATATTTAATACAAAAAGTACTTGATAAGTAATAACAGTGAACTTTTGTTTACTTTTAATTTGTTATGTACATGGAAGTTTATTTCACTTCATTGCAAAATTTAAATACACGTTGCGTAATAATTATGAAACTGTAATCTACCTGATAAGATCTGCCCAGGATAGAAATGATAGTTCAATGTATTGTGTTTACAAATTTTTTTTGATTAAATATTTAAAACAAGCTTATGTTTAGAGAGCAGTCTTTTGCTTTAAAAAGACAAAATTTTGATTTTGTTATAAACATTATTGTTGAGAATTTTTACATGTTAAAAAGTTATGGATTTTTAAAAGAAAGTTTTTTATTACTTCATTAAACCATTAGTTAAACTTTGAGACTTTTATTTTGGTCAAATGCGATCTTATCTGATAACATTAAGGTAGAATTTGTGGGTAATAATTTTGTGCCAATATCATATTGGATATACATTTTTTATTTTTGATACTTTTATAGGACACAAATGGTGTTCTACATTTTTTTTATTTAATCTTTGTAATTTCTTACAGGAGCTGCGTCTTATTTTTATAAGACAGGTTTTTGTTAACGAAGGCGATCATTTTATCTTTGGGTTTCCACGTCCGCCCTTTGAATTGTGCTTTGCTCTTATAGTGATTATCTCAGGACTTGGTGACGCCTATTTAACTTTGTTTACAAACTTCGACTCCTCCCCCCCCCCCACTTCTTATTGCTCTACCCAGGAATAGACCCCTAGCTATGTCGGAAGATGACCCTTTCTTCGATTCTCTGTGAAGGAAGCGGAAAATTTTTGTGCACTGGCGCCCATTTATAAAATTACGTTTCACTGGCGCGCATCCTACAAAAAAAAAATACGTTTCATGCGTTTAACAGAACGGATATCCCTCCTCAAATTTCCATTTGGGCACAAGAAAGCTTCCCTTTTGACTGTTCTACGGAACCTCACTTTGAATTTAGTTGTAAGTATATCTATGTCTTTATCTTATAATTTTTTTTATATTGGGGTTATCTTTGAAAATTACCTTGGGAATTTACATTTTCCTTGAAGTTATTTTTGAAAATGATCTTGGGAATTATCCTAGGAATGTACCTTTATTTCGTGGTTATTTTTGAGAATTATCACGGAATGGTACCTCTACCATGAGCTTGTCTTGGAAAATTATCTCTTTGTTCCTATAATTGGAGAACATTTTATGGGAAATTTTAATTAACTTATTTTGGAACCAAAATTTATACAACTTGAGTGAAAAGTAAAGGGCGAAAGAAAGAACCTAACTGTCTTTAGCTTCACAACTTGCTAGGGCAGTTAGGAAAAATTATTGAAAAATTTGTTTGGTTTAGATCCCAAATAGGCAGGGTGAAATTTGGATACCTACCTGTATTGTTTGCAAGATGTTTGTAGAATATCCTATATATTAAAATGTTTATATTTGAAAAAATTGAAAGTAACTAGTTAAACTAGTTATATCGTAAAACTTAGAATTCGATTTATATTTGTAAGATATTAGGTTAAGGAAAGTTTTTATTACAAAATATGCTGCTAGTAAGAATTGTGACAAAAAATTACTACGCGCGCAATACTGAGGTAGTTGATTAATTAATGGCTAATACCCCTTTTCGTTTTCTGATTTAGTGCGGTTATTTTAAGGAAAATCAGGTGACGCGTAAAAACTTTATTTAGTCATTAAGGGCTTTAGATAACAAATAGCTGTCCGCACTTGAGGGAGCAAGAGGACTCGTTCTTATTTTTCTTTTTCTCTTTTGTAGTTTCGCCGCGATTGTTACGTGTTAAGTAAATTAACCTGTGACATGCTCTTTTTAATTGTTAAACAATCAGTTTCTATTTCTTATATATAATAAATCTATTCTTTTTTTCTATAAAAATGAAAACCAAATCCCTTTGTTTCCTGAATCCTGTCCTGTCTATTTTATAAATTATTAGTTACATTGTAGAATTATAATGATTTTAATATGTACAAATACGTTAAGGTACCCTCTGGAATTTTTATCGCTCTCGAGAAATGTACTATAAACACATATTATTGAAGTGTCGAAGTTTTCTATTCAAATTGGTTGTAGGACATCTGCCAATTTGAATAAGTCAATCGCGTTGAGTGACGATTAAGTGTGGGGGTAATTTACATGAACCTAAATTGATCACTTCAGTACCGAAATTTACAACAGGCGACTGTGTTTTTGGAGGTGCCGTTATCGCGTTTGTTCTAAGTAGTGCGCGTTTATCTTTTCAATCTCCCTTGTCGTTCCTTCTAGAACACTACCATTACTACCGGTAAGCACAACGTCCTAAATATGCTGAGGACTGGATCACGAGAACCCGAGACATCGACTCCACCGTAGGAGAACATATTTGTAAGTGATAATTTGTTATAGTTCTCATGTTGGAATTTGCATGTTTGATCTATAGAATTTATTAAGTGAGAGTTTGGGGGTTTGTAGCAAGATATATGGGAATTATCAATTGCTGGTTTTTATTTCGCCGTAATAATAAACTCGAATGAATTACCAACTACAAGAAACTTCTTGCATTTAAACGTGAAATAGGACATCCTTTATTACAGTGTTTTACTAGGGAAAGAAAACGTACTGGTCGTTCTTTGTCTCGGAAAATTAAACTGTTTCTTTGACCCAGAAAAAAGGAGCTATCAATATACGACCCGTAGATGACGTCAGTTAAAAACATAAAAAAGTCGAAGTACCTTGATTTTAAATTAAATTAAACGCGAGTTACGTTTTGGGCCTTAGGAGCTGCCTTTTAAAAGTCTTTTTCCAAAAACTCTTGTAACAATTTTTATTTAATCAGAAATTTACAAGTGGAATTTTCTACAGCTTTAATAAATTCTGTGATGTGTTCAATTTTATTTCCTTTTTTTAAACAGTTTGTCAGTGGTTTGGTTATCTGTGCGTAACCTTTGATAAATTTGCGGTAATAACCACTGAGTCCTAGAAATCCTTTGATTTCTATGTTAGTTTTGGGTAAGGGGTAATTTAGTACTGGGTTTGTCTTGTCTGGGTTTGGCATAACTCCTTGTGGGGTTATTATGTGTCCTAAAAATGATATTTCTTTTTGTAAGAATTTGCCTTTGTCTAATTGAACCTTAAAATGAGCTTGTCTTAGTCTTTCGAAAACTTCTCTTAATATTTCAATGTGTTCTACCAGTGACGTTGAATATACTATTATATCGTCTAGGTACACAAGACGTTTTTCGTTGTGTATTCCTCTTAAAATGTTATTCATGACTCTTTGAAAGGTGGCGGGTGCGTTCAAATGGCATCCGTTTCTATTCGTAGTGCCCTCCAGGTGTGCTAAATGCGATTTTTGTTGTGTCCTTCTCGTCCATCTCTACTTGGTGATATCCTGAGGCGAGGTCTAATGTTGAAAAATATTGACACTTTCCTAATTTGTCTAAAATCTCGGTGATATTGGGTAGTGGGTAATTGTCGTCTACCGTTTTTTGTTTAGCTTTCTATAGTCTATAAACATTCGATATTTTCGCTTGCCTGAGGCGTCTAGTTTCTTTGGCACTATTAATACAGGGCTGCACATGGTGAGTTCGAGTGTTGTATTATATCCTGCTCTAATAGGTCTGCTACCTGTCTATCTGCTTCTTCTTGGCTTGCCTGAGGCAGTCTGTATGCTTTGGTAAAAATTGGCTTGTTATCCGTTAGTTCTATATTATGTTTGACTGTGTTAGTTAAAGGTATTCTTTCGCAATGGAATATATCACGGTATTCAAAATATAAGTCTTTAATTGCTCTCTTCTCTTCCTTATTAATGTCGTTATTGAAACGAATGTTAATTAAATTTTCTCTTAACATCCTCTCGTTTTCTATGCGGTTGTAATCGTTTTCTAAATTTTCGTCTATTTCCATTTTGTTAAAGTTCACTTCTGCTGTGTTAATTGGGTTTGTCAGAGATAGTTCTATGGGGTAGTCATTTGAGTTTAGAATTGTTGTAGTGGAGTAATTGTCCTATATTTGTACTAATGGTGTGGGTGTTTCTACTCCAGGTTGGAATGACATGTGGTTTATAATGCCTATGTCTTTTTTGAATTCACTAAAATTTTTATTTGTTTCACTGTCCGGGGTTCTATGATGTATTTTTGCTCGTGTTGTATATTACTGTTGTGGAATTTAATGGGGATTTGCCCGTGCTTTGTTCTTAATAAGCGGTTTTTTAAATCGATGTTTTCTTCTAATTTTCTTAAAAGATCCATGCCAATTAGTCCGTCGTATTTGTCGTTAAGTTCAAAAATGCAAAATTTATGTTTTATTCTTACGTTGAAAGTTTTTGGTAAAGGTATGTTCGCTATGAATTGATGTAATGTTTGTTTTATTAGCTGTTTTAATTTTAAAGGCTTCTCTTTCTACAAAATCTAAATAATGTTTTTTACGGTTCGGGGGTTAATTAGTGTTTTTGAAGATCCGGTATCGATTAATAATTTAAGTTCTGCGTGGGGTATTTCTATATGTGGCAATATTTGTTGATTAATATTATTTAAATTAATTACGTTTGGTCGTATTTGAATCGGTCTAACTGAAAATTTGAGCACGCATTTTCCTCGTCGTCCTCTTCGTAATTTTCACATGGTTCGTCACGTTCGTAGTTTTCTAAATGATTTAGTTCATTGTCTCTACTGGAGTTTGTGTAATTATTCCTGTCATTATTACTTTTTTACACTACTTAGTTGGAATAATTCTTTGGAAGTGAAGTTTCATTTCGATTATAATTTGGTTTGATTTGTGATATTTTTGTATTTTGTCTGGTGTTACCAGATGAAGTGTCCATAGGAGTTGGTTAGTAGTAACTGTTAGGATTGTTGTTCGTCATTGGTGTGTTTCTGATGGGGTTTGCGCCGAATTTTTGCCTTGGCTGGTTTACGTGTTGATTAAATCTTGGTGGAAATGTGGGTCTTGTAAAATTTGAGTTAAATGTTGGTCTCGGAAATTGTCTAAATTGATTGTTGAAATTTGTTGTTATTTTGCGGTTGATTCATTTGTGCGTTAAACAGTGTAAATTTTGGTTGTGTGGATTTTTATCGGTGAGTAGTTTCTATTTGGTTAGGATTATATAGTCTGTTTCGGTAATACATAACGTTTTCTTCTTCTGTAATTATATTTATTGCCTCCTCTAGATTTTGGGGATATTAGAATCTTATTTTGTCTGATAGCCGTTCAGGTAGTGCGTTCATGTAGATGTTTAATGCTATTTCATCGTACATTTTCGTCTTCAATAATCGGATATTTTGGTCGGGTTCTTCAATTCTTAGTTTTGTCAGAACTAAACTTCGTACGTCTTGACACTTCATTCCGAATTGATATGGTGATTGGTTACTTTCCATTCTAAGGTTTATAAAATCGCGGATTAGACATTAAATGGTGCGTTGGTCGCCGAAATATGCAACTAAGATGCGTTTGAAGTCGTCCCATTGAAAGAAAGTCATCTCGGCAGGCAATTAGCGCTAATGCCCTTCCGGTCAGTTTACTTATTATTAGACGTAAAGGTAAAACATTACGTTCGTTGTCTCCTGGTTTATAAAAGGTTTTTAAAAATATTTCGCACCCGGTAATATAGTTGCCTAGCAGCGCTTGATCTTCGTTATATTGGGGGATACTCTCAATATAGAGCTTCATATCGGAATTCATGATTGTTCTAATAATTAATGGTCGCTTTCAGTTCTAATTAATATCAAGTTTTTGTATCAATTGGAATTTACTTTGCAATTTGTATGGTTACTTTTTAGTTTGGATTGTACTAGTTATTTAAAGAATTGTTTCACTTATATTTTATATGTAGTTATCAATTGCTATAATTACATTAAAGAATTTCTGCCCGGTAATGTCTGGTCAATTACTGTCGCCTTGAATTCGTATATTTTTATACTTCGCACATGTTACAATTGTTGCGAGTTAAGTTTCTATTTTCTGAATGGTTTTATATAAGTAGTAATCTTTTGCAATAACTACGTTAATATTTGTACGTTTTTATTTCAATCCTGCTGAGTAATTAAGTGTTTGCAGTAATAGTTGCTATAATTATCTCGTCAAGTTTTGCATTAATAAGTGCGTAAATGCTCTCTTTATAATTATACAGTCTCGTTACCTTGAAATGTCCGATTATAAAGTTTTAGGTTTTCTGAATGATGCTGTTTCAGTAAATTGTTTTGTTACAATAAATTGCATAAATGTTTTTTATAATTAGATACTTTTGTGCTGAAAATATTTAATTATAGCTTTATAAAGTTGTGATAAGCGTTACGTCTTCCGGATTTTTCTAAATAGTAAATTGTTGTAAGATAATTGCGTTCTATTTATATATTAAAGTTTCATACTTACTGAATAGATCGTTTCGTTTGTAATAATTTGTGCATATAAATGCGTCTTTATAGTTCTCTTGTTAAAAATTAGTAAATTCCTTTCATAAATGATATAAATACTAAATTGCGATAATAATAATAAAAAAATTTGTACATGTAATTCGTTTCGTGTCTTACTAGCTAATATCAATAATTTAAAAAAAATTGATTAGGATAAATGAACTTACATAATTTTCATCGTCGATTTCATCTGTTTTCCTTCTTTGGGCTTGGTCGATTTTGTACCTTGTTCAAGGTTTGTTTCTTTGGGCTTGGTCGATTTTGTACCTTGTAAATTTTGTTTTGTTCTTCCAGATTGGGAATTGATATTCCAAATCACCAGTTCGTCGATTTTGAATTTCCTTAGTGCCCTTCTGGATCCGTACGACTGCGCCAGTTACGTTTTAGGCCTTGGGAGCTGCCTTTTTGAAAAGTCTTTTTTCAATTGTTATTTAATCAGAAATTTACAAGTGGAATTTTACAAAACTATATAAAATTACTCCGAGTCGAAATTACTGTTGAATGGATTTAAATTAGGGCGAGTGCCCCAAAACAACCAACTGCAAAAGTTGTGCGGTTCAAGACTGACTGACTTTCTTGGAGTTTCTGGGGTATTTATGTTGTCCGTGCCCCTTACATTTCTGAGGGAACTGCAGAGCTCATGTCTGCTTATTTCTTTATTAATTTATACAATACAAAGTAACAATCTTAATTTTAATAATTGCGGTTTTAAAACCAACTCTGACCTGCACCTGAAGTATCACATTGCGTCTGGAATACATTGTGTTCACATCCGTTCTTACAACTTGCTTCTGAACTTTTATTAACCGTTTCCTTATTTATCCTAGAATTACATTGTTGCATCTATTTAAGTTTCCTAATAATTTCTATTTAATTATACATATATTGATTTGGGGGATATGTAACTCGCGTTATCTAAAAGAAAAAATCGAATCGTTCGTGCGCAATTAGCTACACAACTTCATTTATTTGAAGAAGAGATAAAGAGTTACCAATTCGGTGAGAAAAGTACATCAAAAAGGGAGAGATTATGTAGAAAAATAAGTTCTAGGTGAATTTCTTCTTTACTCTTGACATAAATCTTGCAAACATAATATCGCGTTTATACTTCATTTACCCTCGTATTTTAAGCTTTAAAAATTCAATTCTACTTCTTGAAGACCAACTCAACTACTTTTAATGCGATGATTTAGTTCCCAATGTTTAATTTTTATTATCTAACGGCATATAAAGGTCTTAGAGGTGACACTATATATGTATATACATAATACTTTGCTATCTAGCTTTATAAAAGTGTATTTTTGGGATATGTGTGACATGGGTATTTAAAATTCTTTATTGGACATATGCAAGACATGTATCATAAAACTTGTATTATCAAAATACTCGCCTACACAAACTAAACAATTCTCTATAGACCTTTACAAAATAGCATCAACAGACAGTTTTTAAATGCGCAATTCACATGACAGAAGACCTGACATATGATGCAAATACTCCTGCTTTGTTTATTTATTCATACGCACCTCCATCTCCTGCATGTTTAAATTTAGATGGCTCCCCAATTGAAAATCATCCTTTAAAATTTGATGTGGGTTTTCCTTGATGTTTAAATTAATCTAGCTAAGTGAAGGACAATTTAAGAATGTACAAGCACAGGAGTAATAGGGTTCTGCAGATATAGTAGACGTAACCTTTATAAAGTGAAAAGTAATAATAGGAAGCAAATTGAGATACGATATGATTTTGCGCACATCCTAACTTTCAATTTACATGCTTGACTTTTAATTTTGATGCTTCGTTGAGCAAGCTTGAATAAATCATAGATTTTTAAGAAACACCTTGGTTATCTTTATGTTTATCTTCGTACTCTGTACGAATAGCCTAAAGATCTGGCACCGGTATTGTAATTGAAAAAATTGAAAAGTATTTTTCAATAATTTTCAGGCAATAAATGCACATTAATTCAATATTGAATTTTTTTCCCTTGTGAACCATTGGACCTTAACGAAGTGGGAGGTTTGCGTGTCTCCGAAAATAGATAGTTGAGACGAAGATGCAATCATATCGGAGGTGTATCTGTCGAGAAGTCAAACTAACAAATGGTTCCTGAAAGAGGTACAACAGCCGTTTCAGTAATTACAAGGACGACAGTCTGGATACTTGACTGACTTGACTTTGTAATATCACTCAACGGGGCTTAGCCTTGTTAATATTGCTACGCAGCTGAAGGCATAGGAAACTACACTTGTTACTTTTCCCGTACACTCTGCTCTATCTATACAGTTTGATGTTGATTGCATTCTACCGGGTAAAATATTCCAAAAGTGAATAGTAATAGTCTACCATTCGGATTTCCGGTCATCATAAAGTATAAACTTAGCGTTGAATGTCGAAGGTTTGAATCGTATTGGTAGGTTAGAAAAATTTAAAAAGGAAATTGATAGACTTCAAATAGATGTAGTTCAAATTAGTAACGTACGAGCAAGGTGTCTGGTCAACAGATTACAGAATCATTGACACGAAATCAAACATGGGACTTTCGGAAGTAGGTATAGCAATCAACAAGAAAATAGGGCAGATGGTAAGCTATTATGAATACCGGAACGAGCGAATTGCAGTAGTAAAGATAGAAACAAAGTCACAACCCAATACAATAGTTCAGGTATAAATGCGTATCAGCAACGCAAACAATGAAGAGATTAAACAGGCATACCAAGAGATAGAGGATATTATGCAGTAAATTAAGGGAGATGAGAATTTGCTTATAATTGGAGACTGAAACAAAGTCATAAGATTAACAAGAGAAGGTAACACAGTAAGAGAACATAGTCTGGGTGCAACAAACGAAGGGGGAAGTTGACTGGTGAATTTTGTATAGGACGTATCTGGTCCTTACCTGGGTGAAGCGTAGAGACGCTGGTAGGTACACCAAATAGATTACATAATGGTTAAATAAAGGTTTAGAAATCATGTTCTTGACTGTCGAACATATCCGGGATGAGATGTAGACTCTGATCAGAATTTGCTGGCAATGCAATGCAGCTGAAATTAAAGAAACTGATAAGAATCAATTTTGACAAGGATCCTAGGTCATGGATCAAAACATAAATAAAGACAATTTTAAAAACTCCGAGTGATTTAATACCCAAGATAAATTAAGCAAAATACTAAACAAACCACAACAAACATCCAGGGAGTATTTAAGAATCAAGAAGTCGACAAGGTGGAATCTGGATAAGTTTTAAAGAAAGTGTTAATCATAGAGTAAATATAAAAGACGGAAAAATACTCTAGAAGAGTAATAGTCTTTGCTGAAAGATGAAATTATTAGGACAGCAGATCAAAAACTAGGAAAACAGCAAGGGCCGGTAGAAATCCACGAGTAACAAAAAATATCATGGATTTGATAGATGACCAACGAAAATTTAAGAATGCAAAGGATGAAACGGGCAGAAGGAAGTATAGAAGCTTCAGGAATGAGATCAATACGAGATGCAGATTGGCAAAAAGGAATGGTTGCACAAGAAATGGAAAGATGTTGAAATGCTGTGGGAACGGTAGGTGTAGGGTACAGGAAATTCAAGGAAACGTTTGGAGGGAATAAAAACAGTTGCACAAAATCAAAGAAGTTAAAAGAGGAAATCACTAACGGGTAAAAAAAGGAAAGGTTGACAGATGGAAAAATAAATAGAACTTTATTAAAGAAGAAAACTTAGTGTCCAAGTACACAAAAGAGAAGAGGCAGTTGATGAAGTTGAGAAGGGTGACAGGATAATTGAGTCTGAGTTTGATAGGGTATTGAACGACCTAAGTTGGAATAAAGCACGTGGAATTGATGAAATCCAATCGGATTAGCTAAATTGCATAGGAAGTTCAACTTTTATGAACATGTAACGCTTTATTTTAAAAAGTTTTAACATTTATGGTATTATTTAGGTTTAAGGGACCTTTTCAGAACTCTGCATAGGGAAATTCCCAGCAGATAATATCGTAACGCCAACGCCTGTGAAAATCACATAAAGTTGTGGTTCACACGGATATTCAGGACCCTGGCTTTTTTATCCTTGTGGTCTGAGATTATGCTGACATGACAATTCTCACGGTTGGAACGGTGATGTTCCCACCCACGTGCGTCAGAGTGATTCTACCTCTTCTGGAGGTGGTTGACATTTACGTGGAAGAAAAAGTAGCGTAGCTCTAGACTTACTTACCGAATTCCCTTGAGTGCCGACGTGTTCGTAGTGTTATAGTTTCGACAAGTGATCACCTCTTCCCTACCTTCCTTATATCGTAACGACAAGTCGACCAACGAGCATAGCAGAAAAACAACACGACCAGCAGCAGGAAGCACCAACGCAGACTGCCCTGAGGTCCGAAATCTCTGCATCAACAGAGGACTACTAAGGTAAGTGTTTTTTGTACATTATTTTCTCTGGCATTTTACTCTGAGTACGAGGTTACGGTTACAAACATTTCATCATAATTCGTTCGCGTTAAATCCCACATAATTTGACAATCACTCAAAACAGGCTCATGTCCATTGGTCGAAAGGAATGATCAAACGGTACGTCTACGACATTGTGAGAAGTCACGATTCTAGATGTACGCGTATGAATCCGAAAGTAAAAGGCAGTCGACTGTATGGGTGTTTCAAAATGAGCCAAATCTAACAAAAGTTGCTTATACACGATGCATTTCGAATCAAATGGACGATTATTCTTTCAAAAAAAATAACAACGGTATTTTTCTCCGTAGCATGATATCGAAGTTTATTTGTAAACTCTTAATACTCTTAATACTCGATGGAATACTTCTTGATATTAAAAGGTTGTATATCACAAAATACTCAATAGAATATTTGTTGGATATGTTGAACGTGGTGAACATTCTTGATGACGTTTAATTTAGGCTTGGCGGTGTCGTGGTAAACGGACAAAGTTTTTGAGTTTAAGTTTTTCTTTTCGAACTTAGTAGATACATTAACATCCTTTGATTTCAAAACCATCGTAACTGCAATCAATATACGGCGCAAAATGGTTGGCGTACAACATTTTTGGTTTACTGCAAGATTACTTTTTCATCTGTTTTACATTGTTGTTCTTTTTAATACATCATATTAATTCTCCCATTGTTGTATTTTGGGCGATATCAGTTGATTAGCTAAAATCGATCATTCTGTGATGTAAGTAGACGCATAACAAGAATTGGGGGACACCACCACCACCCTCTCACTTTCCACCTAACATTTCACCCACCACCACTACCCACCCACCCCCCGCCCTCTGCCACTTCCATCTCCTTCACCTATCACTCACCTACCAGCTCCTATTTCTCGACGCTCATTTCCCGCTTTGACCTCCTCCGCGCCACTTCTCACGTTTAATCGCCCACCGCTCACCTCTCGCCGCTCACCCCTTTTTTCAGGATACCGTAGGAGCTTGTTATACATATTGGCTATTTTTCTTAAAACCTGAGGCGATATATTACTTGTAGCGATTAGTCCTAGATCGTCGATGTTTGCATCTTCTGGAATGATCGCTAAGGTGTTCCGGATTTAGCAAAAACGTGCCTCCAGCTTTAACGTAACTCTTCTATGTAATTAATGTGACTTTCTTGTTCGATCCAGCTTCCACGATTTCTATATAATTAATTGGTAAGCCGTGGAAACTGAATGCGGAAAATATATAATTTACTATTTCGTATTTGTTTTTAATATTGACAATTTAAACTGGAATACAGTCAGTTTCTTTGTATTACTGTTTCTCCAATAAACGTGCTGCAGAATGTTATTAAATACAAGACAACAACTGTTTTGCATATTTTCGGTTAGTTTCTTTCGCATATTTGACATCTATACCGAGTACACTGTTGCATTTTGCAAGTATAATTTATATTCCAACATAGTTAAACAATTCTTTAATGGATTATATACATTATTACCGTATAAAAATTTCCAACCGTGTAATTGTACATTATTCTTCTAGGATGGTAATACCAAGTTCTTAAGCCATAGTATTCAGAGAGCTACTAAAATTCACTTTATGATTCCCTATCTGCTTGTTAATGCCTGGACGGTTACTTGAGATAAACTTGTTATATCTCTTAATGCGACTACTGGAATTTTTCCACGTTAAGTAGTTTTTGACAGAGGTTTTATCATTATTCAAAATTACATTATCGTGTTCTGCATGTCCTCCATGGCAAAATTTAAATTATTCGTTAAATATTCGACCATTTTTGGTTTTATTAAACATCCTCGCTAGAATCTTGAGTGATATCCGCATCTTCTTTTTCAAAGTGGCAGTTCCTTCATCAAACTTAACATCAGCTAGTTCCACTTTGTACGGAGTGCATATTGGATTTGTATACTTCTTGTTTATAATTTTCAGACCTTCTTTCGTAGTAACATATTTGATCCCTCATGTCATTTTATTTTTCCTTTGTAGTAGGAATAGAAGTTTAGCTTTTACTCCATACCCAGCAAATACAAATGTCGAGAACTTTTCACGTAGGTAGCTTCTAAAAGAGCCAGTATCTTTTTCTTAACAAAAAAATTTACCCTATTTTATAATTCCCCGGTGTAATCCACAATGTCGTCGATTTAACTAGCATTATATTATTGCAGAAAGATTTTGTAATCGGATTGGGTAAATCGTTGCCCTCTCAGAGTTTTTCTTCTTTGGTGTAGTTAATGTCTACAATATTAGTGAATAAGTTGTTATTGCCCAGATTTTCTAACAGCATCCAAAATCCAAATCTCTCATTTGTTGGTTTTACTATACTACCAATAAGCTGTTGGATATTAAACATTTGAAGGGTTGATATTCATTGTTTCCACTACCGTCGAATAGTAAATACTGAGGAGAGATACCTTCTTATGTACCCTATAGAGTGAAAGCCGAATGTTGTCGATGGTAAGTACCAGGTGAGGGAAATAAAATGATAGATAAACTGTAAATGGAAAATCAACGGCACATGTCCCTTCTAGAATTAACCGAAAGTTAATGAGGATACTCCCAAACAAAGTCGGCGATTAAGTAGGAAAACGAAAGCGACAGACAAATGTGTAAGCATGGCAAGCAAAAACAATAAAATGTTACCACTTTTTATAATTATTTTTCTAAATACATACAATTTTAACGTTTCTTTTCTAAAGCTGCAGAAAATCGTTATTTACAACGATCGCCCCTAGATCGTCGATAAATACTTTTTCTTGCTCCATCTTACACAGCTTATAATTAAATGCAAATTAGAATGTCTGGAATTTTTATGTAAAGTCATTGCATATCTTTCTTTATCAGTTCACTCTAATATTTGCTTTACTCTACGGTAGTGCGTCGCCTTTTTGGATCTGCTTATTTTCTGCACAACTATCATCATATTGCCGGGAAATTCAAATTATATAACAAATCAATCGATTAGAATACTTTTAAAACGCCACAACACCCACAACACCCACAACTTGCAAAATATGTTTGTTCCACTGCCGCAGACTGTAACCCACAATCACATAGGTATCTATTTAAAATTTGCCAAGTTGAAAATGTTACCTAAACCATCGATTAGTAACGTCAAAAGCTTGTTTTACGATTTCAACAAACTTTGTTTCCACCTTTTGCACATATGGGACGTTTTTTCGTACTATGTATTAGCGTACACCCCACCTTATTCTCAAGTCGATATAGAGTACATCTACGAACTCTAAAACTTACCACAGCGCTGCTTAGATCTTGCAAAACCGTGCTCTTCTTACCGAGATAGAAGCAAATTATTTAGTCATAAATCTGAAACGAGTCCTTCCCCAAGTGGCTTAGGCACGTTTAGTCTAGTTATCGAGGTTGTAAATTTGTTATAATCTTTGGCCACCGAACCGAAGTTAGTCGGTCTTGCATAACTTTTAAGAACATTATTTTAGAAAACTGGAAGCTAAGGTTCCACACATAAGTTAAGCGGTAGTACCCAAATAAACTTTGTAACTATTTTTTTTTCTTTTGGCGAGTCAGGCACACTAGGGGAACTGTTTTAGGGCGTTAGTGGGTCGATTTTTATTGATGTTATTTAACTAGAATTTATCCTTAATGTTATTGCTTCCTATAGACTCACGAACCTCATAATATTCATGGCTTAATCTGGAAATTGCCCCAAGGGTGAGCAATGAGATTGGGCGTGGATTCAATTAAACTCAACTATACACAGGAATGAAAAAGAAAGGGGAATTGAGCGCCACCGCATCTAGATGGGCCATAAAAAACAAAAGTATCATATGTAAAGATGCAGAAACTCACAAGCTATAGTGACTATCAAAAACATACAAGTTATACAAAATAATACCTCTGGAAACCTCTCTAATGTATCTACTTCGATTTCTGCGGCGATTATCCTCAAAAAAGATGTCACACAATAAAATTTAATCAAAAGACACAGTTTGAGTCTTACAACAAAAAAAAAGACGACAATATTCATGAATTAATCATCATGGAACTACTATACTAAAAGCGTTGTACCTATAAATGAATATCAGAATGAAAACCACTTACATCGCTTTTGTAACATTACTCTGCTTATGTGTCCCTCATATTTCATTAGCTAAAAATTATATTCTCTCATTGTAATGTCATTAACTTTAAATACTCATAAATAAAAGACTTGTTGCTTTGAACCAAAAATATAATTTAAAGTAATTCTTTTCTTTCTTTCTAATATATATTGTCGTGGAAATTATAGATTAAGAAAGATAGATAGGTCTAGATAATAAATTTTTAACGACTGTGTATATAGGAAATAGGAACAATTTATTTACGCGCCAAATGAATTAGTTGTGACATTGAAAATAGACGGATAATAACAAATTTTTGTATTTCTTAATTGAAATGTAAAATTTGCATAACGTGTAGAAGTTTTAGAGTACATGAAACTCAAGGATACGCATAATTAGTTTTAATATTTTAAATCAAGCGCATCGGATAAGAAACGGAGCTTTTGGGTATAGAAAATCAATAATTTAAACGCATATTTCCATTTAACTGAACTAAACGTTCGTTTATACAAATCCTAAGAAATGCTAGAACTCGGAATTATAATTTCAAACGGACAGTTTGCTTCATAGAAACACCTGATAGCTAAAATGTCAAGTTCAAAGAACTGAAATATACGTTAGGACAGAATTTTGTATAATTGTATGTAACGGTCGATGCGACAAGCTACTAAAATAACAAATGCTTTGAAGACAAAGTGAAATGGAATATCCATAATGTAAAACAGACAGAGAACACGTATAATAAAACGTTGGTTAAAATACTCGTCTAAAGTACGCGGTAGATCTGGAGGTCAACCACAAAATTGATTTTCTGTTGCTTGAGTGGGATTCTAAAAGAGACAGTAAATATGGGTTAAACGAGGAAAGGTAGCTAGGGGTTGGACGTTAAAAACGGAGGAAAGCAATATAATTGGTCGAATGCTAGAAATTTTGAGAAGCTTGCAACGGTTAGATGTTGTTGAGCAAGTTTCAATGTAAAAGCACGATAGACTGGGAATTTTGGGACGTAGAAGTTCGTTACGTACAAAATTTGTAGAATCTGTTTTGAAAAATAAGCATTTCGATGGAATTAGGGTCCGTGAGGGGCGTACAAAATCATATAAATACACTACGAGAGGTATTAAAGCTCTCTTACTTTACTTACTTTTTATTGATTCTCGTACGTCGCTTATTCGTGTGACTTATAATATGACATCCTAAATTAAAAGTGTGTAAAACAAAGTTAGTAACGTACATCGATAATTTATTAAAAGTGTGATTTGCACAAGTGGGTGCTGGCTTATAGACGGTACTGTTACTACACGCAACGTACTAATGTAGGGATGGTACTAGGATAAGCGAGTCGAGAAGTTTAAAACAAGTATGCGTGAAGTTTAGTGATTACGGAAGGTTAAGCTTGGTCGAGACAATTATCGGGGTAGAAACACTGAAGGCGGTTGCAGAGATTGGGATAGCGAGTGAAAAATGAGTTGGATCTGTAGATAACAACGAAGTGTATGGACACAACGACGAGTGTTTTGGAACACATTTTCAGAAGTAACGATGGAAGAAGCTTACTCCAGGTAAAGAAATTAATTTCTTGCTTTTGCTTAAACATTTGTGCTGGTATTTTGTGCTTGAGTGATTTAACTTATTGGGGGTGTATTTTATTACCTTAAAAACTCATTTGAAGGGGTATATGTAAAGGACAATTGATATTGATTATTTAAAAGTAATATATGACACAGGTGAGGTTCCAATAGATTTCGAAAAAAAATATTATTATCCCAATCCCAAAAAAGTCAGGAGCTGATAAGTGTGAGAATTTTAGAACGGTTAGTTTAACTTCTCATGCTTCCAAAATACTAACAATAATAATTAAAAATAGAGTAGAAGCTTTGACTGAGATTTATTTAGGCGAAGACCAATATGGTTTTCGTAAAGACAGAGGGACTAGAGAACCGATACTAATGATTAGAGTAATTATCGAAAAAAGGTTACAAAAAAATTAAAAGACTCATTTCGCGTTTGTAGATTTAGAAAAGCATTTGATAGGGTTAATTGGATTGTTATGTTCAGGGTTTTGCGAAAAATAGGAATCTCTCATAAGGATAGAAAAATTATTTACAGTCTATATAAAAACCAAAGCGTAGTAATTAGATTTGATGAAATAGAAAAGGAAGCTAAGATTGGAAATGGTGTTAGACAGGGTTGTATACTGTCTCCCTTGATTTTTAATGTTTATATTGAGGAAGCTTTAAACTTAGCTAGAGAGAGAAAAGAGATAGGTATTAGTATACAGGGACAGAAAATAGACATGTTACGTTTTGCAGATGATATAGCCATTATAGCGGAGTCTAGAAAAGAGTTAGGAGAGTTTTTAAATATTTTAGATGAGATACTACAGAGTAACTATAGTATGAGAATTAACTCAGGAAAGACAAAGATAATGACAAGTGAGTTACAGCCTAGTTCTAAACCAAAATTAAGAGTAGGTAATACCGAGTTAGAGGAGGTAGATGAATTTTGCTATTTAGGTAGTATAATTACAAAGGATGGACGTAGCAGAAGAGATATAGTAGCTAGAATAGCTCAAGCTAGAAAAATGTTTTTAAAAAAGAAAAACTTACTAATAGCTAATAGTATTAGTTTAGATAATAGAAAAAGTTTCTTAAAGTCGTACGTATGGAGCGTTCTACTATACGGTAGTGAGACTTGGACAATTAAAGAAGTAGATAAGAAAAAGATAGAAGCTTCTGAAACTTGGTGTTATAGGAGAATGTTAAAGATTAGTTGGACAGATAGAGTAACAAACGAGGAAGTTTATAGAAGGAGAGGTGAGGAACCCTGTATGTGGAAACAATTAAAGGTCAGGAGAGATCAAATGATAGGGCGGCACAAGTTAAGACATGAAAGACTATTTAGTAAGGTCTCAGATTATAGACTACCAAATATAAATAAAGTAGGAAGACCTAGACAAAGCTATATTAGTCAAATTATTAGAGATTTAGGTTGTGAAGGGTATGCAGACCTTTTTAGACTAGCTCAGAATAGAAAAGAATTTAGATCTGCGTCAAACCGACTTTAAGTAAGTTCGAAAACAAAACAAGAAAAAAATCAGTTAACTAAATATCACCATGACATAACTCACAATTAGTTAGCGGTCTGGCATGTTGGTAGCGATTCGTTGCTTAAGCCTTACCATAACATATAATTTAATAAACGTCACCATGACAAACTCACAATTAGGTAGCGTTCTGGCATGTTGGCAGCGATTCGTTGCTTAAGCCTTACCATAACATATAATTTAATAAACGTCACCATGACATAACTCACAATTAGTTAGCGGTCTGGCATATTGGCAGCGATTCGTTGCTTAGCCTTACCATAACATATAATTTAACACTTTTCCTTTTTTGAAGCGGATAACCAGGTTATATTTCATTTCCTTATAAATGGTAATTATGTAAACATGTTAGAGTTCTTTAACAACCATCAGGTTGCTAATATCTATGTAGAGCCAGGTGGATAGGAAAAAGATAGAAGGATATAGGAAGACCTAGACCAAACTAAATTAGTCAAATTATTAGAAATTTAGGTTGTGAAGGGTATGTAGAATTTTTTAGATTAGCACAGAATAGAAAAGAAGTTAGAGCTACGTCAAACCGACCTTAAGTAAGGTCGAAAACAAAATGATGATGATTTAAAAATGTTTATAAATGTCATAAAAATTTTGTTGTAAGGAGTAAACGGGTTTCTAGGTTTGTTTTAAACAAAGATGCGATGTTTAAAAGCATTTAGAGTAACTGGGTTATACTGAGCTCATCATAAGACCAGAATAAAAATCAATTTAAGGTTGCACGACGGGCCCATCTACTCGTCTAAAATAAAATTGTTGAAATAAATAAAAATCATGAAATTTTAAAAGATTTAAGGATTGAGATGGTAACATTTTATGAAACTGTATATACAAATGTGTAAATATTTTCTTGCTAATGGAAACTTGTTAATATGTGTAAATAAAAAGGTTGTATGTCTTGTTGCATTATTTGAGTGGTAATTTCATTTGACTGTATTTGTGAGAAAAGAATGAACTTAGGATGGTAGGTATCCAAGAAGAAGCAGATTTTAGAGCTAGTCAGGGTGTGCAGAAATAAGGAGGCATTCCAGAGGTATTTGTTTTTTTTATTTTCAGAAAATTTTATGACGGCTTAATGACGCTGGGACTCGAAGGCGATCCCGATTATTTTTAGAGGAAATCCATTGCAAATTTATGTATTTATGTATAGCGTGGAGCTCGATTGTTATTGACTTCCACAGCACTTTTATGGCACCCAATCCGTGAGACGATCATGATATTTTTAGAGGAATCCACAGCAATATATATATATATATATATATATATATATATATAAACGAATTCCCAAGTATAATATTCAACAGTAAAATCGAACTTTTTCTGTAGAATAGAGATTCTTAAAATTTCTCTTTAAATAGCGAAATTCTGACAGTTAAGACTATTTTCAAAAACAAAATCTGTTAGATTGGTTCACATAAGTTTTAAATAAACCTCGCACGTAGTATTTGTTATAAAACATATTCACATAGCATAAATTTTATATAAATCAAAATTTACCTGATTGACGTGGTACTGGAATAACACAATTCATTTATTAATCTATCAAGCATACGATAAATGGACATATTAAAGTGAAAGTGAACTTTACTAACTTTTTATAAGGCCACCTGCATATATCACATGTTTCAGAAAATAGTTTGATTTAATTTGAAAAAACAAGGTTTCCTTCTTTTTAAATTTCAACGTTTAACAGAAAAATCTGACAGACGATTACTATAGCCTTGTTATTTTGACGAGTATTTATATTAAATCCTAAATGCAATATTAATACTCTCATAAAATTTGATATATTAATAACCGTACGGGCATTTTCAAAAGTTCATAATCGTGATAATAAAGCTCCAACCATAACTGACACAAAAAAATTCAACCACTCACCAGGAATTGACTCCTACGCCAATAAGGTTTTTAAATACCTGATTTTCGTGCATGTAAAACTCCAGCTTCAAAAAAATTTCAAACCAAAAGCTTAGGGCTTCATGTTGCCAGCAAAATCTCACATATGGAATTTCCGAAAATAACGAATGACATCATGACGTCATACCTTTCTATCAAACCGACACCATCTGAGCGGTTTCAAATACTTCCTGTTACAAAAAATTCTTTCATAATCAAACGATGCGCTACAAAGTCAAAGGTTCTTTTAGCTTAAGAATTACTAAAGAATTATTATCTTACCGTTAATCGATACCGAGGTTAGGTAATCACGTTGTTACTTCATTGAATATTCAGGCCCGGGAGAACTTTAACATCCCGGCCCCCTCTAAGACGAGCGTGAACCATCCGTTGACTTAGATGGCGATTCTTGAGTACCAGCTGACACGTAAAAGTGCCAACACCTTCTCTTGATTCGCCTTGCTACCGTTGTACAAGAACAAAAATGGCCGAGTTCCCCTCGATACTATCAATATAACGAACGGGTGATGTGCCTAAAGCGTCACCTCGTAACACTTTCCACTTTTCATTCAAAGCGAATTAAATGATAATAACGTTTATTTCTATCACGAAATTGTTTCTTCTGATATAATATAGCTAAATAATGAAATTAGATACCACAGAACTGTAACGAGTAGAAGCGATTTCAATAATTAGTACTATAGAATTTATATTTGTTACATCTTATAGATTCCAAGTGAATTTATAGTTTATTTCAGTTGAATTTAAAAAAAAATACAAAAATAACACCACTGTAAGGGCTACTTAAACGAGTTGTAAGATCTTAGTGCATTATAATAACCGCTAAAGCAAATTCTCTGAAAATTTTTAAGGAGGCCATCGTACTATTACGACGCTATTATTTACATATCGAGGTACTATGACGAACATATTTAAACATGTCGAAGTACTATTACAATGCTGTTTTTGACATGTCGAATTACATGATGAACTTAATTGGTTATAACTCTTCATTTTGTGTTTTAATAACATATGTACTTTCAATTCGATTGCTTGCTAACTGGACATCTCTTCGAGTTTTTCTTTCAAGTATTTCAAATAATTTTTGCTTGAGGTTCCTTACGTGATTCTCTCGAGCAACATTTTTCTTTGATCTGCAACCAATTCTCGCTCAAACTAAACAAACGCAGTTGTGTGCCTATTAAATTCGTGAATAGTCTACCAATGGACCATTAAGAGTGAATGCTAATATCGATCCCAATCTGGTTGGTGCTCAAATACATTAATAGAATAACTAAACTACCTTATTGTTCCGTTTATCCGCTCGAACATTTCACTTGCCCGAAGATAAACATTCGTAGCTATATTTTGCTTAATTTTCAAAAATCGAAAAGCACTTGCAACAAGACGCCCAAAATTCCAGTGTTGATAAACGTGTGGTTCCAACAGTGCTCATACGTACGTCTGTAGTGTCCCAACTTGGACGACCAGTGTCCAATGTGATTGTATCCAGGAAATGGCAATAGAAAAGATAATTGTAGTTGATCAACAGTTATCATGTATACTAGAAAAATTTCTGACTATAACATTTATGTAAATTTCTCTTCATTATAGAACATTAGAATGCCTGTTTAAGTTCAAGAAAAATATTTAACAGTCATAAAATACAATGAAAATAAAACAACAAAGTATTGCTTTATGTTGTTAAATGAATGGCTATGTACCAAACACCAATTGGTATAAATCAATATAAGCATGACACTGGTCTTGTAAATCATTACGTAAATTAGACTAGAAGGATACAGAACCACAGTATAAACTTGCTAAAGAACATTGACTCTGTCAGTAAATATGACATACCAGTATAATCATCAGCGGCATAAGTCCTGTATTTAAGTGCCATGAATCACATCCACCAGGTAATTATTATAGCTTTTATCTGAACAACACAATTAATCGTTCAATAATGCCGCATCTATCACCGCTATCTTCTGGAAATTGTCTGTACTCTGTTGATCCTTGTATTTATCTGACGCCATCGTATAATGCGGCAATAATATATAGCTAACAATACAATTTAAGTTCATTTTAATTTGAATATGAACACACATGATTCAGAAAAAATTATAGCCGAATTTCATGTTAGTGTGTATTTACCAAGAAGTTATCGATCCTACTTCATGTACAGGGACGATCCGCACCATTGCATACTTGTACAATATTTTTAAATATACAGGGTGTTTCGATTAATCGTGGGTCTGTATTGATTTGTTTTATTTAAATTAAACATCCTATATTCTATATCACATTTCAATTGCTTCCTTTAAATGCTCTGTGGGCATATTTTTGGTTTTTGTTTTAAATGCAGCGTTGCCAACTCATTGGATTTTTTTAAGAAATTTCTGATAAAAATTGATTTAAACATATGTAGACTCCTTCAGTTTTAAAATTGTAATTTGATATTTTATACACAGATAGAGGTCGTTCCTAGCTAAGTATGCAAATATGTGGCGATTTATTTTATATGATGCCTACAATCTTTCCTAAACTTGAGCAAATTTCGAATAGCAGACACTTTATTATTATAAATGAAATATCCTGTATATTATTTTGCAGGTTGGTAAAGCTATTAAATCTCTTCAATTCATACCTATACTGTATGTCCTCTAAAACTAGTAGTTTTGTGAAATTGACATTTTTATGGCGTTTTCCCTATTACAAGTTGAATACAATATTGTTTTTCGCAAGTAGTCTGGAATTTTGACATTTCATAATTTAGTAATAATGGTAACAGAACGCCTCGTCCAAATTGTAAGTTATATGAATAAAACAGGCGAGATACACAAAGATTTCAAACGTAGCATCATACTCACTATACCAGAGATGAAATGGGTCATTGTTCAAATGGGCCACTGTGTCCAAGTGGATCACTTTTTGTTTGGATCACCGGCTCAGTGTGTAAAGTGTATGACCCGAATTGAATCAATGACCCAAATTGACCAAGTGACCCACATTGACCCAGTAACCCAAATTGATAGTGACAAATTAAACGATTTTCTCATCACATGAAACGCAATTTTTCATATTTTTTTTTAAGAAAGGTGCCGTGGCCGACGAATGCAGTGGTATGAAGTTATAGAATGTTATATGATGTAATAATTATATAATAAATTTACAGAAATTTGTTACGTTAACTTTTTGAATTGAAATGATTCTGCATTGGTTGACATCTACTTTAATTAAGCGCCTTCTAAAGACGTTAATTTAAACCCTTTTTATGTTATTCTCAAATTATACAAGCTTAACAAGTTCAATAAATACATGTTGAACCATCCTGTATAAAAATTTCCCTCGCTGTAAAAGTATGTGGAATATACTTTAAAACAGTTTCTAAAATTCTCTGCATTGTTTGAGTATCATTAAAACAACTTCACTAAATTCATTGAAACTAGGAAGTATTTGCTTCTCAAACCTCTTTAATAGTTTCTTCTTGGAAATACGGTTGATATTTTCAATATTTTATTCTACGAAACATGTTCGAAACAAGTGCTTTGTACAAATATAAAAGCTTTTAATGGTTAGTAATGACGAAACCTACTTCGGTATATTTGCACGTGTTCGACCGCTTGGGTTTTATGGGTAATAAAATCCATCCTCCAATTATTTCATTCCTGGTATCCGTATAACGTGAACCGATAATAATACAAACTTCAATTCATTTCTATAAGTCAGACAACCGGTTATCCGCTGCGTTACCTTTGGCAGTATACCAAGCTGCACACTCGCCTGGATGTTGAAAAATATATTTTGCTTGCCCATGCGAACAACGAAATTCTTTATTACTTGCATTTTAGGAATATTTCGCAGTTGTTGTCTGAAATATAATTCTGCTTGCTTTTGCAAAATATTTTACACCAATATCGGTGGGAATGGTTTTTCCTTACTTGCCCCCATCGTTCTCAATTTGTATTAATACAAGCCGACCGTTTGAAAGGCTCTCTTATTTATTCAACTCTCTTTTTATATATTCGACTCTCCTCTTATGTATTCGATTTTAGCTCTATATAACGTCCTTCGAGCGTCGTAAGTCGCGATGCTAAAATGCGTTTTTGTACGTAGCACAGTTAAGTTGGTTGATCCAGTACCCAGACGCAGACGAGTGCAGCCCCCACTTCCAAATTATTGGAGATGGTGGAAACTGGGCTTAAGATACGGTGTATTTTCCCGTTTGCTTTATTTGTGTAGCTATTTTGGAAGATAGACACTTTTTTTGGTTGATTCCGCAATAAATTGCGAATTGTGCGTTACCAAATGCACCTCCAGAATGCACAAACGATTATGCAATTATTCTTAAAGCTTAATTAAAGCACTTTTTACTGCATCCTTTTCCATGTACATTAATGTTAACGTCAACAACTTGCTAGTTAATGCTTGATTACGTTACTAAATCTTATGATGTACACTTCCCAATAAAAAAAATGTTGAAAGCATTTATTTGGAGCACTGCACACTATGGCTATTAAATAAGGACAGTAGGAGAAGCATACAGGAAAAGGTAGAAGCCTTTTGGAATGTGGTACTTCAGATGTATGGTGATGATAGCATGGACAGACAAGGTTAATAACAAAGAAGTTTTAGAAATAGTAGAGGAAGAAAGATATCTGTGGAAAACAAAAAAAAGAGACGTTCTAAGGCATTTGGTGAATAGTGCGGAATATATTACAAGCAGAGGTAGGGATAAAAGGAGATAAAGGTAGACCTAGATCAGGCTATTTTACGCAGTGAAAGATGTAAGCTGTGGGAATTTCAGTGAAATGTACAGGTTAGCTCAGAATAGGAAACAATAGAGAAACACCTCTAACCAGTTCCATCACTGAAGACCTAATGATATGACACCATACAAGTTAGAGAATGTTGGCACCTATAGGCAATACATCGTACGTCTTATTTTCAAAATAATGCTTAGTGTATATGTTGCTTGAACGGCTTAGAAGATTACTATGTGCAAATATTGTGTAACATGACTTTTTCAAGGAGTAAAATAAAAAATATATTTGTGAATATTGGGTGAAAATTCTCCGTGTATACAAAAATTGTGGCATTAACCTAATGTGGTAGAACTGGTCTAGGGAAAGAGTTAATAATATTAACGGTCAAGTAGTTGATGAAATATACAGACAAAGAATGGCGTGTTATTAGCAAGGTAATCAGGTCAATCTATGTCTATCTCATTCACTCAAGTAAAGTTCAAATAGTGAAAATTACATTGAAAATGTTGTCTGATACATATAAAATTCCATCTGTTGCGCAGCTTTCTTTTGCAGACACAGTAGTTTTGTACTACTGCTTTGAGTCATTTAGATCGATTGTAAATAAGTTTAACGTGCTAATACCAAAAACTTCAAACATTGTTAGTGATGATGAAGTTTCCAATTTGTCAAAATCCATTAGTTATGGATATGATAAATATCTTTTGCTCAACAGATGGTTAAGCGTCACCAATTTTGAGCGGAGAGATCGTTTTATAAACTCAAGCTAATTAAGAACTACCGTTGAAGCTCTATATGTCACAGGATCGGCTTTCCGGACTTTCCATTTTAAGCATAGAAAATGATATTGTGGGAATCATAAATTTTGAAGTCATAGTACATACATTTGCTTCTTCAAAGTCTCCAAGAAACAAAATTTTTGCAATTTTTGTTCAAATAAATTTTTAGCGAATTAGCAGCCCCAAGAAATATAATATCAACGTCAGTAGATGGAGCACCGGTCATGTTTGGGTGCTATCATGGATTTATAAATCATTTAAAATAAAATATACCAGAGGTGTTTGCAATACGTTATCATCCATCGACAACATTTAGTTGCTAAAAGTCTGAGCGGTAGATTGCAACAAATTTTTCAGTTTGTTATCAACGCAGTAAACAAAATTCAAAGTAACGCGTTCAAAACTAAGCTATTTGCGCAGCTGTGTGAAGAAAATGACGAGAATTTCTATCAAAAGCTCCTTCACATTGAAGTACCTTGACTTTCAAAAGGCTTGTATTTGATAAGATTTTTTTCACTTTTTGAGACAGTTTTAGAGTTTTTGGTTAATAAAGTTTCATTTTTATAGGAAACAATAATTAAGCGAAACCTATATGTTGCTCATTTAACAGATTTGTTGGCTAAATTTAATGAGGTTAACTTACATATACAAGATGTCTAAAATTGATAAAAACAAGCCCTCATTTCAGTTTTCTTGTCAGAATTAAACTAGTGAAACAAAATATTGGATGCGGCGAATTTTCCCAGTTTCCCAATTTGTCACAGACAAACTGCTAAGGAGATGATGTTTTCAACTTACACTCAACATTTAAATGTGCTTCGTATAGGCTGAAAACTAGGTTTGAAGAGTTTTGGCTATGGAAATATCACATTGGATTATCAATCAATACCGTGACATTGAAGAAATGGATGTTATATAACAAGAAGGACTGATCGGAATGAGCACTAACGAAAAACTAAAAGTACAGTTCAGAAAAGGATATCGCGTTTTTGATTTAACAGAGGCATTCCTATTACTTATACTGCATTTTAAACCATCGCGAGAAAGTTTTTGATAGCATTTCCATCTTCAAATCTCGCGTAATAAGACTTCAGCTCGCTTGCCAATCATTTTACGAAAAAGAGAAACATTAAAAATCATCGATCTGGGTGATTGAAGATTCAACCTTACTAAATCTAGGCCAAGTATTGAGAATTTGCTATTTAAGCATGAGGCTCTCTCATTCCTCCTATTAAAGCATTTATTTTTTGTGTAGTTATTTTATGTTATAATTTTACTAGATTTGCATTTTGTGTCGTTTTAATTAATAAATGTATTAAACATAACATGTCTTTTTTAACTTTTTCACTCGGCAGTTAAACCTATCACAGTGAGTGGCACTGCATCAGCTGCCAACAACGCATTTGAAGTTGATGAATTTCTAACAATTTAATATCAGACCGGCGGGGTCTACCCAAAACAGGTGTAGAGATTTTTGTTCTTTATTTATCCCTAACATTTCAGCTACTTATTAATTTTTACTCAATAATATGTATCGTTAACGCCTTCAAATTTTCCCCAATGTTTTTTATATACACGCATACATATATACCATCTACCATTTCCTAAAAGCGATAGGTACGTCATGCAAAAGTCATTTTTATCTTCTAGAACCTTCAGACTCTGTTAACATACTTTCCTAGTCGACACACATCTCTCGCCTTGACGTCCAGTCACGTCTTTCATGGCCTATTTCTTCTTCTCGAACCACTTATTCATTCTTTGTATACTTTCTTCACTAAACGTTCATCACTCGTTCTTTTCCATGACCAAACCATTTAAACACGCTTCCTTCATACTGATGTCGTTTGACTTTCAAACTACAAGCATCCATCGCCCATTTATTGCTAACATGTCCCTCCTAGTCTTACCACATACACTTTTCAAAACTCTCATACTCGCTGCATTTATTCGACATTATAATTGTACTGACATCCATACCTATACAACAACGTCGAGATTAGAACACTTCTTACACTGCCATTTTTGATTCTTTTGATATCATTCATTCCTCGCAACAGACAACTTTTGATACATTTATCAGTCAGTTTTTATACATCTATATTTTCAGAAACTTCTTTGTAATAGTCTTGCAAAGAAAATGTTATCAAAGATAGGATATAAGTATAAATAGGATTACATGTGGAAGTACAGAATGAATCGAGTGAATTTAAACGTTCCATTCATAGTGAATAGGGTATTTATCTGCAACTGAAAGATTGCCTGCGGGAAAGTAACAGGTGTTTAAAAGCTTACTATCTGTATTGTGAATATTACTCCCTTTTCTGCTGTTTCTAAAAGTATCTCGGTTGATTTGTATCGTTCTGCTTTAGATTTTGCAGCAAATTATAACACAAAGAATAGTAAATATAGGTTCTATATAGAATGAAATATAGGCTTAGTAACTAATATAGTAATATGTAGTTAGATTACCGCCAAATGATGTTTCAATTCCTCTATCTACACTTTGTAATTTTTACAAACGCAATTGCGTTGAAGTAATTCTGAACGCACAAACGGATATTACATCACTAGACGTCTATAGTGATTGCATTATTAACATTATGCTACTAGCATCTGGTGCTTTAGACTCAGTTTCCGATTTAACACCGAAGTAATGAGTGGAATGGCATTTCAGAGCTCCAAGAATACGGATATCTCTCGGTTAGAATCATTTCTAAATTGTTTGCAATGTGCCACTATTTCTATGTTTAAAAGTATCCTATAAAAATGAAATGATTATTGATTATTATTATATTCAGGCTAAGCAATCTCCATGTTCTAAAGAATAATGGTAACGTCTATTAGATTATTAAAAAATCAATTTTGTATTTTTTCTAATCATCTGTAATAAAATCATTCTTAGTTTCATACTCGTATTGTTTTTTCGACAGAGAAGTCAATGTCTAGTAATAGCGATTAATTCAAAGTTGTGCTCCTCATCTATTTCGGCAGCATCAAGTGCTTGTACGTTCATAAATTTGAAAAAAATTTTTGAAAGGTTGCAAAAGTTTAACTGCAGTTTCAGTATTTAAATCTTTGTTCCGTGTGAGGTCTCAAATAATAAAGGGTGTTTCAATAAGAGCGCAAGATTTGTATTGCGCGCCACGTTTGACAGTCATAATGTCACATGATTATGACGTGACAGATCGGAAGTTGACAGATGGGAGTTAGTAAACATGGAGCATTACACCATACAACAACGCATCCTGATTGTCAAAAATTATTATCAAAATGGTGAAAGTTTAATTGCCACCATTCGTAAAGTGCGACCAATATTCGGTCGAAATAATGTGCCTAATTCATCTACTGTGAAAAAAAATAATAAAAAAATTCGAAAGTACTGGTTCGGTTAGTGATGTGAAACACACGATACGCTCTCGTAGAGGTCGTTCAAAACAAAACATCACGGCAGTTCACGAGAGTGTGACAGAAAGGTCGGAGACGTCAATACGTCATCGGGCCCAAGAATTGGAAATTTCAACAGGCACTCTTCGGCGAATTCTGACGAAAGATTTACAGCTGCATGCCTACACAATCCAACTGACTCAACAACTTCTGCCAAGAGACCATGTCCAGCGAAGAGAATTCACCAGTTGGATCCTTGAGTAACCTGCTGATTTTGCAAACAAAATCATTTTCAGTGATGAGGCCCATTTTTACCTCGATGACTTCGTTAATAGGCAAAACTGTCGCATTTGGGGCTTAGAAAATCCACGAATGACTCATCAGAAAGCAATGCATCCACAACCCGTCACTGTTAGGTGTGCATTATGGTCTGGAGGAATAATTGGACCGCTTTTCTTAGAAAACGAAGAAGCAAATGCAGTAACGATGAATGGCCAACGTTATCGTGCTATGATAACACAGTTTCTTGTGCCTCATTTGGAAGCTATTGATCTTGACGACATGTGGTTTCAGCAGGACGGTGCCACATGTCATACCGCCCGTGAAACATTGACGATCTTGCACAACTTTGCTCCTGGTCATGTCATTTCCCGATTTGGTAACCAGAATTGGCCTCCACGCTCTTGCGATTTAACGCCTTTAGACTTCTGGCTGTGGGATTATCTGAAGTCACAGGTTTATGCCAATAAGTCTGCAACCATCGAAGCATTGAAAGCCGAAATTAGACGCTGTATCAATGAAATACCACCACATGTACTCAATAAAGTTATTGAAAATTTCGTCAAAAGTGTACGCATATGCCAACAAAGCCGTGGCGGCCATTTACAATATATTTTGTTTCATACATAATTCCCAAATGTATATTTTCTAAATCAATAAATATTTCAATACTTTGTTTTATTAAACACTGAAATCTTGCGCTCTTATTGAAACACCCTATATTTACGTGGATTAATACCATATATCATAACACCATGAACAATATTTGCTTAAGTAATCCAGTTGCTTCATCCTTTATTTTGTTCTCGCATGCTAAGTAATGAAGCATATTTCGCCGATTTGGTAAGTCAACAGTGGCACGGATTTGGTTTTCCCGTTTCGAATCGCTAAGGCTTTAAAGTTATTCTTTTTACATTCCGCAAAAAATTATCCGTTTAAAAATGGACGCAGCAAAACTAAATACCATTCTTGTATAATGTTAAGAGAAATCGGTTTCCTCGATGTTGAGTGGCCATATTATTAGCTTGTAGGTTAAGCGAGTGCTACCACGTGGTATTAAAAGGGCACACGATTCATGTTTTTTATCACCTTTCGCACTCCCAAATGTTTTCTCCATTAACATAACCTACCCAAAGCAAACTCCAAGTTTTTAATTTTTTAACTACCCTATTAAAAAGTCATTGATTTGTCAATATGTCAATTGGTAGAAAACTCAAACACTATTTTGTTTGCTCAATATAATGGATTAATATTTGGGTTTTTAAATGAATAACCTTATTTTGGTGGTTTTACTCAAATATGTGATTGTATTCTCCCGAATGTATTTTTCCACAACTGGATCAAACTCAACTAAAGTTGCAATAATTTTAAGAAATACTCACTGCTATATTCGTATAGTTTTTGTTTCTACCTCTACACGCCAAGTAGCACTCTTCTAAGAGTAGGCTTTGAATAGCGGCATCAATTGTTTAAAATGTTTTTAGGTTCACATTCGGTTCAAATCAGAATTGTTGTGTGCCAGTATGTTTTTTTTTTGAGATTTTGTGGTTTTTAAGGTTTTGTGCTACATTACATCAGTCTATATTAGTTGCAAATATTTTGTAGCAGAAACAAGAACTGAATTCTTTGTCAAGGAAGAAACTTACCATTTCCTGGCCATTCTTTTGCCATCACATTTATATATTGACGAAGCTGAACATTCCTATACAGGGCAAATCCTTTGTGCATCAGATACAAATCTAAGCCTGAATCCTGGATCAGAACTCAAAAGACAGCAGTACATTAAACTGGTTTCATCTGGAATGTATTTGCTTTTAGCTTTTTTGTTAGGTAAAGTGATTAAGGGCGCGATAGCATCCCTCTATTTTCATAACACAAACTAATTTTAAAATAGCCGCCTTTGTGGTATAGCTTTCGCATGATAGAGGGAACTACTTTATTTTAACTTTAGTAGTTTAGTGGTTTGTTTCCAAGTTAGGCAAATAACGGTTGCTAGGATACGGCACGATGCTGGTTTATTTTCTCCATTCCTGTAACTATTGGTCGTAAATGACCTTCAGCGAATTCGAAGTTGTTGAACAGCAAGCAAAGCGTTAAGTACATAGTGCATTCTAATAATAGCCAAGGTCGTTTGCCGAAACAAATTTGTATTGTATTGTATTATTTCATTTATGTGCATATGGTATCCGCTAATTTTTATTTTTGAATGTGTAGTTTATTGTTTATAGAGTGACATTTCGTTATTATTATAAACAAACATTTAATGCTTTATTTAATGTGGGTGTATTTGCGCTTGAGGGTAAGTATATTCTAAAATTCTTATACTTTGTGGATAGACAGATAAGTAATGGACAAAATTAATTATATATTTCATTCGATTTTGAAAATGCGTGTTTAAATATTGACATTAATTTTTGTAGATTTGATTTAGTCGAGCAACTACTGTTTTCTTGAATAAATAAATTATTTGTTTTGCATATATTATTTTATCAAAAATATTCATTATTTAATTTATGACACCGAATGGTGAAAATGACAGAAACTGACTACACCAACTTTTTTTGTCTTATATAAATCAGTTTAAAAACGACATAAACCCTACTTATAATTTAAGCAGTCCCCTAAAAATGTTCTATCATGTTGTGATTATTTAGGGTACCAAAACTTTAAAAAATCCTTTTGAAATTTATTGAGATCCAGCCTAATAGATTTTGCAAAATCTTACTTTTAAGAAAAAACAATGTTTTGAAATTTCTGGCAAAAATATAACTATTACTAATAACATGAAAAGTCGTTAGATTTCAAATTTCATAAATCCCCGACTTTTGCAATTTTTCCACCTTGTCTTTTGGACTACCTAACAAATCTTTAATTTTATTAGTATTACTAAAAGCAATTTTGAAATTAATTTGTTTGAATATTTTATCAAGACCCTTTGTGGTGTTGTGAAACGGAAGTTGAACATATTGTACCGCGCTACTACTACCGCGTTTCTTTAATTTAAAACAAGTAATAATAATGGTCTTTATTACTCACTGTTCACAAGTCTAATTAACAGTATATGCCTTATTTATAGATGTTTTCAGTCCACTTAACAATGAAGCACTATTACACTAATGAATTTACAAGCACTAATATCTTCTTAAACTAACTTCTTTACCCTAGGTCCAATAACCACACTAACACAACTATTTGTTTATACACTTCTATTTATTTATGTATACTGCAAGCTGAATGCACATTAGACACAGCATATCATTTATGTATATATTCTAAAAACTCAACTACGTTTACTTTACAACGATATAATTTATATTAGACATTCAAGAATAGACTGACTCTTACATTCATAAGCGGCCTTATATATACCCTGCATTAAGATATGACTCATTATCTAGAACTTTGTAGAAGGATTCTCGAATGCTGAAGAATACGCTGTGCCCCGGGCGTTTGTATGTTTGACGGGTTGCCTAATAGTGGATCGCAACACTGCCCCCTCTTTAAAACCGTTACGTCTCGTAACTGTAAATCCATCTTGACGCCAATTCGATGACTGGTGACGGTATCGGCAGCTATCTCCTCTGGTGCATCCACCGCGTCGTTGGAAGTAACAGTCAACACTCTTTTCCTGGTCTTGGTAGGCAACCGGTTGATAACAACAAACAAGAACCTGGACGTTGGTTCCCTGAAAACTACTTCTAGCATATTTCGGACTATCCTCCAGTCTAAGCGATCCAGTCCACAGCCCAGCTTGGGCACCGCTAGTCTCGTTACTCCATTTTCCATCATGTGCGCCTTAAGATTTAGCAAAGCCTCCCATAGATGTCCATAACTAGGTCTCTGCCATGAAGAATTTTTGGTGACCAGATAGTAAACATAACGATTTTTATCTTGAAGGACCAAAGATTTTCCTACAGTTGGCTGCTGTTGTACTAATTCATCCACACATCCAAACTTTTTCTTGAAAACAACAGCTATTCCCTTGACATTGCCAAATCTTGAGCTACGCAATGTGCAAGGAATACTCTTCTGGTGCTCTAAACAGATCTTGCTGTTTTTCAACAACAACGCCAAATCTCGCTTTAGCGGAACCACCATACGCCGCCATAAAGCTCTCAAAATCTACATTTGGCTCATGATTAATAACTTGCCGAACACCATTATCATTATTCGAGTCTTCCTGGTTGTTGCCAGCGTAGGATGTTAAACGGTCAAAGTGTACCACTTTCGGTTTACCACGAGGATCTTCTGATCCGGTACACTACATCATTAATCCTTTTAACACTTCGTACGGCCCTTCCCATTGTCTTTGTAGTTTTGGCGACAATCCACGTTTTCTTTGTGGATTGTACAACCACACTAAATCTCCAGGTTGATAACCACCTTCTTGTGCTCTCGTGTCATATTGTGATTTCATTCGATCGCTTGCTGCCTGTATATTCTTTCGGACGTTTTCGTGAATACTATTTGATCTTTCACGAAGCTTACTAACGTAATCTTCACCTGCGATCTCTTCTCCAGGTTTAAATCCAAACTGAAGATCACATGGTAGCCGCAATTCACGTCCTAGCATTACGCAAGCGGGAGAGTACCCTGTGCTGTCATGTACCGAAGATCGGTACGCCAGTAGGAACAAATGCAGATATTGGTCCCAGTCTCGTTGATGTTCAGAGACAACTTTGGCCAGGTACTTCCTAACGTCCTGTTCATTCTTTCAACCATTCCATCCGATTGGGGATGAAGTGGCGTGGTTCTAGTCTTCCTGATTCCAAGATGCTTGCAGACATTTTGAAACAATACTGATTCGAAGTTTCGACCTTGATCGGAGTGTAATTCCAACGGAACTCCAAAACGACAAAACAACTCCTGACTAGTACATCTGCAACCGTCTCGGCTTCTTGGTTAGGTATAGCATATGCCTCCGGCCATTTGGTAAAATAATCCATTGCAACCAAGATGTATTTATTTCCTTTCTCTGATTCAGGAAATGGACCAGCTATATCAATGGCTACCCTCTCAAAAGGATTCCCACGTTATACTGTCTCATTGGGGCTTTCCGTTTTGAGACCGGGCCATTTGCAGAGGCACACAATTCACATTTCCGGCACCACTCCTTCACATCATCTTTGCAGTTCAGCCAATAGAATCTTTCTCTCACTCTCTCGAGAGTTCTTTTCACGCCAAAGTGCCCTCCGGAAATACCATCGTGCAAGTGCTGCAACACTTCCGGCACTCTGCTTCTCGGCACTATCACTTGAAGTCTCTCAGTGCCCTCTTCAAATTCCAGGCGTCGTTTCAAGATTCTATTTTCTATCATCAAGGAGTCCCACTGTGCCCAGTATGCCTTCAGGCTCCTACTTAAAATACTAATTTCTTCCCAAGCTGGCCGTTGTCATCTATTTTCCACTCAATAATACGTCCCAATTCGGCGTCATTCTCCTGGTCTTCTCGTATTCTTTCGAGTTGCCAAGTATCATCGGTTACTGTCATTCTATGGATGACACTTATTTTCTCTTCCATCTTGGAGCAATGATTGCAGTCCATCGGACAAGGTCTCCTTGATAGAGCGTCTGCATTCCGATGGCTAGTTCCTACACGATGTTCTGTATCAAAGTCATATTCCTGCAGCCGCTCTATCCACCTTGCCACTTGCCCTTCAGGATTTCGAAACTGCAATAACCATTTCAGTGCAGCATGGTCTGTTCTCAACAGGAATTTACGGCCGTATAAGTACTTATAAAAGTGCTCTACGGATTTGACGACGGCCAACAGCTCCTTCTTGTCACACAATAGTTCCTTTCTGGCCGCGACAAGACCTTGCTGAAATACCCAATAACTTTTTCTTGTCCGTCCTGCACTTGAGAAAGAACGCCTCCTATAGCTGTGTTACTGGCATCGGTATCCAACACAAATTTTCCCTCCATCCGTGGATAACTCAAAATTGGTGCTGTAACTAGTAGCCGTTTCAGTTGTTCGAATGCACTGTGGCAGTCGTCATTCCAATCATATTCTTGTCCATCTTCGGTTAATTTTGTTAACGGTTTGGCAATGTTCGCAAACCCAAGTATAAAACGTCGGTAATATGTGCACAATCCTAGAAAACTGCGTAGTTGGTGTATATCTGCTGGTGTAGGCCACTCTTGTACCGTTTTTATTTTGTCAGGGTCAGCTCTTATTCCGGTCTCTGAAACGACATGTCCTAGGTATTTCACCTCTTTTCCAAATAGGTGATACTTCTTGGGGCTCAATGTAAGGTTTGCCCCGCGTAATCTTTGGAATATCTCCTCTAAGTTTTTAAGGTGTTCTTCAAAAGACCGGCCTAACACTATCACGTCGTCTAGGTACACCAGACATGTTTTCCAGGACAGTCCACGCAGTATCGACTCCATCAATCGTTCAAAAGTAGCAGGAGCATTGCATAATCCAAATGGCATGACCTTGAACTGCCATAACCCAGTTCCAATTGTAAACGCAGTCTTTTCTTTATCGTTTGGCTCCACGCCTACCTGCCAGTATCCGCTTTTCAAGTCCAAGGTCGAAAACCATTTAGATCCGGATAGAGTATCTAAGGTGTCATCAATTCTGGGCAAAGGATAGCTGTCTTTCTTTGTCACATTGTTAAGCCGCCGGTAGTCTACACAAAACCTTGTCGACCCGTCCTTTTCTTGACAAGCACTACCGGGGATGCCCATGGACTATTCGAGGGTTCAATCACTCCCTGTTCTTCCATATCGGTGATAATTTGCTCAGCTTCCTTACGTTTTGCCAAAGGAAGCCGCCTGGGGTGTTGTCTTATCGGTTGCGCATCTCCAGTATTGATCTTGTGTTGCACAACATTCGTCCTTCCCTTCTCACTATCATCCAGTGCAAACACACCTCGATATCGTCCGACCAGTTCTTTTACCTTGCCCAGTTGATCGCTATTTAATCCTTGACACGAGGGTATCAACATATCCAGCAATTTCTGTGAGCAACCGTTGGTTGGTTTATTTTTCGTGTCGTCAATACAACGTTTAATATGACATACTAGAATGCAACTTCCCACAATCATGCCTTTCTTCAGGGTTCCTGTATGAGGGTTAATGTTCAGCACCCTTACTGGTACCATATTTCGAGACTTTACCAGCGTTCTTCCAATCAGAAGTCCCTCCTGACCCATCCCCGATTCAGTTGCTTCCATCATGCATACTTGTCCTTCCCGGAGCGTACCATCCGGGCGTCCCATTACTATCATCTCCGCCTTCTCGGGTATTTTCATATCGCAAATCATTCGAACTTGCATCGTCTGGTTACTCGTCCCTTGAAATGGAATCTCATCATCATCTATCCGAAGCACATTTTCTTTCATGTTTACATGAAACCCATATTCTCTCATGAGATCCATTCCCAAGATCACTTCTTCTGTAATTTCAGCCACCAACACTCGATGATTAATTAATTTGTCCCCAATTGTCAACATAACGGCAGTCTCTCCATGAGTACCAATCTTCTCACCACTTGCCGTTCGGAGACACACCGATACAGGTAGCACTTTTCACGACCAACCAAATCTGGTCTCACAATAGTTCTTGTCGCTCCTGTATCCACAAGTAATCGGACAACCCTACCATTAATTCTACCATCGATATAAATGCTGTCCAGACTTTCCACCGACGATGCAGCACGGATGATAATCTCCGGGGCACTACGCTGTGCTGTCGAAGTTCGCCCTCTTACATGGACCAGCTTTGGCACAACCGGTTGTTTCTTTGGTTGAGTACAGCGTCTCTGCATATGGCCAACTTCACCGCAGCTCCAGCATCGTAGACGCCATCTCCGCGGTCGTAGTCTTTTCAGCCTTTCCGCCTTTCGCTTTTCAAACACACGGTTGATTATTTCATCTATGCTGTTCTGAGCTTGACCAGGTTCCTCTAAGGCAGACCGAACTTTGTGACTCACCCTATGTGATGTCTGCTTAGCTGCTTCAAATTCAAGCGCATGGGCCAGTGCATCATCTAACATTTTTGGCCGTGCTAGTCTTAGCGCTTGCTGTATTTCGCCATCCTTAACGCCATCCACAAATGTTTGGACAGCAAGTTGTTCGAGGAAGCTGTCTGGTGCCGTTGGGTATGCCAATCTAACTAACCTGGCAATGTCAGCTTCGAATTCTTGCAGGCTTTCACTTGTCTTTTGCGAGCGGTTCTTAACTTGTGCGTGGTAAACCTGTTGAAGGTGAGCATCTCCATATCTCATCTCAAGCTTTGATGTTAAGAGGCCGTAATCATTCTGCTGGTGTTCGGGAATCGTTTGTAAGATGTTAAGAGCCTCCCCCCGTAGGGCCACTATTAAGGAGATAGCCTTCTCTTTGTTGCACCAACCGTTGGCTATTGCAGCAGCTTCAAATTGTTTCAAATATGTGGGCCAAGGTGTTTTACCATCGAATGTAGGTGGTTTTACTTTAAATTTAGACGAAATTGACTCGCTTCTTTCCGTGGTTCTTATTTCTGGAATGTTCTGATTAACAACTTGGCTTGGCAATTCAAGTGGCCGCGTTGTTAGTGAAATTACTTGTTCTTGCAGCCTCATCACATCTTCTTCCATTTTTATCAATTTACTGTCCAACTTTTGCTCAACTGTTTTTACCTGTTCAGTGAAATCTTCTTTCGATGCAATGGAACTTTCCATTAATCTTCGTTCTAACGTGGCTGTATTTTCACTTAACTTTTCCTCTATTTTCTCAGCATTTTCACTAAGTGTCATTTCCATGCCGTATTTAAATTCTTTAAGGGTCGATTCCAGTTCAACTGACTTCACTAAGTTTTCGTTTAGTGTCACTTCCAGTTTAGCCGACCTCTCCTCCATTTTCTCAGCATTTTCACTAAGTGTCAATTCTAGTTTAGCCGACCTTTCCTCCATACCGGATTTAAAATCCTTGAGGAAATTCATTAAAGTGTCTGCCTCCATTTTACTTTGATTTCTTGTCACTGGCATATACAAACTACTTAAATGTCTTTAGACTTGTGTTTTAAATTAATCACTATATACCCCACAAATGCCTGACACCAGTGTACCGCGCTACTACTACCGCGTTTCTTTAATTTAAAACAAGTAATAATAATGGTCTTTATTACTCACTGTTCACAAGTCTAATTAACAGTATATGCCTTATTTATAGATGTTTTCAGTCCACTTAACAATGAAGCACTATTACACTAATGAATTTACAAGCACTAATATCTTCTTAAACTAACTTCTTTACCCTAGGTCCAATAACCACACTAACACAACTATTTGTTTATACACTTCTATTTATTTATGTATACTGCAAGCTGAATGCACATTAGACACAGCATATCATTTATGTATATATTCTAAAAACTCAACTACGTTTACTTTACAACGATATAATTTATATTAGACATTCAAGAATAGACTGACTCTTACATTCATAAGCGGCCTTATATATACCCTGCATTAAGATATGACTCATTATCTAGAACTTTGTAGAAGGATTCTCGAATGCTGAAGAATACGCTGTGCCCCGGGCGTTTGTATGTTTGACGGGTTGCCTAATAGTGGATCGCAACAATATTTAACATTATCGTTAGAGGTGGTCGATTGCAAAGTCCTTGATTTACGAATGTTAATTCTATTTTTAGACTTTCTAAAAATATTATCTATAATATCAGAAGAGAAACCATTGTAATTAGCTATTTGTTTAATAAGAGCAAATTCCTTATTAAATCTGTTTTTATTTAAAGGGAAATTCAATAATCTATTAATTAAAAAGTTAAATGACGCCAATTTATGTTGTATGCTATGATTGGAGGAAGACAAAATAAAGCGATTTACATTGGTTTCTTTTCTATAAATGTTAAATTCCAGTTTTTTACCATTTCTAATTACTAATGTATCTAAAAAGGGTAATTGTCCATTATTCTCTAGTTCATACGTAAACTTTATGCTTTGAAATTTTGAATTCAATTCTTTAAGAAAATCTTCAACATTTGATTTAGAAGTGTCAAAAACTGCAAAAATATCATCCACGTACCTTAACCATATTCTTGGGAAGTATTTGGAGTTTTCTTTTAACTCGGTCTCAAAGCGAGACATAAATAAATTTGCTATGAAAGGTGATAGACTATTTCTCATTGTAGTGCCTTCATGTTGTTCGCACAACCTGTTGTTGAATTGAAAACAGTTCTGGTACATGCAATGCGAAACAAGCTTTATATAATCCTCGACTTTATCATCGTCAATATCACTATCTATAAGAACATCTTTTAAATATGTTAAAGTACGTGGTATTGGAACACTAGGAAATAATGAACTGACATCAAATGAAATTAAGATTAAGGATATGGTTAAGGTACGTGGATGATATTTTTGCAGTTTTTGACACTTCTAAATCAAATGTTGAAGATTTTCTTAAAGAATTGAATTCAAAATTTCAAAGCATAAAGTTTACATATGAACTAGAGAATAATGGACAATTACCCTTTTTAGATACATTAGTAATTAGAAATGGTAATAAACTGGAATTTGACATTTGTAGAAAAGAAACCAATGTAAATCGCTTTATTTTGTCTTCCTCCAATCATAGCATACAACATAAATTGGCGTCATTTAACTTTTTAATTAATAGATTATTGAATTTCCCTTTAAATAAAAACAGATTTAATAAGGAATTTGCTCTTATTAAACAAATAGCGAATTACAATGGTTTCTCTTCTGATATTATAGATAATATTTTTAGAAAGTGTAAAAATAGAATTAACATTCGTAAATCAACGACTGTGCAATCGACCACCTCTAACGATAATGTTAAATATGTTCAACTTCCGTTTCACAAAACCACAAAGGGTCTTGATAAAATATTCAAACAAATTAATTTCAAAATTGCTTTTAGTAATAAAATTAAAGATTTGTTAGGTAATCCAAAAGACAAGGTGGAAAAATTGCAAAAGTCGGGGATTTATGAAATTAGTTGTTCAGGGCCAGGGTGTTTTCAAAAATATATTGGTCAGACCAAGAGGAATACAACAACAAGATTTAAAGAGCACATTGCTCACTTTAAATATGGTAAATACGAAAGGTCTCAGGTTGCCAAACATATTTTTGAAACCAGCCACCCCGTTAAACTAGAAAATGTTAAATTGTTAAAAGCGGTACCAACGTTTTCCTTCTTAAATGCCAATGAATCCATTAAAATTGTTAATGTTAATGACCCCTCCTAAACACTGATAAAGGGCCCATAGAGCCATCTGCCTTGCTTTCCCTATTGGTCAACAAATAATGAGAAAGCAAGATTAAATTGGTTCTGCTTTAGCAAATTTAGAATAGGATAAATTAAGTAGGTTTTAGTTATAATATCACAATTCACTTGTTTGTTGTGGAGAACACCAGCCTGCGGGTGAGGAGAATATCCTCGATAGTGTTTAAAGCAACATTCTAGTAAATTGCATGTTGGGAAGGTTCACTTTAGCCTAATTGGTGAGGAGAATATCCTCTGAAGTATTCCGGAACAACAACTAATTATTATTTAAATTTCTACTGATGATGACCACATAGTGGTCGAAATATGTATTTAGTATTTTAAATATTTTTTGTGGTTAAGGGTTTTTATTCATTTTTATTTAAATCATGCCACAGTGTTCCTATAGATTATTAAATCGTACGTGACATAAAGTATTACATTTGTACAAAAATCCAATTTAACTAGGAAATAAACAAGCACCTGATTATTTCGGTTTAGAATAGAATAAGCAATAAACAATGAATACGTGACCGAATAAACGGAAATTCGTGGGATTTCTCAATTAAATATCATGGTATGTAAATGAAGACGTGACAATTTAAGCGTTCATCCAAGTATTTGAACTATACAATTGGTAAAATTTCTCGGAGTACACAAAAGATAAACGTAAAAGGTGTCGCCCCAACACGTGAATAAACGAATAGTAAACAAGAGGTACGGCCTATAAATACGACAATTGAGCGACGGGTTTAGTATACATTTTAAACTGGGCTACTACGATACTCAGAAGTGCTAAATATTCACGTAAACAGTCATACGAAAGTAAATGAAAATCATTTTGAAAAGTGTGAGCCGATCTATTATAGACGTAAGTAAAAACAACTTAGTAAAAATATAATTTCTAACATAAATAAAACAGGGCTCTGGTTAATTCTCTGGAGATTACTCTGGTTAATTCTCTGGTTAATTCTCTGGTTACTTCTCTGGTTAATTCTCTGGTTAATTCTCTGGTTAATTCTCTGGTTAATTCTCTGGTTAATTCTCTTGTTAATTCTCTTATTACTACTCTCGTATATTCTCTGGAGAATACTCTGATTATTACTCAGGTTAAATTACTTTGGTAAATGTTCTATTACTGTTTTGTTGATTACGGAGATGGATAACCTTGTATTTACTAAAATACAAATTGAATCTTAAATTGGACTAACTTATGGGATTTTGAATAACGATTTGGATAGTATTTTGGTTTGATGTCGAGGTCCAAATTAGACTCTAAATATTCAGACTGGGCACGAAAACTCTTGGGGGGTGCAGAACCATTCCAGGTTAGCGATATTGATATAATTTATTACTGAAAACTGTTTTTATTCAATATTTTTGGTACATATAAGAGTCAACAAAACATTAGTTTCATTGATCAATTTATGAAAGGTAATAGGCATCTTGAAACGTTTCAAAAAGTATCTAAATATAAAAAGGCTCGTTTTGCTGGCTTCAATTTCTTAAATCTGGTATATGTAAATATTCTGAAAAAGGGGAAGATTTTAAAAAGGTTGTAAATATTTAATCATTATATTGTGTATTGTAGAATTGCTTTATTTAATTAAAACAGTTAGTTGAGGCAAAGAAAATCCAGAACTTAACACTTCACATCATAGGTGCTTGATTGATCAAAAGGGCAAATATAAAAACATAAAGAAAACACAGCATTTTATGGCGACCCAAAGCGTAGGGGCGAGAACACCACTAAAAGAAAATTAAAAATTAAAAATTGTAGGAGCGAGAAATTTAAAAATTAAAATTTGTAGAGGCACGAATAAAAATCCGAAGGAATTTAAAATACTAATAATTTAAAAAATTTTAAAATGGATAAACGAATAAAGGAAACCAAAGAGGCATAAAGAAACCAAGGGGTAGAAATAGGGTCCCAAGAAAGTGTAATTTTACAAGATGTATCTATGGAAATGCAAGGGCAAAAATTGACGCGAAGTCAAAGTGAAGAACAATCAGAAATGATGTCAATTTTATTAGCGTTAACAAGGAAAATGGATGAAAGTGAAGAGGCCATCAAGAAGCAGATAAAAGAAAATGGAGAAAAGTTAGGTGCCGAAATAAAAATTATAAGCGACGGATTAAAAGAAAGTAATCAAACAATCGCGGAAATGCAGGTACACTTTGAAAATAAATTTATTAGAATGATGGACGATGTAGATAAAGTTAGAGACGAGGTTTGGAAAGTGAAATTAGATCAGGAAACATGTGAAAAAGAAACAAATGACCGGATTACAGATTTAGGTAAAAAGATGCGGGAAATTCAGGGAAACTGTGAAATAGGACTTAATGATGTAAATAGAGAGTTAGGTAATTTAAAATCAGAATTTGAAAATGCAGGTAGAAATCAGGGGCAACACACTAGGATAAATAGACCGGAAATTTCAGTTGAACAGTATTCCAAATTTTATGGAGACAACAATGTGAATCCAAAAGTATTATTAAATAATATAAGAAAATTAATACAGGGATCAACGGATGAAAGGTACAATTTAAATTTCGTTAGATCAATGTTGAAAGGAAGCGCGGAGATATGGTTTGACTTAATAGAAAAAGAGGTAGGGACATTTCAGGAGTTTGAAAGTAGATTCTTGAGAAAATTTTGGGGGATAATCAACAATTCAAAGCGCGAGATAATTTAATTACAGAAAAATATAATCAGAACTTAGGGATGACACGAGAACTATACGCCATACAAAAATTCAGTATAGCAAAGCAATTAGATCCGCCGATGGAAGAAACACAAACCATAAAGTACTTAGCGGGATATTTTGGTGAAGAGATAAAACATTATGTGATGATTCAAAACATAGCAAATAGGGAAATCTTGTTGGAATATTTACAACGTTGTGATGAGTTAGGACAAAGTCGTGTAGCGGAAGGTAGGATAGTGTCAAGACAGCGAGAAAATGTAGGTAGAATGTAAAGAAGCACAGATAACAATAAATCGAATAATAGGGGAAATTATAGGAAAATTTTTTATAGAAACAATTACAACAACTACAATGATAATAATTTTAGAAGGAACTGGAACACGAGAGACACGCCAAGAAGAGAAACAGAGTGAACGAATCACGACAGAAATATAAATCAGTGTACGCTACAAGCACAACATCGGGAACAATCAGCACAACCTACAAGAACGAACCATACCTATGCAGAAGTTACGAGTCAGGCAAGACCATCTACGTCGAATCAGGATTTTTGAAAGAGGACAAACCAAGTAAGCCCTTAAAAATAAATGGATACGAACACCAGCGTGAATATATAAAATGTAAAATGGAAAAGGAAATGAATAAAAGCTTATTACCGATAATTAAATTAAGAATTGGAAATAGTCGTGGTGGAACACTTATTGATACGGGAGCTGAAACGTCGTTAGTGTCTGAGGACTTTGTTAAACGGGAAAAATTAATAGGGAGCATGATGCCCATGAGGAAATTTAATTTAATAGCACCATACAGCAAGGGATTTGCAAGTGTGAGCAAAATAATAATTCTGGAATGCGAATAAGATAAAGTTTCAAAATGAATTTATAATAGTGCCGGGGTTAAGAGTAGATGCAATATTTGGTATGGACACAATAGATAAGTTGGCTTTAAAAATAAATGCCGAAGGAAAGGCAATAGATGTAAAGGGGGAATATATAAAATGGGATAATGAGGAGAACATTGAAGTTGAAGGAGACTGTTTGAGTATTAATAAATTTGAGGGTGAAGTTGATATAAAGGGGGATATTGAGGATGCAATAAAATGTCCAGGAGAAGTAAAAGAAAGGGTAAAGGCATTGTTAATAAAGAAAAATTCAGAATCCAGAATAATAGCAACGGGATATGTGCAGAAATCAGAAGTTGTAGTCACAGAAACATGTAAAGAAATTCCACCTGCAAGAAAATTAAGAAAATATATCGGGCTTGATAGAAAAGGGCAAAAGTATAAAAGTGAAGTGGTTCCTTTTGGTTTGTTGGAAAATAAGGGTATATGGGAACCGAATGAAGAATTTGAAAGTGATAGGTTAAAATTTAGAGAAGTTTTGGGATATGAAGGAGGATACATTAAGGGGAAAAACTATAATGATAATTTAACTTCAGAAAAAAAGTTTGGAAAAAGAGTATATAAAGGAAACAAGAAAGACAAGCTCATTGCAGAAAGAAAACTCTTAATAATGGAGAAAAATGTAAATACTGTCAAATAAACTAATAAATTAGGATATCATCATAAATTAGGATAGATTCGGGAACAGAAATTGTACAAATTGGAAATATTAGAAAACAAAAAAACATAGGATAGGTTAATAATAATTAGGATAGATTTAGGAATAGAAATTGTACAAACTGGAAATATTAGAAAACAATAAAGCATAGGATGGGTCAATGAGAGTGGAACTATAAGTAAATAAAACTTATTGTAAATATCAGAAAACAATAAAACATAGGTTAATAATAATTAGGATAGGTTTAGAATAAGAAGGAGTAGCCTAGGTTGATGTAGATAGGAGTGAGTCTGGGCTTGACCGTCAACAGGAACCCCTCGTAATCTATCGAGGCTCTGCCGCCTGTATGGTAGAGCATACATATTATTTTCCTTTTGAGGAATATAATATGTTACAATGTTCGAAGGTACAGTTTTATGATAATGCTGTTTTAACTGTACAATTCTTCAAATTTCATGGTTAATTAAGCAATTAATGAACACGTATGCAATTGTTTTAAAATCAAAAAGGCAAACAAATTTAGAACGATAAACGATTATATCTCTTATTATTGTTACTTTTAAAGTCATCGCGATAATATGCAAATTTAGTCAATTTGTAGTTGCTCTCGTTAACGCGCGCTGTAATTTCATTGCATTTGTAACAATTTACGCAGAGTCGTGGCTTCCATACTAATCAGACTGAGATCACATGATTTTAGAATATAAGCGTTTTCTCGGATTCACTACTACAAATTGAGCGCTAATGAGTCCCATTGACTAAATTCCGCATTCTCGGTTTAGTTTAACAAGATGTAAAGGTTTTCAATATTGTCAATCGCAGATAGGTTAGAAATCTTGAATAAGTTCGTTTGAGAGATGTTTTTGTAATTAGGATGTCATTTTGGAGTAGCAGTTAGTAAGTTGGCATGAGGAAATAATATTTTGTTGCCATTGCAAATATACACAACCGCCAAGATTTTTGTGGTAGGAACTAAGCTTATTTATAATTCACCCGACAAACACCATCTTTAGTCGCTGTTTTGTTACGTTTTATACAATCATTAACAGGGAACAAAGAGAAATTTCCAAGTCTCAGAAAATCTTTCACCATTCGATAGTATTAAAACGTAAACTCACGAGTTTGGATCAGCCGTTTTCAGCAGTTAAGAATGTTGTCAAAGACGCATCTCATATACAACAGACAAAAAAATTATTCAAAATAAAAGTTCCCATACTTATTAAACAAATTTAATAGAACAAACTAAAATGCTCTACATGTGATTTTCCAATGCTCCACCCGACGGTACTACATTGGCCAGGAAGCAAGTTTTTTTTTACCTGGAAAATTTGGAATTTTGCTGAATCCTTGCTGTTCCTGTAAGGTAGGGATCTTTAACGTGCGTGACAACACTCACACACGGGACCTCCATTTTAACTCTCATCCGAACGAGGGTGTATTTTTGTGAAAAATATTCGCCTAACATTTTTCAAGCGGAACGTATCGGGATAAAAACTAAAATGCCAACTTTTTTACATGTACTTCGGAATGCTGTGCTGATGTTGTGTTTGCTTAACATGTATGGCTATCTGATGATATCTCATCATCTGAGCTTTTCCCGAAACAAAATTGGTCATAAATACGCGGAACTGACTAATACGCGGTGGAGGAGCACTGTTGACCCTTTGAATTTACTTTATAGTTAAAAATATTGACGTAACTGAAATTTGCTCCGTTACACCACTAGATAGTGGTAGCTGGAAGATCGATATCAGGAATGAGTGCGATATATCTTTGTTATCTATATATCGTCAGCTGCAACCACCTACTTGGATATCTTACTAACATTTTTAGAACGACTTGCCACACAAAAAGTTTAATTATGGGCGATTTTAATGTTCCCCTTTAGAGCACAGGTAACTTAATGGACTCGAAAACAGCAATGCGTTTGAACTTTTAGCACTTTAGCGATGGCAAAGAGTATAACTGTGTTAAACCAAAACAATAAACTGATGGTTGTGCTTTACTCAAATAATGTTTGTATTAGAACCGAAAACTAGACTCCACTCATTCATCATCATTTTGTTTTCGACCTTACTTAAGGTCGGTTTGACGCAGCTCTAACTTCTTTTCTATTCTGTGCTAATCTAAAAAGCTCTACATACCCTTCACAACCTAAATTTCTAATAATTTGACTAATATAGTTTGGTCTAGGTCTTCCTATATCCTTCTATCTTTTTCCTATCCAGCTGGCTCTACATAGATATTAGCAACCTGATGGTTGTTAAAGAACTCTAACATGTTTACATGATTACCATTTATAAGGAAATGAAATATAACCTGGTTATCCGCTTCAAAAAAGGAAAAGTGTTAAATTATATGTTATGGTAAGGCTTAAGCAACGAATCGCTGCCAACATGCCAGACCGCTACCTAATTGTGAGTTATGTCATGGTGACGTTTATTAAACTATATGTTATGGTAAGGCTTAAGCAACGAAACGCTACCAATATGCCAGACCGCTACCTAATTGTGAGTTATGTCATGATGACGTTTATTAAATTATCTATTATGGTAAGGCTTAAGCAACGAAACGCTACCAACATGCCAGACCGCTACCTAATTGTGAGTTATGTCATGAAAACGTTTATTAAATTATCTGTTATGGTAAGGCTTAAGCAACAAAACGCTACCAACATGCCAGACCGCTACCTAATTGTGAGTTATGTCATGGTGACGTTTATTAAATTATATGTTAAGGTAAGGCTTAAGCAACGAAACGCTACCAACATGCCAGACCGCTAACTAATTGTGAGTTATGTCCTGGTGACATTTAGTTAACTGATTTTTTTTTTGTTTTGTTTTCGGACTTACTTAAAGTCGGTTTGACGCAGCTCTAAATTCTTTTCTATTCTGAGCTAGTCTAAAAAGGTCCACATACCCTTCACAACCTAAATCTCTAATAATTTGACTAATATAGCTTTGTCTAGGCCTTCCTACTCTATTTTTATTTGGTAGTCTATAATCTAAGACTTTACTAAATAGTCCCTCATGTCTTAACTGGTGCCCTATCATTCTATCTCTCCTGACCTTCAATTGTTTCCACATACAGGGATCATCACCTATCCTTCTATAAACTTCCTCGTTTGTTACTCTATCTGTCCAACTAATCTTTAACATTCTCCTATAACACCAAGTTTCAAAAGCTTCTATCTTTTTCTTATCTACTTCTTTAATTGTCCAAGTCTCACTACCGTATAGTAGAACGCTCCATACGTACGACTTTAAGAAACTTTTTCTATTATCTAAACTAATACTATTAGCTATTAGTAAGTTTTTCTTTTTTAAAAACATTTTTCTAGCTTGAGCTATTCTGGCTACTATATCCCTTCTGCTACGTCCATCCTTTGTAATTATACTACCTAAATAGCAAAATTCATCTACCTCCTCTAACTCGGTATTACCTATTTTTAATTTTGGTTTAGAACTAGGCTGTAACTCACTTGTCATTATCTTTGTCTTTACTGAGTTAATTCTCATACTATAGTTAATCCGTAGTATCTCATCTAAAATATTTAAAAACTTTCCTAACTCTTTTCTAGACTCTGCTATAATGGCTATATCATCTGCAAAACGTAACATGTCTATTTTCTGTCCCTGTACACTAATACCTATCTCTTTTCTCTCTCTAGCTAAGTTTAAAGCTTCCTCAATATAAACATTAAAAATCAAGGGAGACAGTATACAACCCTGTCTAACCCCATTTCTAATCTTAGCTTCCTTTTCTATTTCATCAAATCTAATTACTACGCTTTGGTTTTTATATAGACTGTAAATAATTTTTCTATCCCTCTGAGAGATTCCTATTTTTTGCAGAACCCTGAACATAACAATCCAATTAACCCTATCAAATGCTTTTTCTAAATCTACAAACGCGAAATGAGTCTTTTATTTTTTGTAACCTTTTTCGATAATTAGCCTAATCATTAGTATCGGTTCTCTAGTCCTCTGTCTTTACGAAAACCATATTGGTCTTCGCCTAAATAATTCTCAGTTAAAGCTTCTACTCTATTTTTAATTATTATTGTTAGTATTTTGGAAGCATGAGAAGTTAAACTAACCGTTCTAAAATTCTCACACCTATCAGCTCCTGACTTTTTTGGGATTGGGATAATAATATTTTTTTCGAAACCTATTGGAACCTCACCTGTGTCATATATTACCTTTACTAGTTCATATAATCTGTCTAAAGTTTTCTGACTTGCATATTTTATTAATTCTGCGGGAATATCGTCTATCCCTGGCGCTTTATTTAGTTTAAGATCCCTAACAGCTCTATCAAATTCCTCTCTTAATATTGAGAACCCTATTTCTACATCCTCTTCTTGGTCGTTCTCTAACTCATCCATATCGTCTCCCTTATATAAATCTTCTAAATATCTTTTCCATCTATCTGCTATCTCAACTTTATTTATTAGAAGCTCATTATTCTCGTCTCTAATACCATTATATTTTTCCTATCTTCCCAAAAACTTTTAACTGCCCTGTAAGCCCTGTCTATCTTACCTACTCTCAAATCATCTTGTATTCCTTACAATTCTCCTCCATCCATTTATTTCTAGCTTTTCTACACTCATGTACTATCTTATTTCTAACTGTATTATATTTTTGCTTACTTTCACTATCCACTTCTCTGAAAGGTTTAAGCTTTCTTCTATTCTCTATTAAATCTAATATCTCCTTTGTTACCCACGGTTTTCTCGCTTCTATTTTTTCTTACCTATAGTCTGTGTTGCTGTATCATGTACAGTCAGTTTTATTTCTTTCCATTTATTTTCTACATTCCTCCTACAGCTATCTCTTTGCTCTTAATATCTAATACTTGTTTATATTCCTCTTTACCCTACTATCATTAAGCTTACCTAGATCCCATCCTCTCTTTTAACCTTTCTCAATTTTTTGAATTTTAGTTTACACTTCATTTTAACTAAGTTATGATCGCTATCTATGTCAGCCCCTGGATAACTACGACAGTTTTAACTTGGTTTCTAAATCTTTGTTTAACTAAAATATAATCTATTTGGTATCTAGCCCTATCCCTGGCGCTTTCCAGGTATATCTTCTCCTAATATGTTGTTCGAATAGGGTGTTTACAGTTACTAATCTATGTTCCTGGCAAAACTCAACTAATCTTTCTCCTCTATCATTTCGTCTACCATACCCAAATTTTCCTACCATTTTTCCCTCACTACCTTCTCCCACTGACGCATTAAAATCGCCCATAACTATTAAATTCTCATCTCCTTTTACTTTTCTCACTATACTATTTATATCCTCGTATACCTTTTCTACTTCCTCATCCTCGTACTGAGTTGTTGGCATGTAAACCTGTACCAAAACAGTGTCTGTGGGTTTTGTACTCAATCTAACCATAATTATTCTATCACTAAATTGTAAGTACTCTTTAACTTTATGCCCTAATCTTTTACCTAACACTATTCCTACGCCTGCCTGTCCATTAGTTGAAGAAGTTGTAATTATTCTATAATTATCTTTCCAAAGTCATTACTATCTGGCCATCTCACCTCACTAATACCTAAAATGGCCAGCTTTTCCTTTCTCATTTCGACTAATAAATTCGTTAACTTATCTACTCTGAGTAATGACCTTACATTCCAAGTCCCTATCACTAAATCGAACTGTTGTTTTATATTCTTACGATGACGAGCCCCAAGTACCCCCACCCGGAGATCCGAATGAGGGAGTATTTTACCTCCGGACAAGAATTTTACTTGTGAGCTCTCCATCATATGTAATTCGTGTTTTAGGCCACGCACACCTGGGAAATATTGTGGTAGGCTCCCATATCTTTCCACAACGCAGTTTTTAAAGATTTTAGCAAAAAGCCGTATCCGTTACGGCCAACCCCCAACAAGCTTGTAAATTATTGAGGATCGCCCGAGACCAACCGACCCTCCTCCAATATCTTTTAGCCAGCAAGGCTGCTGCCCCTTGCTGCGCCTTTTAATCGCCTTTTACGATAAGCAGGCTTACTATAGTAGTATTCTTTATCCCCTACTATAGGGTAACTCCACTCATTACAAAAGTCGAATTAATATTGTTTGTTAATACAGCTTAGAATAAAAACCCGTTCTCTAACATTCCATAAATTCCCACTAAGCGTTTTTCTCGGGGATCCTAGAACTGGTTGGACGCGTAACCTCATTGTTTCGTAGTCTGAAACAACCTACACATTTCCCTGAAATTTGCACAGTCTGCATATATGCATCTGTCTGTGTGCGAAAGTCTGATCTCGGTCTACTTCTATCTCCCTTTTCCTATCACTGCTTGTAATATATCCCGTACTATTCCCCAGAAATGCCTTAGAACGTATCCTGTCCTCCTATTTCTCCTATTTTTTCATTTTCAACGGATATCTTTATTCCTCTATTATTTCAACAACCTATTTGTTATAAACTTTGCCTGTCCGTGCTATCATCCTCATACGTCTGAAGCACAGCATTCCAGTAGGTTTCTATCTCTTTCTGTCTGCTTTTCCTACTGCCCCTATTTCATAGAGGTACTGTGCTGTGCTCCACACTATGCTTTCAACGGTTGTCTTCTTGTATCTATGTTCGTTGTCTCTGAACATAGCTCCTGATTTTTCTTGTTTGATGCAGTTCGGTCACCTTCTATTGTTTTACAGTTATATACCCTATTTTTCCGATATTCAGTGGTATGTGAAGGGGGGTAAGCAGCTTTCGGCTGCCATGTTTCCCCAGCACTTGAACCTTTGTCGAATTAATAGTTTTTCAATTTATCCTTTCGCACAATCAACATTAGTTGAAAATATTTCGCAACTAACACCTGTAGTTGTTTATAATAATCAGATTTAAGAGCACTTATTTATTTGGTCTTTGGGTTTTACGTTTTGAAACTGGTTGGACTTGCATCTCAGGTTATTTATGTTCTGAGCTAGCCTACACACTTCCCTGCAATTCTCACAACAGCCGATGTACAGCTCGATTCCCTTCTATTGTTTTCTAATTATATGCCCTATTTCACCGAATTTCAGTGGTATCTGAAGGGAGTTAGGCAACCTGTGGCTGCCAAAGATCCCCCAACACTTAGACATTAGCCGTATTAATGTTTTCCAGTAAATCCTTTCGCACAATTAACATTAGTTGAGAGTATTGTAAAACCAATATCTGTAGTTGTTTATAATAACTACCATGTTTAAGTACAATTATTATTTTTGTCATTGGTTTTTAAATCTTGCGACTGGTTGGAAGCGTACCTCCATTAATTTCTATTCTGAGCTAGCCTACACATTTCCCTGAAATTCTCACAGCCTACATCTTTCACTATCTGTGTGCAGTAGTCTAACCTAGGTCTACCTCTACATCTCTTTTTCCTATCTCTGCTTCTAATATATTCCGCACTATTTCCTCATGTCTTAGTATGTGACCTATCATCATATCTCTCCATTTTTTACTGTTTTCCACATACTTCTTTCTTTCCCTACCATTACTAGTACCTCTTTGTTCTTAACTTTGTCTGTTCATGATATCTTCACCATACGTTTGTATCACCACATTTCAAAGGCTTCTACCTTTTTCTTGTCTGCTTCTTCTACTGCTCAGGCTTCACAACCATACAGTGCTGTGCTCCGCACATATGTTTTAAGCAATCTTCTCCTTGTTTTTATATTTCTTGTCTTTGAACACAGTAGTTGCTTTTTCTTGTTAATGTGTAGCACTACCTTGTGCTAATCTTTGCTTTATATCTTATGTGTTTTTTCCATCTTGCGTTATTTGACTTCCTAGGTAGCAAAAATCCTTAACCTCTTGTAAGTTCTCGTTACCTATTTATATTCTTGTTTTTGATTTACTTTCCCCTCTTTTGCATACTGGAACTTTAGTTTTATTTTTGTAAATTTTCATACCATATCTTTCCGTTAGAACTGTTTCCATATCGTTAAGAGCATCTTCTAACTCTTCTTTGCTAGATGCTAATACCGCTATATCATCTGCAAATTTAAGCATATCAATCTTTTGTTCCTGCATATTAATTCCAAAAGTCTTCCTGTATTTGACAGTATTCATTGCCTCTTCTATGTACAAGTTAAAAATTAATGGGGATAAGGCACATCCCTGTCTCACCCCTTTCCTAATATTTACTTCTCTACTTTCCTGCTCTAATTCTATTACCGCTGTTTGCTCTTTGTATAAGCAATGCACTATTCGTCTATCCCTAAAACTCATTCCAATCTTTTTGAGTATTTTGAACATTTTTTTTCCATTTTACATTGTTGAATGCGTTTTCCAGATCTACAAATCCTATATATACGCTTTCCCCCTTCCCTATTGTTTTCTCCATTATCACCCTCAGAGCTAAAATAGGCTCCCGTGTTCCCTGTTTCCCTTAACCCAAATTGATCTTCTCCCAGTATTTTTTCAGCTCGATTTTCCATTCGTCTTTGTACAATTCTGGTTAATAGTTTTGAAACGTGTGCTGTCAAACTTATTGTTCGAAAATTTTCACATCTATCCGCGCCTCTTTTTTTTAGTATAGTTACTATGATGTTACGTTTGAAATCTTTGGGTATCTCGCCTATCTCGTAGATATAGCTTACAAGTCGAAAGAGACGTTCTGTTACTGCTTGTCCAGCGGCTTTTAGAGTTTCTGCTTGCACCTTATCTATACCCGGCGCCTTACCATTTTTCAGACCCTTTAATGCTAATTCAAACTCATCTCTAAGTATAGGATATCCCAAGTCATCATTTTCAATGCCTGATTCCTGTTCTAATGCTGCTAGTTCCTCTCCTGCATATAAATTTCCTATATATTCCTGCCATCTAGCTACTTTCCTCTACATTTTCTATAATGACGTTTCCTCTTACGTTCCTTATATTTTTGCTATACGGTTTTATATCGCTAAAATTCAATTTAATCAATTTGTATGCTTTTCTGTCTTTCCTATTTCCATCTTAGTTTGTACCTCTTTGCACTTTTCATCAATCCATTGTTCTTTAGCGTTCCTGCATTTGCGAATAATTTCCCATTTTATGGGTTTGTATCTCTGTTTTCCTGTTTCGTCTGATTTATTTTTGTATTTTCGTCTTTCTTCTATTAAATTCAGGATAACCTGTGTTATCCATGGTTTCTTATTTTCTTTTTGTGTATACCCCAGAATATCTCTGGCCGCCATGTCTAAGCTGGATTTAATGTTATTCTATTCTGTTTCTACTTCCTTAGTATCAGAAATTTTCCCGATATCTTTCAGCAATTCATTTGACTTTTTTCAAATCTTTCGTGGATATCTTTATGTTTTAGCTTCTCAAAGTCAAAGTGCCTTTTTCCGTTCCCCTTTTTCAGATTTTTAAATATAAGTGCAATCTTCATAATTACGATGTTGTGGTCAGTGTCTAATTCTAAAAAATTAAAAATTTTGAATTTTTAAATAGTTATTGAAAGGAAATATGTCGATGTACTTCACTTGGTATTATACCGCCACCAATCATCCCAAACCATTTTAAATTACGTCATATACTGTTTCAGCGGGTTATTAAAGAGTTCATTTTTTTACGTCTATTCAAGTGAAATAAGTTACATTAAAAAATCTTTGCGATATTTCAGTTTAAAGTTGAAGAAAATACAATATTTCGCTAGCTTAATTGACTTGACGATTCAACATATTCATTTGTTTTAAAAATGTGAAAAGCGTGCTCAGTGATTTAATTATTAAACAACCTGTCACTTGGTTTTGTTGAATCTTGTACGTACTCGATTCGTTTTAATTATTTTTATTTGCAAGAACAAGTTGAGATAGTAATTTTGTATGAAACTGCAAATAGAAATTATATATCGACAGCAACTATCCAAGCACTAATTATTAATTTATATGAATGCTACAGAAATTTATATCACACAGACTAATTTATTTGAATAATAATTTATATCGCATACATACGACTATCAAAGCTTTAAATTAGAACAGGTATTATAATCAAAGCTTCCATCAGAACTTACATCAAAGCTTCTATTAGAACTTGTTACGTTAAATTCCTGTAAGCGACCTATTTCTATATAAATATTAAATTTAAACTACGCGTATTTAAAGCTTACTAAAATTTCTAACTTGAACCATGCGAATTATCAATTACCAATCTCGACTTACTCTCAATTGAATTTCTATAATAACCCTCTTTGCTGTGCAAAGATTAAATAGATTCCTGAAATAAGTTAAATACTGTTAAACGATCGGCGATTGCAAATTCTCTGAAATAAACAAAGACCTGCATTAAATACTGTTGTGGTTCTCTGTTAAAGATTAAAATAATTTTGCCTTATAAATTCTTCGAAATAAGTTAATCACCTACCTCGTAAATGAACACTTGTAATGGGTTTGCGATCTATACTAAGAAGTTTTCTATGAAAGCGGCATTTTGATATTTCTCAAATGCACGGTGTTTGCAAGCAATATTCATGGAAGTCGTTACGTCATTATTAATTGGACATTGTTTGCAACCCTCTCAGTTCTACGAATACCTTGCAGCTGTTTTACTGAAAACTTTATCGGCGATTCTCAGAATACTTCACATTTTATTATGGGAATTGTTTTTAAACATAACACACTGTTTTTTTTTCATTCTATATAAATATCGACTGAACTTTGAAGGCGGTCTGAATCGATACAGAGCTTTTCTTCCGCAAGGGCGCCCTGTAAGTTGCGCTGCTGATCAAAATGCCTTCTTGTTAAATTGTTTCACTTATTGTTACGTACAAAGTGAAATTGTTTAATATAGTATCAAGTCCGCCGATAAGTGTAATATACACTTGTGGGTCCACGACAATGGTACCAGAGGCAGTCAATCACACCCGTTAAAGTACAGTTACTCTGTATTTTGTTTCCTTTTTTTGATGCTGCTATGAAAGCTACTCCTGTTACTGGTTGATAACCACGGAAATGCTTCAGTTTCGTACTCGTGGTTTCCATCAACGGCGGATTGCGTGCCAAAAATTTACTTTCACCTCAGTGCACAAGTTATTCAGCAATTACTTTTCAAGTCACCTTCATATAAACCAAAGCTTGTGTTAGAGAGATGTTTTACTTGTTTTAAAATTAATACTACGAAATGCTAACGTCAACAACTTTGTTACTAAATTAATAATCTAGCACAAAATTCAGTTCTTTTTTGTTTTAATAAGTCGACGTTATCATGAAGTTCATATGAATAAACTTTTGTTTCAAATAACCCCATAAGTAAAAATTCATAGGGGTCAAATCTGGCGATATTGCTGGCCAATGTTTTGAACCATGTCGTCCAGTCCACCTTTCAGGAAAGTGCTGATTCAAAAAATTTGTAATCAAACGAGTTGAAACAGCTGAACATCCGTCTTGTTGAAAATGAAAATCTTCTATATACATGTCCTTCATGCCAAGTTAAAAAATATCTGTCGTTCAAAACCTTTTCTTCAACTTATGAACAAAACAGCAATCGGTGGCCATGGAATACAGCTTCTAATTTATTAATGAACGTTGATTTGAATGGTGTAATTTTATTTTCTTTGAGAATTCTTTGTATGTGCGATTTACTTATTGATAATTCAGTAGACCGCTTTCTCAATGATAATTGATTATCAATGTTCACGGATTCTATCACTAAGAGTATAGTTGTATCTTCATGATCATGAACTAGCTTTTTTTTCTTCAAATTTTGCACATTTCCAATTTCTGTAAACTTTTTAACAAGTTTTTTTACCTCATTGACAGAAATTGCCACCATTGGAAATCGCTCGTGAAACTTATTAATAATATCAGCATAAGATACTTTTCTAAATTTATATCATTGTATTAGATGAATGCGTTGTTCAAGAATTAACATTTTTAATACAAAATACTACAGAAAACTAAAAACAAAACAAAAAAACTAAAAACAAGTAATTTGCAAATTACTGAGATAAGTAATCAATTTAGAACAAATACTTCAAATTTTTGAGTTTGTCTAATATAATGACAGCAAATTGTTTGCTTTACTACGACGCAATTGCTTGATCTTCATGATAACATCGACTTATCAAAACAAAAAATTAGTGATGCTGTAGATGAAATTAATCCAATGACCATAGCGAAAGTATATAACTATTTTAGAGTTAGGATAGACAAATTTTAATTTCGGTAAATACGATTAAACATTACTTGTACTAGGAAAACAAAAATTTCACTTTCAAAGAAATCAACTGACCTCGGATGAATAATTATTCCTACGTTAGTGAACAACGTTAACAGGCTTATAAGTGGTTTGCGTTTAACAAATGATATACAAATTGTTCAAACTAATGAGTCGGCAATGAGTGAATCATTGAATCTAGTCAGGTATTCGGTTTGTTTATTTAAAACAAGTTAGATTTTAAATAATAATTAACCGCGCTCGTAAAATGAGAACCTAATGGTTAAATTTAATAACACTGAGCATGTGCTTTCTCTCGGTGATTCATTTAGAAAATATAAAAGTCTACCATTTCCAAAAATATGACGTAGAAGTTATTTATAATTAAATTGCTTTATTAGTAACTATGGTGTAGACAATGGCATGATATACCCTTAGTAAAAGTTTAAAGTGTTTTACTAAGTTTCTCTTCAAAAGGTTTAAATTGATTTACAAAACCTGGTGACCGAAAAAGATTTAATGATCGAGTTAAAAGTAAATAAACAAAAACGAGTTAAAATTAAATAAACAAAATTTTTAGAGGTGTGAGGCTTTAACAGGGTGTAACTTCGTAAGGAGTAGTCCGATTTTAAAAATTTAAACAGGGTTAGATTGCCCGGGAAATTATAGATAATCGAAGAAAACTCAAACCTAGGTTAGATGACGGTAATGACAGATTTGACGTAAGGAAAAATGATAACATCATTAATGAGTTTTCCCATTAAAAACGATTAGTATTAATGCGTTTTTAATGAGAAACCCATTAAAAACGATTAGTGCTAATGGGTTTTTAATAAGAAAACCCATTGAAAAGCGATTCGTGCTAATGGGTTTTAATGAGAAAACCCATTAAAAAACTATTAGTGGCGCTGTGGTGGTGGCGCTGAGTCAAATACATCCAAAATGCTGTACTTATTAGAATTTTTGTTAAATAAAGCCTAACATTCAGGGTAAATTGTTATTACAACAATTTTTTGTTATTCAAACAATAATTAAATAGCTTTATGTATATAAATTATAAACAGATTTAAATTTAGGGTATTTTAGGGCATTGGTAAAAAAAATGTTTCACGTCGATCTAAGTATAGCTTTGAACATAATGCGTTACATCATTTAAACATTAATCAATTAAAATTTTTTTATAGTACAAATGTATATATTAAAAAACTAAATACCTTAACATAACAAAATTCTCTTGAATGGAAATCACATGGGACGGTCAAAAAGTTTTATTTAAAATCAAGAATTCAATTTCTTATTATCAATTTTTAATTATCATTATCATCAACGGCCACTAAAATTTTATATAAACTCTGAAATCCAGTGCTTTAATTATCATATCTGTGTTTTCTTAATCTTCTTTAGAAATTAAATGACTCATAGTTGTTAAAATCGTCTTTATTTACATTTCGATCCATGAATTAAGATCGTTGTCAAAATAATAAAAATTCCAAGCTTGACATTTATTACACAAATTGAAGGTGACTTTGATTTATTAATGTTTGATATATTTGGCTTAAATTTTAAAGTTTAGAAGAATGAGTGCCTTCTATTTGTGTTGCGCCCTGGGAGCGAATTTGAGGTAGCCAATACACTTAACCTGAAATTAGCTGATTAATTTTTATATAGTTAAATTTCATATAAATTCAATAATTTAAGGATTGGAAAACATCTCTTAACATGTTTCTATTTATACGATTGAGAGGATGGTTATTAAAGTAGTGTGCGATTATGTTGCCGTAAGGCTTAAGCAGCCGTTTTTTATACTTATCATGAAGAGGAAAACCCATTATGATTCAAGCTACCTTTTTGGTAGTGCCGGACTTTCACCGACTAAAAAGCTTTCTTTGTTGTTTACATGGTTTTGAGGCGACCCCAAGGAGGTTTTACACTTGTCAGACACCAATATTGTACTACAAATATTATACATGGATCTGAGGCGACCCTATGATGGGTTTACACTATTCAGATACCAATGCTGTTCTACGGAGGTTGTTAATATGTCTCTATGGTTATGTAATTAGTTAATGTATGTATAAATAGAAATCGTGCTTGTAGGCTGTATTTCATATTAATATGGCAAGGAAAACCCAGGAAAAACTTGCAATGCTACCTAAGGCCGCATTTGATTTTCATTTGTTATTTCTTTTAGTAATGGATTCCATTGTTTAGTGAAGGTCACGAATTCGTTTGCTATGCAGTTATTCTTATGTAGTATATAAGCAGCTTTTTTTGATTTTGCGTTTTTGGTGGTTCTTTCTTTGTCAATAATTTTTGCGTCCTCCCATTTTATTTTATGACCGGAGTTCTATGCATGTTGGAAAATCATGGATTCTTGAAATTTTCAATTTTTTATTTATGATTTATGTTCTTTTAATCGAACTTCAAATGGTCTTGAACTCTCCCTTATATTAAACTTGTTACATTTGCACGATATTTTGTAGATGCACTTTTTGAACTTTGTATTGCGTTTTTGTGTTATTAGTGTATTGTAGTGAGTTTTAAATACTACTTTGATTTTGAATTTGTTTCTTATTCTTTGGATTTTTTCGGAGAATCCTTTTATGTATGGTATTGAGAGCATTTTTTGATGCAAATCGTTGTTTCTGTTTTCTTCTTCTTTATTTTTTGCAACTTTATTCATTTCTTTCTCTATTATTCTTTTAAGATACTTGTTTTTTATTAGTGTACATCTGATTAGGCCTTTCTCTTTCTTTAAAATTTCTTTGTTTGAAGATATTAATTTTGCAATATCATACATTGTTTTAATAATTCTTCGTCTGACAGTGCGGATGGTTTGAATCGAAGTTTAAGTATCTGTTTGTGTGCGTTCGTTTTCTGTATACCGTTGTATTAAATGTTGTATGGTTTTTACTAATTAGAATATCTATAAACGGAAGTTTTTCTTGTTGCTCTAATTCATATGTGAATTTAATAGTTGGTTCTATTTTGTTAATTGAATCTAAAAAGTTTTTAATTAGTTCTGTATTATGAAACCAAATAGTATAGACATCACCTACGTATCTCCACCAGATTAGTAGTTTCAACTCTTATGTGAATTTTACATCTTTTTCGAATTTCTCCATGAATATATAACTAAAGATTGGTGATAGTGGACTTCCCATCGCCATTCCGAAGATGTTTGTAGAATTTGTCGTTTATTTCAAAATATGTGGTATTGACTCATACATTAAGTAATTCCATGATGGATGATATACTTAGTTTTGTTCTTTCTTTAGGGTTGTTATTTTTTTATAGTTTGTTTGTTATAATATTAAGCGTTTTGTTTACAGGGACATTTTTGAAGAGATTTACTATATCAAAACTTACCATTGTGTGAGTATTTTTAATTTTGATGTTTGATAATTTTTCTAAAAAGTGTTGGTTGCTTTTTATGAAAGAATTCGTTTTGTCTGCTAATGAATTTATAATCTTAAGGAGAAATTCTGCTAAATTATGGCATGGTGAAAATTATTAGAAATTATTAAGAAGTTACTAAGTAAAGTGCAACAATATAATACAAGGACAATTAATAAAGTTTATTAACAGTTCATGAGAACGGATGCAATACTTTGTATCCAGATGATAGTGACACTGCAGGTGGCAGGTCACAGACGGTCAAGATATCGCAATTACCTAGAAAGTAAGATTATAACATTGTAACAATGAATAGAATTAAGTATAAGCAGACATGAGCTCTGCAAGTTCCCACAGCCATGTGAGGGGGTAGGGACATTATAAATAGCCCGGAAGCCCCTAAACCCGGCAGTCAGTCAAAATATTCAGCTTTAACATTGCAGTTGCTTAGCTAGTCAAAATATTACAATTAATTCTTTTTTTGACTTGAGTAAATTTAAAGTTTGTAAAATTCCACATTAATATCTGTTTAATCAAATAAATTTGTTAAGAAGTTTGGAAGTGTTTTTTAAAAACGCAGCTCCCAAGGCCCGAACCTTAACTGGCGCAGTCGTATGGATGTCAAAAGGGCACTACACATCCAAAAATCGGAATACTGATGACCAAGAATTTTAATTTGCAATTTTGACAGAACTCAAACAGAAATTGGACGAGATACAGGAATCGATCAAATCCAACAAACCAAACCAACGTGGACAACGTACAAGCATCGACCGAGTCCATAAAACCAACGAAGAAACTAATGTAAGTTCATTCCTTTAAAATGCAATTATTTTAACAAAGTATATTTGATATTGCTAGTATTAGAAAAATTTTTATTATTTTATGTATGTACAGATTTTTAACTATTATTATTGCAAATTTATGCCATTCTTACAAAAATAATTTACTTGACTATTGCAAAGAATTATTTTCAAATTTATTTTGAAAGAATTGATTTTTTTTAAAAAGACTTGATTTTTAAAAGAGACTTATTTTAAAGCAAAGAGAATTTGTTTTAAAACGAGAGAATTTTAGAACTGAATAGTATAGACAATTATTAAACAAACTAATACAAATAATGGGCACACAAAACAAAAACGATTCCAAAAATAACCAAAAATAAAACGTAATTAATTTACAATTTATTTAATACGGAAAGCTAGTGTATTAATTATAGAAACGAATTATTCAGGTGTAACATTCATCGCATTCTATAAATTACAGAAACGCACTCTGCAATCTATTATTAACTTAAATCATTAAACCATTACAAAGTAAAACAAAGCATATAGATTACGACCAGAAACTCATCAGTGAATAAAACATCATTCATCCAACGCGACGTTATAAAAAGCTATTTTAGTACAAAAAGCTAAGTATAGCAAAGCAACTATTAAAAAGAATCATTCGGAAACGCATCGCGATATCTGAATATAACGAAACAATTATTAAACGTAGCATTTTATGATTAAAAACTGCATCAATTAACTAGGTATATAATTATAGAAAAAACGTATTTAAATTATAACTGACTCAATAACACTTTCAGAAAATCATTTCGCAACTGCATAAATTATAATTACATATCTAATTATAACGTAGCATTCATTCAAACGCGACATTTTATGATTAAATACTTCAGCACGAAGTGAATAATTGTAGAAGACGCAAATTATTCATCTCCTAGATTGATAACAACAATCTTTCAGTAGACAAAGTACCCTTGTAATTAATTATAAAAGCAACATTAAACAAAGCAATTGACGAAAACTTGCAATTCTATATTTAAGACTCAAGGTAACCAGACAAAACAATTACAAGGAAAGCAACTTATAAATTACAAACACACACGGAGAAAAGATAAGTATAACAAACATAATTAAATCAGCAGAATTAAAATAAAATAAGTCTTAACTGGCGCAAACAAAGTAAAATAACTACCGCGAGAAATTATTCATTCACATCGCCACCTTTTAAAAAGCAAAACTTACAATAAAATTAACATTTGCGGAGTAAAATAAACGAATTCAAGGCTACAACAAGTAACAGAGGCATTACCGAGCAGAAATCCCTCAATCCAAATTACAGCATCGTACAACCAAGTACAAATATAAGCAACTCAATTCTTTAAATAACCTAAATCGACTCAAGCTAAAAATAACAATTAACCCGACGCAATCTAAACTGAAAATTAATAAACCCAACCAAAGAATAACAATACAGACCGCGAAATAAATCCCAATTTTTACAAAAATTGAAATTAATTGAAATCAAAAGTAACTAGTAATTATTAGAACAACCCTCAACAATAATGAGTTCGGATATGAAAATTTACCACGAGACAATCCCCATATTTAACGGAGATCAAGCCCTTCTTGTGAATTACATAGCAGCAAGTTAAATATTTTTGAAAACTTTCTACAAATCCGAAGATAATGAAAAAACGTATTACTCTTACGCCTAATAATAAGTAAACTGACCGAACAGGCACTAACACTAATAGCCAGCCGAGATGACTGAGAACAATGAGAAGACTTAAACGCATATTAATAGCATATTTTGGAGATTATTGTAACCTAAACTGCCTAGTACGCGATTTAATAAATCTTAGAATGGAAAATAACCAATCGCCATACTAATTCGGAATGAAATGCTAAGATGTATGAAGTTTAATTTTAACAAAATTAAAAATTGAAGAACCCTACCAAAATATCCGACTTCTAAAAACAAAAATGTATGACGAAAAGGCACTGGACACCTATATAAACGCATTACCAGAACTGCTATCAGATAAAATCAGATTCCAACGTCCCCAGAATTTAGAAGAAGCCATGAATATGACAATAGAAGAAGAAAACGTCATGTACTATAGAAACAGACTATATAACTCCAACGCGAATAAAAACTACTCACCAATAAAAACCATGCAAGTTGCGAGACAAACAATCCTTCAACAAAATTCACACCATTCAATACACAAACACACCAACCGCAAAGTAATAACTCAAATTTTAATAATACGAATTTTAATAATCAATTCAAACAGTCCCCAAAACCAACGTTTAACCCAAATTTTACGAAACCCGCATTCATACCAAGATTCCGCCGAAATATGAACCAATAAAGACCAGCATTCAACGCGAACTCTATTAAAAATGCTCCAATGACAAATAACAATAACAACCCTAACAGTTATTATAAACCCACACCTATGGATACCTCATCTGGTAACACCAGACCAAATACAAAAATAACGCACATTCGACCAAGTAATAACAAAAAACGAAACTATTTCACCAAGAAGTAGAAGAATTTGATAATGACCAGAACAATTACATTCACCCCAGTACAAACAATGAATCAAACCATTCGAAAATTATGAACGTAACGAACCATGCGAAAATTACGACGAAGAAAACGCGTGCTCAAATTTTCAGATAGAAATTATGTTTATCACTCTCGAAAACGGGTTTTTAAAAATTTTTATTAGCGTGAGAACATTACAACACTGATGTCATACATAATCTGATCTCTAAATCTAACGCTACCTCTATTTATACTACTTCCTTATCTAATGCATTTGAAATACATAACTCCTCCGGCCTTAAATGAGAACTATGAGGAACCAGAGTTCGAAAGTCCAGGAAAGTTCCTTGTCTCATGTTTTGTGCTATCTTCGTTTACATTTTTAGCTATTGACTTCTTAAAAAAATATCTATAAATTAAATACAATATCAGAAAAATAATAGTGACATACAAAATTATCGTATAAAAGCTAATATTCTTGAAATTGATTACAGGACTTTCTAATTTACTTAACTCTAGTTTTTCATTTTCCAAAACTCGATAGACCTCATTTAATTCATTGAGATGTATCGGATCTATTTCTAAAGGTTTAAGGTCAAAGTTTGGCATTTTTGAATTATTCGCATAAACTTCTAAGCGTGGTAATACAATATTCTTATAACTAGTAATTTCATTAACAAAAGTTTTTAACACTACTTCATCGATTAACACTTCACAAGAATCTTTAAGTTCTAGCAAATAGCTACCGTTTATAGGAATACTGTTTTTCACTTTTCCGCACTTGTGTATAACAACTAAATTATGAGGCACTACGATGATCCATTTGTTCTTCTCCAGTTTTTGAATTTTCTTTGTGGTTATCTTCACCGGTATTTGGTGACAATTACGTATATTATCGGCGTATCTTATTAATTCAATTTCGCATGGTGCTGTTGAAGTAATTTTTTATGTTTGTAATTGATGACAAATAAATTCTGCCTGAGTGACTTCATAACAATTTGTGTCAAGAAATGCATAGGTGTGGTCGTTTAACAAAAGGTATTTTGCACTAGGGATTATCATCTTAAAAGAAGTCTGATGTGGAGTAGGTAGTGGATACAAATGATAATAGATAAAATCGTTCATTTCAACAATTGGTACTTCCAAAATGAACACTATACTGTTATCTTTGCTGTAGCTTTTAATATTGATGATTTTTTCGAATAGCAACGTATTAAGTACTGTCATTTCGAATGGGAATTTCTTGCCTTGTAACTGTTTACTGGCTGTGGTTAGTTCAGAAAATAGTTCATGGGGTTCTACCATAGCATTATGAAAAATATTTAATTTAGAAAAAGTAATAGCAACTTCGATTCGTTCCAATAAATCATATAGAATCTGAAAATTTGTGGAAAATTGAAGAGCTAATCTTTCTAGAGCAAAATAATGAAAAGTTTCTACCTTATCAATACATAAATTTTTAATTTCTTTTGAAATCTCCTCGATTCGGGGTTTTAGAATATATTGATTGTGAGCTAATGTTTTAGAATTATTTTCGAAATTCTGAAGGGAAGTTTGAAATAGAGTTATTTGATCATTAATTAAAGATTTAATTTTTTCTTGGTATTAGTTAAAGATGAAAAGGCATTGTCATATCTTTCTCCATCGTTATAATCTAAATTTCCGGTGAGAAACTTTAATGCTGAACCTACACCGTTAAAAAGAGATCGTTTTTCTGGTTTATTCCAAAGCGGATTTAATTGTGTTAATTGTATCTCAATTTTATTTTCTAAAATTTGGACTGTGTGATACGAATTGTGAAATGATTGATTGAATTGGAATACATGTGGGGATAATGATAGTGTATTTTGAATTTGTTCATATTGAGCCTTTAAAGTCAAAAAGTTTTTTGTAATATTAGCAATATCATAAATTTGAATAAATGTCCAAAAATCGGTTTTTATTTGGGCTGTGCCTAAACGAAGAGGAAGAAGTCCGGGGTTGTCGTCTAAATTGTAGAACTGGGCTGCAATTTGTCTTGTGACTGTTCAGAGGGCGAATCTGTAACAGAGGGTCTTTTTAGTTCCTTAATATGTATAATTTCTTTACTTAATGTAATTTCCTTATTTTTTTGTTTCTCTCTTGAAATCTCTACCCTATTCTTATCTAATATTTTAGTAATTTTATACGGTCCTAAAAACACCTTATCTTTTTTGTTTCTCTTTTTAGGATTCTTCTTAAAAACTATTTGTTCTACTTTAAATTCTGGATTAGTATCTCCATTGGTATTTTTCTTATCTACTACTTTCTGTTTATTTTCGACTAATTTTGCATTTACTTTATTATATACGTGTTCTAATTTTTCTTTATGATTATTAACGTAGTCTGAATAAAAGTTAGGGGTTAAAAAGATTTCATTGGGGTCTCTCGAATTTGTATGTCCAAACGTCAATTCAAAGGAGTATATTTTGTCGCACTGTGGATCGAGTTATTATAACCTATTATAGCATAGTCCATTAAATCGCTTTCTTTGGGGTAAATATCGCGTAAAAGTCTTAAGTGTTCAATTAGTGTGGAATGTGTTCTTTCAACTATGGAGTTGGATTCGTGATGTCCGGATGTTGTGAAATGTACACTAAATTTGTGTAGTCCTAAAATTTCTTTAACTGTAGCGTTGTTGAATTCCGTTCCTTTATCTGTCACAATGGTTTGGGGTATACCGAAAGAAGTAAAATATTTTATAAGTGCTTGACTAATATTTATAGCCGTTTTCCCCCTTATAAATAGAGCTTGAGCTAATTTTGTAAAAGCATCCACTAATGTTAAATAATTTTTCCCATCAAAAGTAAATACGTCCATATGTACAATTTCGAATGGGCTTTTTGCCGTTTCTGTTAGCATTATTGGGGTATATGGGGTCTGTCTAGCGTATTTATTTCTTTGGCACAATGTACATTCATTGATAAAATTTGTTATACTAGTTTTCATATTTTTCCAGTAATAATTTTGTTTGAGTCTTTCATAGGTTTCGTTTATTCCTCGGTGAGTCGTTTTACCTTCATGGTAGTTTCTAATTACTACTGTCTGCTCTTCGATATCCTTAAGTGTATTAATCAATTTGGTACATTTAATTAACTTTGGTCCATTTTCAGAAATATGCTGTTGATATACATCATTGAAGTCATTATACAATTTGTCTTTGTTGAAATGTAAATAATAAGTGTTACTAGGGTCTGTGTACTGAATTAGAAAATCCAAAATTAGTTTGTCATTGGCAATTTCTGGAATTTTGACTTTTATAATTGTGGGGTCGCTTTCATTTTCTAACGTTACGTCCGTCTTGTAATACAAATTTGGGTAAACTAAAATCTGGCGTGGTTTGTTATTTATAATTTCGTCTAAAATAGCAATTCCTTTATTCGTGTTTCCATTAGAGTTAGAATGTTGAGTAGATATGTTGTCGTCGTCAGGAATATGTATTGTCCATGCAGGTTCAGGAGTGCTTAATTGAGGTTCTTCAGGTAATTCTGTTTGAAGTTGATTTTCGTCATGCGGTTCATGATCTAAACTTTTTAAAAATTCTGCTATATAGTCATCTATGTCACCTGGATTATTTGCAAGAGATCCTGTTTCTAAGGTATTGACTGGTATCCGGGATAAACAATCGGCATTAGTGTTACATTTTCCTTTCTTATAAAGAATTTCGTAGTCATACTCTAATAATTTTATCCTCCATCTTGTCAGTTTTGAGTTTGCGTCTTTTAAGTTGAAAAGCCATGTCTGTGGTTTGTGATCAGTATATATATATATATATATATATATATATATATATATATATATAAAACTTTTGTCCAAATAAATACGGTCGAAAATGTTTGCATCCCCAAACAATTGCAAGAAGTTCTTTTTCGATTGTCGAATACTTTGTTTCGGTTTCATTTAGTGTCCTAGATGCGTACGCTGTTGGTCGGTCATTGGGTATGATTCCTTGCGATAATATTGCTCCAATTGCATAGTTACTAGCGTCTGTCATCAAAATAAATTTTTTTTCAAAGTCGGGATACTGAAGTACAGAACCGTTGGTCAAAATTTCTTTACAAGTTCTAAAGCTGTCTAGAAAATCTTTGTCGTGTATTACTTTAGCATTCTTCTTTAAGCATTTCGTCATAGGTTTTGTAAGTTTTGCAAAGTCTTTTATGAAACGTCTATAGTAACCTAATAGTCCAAGGAAACTTTTGATTTCAGTTGCTGTGCGTGGTAAAGGAAAATTTTTTACGGCTGTTATTTTGTCTGGGTTTGGTTTAACTCCTGTAGGGGTAATTACGTGTCCTAAATACATTACGGTTTTTTGTAGGAATTCTGATTTGTCTAACTGTATTTGTTAGGATTTAGTATTTTTCTTATGTAGCATCTGTACATTCTTGAAAGCATTGCTGATTTATTTGTACCGTTAGGTAAAAACAAGCTTTAGAACCCTTCCTCAAGGGTCGACGAGTTCGGTTTTACATTCCATCGGAGTAAGATGTACGGTTTACTGTATTGCAACTTTTTTTACTCAATATAATGTTTAATAGCTAACTTGTGTTTCATTAATTATTCAAGCAATCTACAGTCCGCTATAATTATTCAATTTTATCGAACCAGCTGGAGTGTTACTCCACATTTGGTCACTTCGGCCCCATTATAAAATTAGTATTACGTGTAATTCAACAAGCAATACTAAATCAACTCAACTATCTGAAGTCGCCGCTTGGCTCAGAAAATCATTCGAAGCTTAATTCGCACGGGGATTAAGTACATTAATCGAATCGGGAAAGCTAATGCACGCTTGATTGGTTTGACAAAACATTATTTTGTGTTGTGTTTGGCGATTAAGAAAATGCTACTTATGTGCTACCACTGCTCAAATACAAAGAAGAACGCACGCACAAGACAAAGGAAACTGTAAGTCCGTTCCATTTGATACCTATCCTTTGCATGCAATAATATCAATTATTCCGTTAGTCACATACAATAAAATCTTAATTTATGTTTGCATGATTTATTTTGCCAACTGTATCGATTTTTTCAGTCGACATACTTCATTGTAAACGGAAAATATTTCTTCTGTTCGTAATTGTGTAGGTTCGCAAGAAATCTATAAAAAGATTCTTGCATCCCTTATTTCTCACGCCGCCTTTGGGTCTGGCGCATTAAACTACCGTTACCTGTCGGAGAACACAAGGGTTCGTTTACTTCTTAGCATTTTATAATAATATCGTAAATAAATATTGTAACCATGTCTCAAGAAACTGAGGAACTTAAGTATTTAATTAAAAATCGTGGTCTAATTAAATCAAAGGCTACCAGATTTCACAATTGGGTCGAAAGCACTTCCGACTCTAAAGGGTTAGGCGAATTACAATCGCGTCTTGAGAAATTTGAATTGTGTTTCTCGGAATTTGAATCTATTCAAATTCAGATTGAACTATCCGATGATTCAAATTTGGAGCAACATTTGGAGTATAGGGATGCGTTTGAAAACTTATATCATGCGACCGTTGCTAAGGCTCGCGAAGCACTAACAAAAGCTACATCGCCTATTATTACCGGTAATCGTTCTGCATTACAAAGCAACGAAGAAGCAAATGTGTCCCACATAAATGTTCGATTGCCGCAAATCAATTTGGAGTCATTTTCAGGCTCCTATGACACATTTTTAAGTTTCTTTGATTCATTCAAATCACTGATCCATGACAACCACGTACTAACACAGCAACAAAAATTCTATTATTTAAAAAATAGCCTCAAGGGGGAGGCACAAAATTTAATAGCAAATCTTGAAGTAACGGACTTGAATTATTCGGTTGCCCTAAAAACATTGAAGGAGCGCTACGAAAACAAACGCATAATCATAAACACTCATTTAAGAAATCTATTTGAGATATCACCTATTTCTAGGAGTCGCACGTGCAATTGCGAAGATTTCAAGTTAATTTAAGGTGTTTAAAAACTCTAGATCAATCAGTTGATAACTGGGATACAATTCTCATCCATCTAGTTGCCAATAAATTAGATAATGTTACGCGTAAAGAATGGGAAACTTCTGTTACGGGAAGCACACCACCCAATATGTCTCAATTCTTAGATTTTTAAATAATAGACGTCAACTATTAGAAACTTTGGATCATAAAAGCTTATACATCTCAACTAAAAATGAAATTAAGCAAATGTCTCACATGGCCACTAATTCTAACTCTACCTGTGCTATGTGTCAGGGCAATCATTTCATATTTCATTGTAAAAAGTTTCTGGGACTGAAACCCCACGAGAGATGCGCAGAAGTCAAAAGACTACACTTATGCACCAACTGCTTAAGGGCAGGTTATTTCAGCAATGCATGCACATCGCGCTCTTGCCGTCGCTGCGACAAAATGCACAATACATCATTACACATTGACAATCATTCAAGCCCCGGCAGTAAACAAGCTTACAACCAACGAAGAGGACAGGGACAATCAAATAGTGATAAACACAACACGGATCCCTCCCAAAATATAGTGCAAAACATGTCGACACACAGTACAGTTGTTGACAACAATAAAGAAAACGCTGCAACGGGCAGCACCATTGCACATTGTGCAAACACAAATAATTCTTTAACTTTGTTACAAACAGCAATGATTTATATTTTGACTCAAACAACGAGTTAGTTGAAGCAAGATGCTTGCTAGATTCAGGCAGTATGTTAAATTTCATCACCCGTGATTTGGTAAGAAAACTGAACTTACACGAAACGCGCATAAACACGACAATAAATGGAATTAATAACCTGAATGTCACCATAAATTCGAAAACGAATGCTACAATCCAATCCAAAACCAATTCGTTCAAATCAACTGCTTCATTTATAATCATTGACGTCATTACAGGTAATATTCCAACTCAATCGTTTGATCATAACCTTACCATACCACACGGTATTACGTTAGCAGATCCATGTTTTAACAACTCCAGAGAAATCGATATTCTATTAGGTTCTGGAATATTTTTCAATCTGTTGTCTGTCGGACAGATAAAATTAGGTAGAGGTCAGCCTATATTACAAAAATCTAAGTTAGGGTATCTCATATCAGGCCCAATTGCTTCACAATCTCTTAGACGTGCTAGTAGTGCGAATAGTTGTCTTCTTACCACCGCTGCCGCACAGCAATTAAGCTCACAACTGCAAGGGTTTTGGGAAGTGGAGCAATACACTCAATCACATAACTTCACAAAGGAGGAGCAACAATGTGAAGATCATTTTAAGCAAAATCATTCTATCGACGACAATGGCAATTTAATAGTGAAATTACCCTTAAAGGGCAATTACCAGAACATTGGCAATAACTTATTAAATGCTACTAAAAGGTTATACTGGATCGAGCAAAAGCTGTCAAAAAACGAGTACTTAAAGGATATGTACCATGATTTCATGAAGGAGTATGAAAACTTAGGTCATATGACAAAACTTTCCCACGAAGTCGTTAATTCTGATTCCCAATGATTAATCTATTATATTCCTCATCATTATGTTACAAAGGAATCAAGCACCACAACTAAACTCCGAGTTGTCTTTGATGCCAGTTGTAGGTCCCAATGCGAATCATCCCTTAATGATGTGTTGATGGTAGGTCCTAACATTCAGGATAATCTCCTTTCGATACTTCTCAGGTTTAGAATTCATAATTACATTATTACCGCCGATGTGCAAAAAATGTATAGATGTGTTCTCGTGCATCCTGAACATCGAGACCTGCAACGAATTGTATGGCGTTTCGATAGCAATAAAACTATCGATCATTATCAGCTAAATACTGTGACATACGGTACTGCTAGCGCTTCATTTTTAGCAACACGCGTCCTCCATCAAATAAGCCACAATAATAAAACTAAATTTCCGCTGGCTTCTCAAGTAATTAAAAACGATTTCTACGTAGATGACCTCATCACAGGAGGCAACGACATTCAAACGATTATTTCATTAAAGAACGATATTTCACACATTCTATCTTCAGTAGGTTTTCATCTTCGTAAATGGAATTCAAATGCGAGACAAATAATCACAAGTGAAGCTGATGTTGATACAATCGACAGGGCATTTTACATTTCAAGCAGTGCGGACCAAAAAATTCTGGGAATTTCTTGGAATTCCGATAGGGACGTTTTGTATTACAAGGTCAGCTTCGACGAATCCACCAACAAAATCACCAAAAGGCTTGTTCTATCCGAAATTTCGAAGTTGTTTGATCCTTTAGGACTTTTAGGGCCCGTTATAATCAACGCTAAGATTTTGATGCAACGGCTTTGGCAGTTAGAAGTAGACTGGAATAGAATCTTACCTATTGACATTCAAACACAATGGCTAAAATTTAGGGATCAATTAGCAAGTCTAAACGAGTTTCAGGTTACACGTCACGCTTGTCTTAAGGATCGACATGTTTTAGAAATACATGGTTTCTGTGACGCAAGCACTCTCGCATACGGCGCTGTTATTTATATCAAGTCGCGTAGTTCATCAGGCACAATTTCGGTGAGTTTACTTTGCGCCAAGTCACGTGTTGTTCCATTAAAAACGATCACCGTACCAAAATTGGAACTTTGCGGTGCACTTTTACTTTCACAGCTGATAAAGAAGGTTTCCACTAACCTAAGTGTTGAACCTTCGAATGTATTTTGCTGGTCAGACTCCACGATTGCTCTTGCTTGGATAAAATCTGAACCCAGTCTTTATAAAATATTTGTTGCTAATCGCGTGTCACAAATTCAGGATCTAATAAATCAAGAACGTTGGCATCATGTCTCATCAGAGAACAATCCTGCCGACATTATATCACGGGGTCTTAACGCAACCCAGTTAATTCAGTCACAGCTCTGGTGGTATGGTCCATCATTCTTACATCGAACAGTGGCCTGAAAAACCTCATTTAACTAGCACTGAATTAGAGAAAAACTCTGATGCCAAATTCGCTTTACACACTACATTGACGCTTATAATTAACTTTGATATCTTTGAAAGATTTTCGTCAATTAAACGGTTACAAAGGGTTACTGCGTACTGTCTAAGATTTGCAAATAATCTAAGATCTGAAAGGGTAATTGGTGAACTCAGTACAACTGAAAATGAAGCAGCCTTACTAGTCCTCATTAAATTAGTACAGTTGTCAGCATTTCCTCAAGAAATATTCGCGTTAAGGGGAGGCAAACCAGTTTCACCCAAAAGCAAACTCCTATCGTTATCTCCAATTTTGGACGATAATGGAGTTATTCGTGTTGGCGGTAGATTAAAAAATTCCGACTTAAGTTTTGAGCAAGCTCATCAAATAGTCTTGCCCGACAACCACAATTTCACTCGGTTGTTAATACGACAAGCCCACTTAGAGAACTTACATGCTGGGACACAATTATTACTTGCTACAATTCGACAAAAATTCTGGCCCCTGAATGGGAAAAGGGCCATACGTAGCGTGCTTCGTAAATGTATAACGTGCTTTCGGAGTGCTCCATTTCAATCCATTCCGAAAATGGGCGATTTACCAGAGGCTAGAGTAACCCCTGCCAGGCCCTTCAATCGCTGCGGTGTAGATTATTGTGGTCCTATTTTTATCAAGGATGGTAAATTAAGAAATCGAAAAATAATCAAGGCATACATTTGCATCTTCGTGTGTTTTAGCACGAAAGCTGTTCACATAGAGGTGGTCAGCGACCTTGCAGCAGACAGCTTCTTAAATGCATTTAAAAGATTTATATCTAGGCGTGGTTTCTGTCAGCATATATTTTGTGATAATGCTACCAATTTTGTTGGTGCCAGGAATCGCTTAGACCTAATTGCGAAATCGTTTTATGATAGTCTCAACCATGAAAATTTTAAATCATATGCTATCAACCATAAGATCACTTTTCATTTTAACCCTCCCAGGAGTCCTCATTTTGCAGGATTATGCGAACGTATGGTTCGCTCATTCAAAACTCATTTTATCAGAGTGATCGGGAATACTGCCCTTACTTATGAATCCTTGAATACAATCACCACCCAAATTGAAGCAGTACTTAATTCCCGTCCTATATGCCCAATCTCCAACGATCCACTTGATTTTCTCCCACTAACACCCGGACATTTTCTAATCGGCGATGCGTTAAATTCAATTCCTCAAGAAAATGTTATGTCGTTGCCGAGTAATCGCTTGCGTCATTATGAACAACTACAGCGGATGGTGCAACATTTCTGGAAGCGCTGGTCTTTCGAATATTTACACCAGCTTCAACAGCGTACAAAATGGAAAACAGGCAACAACCATTCACCAGCAATAGGTGATTTGATTTTATTGAACGAAGATAACACTGCCCCCCCTGCAGTGGAAATTAGGACGAGTAACAGAAGTACACCCTGGTCAAGATGGAACAATACGTGTTGTGTCTGTTAAAACTAGTGCAGGTCATTTCAAACGTGCTGTGGCTAAGGTCTGTGCTCTACCTGTGGACGAATAATGTTCATGAACAATATTGTATTCTTCCGTTGTAGCTTATTGTAATATCACATTGTATTTTATGTTGAACGCATGGCATTCAAAGCCGGCGGTATGTTAGGATTTAGTATTTTTCTTATGTAGCATCTGTACATTCTTGAAAGCATTGCTGATTTATTTGTACCGTTAGGTAAAAACAAGCTTTAGAACCCTTCCTCAAGGGTCGACGAGTTCGGTTTTACATTCCATCGGAGTAAGATGTACGGTTTACTGTATTGCAACTTTTTTTACTCAATATAATGTTTAATAGCTAACTTGTGTTTCATTAATTATTCAAGCAATCTACAGTCCGCTATAATTATTCAATTTTATCGAACCAGCTGGAGTGTTACTCCACTGTATTTTTAAGTTATGTTGTCTAAATCTGTCGAAAACTTCTCTTAATTGTTCTAAGTGCTCTTGAAGAGATGAACTGAACACAAGACAATCGTCAAGGTAAATTATACACGATTGATCTGTCAGTCCGCGTAAAACTCCATCCATTACGCGTTGGAATGTCGAAGCAACATTTATTAAACCCATAGGCATCCTTTTAAATTGAAAATGTCCCTGCGGGGAATGCTGTTTTCTGTACGTCTTGGGGGTCCATCTGGATTTGATAAAACCCGCTGGCCAAATCTAGGGTCGTGAAATAATTTGCACGGCCTAGCCTATCTAAAATCTCATTAATATTAGGTAATGGGTATTTGTCAGGAATTGTTTCGGAATTTAATTTTCTATAATCTACTACAAGTCGCCATTTTCGTTTACCAGATGCGTCAATCTTTTTCTCTATTATCCAAATTGGGGAAGACCGCGGCGAAACACTATCTTCAATTATGCCTTGATCTAACATTTTCTTTATTTGTGATTTAGCTTCGTTGCGGTGAATTTCTGGGAGGCGATATGATTTTGTAAAAATTGGAGAATCATTTTTTAAATTTATTTTATGTTTAATTTCACTAGTAAAACTGAGGAGAATTCCTTCACAATAAAATATGTCACGGTATTCTAAACACAATTTCTTTATAGCGTCTTTTTCTTCTTTATTGCAGTGATCAAGTCGAAGATCTTTCAAATTTCCTCTTAATTTATCGTCTTGTGGTTCGTCTAATTCTAGGTCTTTTTCCAAATTTTCGATAAAATTTACATCAATATCGTTTATAGGTTCAATTTCGAAAGGTCGAAAAATAGAAATTTTAACAGGATATTCATTTATATTTGTGACTACAATGGTCGCAAAATTTTCGATAACACTAACCAAAGCTTTTTGTGTTTCAAGTCCGTATCCAAAATTCGTGTGGTTTAATATTCCGACTCTATTACGTATTTGTACTGGGATTTTTATTACTTGTCGGCGACGCTCGGTTACAATTATCGAATAATTTGTGAATTGATTATTTTTCATTTCTGGTTCAAAATTTAGAATAATAGGAATAGTCGCATGCGGGGTTATTATTTGTTTCCGGCTTAAGTTAAGGTTAGCGCCTAATTGTCGAAGTAAATCGATTCCAATTAAACCTTGAAAATTATTACTAAATTTGAAAAGGAAAAATTTTTAATAGTCCTTTACGTTAAAGATTTGAAAAAGTGGTATGCGTGCTACTTCTTTGTGAAAGGTTGTATTGTGTGCTGTTTGAATGTTGAAAAACTCCGGGTAAATGAAATTCGTATAAAATTTGTATGCTACTTCAGGATCGATCAAACTACGAGTACTACCAGTATCGATTAAAAATCTAGCATTAATTTCAGGAATAATAATAAATGGTAAATCTTGCTTGAATGTGTTTACGTGTATTATCTCTCGTTGTTCCGAGGCATGACCTGTAGAAAATTTTGTTGAGTAGGATTTACATCATTAACATCGTAATTTATGTTCTCACACGCGTTATCAGGAAACTGGATATAATTTCTACCGGTGTTATGTAGCGACTGAGTTTGAAACGTCTCGTGTGTTTTCAAAGAATGAACGAGGTCGTCGTTATCACAATAAGCATTACAGTTTGCAGTATTACAATCATTCTCACGTTCTATAAAATAAGGGTCATTGCAGTTTGAACTATTTATATTTTGATTGTATAACCTTTGAGATTGAAATTGGGGTTTAATAGTTGTATTTCCGGAAGATGTGTCCATCGGTTCGTCTTTATTAAAATTGGATATGTTACTTGGGTGAACTTGAGCAAATCTTTGAGATAAACTTGCAAAATTTTGTTTGTTACTAAATGGCGTGTTTTGCATACCAAACCTGTTATTAAAATGGGAACTTGGATTAAATGTTCTTTGATGGTTTACAGGGGTGTAAAATCTGTTTGAATGTATGTTTTGAAAATGAGGCTTTTGCGTTTAGAATTTCGAATATGAAGGTTGGTTGTTTTGAAATGTGTTTGGGTACCTATAATTGAAATTGTTAAAATTTTGTCTGAATGGAATGTTAGAGTGATTTGAATAGCTACTAGGCGTCATTCTTGAAATGGGTTTGAAATTTGAATTTGAATTTAAGTAACTATTTCTCTGTGTTAAGTATAAGAAATTTTCTTCTTCGATAACTAATCCCATAGCCTGTTCTAAACTACTAGGGTTGCGTAATCTAACGTTTGTTTGAATGGTTATTGGCCACGAATATATGTTTTAAGCGAAAGGTCATCATAACTTTTAAGTCTAATAGCACGTTCTTCGGCTAAAATGGTAAATGAATTTAATTTTGCAATTATTAAACTCCTTGCGTCTTGGCAACGCATTCCAAAATTATATGGCGTTTCATGTTTATTTGGTCTTAAACTAATTAAATCCGGAATAAGACAATCAATATCGCGCTGATCTCCAAAAGATAAATTTAACGCGTTTTTAATTTCGTCCCAAGTTTTTAACTCTATGCGTGAACCTATTAATATCTGAGCTCTACCTATCAATTTACCTATAATTGCTCTATGCAAGAAACTATTTAACTGAATATTTGTTTGACTAGCAAATACATTAATTACGTTCTCGCAATTTGCGATAAATATTGTCAAGGTATGAGGGTTTCCATCGTAAGGAGAAATGGAATCTAAATGTAATTTTAGCAATTGATAATTTGTTTGTTCAGTTGCCATGTTTGAATTAATTAAGTTATCTAAATTACTGATACTATTTTCTGAGCTTTCCAAAATATTTGAACGAGCCCTTGAATTATTCCCTAAAATATCTACGTTCGTGTTATCTGAACTTGCTTCTAAAATTTCCTCGTTACTTATTTTAATACGTTCTATCAAGACTGTTAAGTCGCTTATATCACAATCACTCATCAATTGAAAATCAATTATAAGATATCAGAAATGGAAATTCAAAGTTAGCTTACATTAATATGATGCATTGAGTTCGCATAATTTTCTTAAACTAAGTGCCCTGGTTAGACGATTCTGTTCCTTCCAAAATTGGGCTGATGTCTGGAATGGACGATTTCGTTCCTTCTCCAAACTGCTAACAAAAATCTTCGTTTCTCGAATTCGAAAGCACAAACAGTTGTTGATTTTCCTAAAAGCAATTTCCAAAGCAATTTTCGCTTGCCTATATGGATATATCACTTTCAAAGTTCTTGATTTTGATTAATCGTTGAAACGATAAATTTCCGGCGATTCGAAAATTTCCAAAATCCCGTGCCGACTGCGCCAATTATGTTTATCACTCTCAAAAACGGTTTTTTAAAAATTTTTATTAGCGTGAGAACATTACAACACTGATGTCATACATAATCTGATCTCTAAATCTAACGCTACCTCTATTTATACTACTTCCTTATCCAATGCATTTGAAATACATAACTTAGACCTATTTATAAACGACCAAACCTAATAAATTTAAATAACATAAACCATCTAGTACTACCATACATAGAAATACCCCATGCCAAACTTAAATTATTAATCGATACCGGATCCTCGAAAACATTAATTAGCCCCCGAACCGTAAAAAAACATTATTTAGATTATGTAGAAAGAGAGCCATTTAAAATTAAAACAGCCCATCAAACGACATTACACCAATTCGTAGCTAATATACCCTTACCGAGAAAATTCAACGTGAAAATGAAACACAAATGTTGTATTTTCGAATTGCTAGAATGTAATAAATTTAAATATTTACTATTTAATATTTAACATTATTTTATTATTTTGGATAAAAATAGAATCATTTTACTATGTAATCGCATTCATCTTTTAGTAGGGAGAAGGTAGAGATGGTGCGTCAGACTCGGCCAAAAACATCTACTTATATGAAATGCTTTTGTGGATCTTATGAAAAGAACGTGGGATAGCAAAATCACGTACTTATAATACCGAAATTGGTTTGTGATTTGGATTTCTTGATTGGAGGTTGTTATTTTACAAAGGATAGAAGTTCACTTGGTGGTTTCATGTTGATAACCTGACAATGTCCCAACCCTTATCGCTACAATCCTACGGTAGTGATAAATGCATGTAATAGGCATTTAAAAAACATTTTACCACGTTCACAATTTATTGAAATCAGCTTTTTCCAACCTTTCAATAATGTGTAACTGATTATCTTTGCTGATTAGAAAACCCAACGACATCGGATAAATTAAATGGGAGATCAAAATTTTCATACAGTAATCAATTTAAAAATTGACCTGCTTTATGCCTTTTAATTTAAATAGACGAATTCACTGAATTTTAGAACAAAAATGGTTAATACTTGATATAATTCATCAATATTCTGACTCTCAATAAAAGGCAACTGTATCCGCAGTTTACTTTAGCGACCATTACTGAATGTGTCTGAGAAGTATTAATTAGAAGTTTAGTAAATATTAGAAGTTTGTTAATGAATTGTAATTGAGTTTATACTGTTAATGAATATATTGATTGCCGAACCCTTTTAATTTCCCCCAAGTTCATTTAGAACCACTGAATTAATCATTCAGTTTTATTGTTTAATTTGGGAAAATGAATCATTACTTTATGTTTAGTTAAAGAATTTCTAATTACTATTTTAACCCCATTTAATAGTGTTCTGTATTACTTGTAAATTGTGAATCAGTATTAGATGGTTTGTTAAACCTTCAAACCATAGGCGTTTCCCTCTCCTTCGCAAGTATACAATCTAACAGATGAAGGGATAGAGTTCGCTTTATGCAAAAACAAACATTGGTCAAAGCTGATACTATTTGCTTAGATCTACAGGACACTGTAAATATATACTTAGTTCCTGAGGATAGGTAAAGATATAACGTAATGGAATGTAAACAATTATTGCAAGAACGGTTCTAGGGTTTATCAGTGCTTAACATTTTGGAGTTTAACACAAATCAACTGGAATTGTATGTTAAAAGTTTATTATGACTATGGTTGATTCTTTTATATTCACAACCACTTACTTTTTCCTTGTTCCTTGAATACGCAAATATACATTCAGGCTGAAGTATATTATAACAAAATACTTTATGCTCTGTACACTACACAAATCAACCTGTTCACGCAAATAAGGGAATCGAAAAGCCTGATTGCAAGGGTGTATCCTAGCAAGAAAAAATGCGTATTAAACACGCTGAAAATCTTAAGACGGCCAAACACCTTTAATTCGTAAGAATTTTTTTTATTGCCAGCACCGTTCAGAACAATTATTATTTATAATACGCTCGTTTCAGTGAATTAAACGATAAATCTAACGACAACATCCGCAAGCATCTGTACCATTCAACACATTGATGCAAGCATAAAGGCGGCGCCGCAGCAGTATCCCTGACCAAGCATTCAAGCCTGGAATTATAATGAAGCATAGAATTTCAAATGCAGTGTTTGAAGATTTAAGTTAAAAAAACGCAAGCGATATCCACCGAGACTACCAAGAATAGTACGAGTGGCTCAGGAGTCAAGATGATCAGTAAAAGAAATAAGGACGGCGAAGGATAGTGAAGATCTTTAGAAGCGGGTAGGCACCTTTCTGGGTTTCTTGGTTGACCTTACGAAAGTCGATGCAACACTTATGAGACTATCTTCCTTCTTGGCCAAAACAATGGAATTATGGAACTATCTCACTGGTTGATGGTCCTACGATGCCAAGACGGAACATTTCGTTGAGTTTCGAATGGGCCACCTTAAGAAAGATGAGAGAAAGAGGGTCCCGTGGTTGGATTGGTTCTGCTGAAGTACAAATATGATGTACCAAAGTAGACTACTTAGAAGAAGAGGTAGTGATGAGAGAATTTAAACGGAACTGTTAATCGGAAGTAGGTTCTGATACAATATAGGTGGAAGCGGAAGTAGTGGAGAACTGTAAGTTTACAAACCATCCCGAAAATTTGGGACCCAGTGTACTTACTTCTAGAAATCGACCCCAAGAACAAGCTGACGCAAAACTTCGGGAATTACAAGAACTTGTAGGGTAATGAACGAATCTCGTAGAGTAAGGCGAAGAGAAACGGAACAAAGGGGAATTTATTTAAAATTATCAACAAGGCTACAGAAAGAGGGAGAGGAGGTATGAAAAGTTAAGTTATAAAAACACAAACGGTGCTAACCGGGACCACCAAGAATAGTACAAATGGCTTCAGAGTCAAGAAAATCAGTAAAAGAAATATTGAAAATTTGGTGTAAATAAGAGCGTTCGTGGCCATCGACATCAGTATATAAAGTCGAGAAAGAATCGAAATTGTTCTCTGAAATCAGAAAAAGGAGAAGCTGAGAATAAAGAAGGTGTAGAGTCTACAACTTGGTCAGTCAAAATTCGCCTAACAACCGCTACTAGGCCTAGCCTTTTTTCGATTTCTATCCCTACACATGTATCTACTATCACTCGCCAGGTCAGGTGTTACAATTGCGATCAAACTAGTCATATTTCAACCCACTGTATTCGTCCACGGGTACTATAAAGCTATGGTTTTTGCCGGAAGAGAGTCACCCGATCCAACTGTCCTTGTAAAATTTCCTTTAAACCTACGGTAGGGTTCTCAGACCGATTTGAAGACTCCGTCCTTTTAATCTCAACTTCTCCTTTATATATATATTTTTCTTTATGTAATTTCTAACGTTCCATTCTTAATTATAAAAATACGTCAATACATGTCCGTTTTCCTTAAATGACTCAAATTAATTTTGCGCATAAATAAATTGTTCTTTTCTATATACAGGGTGGTTGAAATTTTATTGTTTACCACTGATTTAACCCTTTGAACCCACAACATAATCCCCCTATTCCAATTCGAAGAAAACTCACCAACGTTTTCTTAAATTTAAATATATTCATTCCTACCACCTAATTTTACATGCTATTTCTATACACCTATCTACTCACCTAACACTACTTATACCTATCTATCCAACCTATCCCTACTTATCTACCTATTTCTATCTATCTCTAATTATTTCTATCTATCTACACCTATCTTTATTTATAACTAGCTATTCACACCTATCACTACCTTCTACCTAACAATTTCTATCTATTACTAATTCTTCACCCTCTATTTCTGTCTATTTCCTTTTTTTATTTTACCCTTTCGTCATTTATTGACTCTTTAAGTACCTCACCTTTATACTTTTCTACCTATCTTCACTTTTATTTAAGTTTCTTCTACTAATGTCCCTCTGTTATTTTTAACCTTACTTACTATCACTATCTATTTCTTATCCTAACTATACACACTTAACTCTATATCTACATCTTCCCATATTTATCTTATACCTAATTTTATTTTTCTATATACACCTATCTCTATTTTAATCGTCTTCCCTTATTTATCCTATTCCTACTTCTACTTTTCTATATACACCTATCTCTATCTCTATCTATTTAAATTCTACGCTACCATTCACTTATCTCTATATTTTTAGCTATTAAGTTTCATTTCTTTATTTAAATCTGACTCTTTTCTTGATCCTCCAAGTCTTTCTTATTACAATCCTAACACACTTCATCCATATTTTTCCTCCTTCTATTTCTATCCCTGTTACTTCACATAAAATAAAATCATCCTTATTATTCTGACTCTTAACTATTTCTTCTTCAGTCCCTATACTTGTCTGTTTCTTATTCACTATAATTCCCTTTTCTGCGGACAAACCAAACGATACTACCTCAATATCTTCATCTTTTCCCTATACAGAAAACTTTTCATCTCTTCTAGACCCTTTATGTACTATATGCACACCGTAAAAATCTCCTAAATTCAAATTACCAAAATTATCTTTGCCACTTAACTCAGTTATGTCTACTGTTACCTCTTGTGTGTCACATAATGCTGTTTTCGCCTCTACTTTTATTAATTCTGACTCGTTATTCTCTAACAATGTTGCACTTGACTCTACCTCTACTTGTTCAGGCTCTTTGTTGACTACCAATTGTACCTCAGTTAACGTTTCCTCATTACACTCAATTGTGTCGATTTCTTTCACCTCTTCCTCATCTACCTCTATACTATTAATACATAACCCCATGTCATCCTTTGTGACATCATAACTTGCCTTCCAGGGCAATATTCTATCCCCAATCCTAACTACTTTCTTCTACATATCTATTACAACTCCTAACTTCATCATACAGTCGACCCCTAATATCCCTTTAAACTTTAACCCAGGTACAATTATAAATTCTTGTTCACAGCTAACTGAACCTAACTCTACTTTTAAAATAACTACACTATTCACAACAGCAAATCGGTTTTTATTCGGCGCAACCAGGTGACTTCTTTTTATTGGCATTATCCTGTCACGCAACTTATCCTTAATTTCATTGACGAATTCCTCCGATATTAAACTTGCCTCAGCTCCTGAATCTAATAACGCTCCTAAATTTTTTTCAAAAATTTCAATATCAATTATGGGCAAACTAAATTTTTCTGTTATTTCTGGCTCAACCTCTTCCTCTATTTTTAAAAATTTTTTCGGATGTTTATACTTGTACACAGTGATGTCTAGTGGTTTGTCCTTGTCTAAAAATCCTGTCCAGGTCTGGTCCCCCTACTTGGTACAGATCTCGCTACTATCTCCGCATATGTCCGTGGTGTGTCTACCCGGTTAGTGATATCATTTTCTCTATTGTTCGTCGTTGTCCCCCTCATGTCTGGTAAACTGTTTTGTCTTGTCACCTCCTGTCTAGGTGCAGTTCACCTACCTACACTGTTACTCCTGAAAAACGTCCGTCTTGGTTCCTAATTTTGTCTACTGTACCCAAAATTTCTCCCCGTCTTGTGTAATTGTCCCGTCTGTTCTCGAATCGTACTGCGTTTACTTGTCGTTCCCTGTGTTCCCGAGGTCGTCCACTGTTTACATCATCATACCTTTGCAGGTACTCCAAAAACATCTCCCTGTCCACAATGTTTTGCAACGCTACATGTTGCCTCACCTCAACCTCGAAATGTCGTGATAGATACTTGATTATCTGTCGGTCCGTCAATGGTGGATTTAATTGTTTTGCTATGCTATACTTGCGTATAGCATATTGCTCCCTACTTTCTGCAAACTCCCCTTTGAATTTTCCTGTAATTAAATCGTCTCGTACTTGGTCCTGTCGGTGGTCACTTCATTAATGTTTAAGAAATCTGTCCTCAAAGTCATTGTACGTGTCGATTTCCTGTCCTATTAAGTTATACCAGGCTTCAGCTTGGTCTTTCAGTAACGCTTTAACAATATTAAGTTTCGCCTGTTCATCATACAAATGACTAACCAAGTCTCTAATGTTATTGAAAATATCTGAGGATTTACCCTACTATCCCCATAAAATTTCATTTGTTGATCGAGCAACATATTCCCTGTTACGAATCTGGGACCATCCCCCATCAAAGTCGATACGTTTTGTTTAATTCCTGTCACTTCTCTCTCGACTCTACCTAACTGATCCTTACATGAGTCCGTTACCTCAGTCATTTTAACGTTAATTTCGTCCTCACAGAAAATCCTCACTTCTGTCCGTAATTGTCCCATTTCCTGACTCAAACCTCTAATATCACGCTAATTTTTATCTACCCTATTTACCACTTTCCCCATTTTTATCGTTAACCTGTTTTTAAAATCAGAAAATTCCCTGGTAGATTTTTCTATTTTATCTCCTAATTCCTGGCTCAATTGGTCAAATTTTCGATTCGATTCAGCACTCATTTGCTCCACTCTTTTCTTTGATTCTTCACCCATTTCTCTAATCTCCTCAAACTTCCTGTTAGATTCTTCCCTACTTAATCTCATCTCCTCTAACATTCTCATCATCAATTCATTACCTTGTTCCCCTGATTTTGTCTTCGACTGATCCCTACTACCTCCAACTTCTTCCATTTTTCCTGCTTTATCAAATAAGGCACTATCGTCACTTCCAATTTCCACTCCTTGGCTTCTTAACCACTCCTTCCTCTGCATGCATTCAAATCACTCCCACACACTCAAACATTATTTATGAATTTTTACCAGACAGACTCTTTTTCTCAGATCGCCAGATTCCTAGAATAAAATGTTTAAATTTTATTTGGAGCTCGAGCCTCACGTTTGGGTCGCCATAAGATTGCCGTGGAATTGGGGATTAAGCTTTTAACATCGAGCCCCAGCGTTAGGCCGTCATAAAATTGCCGTGAAACCTTAGCAAAATTCTTGAACGGAGCTGGGACAACATCTAATTTTCAAAAATGCAAAAATTTCCAAAAAAAAATCCTTACCATTTTATTTCTGCTTCAAAAACCTTCTGCAGCTTCCCTGGCTAGCTCTGCTGTGCCTCTTCTTGGATACCTAAATATACAACCATTCTTCCTTCGCACTCGCACACCATTCAATAAAATCACCAAATAATACAACAATCATACAACCTTTTATTTACAGTTCTTAACAGATAAATTATTCACAAGTATAAAAAACAGTTTGATACACTCATTACAAAACTCAAATATGGTATATTTTTAAAGTCCTTGATTTTCTAATTATTTTCAAACAAATTAAATAAGATATGAGTAGATAGGCCCCACATATTACCCTAAATTGACTGTACACTGGAGTATGGTGAGCTCATAATAACCCAGTTTAGTTTATATGTGCCTTTTACACCTTGCATAAATTAAAACAAAATTTATAGACCCGTTTACTCTTTACAATCCAATTTATATCCAGAATAAAATTTTGTATGTTTTAAATACACCCCTTTTCAATATTTCACCTTAATAAATTGTCCAGTACATGTATCTTTTCCAATACATTTCTACAACCCTAAATAATCCCCAACAAGTCAATCACACAGCACCAAAATTTCACAAATGTTTATCAAACAACAAAAATTTCAAATAAATTACCTGGAGAATTCTTCAGGCTTCCATTCCTTCGAAGATGATCGCTAGAACACCTCGGCTTCATTACCATTCGTTGTGATACTCAGCGGATCCACAGACGATAACACCATTTGCGAGCCAAACGCCTCGTCTCACAGTACCATTCCATATATCAGCGTACAATCTTGGTTATTTGTGATGCTTACTCCACATAGATCATGCTTTCATTTATTGATTTTCGTGCTTTGTATTGTAGTAGCCGGACCTCTATTAATTTAATATACACTACACGTACTTCGTGTTAATAAATAGATGCCCGCTACTACTGAGTTACACTTGTGAGCACTATATTTACTGTATTAACAACACATACAATACTCACAAAAAGCTCTACTGTTATGGTGGTCAGCATTCAGTACTTTATCGTAGTAAAGTAATATAGCAGCGAAGAGAAGACAAGAGACAAGAGAACGTTAATAATTTAGATTGAGTATTTATATCGTTTCAAAACCCCACACGGGACACACTTCAAGTGAAAAGCTTGTTTTCAAATCTAAATTCTAAAAATTTTGCATACAACCGTCTTGAAAATTCCTGAAATTTACTCCGGTCTACGTGCCGTATCCTAGAAAGCGCTCCCAACCTTCGCGTGTGTCTACGTTTGCAAAACTGTCTGTTTTTATCCAATGATAAAATTCTCTGTCATCACAAATCCCGCCTAAACTATATTTATCTCTGTTTTATGCATGTCTGCTGTTTCGTTCAAAACCCCACTTGAGTTTATAGAAAATCGATATTGATGACACTCATTTCCACTCCACGTGTATGCCTACGTGCATTTTCAATCCCAACGGTTTTATATCTGTCTCTATCTGTTGTATATAACCGATCGTGCATTTCCTTCGCTCTTTAAGACGTTTGTTAGCCTGTTGTTCATACCAAACTGACGGTTTGACATAATTTCTATGAAAACCTATCGTAACACATGCTTGACTTTTAAAACGCAGGTGTTCGTTTAGCACAACAATTCCTAGAATTTATATTTCGTCGTATTTGTATAAAACGAACTACATTTACCTTGGAATTATTGATTTTGTTACGCAAGCACGTTCTCTTATGCTTATACGGGATGATTAAAATAAATTAAAATTAATTATGCTTTAAAACTGTTTTTCTTTATGTAATTTCTAACATACCATTATTAATTATAAAAATACGTCATTACATGTTCGTTTTCCTTAAATGACTCACATTAATTTTGCGCATAAATAAATCGTTCTTTTCTATATACAGGGTGGTTGAAATTAATATATATATTATTATATATATATATATATATATATATATATATATATTATAATATATATATATATATATATATATATTGTTGTGATATAATTGTAATAACCTGGTGTCCTCTTTTGTAAAATAAAAAGTTAAAATTTTTTTTAGTCAATTTTTAATTTAAGTTTGAGACCCTCGGCTAGCTCAGTTTTAATCACGCACGGAGCTTACGACAATATGACAACAAAGCTTTTAGGTTTTCCTTCTACCTCTAATTCTTGTTTCTTTATGCCAAAACACCAGTACGCACAATTACTATAATTTTCTCAAAAATATTTACAATGTGTGAAATGTTTAAGAATTCTCTAAATAGAATTTCCTTTTAATAATTGAATAAAAATTCTTTCAATAATTATCATTCGCAAAATTAATCAAAAATCCAGCAAAAATCGCCCTTATTATTATTAACTGAAGCCCCATTAACACTTATTACACTTCTTTCAAAATTTACGTAATTTATAACGTGTATTAAAAACGATCTTTGTTGACCCTCGCATAAAGTTTCCATGAAAGCAACTTTTAAATTATTCAAATTAGAAATATACAACGAAATATTCACAAATAAAATAACCAAACATTCAGATTGGCTAACCTGTTGTTTCAAGCTCGAATCAGTCCCTGTAACAACTGCTCCCGTATTCAGCTTAGTGATTTAATAGTCCCAACGTTGAATCCAGATCTGCTTTAGATATAGTCTGTATTTTTCCTAAAATAGCTTTAAATTATTTTAGCGTCCTTTGTTAAACTTCCTGGTCAGGTCCAGTAATTAATAATTGAATTAAATGCTTGTTTAATTTCCTTATTGGATCCAGTAATTATTCAGAGTCGTTTTTAAAGGATTAAAACGACTAAACTCATACAATTTTTCATAATCACCATTGTACTTAACAATAAATCTTTTCTAATTCTTTCACGTAAATATTTTCTTTTAAGTGATGTGGACTAAGTCTTAATTCATGTTGAACTGATTTGTTTACAAATCCGGTCGTATTTAAAAGGATCGCCTATCTATTAACAAGCGCAGAGTTCAACGATTATGCTATTGGACGTGATTCCTGCCTACCAGATTTTGGGTATTTCTATGGATTTTTGCCGTCTACACAAAACTGATGCGCTACTTCCAGCACGTAATACTTTAAGTTAATGCATTTGTTCTATTAGATTTTCTCATTTCAAGCTTACGTAAATTATTGTTTTGTACAATAAATTTGATGAACTTTGCTTTTATCACCATGTCATGCCGTGTTTATTTGTAATCTAACAGGTGTTGGATTTTACCTTTCTTAATATAATTTATGTATTAAATTATATGCGTTTTCTATTACACATTTTTAAACCTGCTTGTTCAATTGAGATTCTTAGCGTAATGATGATGCATTATTCATGCGTATTGTGTTTAAACTTCCGTTCACATTGTTGTATGACTTGCAAAATCGTTTATTTAATCACATCTTCTAAAGTATTCTACATCTCTTAAATTAATTATGACTATGGTTTATGTACAGGGCGTTGTCATTTACTTTCCTGCCTAATCGTTGTATTTTTTATTTTCTTCGTAGAAATGTCTAGTTTTCAGAGTGCTCATGTTGTTTTAATGAAGTGCACTATACTAGAGGTTTTATCTACCCCTAAATGACCTTATTAACACAGCATTTCTCCCCCAAATTAAAACAAAAATTTTTTGAATAATGCTATTTTTGGCACCCAACGTGAAAAAAATTCACATTAGTCCAAAATTAATTTGTTTTTATTTTTACTATATACACTAACTCCTAAATTATTTTTACACCTCTATTCCTATTCTAATCTAACCTATTTTATAACTACACACGTATCTCATCTGAATATTATATGATATTTCCTAAATAATTACTATTTACACAAACCCCTATAAATCTATACTAAGCACTTCATCTCCCAGTAATCTAATTCCCATTTACCTATACTTTTCTATTTTACATACACCTATATTGAATATTATTATCTTCCAATTCCTAGTTATCTATACTTTTCCATTTCTCATAAATTAATACTAACTATTATAATCTCCTAATGTTTCAATTTCTATTTATACATATCTCTTCTACTTTTCATAAATTTATACCATGCATTTTATCTCTCCATAACTCAATACCTATTTACACCAACCTATACTAAGTCTTATAATCTCCTTATAAACTATTTCCTATTTTTATCTATCCCTATTCTATTGTATTTATTCTACTGTGTTTATTCGTTTTCTCGATATGGATATAATAAGTTTATGTGGAATTTTCCCCTGATCGTATCCGAATTCAATTCAGCTCATATGTGTTTCCAGCTATGCTTTTGTTAACCAAGAATGGACCTATGTATGGCAGCTATAACTTGGCACATGTGTTTCAATGCCTTCTTCCAACTCTCAAATTCTTTACAATCACCTTATCTCCTACTTGGAATACAGTTCGCTTTTTTACCCTCTCATTCAGCTTTTCTATGTATTTTTGTGCCCTCTCTTGTAGTCTTCTTCGAGCCCATGAACGATCGGGATGTACTCCCCTCATTAAACTTATGGGGACTTCTTCTGTAACCGTGCGTGGAACATGATTTATGAACGTCTCCACCTTGGGTAGATTGTTTTCCCAACTTCGGTGGTTCTGATGTGAAGTCATTCGCAGGAAATTGCACGTTTTCTGTATGTATCGTTCAGCGGAATTTTCTTGGGGATGTGGAATACTGCAGAAGACAACTCCTATTTGCTGATTTTCCCAATGTGCTACAAACCGAGCATTGCTAAAATAGGTAGCATTGTCGGCTAAGATTCTTCTGAATCTCCCCTCTTCTGCTATAAATCGTTCTAGTTTATTATTGATCGTTCAAATCATATTAGTCTCTTGTGGGAAACAATCGTGTATATTTTGAAAATACATCTACCACCACTAGGAGATGTTTATTCCCTCTTCTACTGGGTACTAGATTGCTTAGATAGTCTATTACAATTAAATCTAAGGGATTATCCACTTAAATGCTCTTGATAATATTCTGGTTGATGTGGTTTCTGTATTTTCCCAAGGTGCAAAGACGTCCTTAATGAGCCTTAAGTTCCTTCGGGCATAGAAGTTTTCTCTAAACAATAACCATGGCTTTCTAATTCCCAAGTATCCATATTTAATGTGCAATTTTTTATGGTCGACTTAGCAAATTCTCTGTCCAACATATACAATTTCTCGCCATTCAAATGCTTTATTCGAAAGCCATCAATATTCTCAAACTGCTTATAGTTGGGAACTTCCCTCAACTTGTCCTTTATAAATTGAATATCTTCACTATCTTCTTGCATAGCTGAAATTCTTTCGTGTAAAAATATTGTCTCATCCTTTACTAGGTGACACATCGCTATAAAAATCTCATTTGTTTTCAGATTACTGTTTATTTTATTTCTGCTGAGAGTATAATCCACTATATTGTTTTTACCTTTTATGAATCGGATCTCAAAATCAAAATCCTGTAATAACAGACCCCATCTGTATACTCGATTATTTGTGAACCTTGTGTTAAAGAGCGAACACAAGGCCGAGTGGTCCGTCTCAACCACGAAACGTCTCCTCATCAGGAAATTAGTTTTGTAACCGCAAAAACGACTGCTGCCATTTCCTTTTCACTGATTGTGTAATTAAGCTCATGAGTCTTTAGGGTTCTGAAGATGTATGAGATGGTTACCTCTACCCCATCCTGAATTTGACACAGTTCCGCAGCCAAAGCATTGTTCGACGCATCTGTGCGCACAATGAATTCTTTTGTGAAGTCCGGGTGTCTCAAAATAACGTGCTCATGGAACTGAGCAATTAGGCTTCGGTATGCCTCTTCATGAGCTTCACTCCACGTCCATCTAACCCCTTTCTTCAACAAAGTGAATAGTAGAATGGCTTTTTGCGAAAACGACGGAATAAACTTTTTGGAAAAATTCATCACCCCAAGAAAAGCCTTTAAAGTCCGTATATTCCTTGGCCTAGGATATTCTAATATTGCTGGCAACCGATCTTTATCTATGAATATACCCTCAGCACAGATTTGGTATTTCAAGAACTTCACCCTGTCCTGGAAAAATTCGCATTTCATCAGATTCAGTTTTAGTCCTGCCACATTTAATTCCAGTAATATTCTCTCAAAATGCACCAAGTATTGTTCTATATCGTCGTTAAATATTAAAATGTCGTCTACATAATGTATGCAGAATTCCTTGAATAGTCCCAAAATGCTTTGCATTGCCTTAACCAATGCAGCCGTACTTGAAGACAGACCAAAAGGGACCACTTTAAATTAATAGATATGCCCTTCTATGGAAAAACCCGTATATTTCCTTGATTCTTTTGCTAGCGGGATTAGCCAAAATGAATTTTTTTAATCAATTTTCGTAAAAATCTTCTTATTGCCTATCCTTGCCAAAATGCCGTCCATTGTTGGTGGACAATTATATTGTGGTTTGGTACTTTGATTAATCCTTCTCGCATCGAGACATAGTCTAATGCTGTCATCATTCTTCTTGACCACCACCAATGGATTAACAAAGTGTGTGCTTGACTTCTCTATGATACCGTCTCGTAACATTTGTTCAATTTCATTTCTCACTCTTTCTCTGTATGCCGCTGGAATGGGATATACTTTTGTATTAAATGGTTCTGTATTCTCCACTTCTAGTCTATGCTCATAACCCGTCGCGATTCGTGATTCTGACCCTATTAATTCTGCGTATTTCTCCAATAATGCAGTAACTTTACTTTTCATATCACCTGGACAGTTAATATCTTTATTTTCATTTTTTCATCATCTGAGTTCCCCTTAGATTGATTTATACTCACACATTCACCATCTACTCTTAATTCTTTATCCCACTTGATGCATTTCCTTTTGCATATTACCTCCTTGCTTTCCGCATTTATTTTTATCGCCAACTTATCTATTATATTCATTCCCCATATAGCGTCCATTTTTAATCCAGGTACATTCATGGATGGATATATCATAAAAAGATCAATTTAAACATGAAAAGGTCAACTCTTTTTGTATAAACTTTCAAATTTATAAATTGAGTCCCATGTTGTTGGGCGCCAGTGAAACGTTAATTAATAAACCTTAATTTCTACCTAATAAATATTAGTATTAAGTACATAACTATATGCAATGTATAACACAGAAGTCTTTTAATAAAGATATGAAAACCAAAGAATCTAGTCACTTTTGTTTATTTTAGTCTCTTCTATAAGAAGTGGACATATTCTCGAAAATGTCCTTTTGATTATTCGCTTGGAAGTACGAATGAATGCAACTCCGGAGATACCATCGCTGCCAAGATGCATGGCTACAATTCGTCCAAGTTTCCAATATAACGAAGAAAATTTATCATCTTTGATAAGAACCATTTGATTCTCAAGTAATGTATGTTGATTTTTGAACCATTTTACAAGAGTTTGAAGTTCACCTATGTATTCTTTGCTCCAACGAGCCCAAAAATGTTGTTGAAGCTGCTGAATGTTTTGATACACTGATATTCAGGAGACTGGAATGTCTGCTAAACGAGGATCAGCTATCGAGTTTGCTGTTAGAAAGTATGAAGGAGTCAAAGGATTGAAATCTTTTGGGCCACACAAGAGAGATGATAAAGTCTGGAGTTCAGGAATGCCTCCACTTGTGATAATAACGTTGTAAACTCCTCAAATGTTAATAAAGTTTTACCAACAACTCTCTTTATATGATATTTGCTTGACTTTATCTCTGCTTCCCACAATCCACAGAAAATTTGGAGAGTTCGGAGGAATGAAGTGAAAATTTATTTCATCAGTAGCAACTGCTTTTGTTAATTCAGAATGTTTATCTTTTAACAATTGACCTAACTCATGCAGTTAATACTTAGCACCATTGAAGTTAGTGTCGTTGTCAGAAAATATATGTAATGGTTTTCCACGACGAACAGTAAACCGTCTCAATGCAAGAATAAATGACTCAGTTGTTAAGCTAGTGACAAATTCAAGTTGTACAGCTCTTGTAGTGAAACAAATGAACAAGCATATGTTGCTTTGGAAGTTTTTGATCCACGACCCTTTTTGTCTTTATGAGCAATGGACCTGCATAATCTACGCCAGTAGTCATAAATGGATAGGTAGAAGTAACACGCAATGAAGATAGATTACCCATAAGAGGATTTAAATTTTTTGAAGAAGCACGAAAGCAAGTTACACAACGTCTACAGATTTGATTAGGCAAATTTTTACCTGAAGTTATTCAAAATCGTTCTCTTGTAGAGGAAAGCACCAATTGAGGTATGGCATGTAAAAGTCTTACATGCTCAGAAGAAAGTATAAGATATGATAATCTGTGTTTGCCAGAAAGAAGTACTGGGTGCTTCTTGTCAAAAGAAAATTTCGCAAAGGTCCACTCACACGAATGACACCATTATCATCTAAGAATGGATTCAATCGCAAAATTTGACCACAAGTTTTGATCAATTAATTTTTTTGAAGCATTTTAAGTTCTTCCTTGAAGGAATCCCTTAGAGCACATTTAACTAGTTGAATAATAGAACCATTAATCTCACTACCACTGAGTGGTCCCAATATTCTATCATTTGCAGATGTACGGCAGTTATGAACAAACCGTAAGCAATAGGCCATTACACGAACAAGATACGGAATTCTAGGGTAATTATGAAATGATATGAACTCTGTCAAAACAACTAAACATTGAAAAATTTGCTTTAGTTACAAACAAACGGTTTTAGAAGTGTGGGATTGGTTTTCAACCAATCTAACACAATAGTAGAATCAGTCCAAAAAAAGCGTTGGCAAGAATCAAGATTCAGAGCATTGGATGCTTGTTCCATTGCCCTAGCAAGCACTTGAGTACCACATAACTCAAGATGAGGTATAGTGGTTGGTTTCAGTGGAGCAACTTTAGCCTTAGCAAACAGAAAGTTGATCGAACTGTCACCCCTTTTATTCTCAGAACGAAGGTAAATACGAGCATCATAACTTGTTAGTGAAGCATAGCAAAATCCATAAATTTGTACCTCAATATGATCACCGATAAAAACATGTCTTGGTATTCGAATATGATTCAGAATGACTAAGTTCGAGCGAAACGATTTCCACCTTGACTGTAACTGTTGTGAAACTTCTTAGTCCCAAGATAATTTCTCTAACCACAATTGTTGGTAAATAATTTTTGTTACAATAGTACATGCACTCAATAACCCCAATGGATCGAATACCTGAGCGATTTGAGATGAAAGTAAACGTTTAGTAATTGCACCACTGTTAGGTTCAGGAATAGAAAACAATAATGAATAGGAATGATGTGATCAAACCAAGCCAAGTGTTTTGGTATATTCATGTGAGCCTAAATCGAGTACATTAAGATGAATATCCAAACGTGAATGTCTATTAAGAATCCAAGCGTCATTAGACGCCCATTTCTTCAATGTGAAGCCACCAGACGACAGAATTTTAAACAAAGCTTCAACAATGTGATAAGCATCTTCCAAATGGCCAAAAAGCGCGCAGAAGAGGTACCATAAGTTACCATATTCAACTCATAAGTTCTGATGGGTTTATTAGGATTGGATCGCCGCAAAATGCCTTGCAGTGACCGCTGATTAGGATCAACTAACACTTGATGGTACATTTTCTCATTGTCCGCTGAACTAGCATAAGTATGCTTACGAAAACGAAGTAGAATAGACACTAAGTCCTGCTGAATGACTGAACCTACCATCTGAAGCGAATTTAACGATTGACCCGAAGTAGTTAACGAAGAACCATTAAACACAACACGTAGTTTTGTCGTAAAACTGTCTTCATTTAAAACCACATGGTGCGGAAGATATAGTCCATTCGCTTTAACTTTAAGATGACGTCAAATATAGTAATAAAGTGTTGGCAACTGTATACAAATAAATACCTAGAATTGCGCATGAAGGATACTGCCATTTAACATAATAAAGGTTGGCAGTTCTCTACGATGTTGCCACCAATTCCTCTTGTCAATCAGAATATTCCTAAATCTTTCATTAAATATATTATAATTTAAACTTACATTGGCAATGTAGCATTCCATCCAGTTGTGACGTCATTCTAAAGTTATATCGAATGGACTATAACACGAAATTCCATTAGTATTCTCATCTACTAAGGGCATATGACCTAAGTCTTCATACTCGGCCATGAACCTTTTATAATGACACGCAAATTCTCATTACCTTAGAATCGTTGTTCAAGATTTAACAATTGCCTTTCAGCAATGTGCCCTGAGTCGCCTAACAACTCGGGTGCTTTTTTAAGCGGAATAGATATAATGAATCCTCTCTCAGAAGATCACTTAGTATTCTCGACAAAATGTGCTTCGCAGGCGCTTTCTTCTCTCGTAAGTGATTTCGCAGATGGAAATTGTTCAATTTGCCAAAAACACTCTAATTGATTTTGAATTTCTTGTACGAAATTGCAACGAACTATACTACGTTTAGATATTTCTAGATACAATTCAGCCACAACAAGTTTTCTGTAATATAGGAAGATTAGTGCCTAGATGAATCTGCCCTATACACAACAATTCCCAAAAGATGGGTATACCAATTAGAAGATCTATGTGACCAGACTTACTGAAATCTGGGTCAGCTAACTTTATGCGGTTTGAAATGTCTAACATCCCTCTCTGGAAATTAAACCCAGGTGAACCATTGGTTATGCGATCTATAACCAAGCACGAGACTTTAAGTTTGAATTGTGAATTCAAAGACTGTAACTCAATCTAAAACTTCTCTCTGATACTCGAAATAGTACTGCCAATACCAGCCACATTGATATTAAACAGGTTCAGTTTGCAAACCTAATTTGCGACAAAGATTTACAGTTACAATGTTAAATTGCGCACCTGAATCAAGTAGCGCTCTAACCCTATGAATGCAACTGAATTGATCACGAATATCTATACACGCTGTAAGAAGAAGCATTTCAATAGAATTGACAGCAAGGGTAGCCGTGACTACACTTAACTGCGGTTGTAATTCCACATTGCTTGTTTCAGGCTCTGCGAAATGAATAAGCGAATGATGCTTGGCCTTGCAATATTTGCAAGTCTATTTAGAATTGCATTGGGTTAGAAAATGCACTTTACGTAAGCAATTGATACAAGCTTTAAGGTCACGTACCTTAGAGCTTCTCTTTTTTGGATCGAGCTTTAAGAACTCTTCGCACGATTGTATATTGTGAGCCTTTTTGCATAAGAGGCAAGACAATGAACTATTCGTATTGGTATTATTGGCAACGTGTGCCCTTGTATGTTTGGGTTTATCCCTAGCCACTTGTAGGGTTTGTTTAGACTCAAATGTCTAGAACAGATCAGCTTTGGATTGCATGAATTTACAAAGGTCACTTAGAGTAGGTAGCTCATCGCCCGAATCGGTTCTATGAGTTTCCCAGTCTCTCAAAGTTCTAGAATCTAAAGCTTGTGCGCCCAAATACATGAATATGGACTCAAAAAGTTTGTCCTCTGTAGCTATACCTTTTAAAGCATTAAGGTGCATGTAAAGATTATCGTGAAGTGTTTTCAACTTTTGAGAAGATTCTTTTGACATCTGTTCAAAGGTCAACATTTGTTTGATGTGGTTACGAACCAACATGCGTTTGTTATTGTACCTCTGACACAACGTATTCCAGGCTACCTGATAGACTTCCCCTGAGAAATCGATTGATTGTATTGTCTGAGCCGCGAGCCCATGCACACGAACGCAAATAGGAATATTTTTGAATTGAAGTGATTCGATCATTCATATGTATTAACGAAGTAAACAGATCTCTAAACCCAAGCCAATTTTCACTACGACTATCGATGCTAGGTAGATTTATGGTGGAAGTCTTGAGTAGGAGAGTTTGGCTTCGAATGCCCAACCCCGGATTAGCCACTGTTGTTCTTAACACAATTGGTTTTGATGGACCCCGAATTAAAACCACCGGTATTATTTTCAACACGATTGTTAATAGACCCCCAATTAGAACCACCAGTACAGTTTTCAACACGATTGTTGATGGACCCCGAATTAGAACCACCAGTATTGTCTTCAACACGATTGTTGATAAACCTCGAATTAGAACCATCAGAATTAGGTTTAACACGTTTGTTGATGGACCCCGAATTAGAACCATCATAATTAGGTTTTGAGGCTTCAATAAGCTGAAGCGCATGCCCACGTACATCATTATACGCAGCTTCGAATTCTGCTCGACTCTTAAAGTCTGGCTCCGCAACATCACCCAAAGTATCTATTTGTGATTGGCTTTGCTTGAAATCCTCAAGCAAACTGGTCATATTAGAATGACGCTCCTCTAATTCCTTCAATTTGTTACCAGCAATTGGTTCTTTTCTAATAAAGGACTCTTGTAACGGTTCCTAAAAACGCTTAAAATTGTTAGTTTTTGCTTTAAAGTAGCGCGCTTTCTCTTTAAAGCTTCCATTTTGTAGTGATCCGTAGTGTTTTTAAGTCGATTTCTCATTGTTGATAATTATTGCAAATATTATCGTGTACATTTTGATATTTGAAGGTATTTGTTAGAATAGCTCAGTAACCACTTGCAGGTTTCTAAACGCAGTTCGTGACCTTAAAATTTACATCATTAGGGGCGCATGTGTACGGACGATCGATCTAGTCAACAGGGTTAAACGACTTTGTTTTGAGATTTCAAGATGGTAGGTTGAAAGATTTCACTTGGCGGTTTTTTATTAAAGTAATGTTTTATGTTGATAATATAGTGTCTATTTAAGGTAATCCGATTACATCTTGTAATTCCAGCTTTGTTTAGAGTGTGATGTTGATACTTATTGTAAAACCATTAGTTATTTAACTATTGAGAGAAATATATTTATGGGTTACCTGTTGCTTTTGACTTAAAATTTGATGTGGATTGTTTAATATGTAATTTCAGGTGAATTGACTATTTTATCGAATATGTGTAATGTATAAAGGTGTGTTGTTCGGTTTAACAACCAAAAACTAATATTTATTTATTTAAATTGTTTATTTAATATCTAAATCAAAGTAAAACTAATATTTATTTATTTGAAATAATGTTGATTTTATATTTAATGCAGAGTTGAAACTACAATTGCGTTGCACTTATTACAGAACAATATCTGAGGTACCATTACTGTAATTTTACGACAAACAAGGAAAAGAACTGACATCACATTAAATCAAATTATTAGGCAAGTTTGAATATGAACAGTATTATATTTCTATGTTAAACGTTTTTGTTCTGGTTTTAAGATAGCAATTAAATTTAAACACAACGTTGTTGTGTATATTTTTTGTTTGTAATTTGTAATGTCACCATATGTTTAATTTTTAAAAGGACGTTTTAACCGATGCAATCATGATTAATAATTTTTACCATTTGCTTACTAGAGTTAATATATTTAACTAATATGCACTTATATAAAGATTTAGCGCCTGAATCTGGGCTTGTATTTATGCTGAAGAATTTTGGGATATGTATTTGCTGTCAATATATTTTATAATGTTTGATATTGGTGATCCATTTAACATTTTTATTATGTGTAAGTGTTTTAATTCAGCATATTAATCACATTAACAACTGCACTGCTCATATCTTGGTTTAAACGTAATTATATGTTTGTTGTTTTGTTTATCCTATTATCTAGCCGATGTTTCTATATAATTAACTAGTATTTAACGTTTGTGATTATTGTTGTAATGTAATTAAATTGAACCTCTGGTATGATCGACCATCTTGTACCCTTCGCTTCTGCATTTATAACTAAGTTGGAAAAAGTATATTTAATAATAAGCGTCTTTTTAACCATGCGCAATCATACCATAAGTTCATTTCAACGATTCATGTCATCTTGTCAAGGTACTTGTAGTGGTACCCTTTTGCATATAATAGGAAGTCAGCTAACCTATGTTAAATATTTTGTAACACGGACTGGAAACTGTTAACGTATGTATGTGGGCGCGTGTGTTCGAGCCTTTTGGATATTACTAACATTTTATATCCATGCGGGGAGGAACATTGGTAGTCAAGCTGCAGGTCATCTTCCTGGTGTTCCCCCTCTTCAACTTTAGCTGGGTAGTATTGACCTAGCCGACCTCAGTACCTACCAGAAAAGACTAACTGGTTTACACTAACGTTTCTTCAGTTGCCATGTGTGGTATGTCTGGGTAACAGTTGACATCCCGTCAAATTCAATGATGGTGATCTGGGGTGCTTGTACGTACCTGTCCTTGTCGAGATGTGCCAAATGCAGTTGGAAGTGTGAAGGCAGTTTGGGGTTTTCTCTGGCGTGCTCTTTCCCCAAATCGCCCAGGTTGAGTACAGCACTGTTTGCTTTGAATGTCATTTTTCTATGCTTTCATGCGATTGACTTATTTAGTGGTTATTGTTTTGATTAAAAGTCAAGTTAGGTAAATTTAGTGGTTTTATTTCATTCAAACCTTCCTGCCTTAACGCCATCTTCCCAGTGTGAACTTGGGTCACATGATAACAACACAATGTAGGAGTCGTCGAGCCACTGCCACTAGATGTTAGATCATGGAGCCCGTTTGGATCAGCCTTCAGGTCGGTTACACTAAAATTTTAATGAAAAGTACATAAGTAACACAATGTAATGTAACTTAATACTAAATAAAACACATGTGCACGCCACTGGTGCGAATATTTTTATTAAACATCGCCTAAAATAAAAAGGAAAGTTTACCTGCACGCCATTGATGCAATAAATTTAATTCAGAAAACAATGTGTAAATAAATTTAATTGTGAAGGTCAAGGTTAGACCTGAGTGCATGATTATTGGGATTGATTGTGATTATTTATTACCAAAGTTAAGCAAACACCACAAGAGTATTTTTAGAAATTTCCATGAACTTCTAAAGCTGTATAACTTTGAAGTATTTCAACAAGTGAAAGCACAATAAAATAAGGAATGTATTAGAAAAAGATACACTTTACCTATCCTGCATATTCTCAAACCAGTTTTATTTTTAGAACAGCAAGTTTTAACCTTTCTTGTTATTTGTATGCATTTAGGTACATCCCAGTGTGACGTTTTCAATAACCAATAAATAAGTAATTAATACGGCTGAAGCGACCAAATATGTTTTATGGTAATGTGCCTGTTCAATTGTACAGAAGAAAAACAACATTAGTAGGACTATATTGTTACGAGCTACTATTAGGCAACCCGTTAAACACACAAGCGCTGTAGGCTCTGCATAGTCTTCAGGATTCGAGAATTCTTCTAGCAATCAAACACACAAAACGCCGCCAGCACTGTTTATTGTCAATAGGCCGGGAAGCATTTCGTAATTACTAGAGGATGAGTCATATCTTTAACTCAGAGTATATATAAGACCGCTAATAAATGCAAGGGTCAGTCTATACTAGAATGTCTAATATAAATTATATCGTTGTAAAGTAATAGTAGTTGAGCTTTTGGAAGTTCAAGTGTATACATAAATGTTATATGCTGTGTCTAATGTACATTCAGCTTGTAGTATACATAAATAGACAAAGTGTATAATAAATAAATAGTTGTGTTAGGGTTGTTAATGGACCTATGGTAAGAAGTTAGTTTAAGAAGATATTAGTGCTTGTAAATTCATTAGTGTAATAGTGCTTCATTGTTAAGTGGACTGAAAACATCTATAAATAAGGCATATACTGTTCATTAGACTTGTGAACAGTGAGTAATAAAGACTCTGGTTATTACTTGTTTTAAATGAAAGAAACGCGGTAGCAGTAGCCCGTTACAATAATTATGTTTAATTCTTTACATTCAAAATATACTGTAGCGGAAAACTACTAACGCGTTTCACTAATTTAAAACAAGTTGTAATAAAAGTTTTTATTACTCACTGTTCACAAATCTAATTAATAGTATATGCCTTATTTATAGATGTTTTCCGTCCAATTAACAATGAAGCACTATCACACTAATAAATTTACAAGCACTAATATCTTCTTAAACTAACTTATTTAGGATCGGTCCATTAACAACCCTAACACAACTATTTATTTATTATACACTTTGTCTATTTATGTATACTACAAGCTGCATGTACATTAGACACAGCATATAACATTTATGTATACACTTGAACTTCCAAAAGCTCAACTACTATTACTTTACAACGATATAATTTATATTAGACATTCTAGTATAGACTGACCCTTGCATTTATTAGCGGTCTTATATATACTCTGAGTTAAAGATATGACTCATCCTCTAGTAATTACGAGAAGCTTCCCGGTCTAATCAGAATAAACAGTGCTGGCGGCGTTTTGTGTGTTTGATTGCTAGAAGAATTCTCGGATCCTGAAGACTATGCAGAGCCTACAGCGCTTGTGGGTTTGACGGGTTGCCTAATAGTATCTCGCAACATTATTAAAAGCACATCTTGTGCTGTGTACATGATGAACTCTTGCGCACAACAACAATGTAAAAACGGAAGTGGCAGACGCAACTGCCCATAAAATTAATAGTGGGGATTTTAACCCGCTAATTTCAAATTTGTAAAGTAAACAATTCTAAACATTAATATAATCTAAAAGTTTTTTATCTATTTTCTTCTCTCTTCTATAAAATTTAAAACATTCTAGAAATTCATCACGTTTCGGTGCTAAGTATGATGTTAAATTGTTAATAATTTTATTGTAACCTATTTCTTTGCTTTACTTCGGTGTTATTAGCGATTATATTATTGCTATTGTAGGTGAACCATTTAACATTAATAAAATAGTTCTTTCTACCAAAACTATTTCATTTTTTTCAAAGAAGAAATCTAATTGCATTTTCCATTTCTTCTAGAAATTTCCAGGCATAAGTTTTGCATATTACCAATTAAACCCCTTGATCTGGCCGCAACAACTGGTGTATTATCAGGCATTGTGTAATAGATTTCCTTTAGTAGATCCTTAATACGCGTTTTAATTCTATCGAATGCTCCATTGTTATGTTCTGAGCCGCCCACTAAATAATTAGCCGAAGGATAGCTTAAAATAAATTAGGAGACTAGGTTCATGTGTATCTTAGTGTTACAAAATGCTTATCGTTACTTTAATATTTACTACATACTTAGTTATTAACAATGGTACTCGACACTCCCGCTAAGTTAAGTTCTTGCTTTTTTGTCCCCGTAGATAAACCGATATTTTTCAGCCATACTCCGGCCGTGTTCCCACTCCCACCTAAGTCTTAGTACAGCACGGATGCAGTACCTTTGTAAATACTTCAATACATAACAGGATAGTTAAAAGGCAAAGTACATGTTAAGTTTTTACTTAAAACTTGTATTAAATAGGTAATACATTATAAAGTTTAGTGAAAGCAATTTATTCATATTGTATTGTATTGTTAACTGCTACAAGAAGATAAATTTGTTACCAGCTTGGAATGAAAATGGAAAAATGAAAATTAAACTTTTCACTGGAGCCTAATCTTTACTTCGTTAATCTGTATTAAATTACTAAACATTTTATTTTATAAAAATTATAAATATCGTATTTAAAATTAACTTTATATGACAATATCCAATTAGTGCACGTCATATTATGTATGCATTGGCGACACTTGGTAAAATTTAAAGCCCTAGTATTACGTTTTCCTTTACCTTCCTACATCATTAGTCATGTTTTAAGTTTTTGACAGCAAAGACGACAGATAGATAATGCATATATTTTTTCAGTGCTATTAAAAAATTATAGTGAACTATGTAAGGGAATAAAATTTAAATAATTGTAGGATATTTCCACTACGTAATGTCAGATCAAGGTCCACCACCAATAGTTCCTGAACCAAGTACTTCTACTACGCTCACACTGGTTTCAGTTTCTGACAATCAGGTAATCTTTAACAAATAAGACGGAAATTGCGAAATGTATTAAGATTAAAGCCTAATAGTTAGTTGCAGTTATGTTTTTTTCAACTAGAAAAATATTTTTCAATTTAGCGAATTCTTTAAGTCGAGGTTGTAATGTTCGTAGTTATAAAACAGGCATCGAATTATCGCCTTTAGATGGAATTAAAGTTCTAGATTTAACAAGAATAGTAGCAGGCCCATATTGCACTATGATTCTAGGTGATATGGGTGCAGAAATAATTAAAATTGAACGTCCAGGAATTGGTGACGAAAGTAGAAATTGGGGTCCTCCCTTTATTGGCGATTCAAAGGAAACATGTTATTTTGCGTGTGTTAATCGTAACAAGAAAAGTGTTTGTGTTGATTTGAAATCTGATTTAGGACGTAAACTGATATATGAACTAGCTTCTGAATGTGATATTTTAGTTGAAAATTATATTCCTGGCAAATTGGACGAATTACGTCTAGGTTATGAGCATATTATACGCGTTGCTCCTCAGTTAATTTATTGCTCAATTACTGGCTTTGGATCTTTTGGTCCATATCGTAATAAACCAGGCTATGATGTAATAGCTTCTTCTATCGGTGGTCTCATACATATTACTGGAACTAAAGATGCACCTTCAAAACCTGGCGTGGCATTAGTAGATATTGCTTGTGGATTATATGCACATGGTGCTATTTTGGCAGCTTTATTTAAGAGAACTCGTACTGGTTTAGGTCAAAAACTTGATTGTAATTTATTAGCAACCCAAATTGCTTCATTAATAAATATTGGTTCTGATTATTTAAATGCTGGAATAGAAGCCAAGCGCTGGGGTACGGCACATCCAGCTATAGTTCCATATCAGACTTTTGTGACCAAAGATGGGTATTACACAATAGGAGCAGGTTCAAACGATCAATTTGCCGATCTGTGTAATAAAATTAATGCACCAGATTTACCACAGAATAATAAGTTTCTAACCAATAAAGACAGGGTAGCTAATCGGAGTGAATTGATCGGCCTTTTAGAAACGATATTCAAAACAAAAACAAACCAAGAATGGACACAGAGATTTGAAGATGCGCAATTTCCATGTGGACCTGTAAATTCACTTAAAGATGTTTTTAATGATCCACAGGTTATTGCATTAGAATTAGTACAAGAAGTTCAACATAAATATGGAAATAAAATTAAGGTCATTGCTCCTCCTGTTATTTATGGCGATGGTGGTAATTTTATAAGGTTACCACCACCAGCTCTAGGGGAACACACCGATGAGGTTTTAAGAAATGTTTTAGGATACTCTGATGATAAAATAGATCATTTGCGAAAAATTAAAGTTATTCAGTAGTAGATTTTTATGTACTCGTGCTCGAACTTGTACCATAATACACAGAGATATAAGTAGTTGATAGATGTTTGAAAATGTCTAAAGAACTTATAAGGCATTAATAAAATTTCGAACTGTTTAAGCATTAACAGTTATACTGATTATATATGTTAAGGAATGCAAAGTGTAACTTCTTGGTGACTAATATATTATGTTACGTAATTGTAGTACTTGCATTTATTTTGCTAATAAGTAGTTATAAACAGAAAAAACTACTGTTCAATTTGCACAATGAAGTTAAAAAATCAAATTACAGGTTAAAATATATTCTCTCGGTTAGTTCATAAGAATCGTGAAGGTAATTTGTAACAATTTTTAAAAATTGTGTTAAATCAGTAGGGTAGATCGGGGCATTAAAGCTAAATGCATGTTTTTCATACACAATTATATCAAGACAATTCAGCTTTATTTTGACACATTTGAAAAACCTCATACTATGATTTTCTTTTATGTATTAACGAGTGACGAAAATGACATTTTTTAAGCATAAGAACAATTTACCAACTGAGACAAAGCCGAGGTTGTAATATTCGCGAGCTTCAAAAATGATTTTCAGCAAGTACAACACTATACTTTTTATTCAATCCCGGTTATGCTATATGTACTAAATTGAAAAATAGCATGGACAAAGGCTTTATTTTGTATTAGAAGTAGCAAAAAAACTCAACTATAATTGAAGCTGACAGTTCTGAATAATGAACGTTGTGTGTGTTTTTATCGACCAACAGCATTTTAAAACGGTTAATCGATTAAAATACACTAACGTGTAATGGTTGCCAATTGTGCTGGTATGAAAAATACAATGGACTTTAATCTGCATGGCCGTTGTTAACTGCATAAACAGAAGTTCACTATTCTTGAGGCGTTTTCAGCATTGAAAGCCACATGTTCAAAGCACACCGAATTAACTCATACGGTCACTCCTGTTGTTAAGTTGTTAACATACTCTGTCTAATACTCGTCTGATAATGTGCACACGAAACAAAAGGCACTTGCATGCACTCCTACCAATGTTCAAATTTGTATGTATAAGGTATAGGATATGCGATAACAGGGAAGGAGCTTTGATAATGTTAATAGCAAACCAGAATAATATAATGTGATAATAAGTAACCAAAAATACTATAAAATGCATAACATACCGCCCACCAAAATAAGAATGAACACTTATTTTAACCAATGTAATTAAATATACACAAATGCGTAATACCACTCAAAAACATTAAATAATAATGAATGCTTAATTCCAACAAAAAAATAATTATTGAGAGAGAAAAATTAATATTTTTTTTGTTAAGTGTCCTCTGAAGGGTCAGGAAGCACTGAAACTGCTTCCACTACTAAGAAATGACACGGTGCTAAATAAGAAAAATCTTGAGAATTTGTACTCAATGAGCGCAAGGACGAGAATTAAGTATAGCCTCAATCTGAATTAGTACGGTATTGATTTCCTCATACGAGAGAATTTGAGCACCGATAACCTTGTTGAGATGACTCTTAACTGACTTGATGCCAGGCTTCCACAACCCTCCGAAATGAGGGGACGACGGGGAATTGAAAATAAATTCAATACCCTCTGCGGTAGCAACATGTTGCACAGGTTCTGCCCGTTCACGGCAGCACCAGTGAAATTTGTGCCACAATCACAGTAGATTTTGGCACAATTACCATGGCAAGCAATGAAATGTCTCAATGCCACTATAAAAGCAGATGAGGACAAATTCGAAACTAGCTCTAAGTGCAGAGCCTTAGTTCCAAAACAAACGAATAAACAAAGATAAGCCTTTAATGACTTTGAACTACGAGTGCAGCTCATGGTAATTGCGAACGGTCCACCAAAATCAACCCCAGTGTGGAGAAAAGCTTTACCCAAAATGGTGTGGGTTGCCAGTAGGTCACCCATATGGGGTGGGATAGGGAATTGTATTATACGAAAACAAATGATACATGCCTTTAGACATTTTCGAACAGCCTTTTTTGCGGCCAAAATCAAAAAATTTTGCGTTAAAAGAAATTGGGTTGTTCTAAGACCAGGATGTAAATATTTTTGATGACAGTCCAAAATAACAAGATCTGTCAAACGATTAGTACGAGGTAATAGGAGTGGAAATTTTTTCCCATAAGGTAAATTTGAATTTCGAAGGCGATCGCCCACCCTGAGCAAACGATGTCTGTCCAAAAATGGGGTAAGGGGTGTAAGCTGTTTGCTAATGGTTTTCCTCTTTTCAATATTCTCTAGGTCATTATAAAAGAATTTTAATTGAACTCTTTTAACCAATAAATGAAGCTCGACTTGTTGCTGACTTGAAATGATTTGCGATGCGTTTGAAACGAGAACCACAGGGGGTTCCAAAATGCGAATGCAATGAAGGACGTAACATATAATGCGACAAACTTTATTTACATCAGAAAATTTGTTTAATAAGAAATCAAGAAAATAATCCGAAATGATAATATTCAATGAGATAATTCTTTTTCCAAATCCATAAGTGTTGAATCCACTTTAGAAAATTTCCTCACCGGCCAATCTGATTGTGGAAAAGAAAACTAAGTAGGACCGGACCACCATAAACGATGCTCTACTAAGTCCATGACTAGTAAACCCTGAGAGGCACAATCTGCTGGATTATCTTGAGACGTGATGTGGTTCCAAGACCCAGGAGGAATTCGATCATGAATGTGTGAAATTCTATTACTAATGAAAGTTTTCCATTGGTAAGAAGGCGACCGAATCCATGATACAGCCACTGTAGAATCTGACCATGCAAAAATCGATAACTTAAGTCGAACCTTATTAATATTGAACAAAAACTTGATCAAATCTGATAAAAGTACCGTGGCAGATAATTCTAACCGAAGCACAGAAATGTGTTGAGTAGGTGCAACCTTTGATTTTGCACATACCGACGAAACTTTGATATTACCATTTGCGTCTACCAGCCTGAAATAAACTACTGTGGCGTATCCTTGTTCGGAAACATCGCAAAAGCCATGCAACTGAAATTCCAGACAGCTATCAGACAAAATCCACCAAGGAATTTTTGCCTTAGACAATTCTTATAATTGATCAAGGTATTCCTTCCATTTGACAGTGACATCAACAGGAGGGTCGTCATTCCAATCGATGCCCCGAATCCATAAATATTGAATAAGGTGTTTTGCAAAAAAACACCAACGGGGTCAACAAGCTCAAGGGATCAAAGAGCCGTGCTATTTCTGAAACCATGTGTCTTTTGGTACAAATCCGATCCACCGGATTTACTACATAAAAAAATTCATCAATGACGGTTGCCACTGAAGCCCCAAAATTTTTTGCGAGAGATTAGTTGAATCTTCGAATGAAAGTATCTGTTGATACCTAGCCGATTCAGGTACTACTTTAATTACGTTACTGTTCTAATTATGCAACGTAAATCCACCCAACAAGCACAGTTTGTCTAATTCCAAAATCAACTGCTAAGCTTGTTCGACCGATTGTGACTCGGTCACGACATCATCAACATATGTATCGGATTCCAAAGCCTTAGCAGCTAAAGGAAAGTTTGATGATTCAAGACGTGCCAGTTCTTGGATCACACGCAATGCCAAATACGGTGCTATTTTGACACCATGATTACTGTATTTAGTACAAAATCTGAAATAGGTTCTGTAGGATTAGACTTCCAAACAATTTTTTGAAAGTCTCGGTGTTTCTGAGAAATCAGAATTTGTCGATACATCCGTTTGATGTCTGCAGTGATGACAATCGGATGTAAGCGAAAATGCAAAAGTAAAGCCAATATGTCCTTTTGTAAGGAAAGACCGGCTAGCAAATGGTCTTTAAGAGACCCACCAATGAGAGTAGTTGCTGAAGCGTCAAAGACTACCCTTAAGTTTGTTGTGTTACTTTCTGGTTTAATAACCGCATTATGTGGAATGCAATATGCTGTCGAATGATGCGATGATTCCTTCATACTAGAAGGAATGAGTGACATGTGGCCATTTTGTAAATAATCTTGAATAAACTCCCTGTACAATGTATACAGTGGAGGGGCTTTTTGTAGACAACTTTCCAATGCCGAAAATCTACGAAGCGCGACTTTCCGAGAGTCCCAAAAAATGGGTTCCGGACCATTAAACGGAAGTGACACTATAAAACGACCCTGCTCGTTTCTAGAATGTGTTGCCAAGAAATGCTGTTCACAGGCTTCTTCTGCAGAAGAAATCTTGTGGACATCTGGAATACCTTCCAGCTCCCAAAACCGACGAATTATTAGAGTATCCAAGGGTTCTATTAGTACACATACTGAGGTACTATCTGCTGCAGGAGAAATGATTTTCCCTGTAAGAACCTACCCAAATTTGGTATGAATCACAACTGGTTCGTCTACGGTTCCCATACGAGTCTCATAATGAGTGTACAAAAATATCTGCACCTAAAAATAAATCAATTGTGCCTGGCTTATCAAAATCAGGATCAGCCAACGGCAAGTCCGCTGTATGCGGCCAATGGTTGCAACTTTTGTTATCTGATATAGTCACCATTGAAGTGTGATATTGAGATTTTGTATAAATTGCAGTAGGTTTATTAAAATGTGTAGATTTACTACTTGTTTTAGAGTTTGCTCATATATAGACTACTAACTTCCAAGGCTTTAACAGTGCCTTTCAACAAAGGTTTTTAACTGCTTATATGTGGGAATCAAATTTAAACCCACAGCATTGGTTTCCAATTTCAATAATTTTAAAAATTCGAAATCCAAATTTTTAGGGAATATACGAAACTGAAACATATCCAAAACATCTACCTTAGCTTGCTCTAAGCATGCCAAATTTTCATCAAAGCAATTTATGAAATCTCTAAGCTCTTGGTGAGAATTAGGATTGGCCTTAGGGGCATTTTCGAAAGCCGCAAAATGTGAGTTTACCAAAAGTCGCTTGCTTTCATACCTTTCAACCACGGTATCGTATGCCAACTTAAAACTACCCCCTGTAATAGGTAAACGTTTAATTAAACCTTTAGAGCCTGAATCTAATGTGTCCAGAAAGAAATATAATTTCTCTACGCTTAATAAATTCTTGTTATCAACCACAAGATTTTTAAAAAGCTCATTAAAATGCATAAAATCTGAAATGTTGCCAGAAAATTTTGGAACAGATATCCGAAGAAGTCTTATGTTAGACACGCTTGTTAATTGAGAAAATTCTTGTGTGTCGGCAAGAATATTGTCTTTCTTGATTTTGAATAAATCAAGCTCCACTTGTGCCCCACTCTTTTTTATTGAAATGACTAATCCATTCATGCTAAGTAGGTATTAAGGCCGGTCTGACTTCAAAACGTGTCCACACGTATGCTACGTTGAAAAAATGTAAATGCATTCAGAAAAAATGTGGAGCTGTTTTGAATTCGTATTAGATGTTCTCTAACTAGAAGTAGAAGTAGGTCAGATGCAAATATCGCATCTAAGTCAATTGTATTTAATTAAAGTGGATTCTTATTTAGGTTTTTTACTTTTGTTTAGAGGCTGCAAATACACACAGGCCTGTTTGACTTCAAAACGTGTCCACTCGTATGCTGCGTTGAAAAAATGTAGGTGCATGCAAAAAATGTGGAGCTGTTTTGAATTCGCATTAGATGTTCTCTAGCGAGAAGTTATAAAGTAGATCAGATTCAAAATATTACATCTAAGTCAATTGTATAAAGAATAATAATAATCTATAGGAACACTGTGGCACGATTTAAATAAAATTAAATAAAAACCCTTAACCACAAAAAATATTTAAATTACTAGATACGATACACAATTCACTTGTTTGTTGTTGAGAACACCAGCCTGCGGGTGAGGAGAATATCCTCGATAGTGTTTAAAGCAACAATATAGTAAATTGTAGGTTGGGAAGGTTCACTTCAGCCTAAGTGATGAGGAGAATATCCTCTGAAGTGTTCCAGAACAACAGCTAATTATTATTATTGTTGTTGTTGTTTTTTTTTTGTTTTTTTTTTTTTATAAATAGGTTTCTTACTGATGATGACCACATAGTGGTCGAAATACGTATCTAGTAATTTAAATATTTTTTGTGGTTAAGGGTTTTTATTTAATTTTATGTATAAAGAATGCTGTATTTAATTAGAGTGGATTCTGATTTATGTTTTTACTTTTGTTTAGAGGCTGCAAATACATATAGGTCTGTTTCAATTCAAAGTGTCCACAGTAGGAAAAGCAGCGGTGGTAATCAAGGTCAATCCTATCTTATATAAGTGAGAAATCTTTGACTAGCAATCATAACAACATAAATTAGTTAACAGACTGTTGTGTAAGATAGAAGCAAGTAATTAAATACAATATGGATTTTAATATTCTTAATAAAACCACATATCGCAAACCTTATGTAAATTCAAAAGATCTTGTAGTGAATAAGAGGTTTGAAGTTTTGAAAGTGGAAACTGTCAAGACAAAATATGGAGAAAGAGTTCAAAAGTATATTGCCATCGAGATATTTTGAATACCTTCAAGCACGTGGAGTGAAACAATTAAATAAAAGTATTGGCTCGAACAAACACGTATACATAACTAGTAAGGGATCGATCGGTCTAACTGTCAACAGAATACAACTTAAAATCTAACTATTTATAAATGAAAAAGTATTTATTAACTCCCGTTCTTGAAGTATCTGCTGCTCGCTTGCAGCCAGTTCTTCTCTTTTTTGCTTTATTATTTCTAGTTCCAAATCTAGACGACGCAGTAGCTTCTCTCCACGCTTTTTAAATGCATTAAGCAACTTTACTGTGTCCTCTTCATAGGATTTGTCATCCTCACAGCAAACAGTCATATCATGTCCAGGACATAACCTTTTCTTAGCCAACATGTTTTTGCCGGATCTGTGAGCATAGCATAACAGATTATTGTAGGTTCCCCTTTTCTTTTGTATACTACCTGATTTTTCTGAGAGGATCAGAATATGCCAACGATCCAACGATAGCCTCAGAATTTCCAGAATGTTTTTTTTTATCCTAATCTAATGTAATTAAAAATTAGTAGTGCTTGCATAAATATAAATATATTCTAACGTACATGTATGGTTCTGCTTTACTATGGAGTGATCATTGGTACATCTGATTTCGAGTAGAAGAACTGGTTGCGGTGGAACAACAGGAGCGGCAGACTCAGACATTTCATTGCTCTTAAAACGCGCAAATCTATCAATATAAAAACGACATGTATAAATGTCAAAAGCACTTATTGTGATATATCTATTACGTCACTATCAAAAATAGCAGCAGTGTCAAGTTGAGATGAAGATCCAAAACTTCTTTAATCAAGTCTTCATTAGAATGAAATATAAATTGTTCTAGAACTTTCACTATATCGTTGGTACTGCTACTATTTTTGGTCAGTGATAGGTTACTCATTTTTTAAAGTTGCTAGTAACTAGGGATGGACACGAACCGAACAGGTTCGAGGTTCGGTTCGATTTTTCGAACCGAACCGAACCGGACATTTTATTTTCGAACCGAACCGGCAAATTTTTCGAACCAAACCGAACCTGGCTCAAGGTTCGGTCCGGTTCGGTTCGAAAGGTTCGATTTTTTAAATAAAAATTTAGTTTAAAATTTTAATTTTCACTAAAAACATGTCAATCTTAATTTCTCCCAAACGCACATTTTAAAAATCTCTAGTAGCAAGCATATAAGAATTAGAACGATTTTCTAATGCACATGGTCATCGAGTTTTAAGGCAATAGGTAAATAATGTAATAGGTATTAGTGATACATATCTAATAAATTTTGTCATCGAGCCACGTTTGTAGATCAAAAAATTCTAGATTAGTTCGATTTGTTTAATGCTCCTTATTTCAAATTGTTGTTTGTTTATAACTAGTATTAGATATTGGAGAAACTTGAAATGATTTTGAAAGTTTGGTTTTAAAAACAAGTTTATTTTATTTAATGAACAGAAGTCGCGTTGAAAACCATCTTAAACATATACAAACCGAGGTCACGGTCTAGAGACTACAGAAGTTTTCAGAATAAACGAAACGATTTAATTTTTAATTAAGTATGCATTACTAATCCATCATTTTGAATTTTTTACTTTTTATGAAAACCAGCTCTCTATTAATATTTAAGAATGTGATCTTGTAGCAAAAACTAATCTCCTTTTCTTTTGTACACAATCGCTCAACAAATAGTGTTACAAAACGCATGGTATGATAATATTTACGGTTTATTTATTGTGGCCATTACCAGTGTCCTTAGAAGTAGCCGATACTCCAAAAGAATGACCCCAAACTTTCTCTCATGACCAAGGGTTGAAGTTTATGACTCATGGGGGCATAAACTTTTCAATCAATGCCGACATAAAATAACACACTATAATGCAAATAATAAGCAGACATAATGTCCGTGCCATAAATACTGTTATATTTTATTATGAAAAATGTAAACACTGTTTGAGGTAGATTTACGATTCTTTTCGAGAACCATCTGATATTGTCTTTTAAAAGAAATAATAATAAAGATAAACTGACAAACAGCTTTTTGTGTGTACTGTATAAGAAATCAGCAACACCTTATTTATTGTCTTGATACTTTTTTTATACTAACTAAAACAAAAATAAAAGTAATCGCAAAGATCGTGTGATATCGTTCTTTCACGGTAAAATGACATTAGTAAAAATCATCAATTATTAACACATTCTAAATTTTAGAGGTGGCTTTCACTATTAACCTAATTGTAATTACGCTTTGTTAAAGAGAGTACGTATTGAAAAATCAAACCTGGACAAATAGTATTAATATGATTTATGCTACTAAAATCTAAAACATATTAATGTTGGGTTTATTTGAAAATAGCAGCTACTAAATATAAAAACTACATTAAACATTTAAATTGTCGTAGTTGAACGCACTAGTTGTTTAAAATATCAAAATGTCCAACCGGTTCAATTCGGTTCGAGGTTCGGTTCGTTTTTTTCGAACCGAACCGAACCGGAATATATTTTTTTTTACCGAACCTCGAACCGAACCGGACTAAAAAATTTTCGAACCGAACCGAACCTAGGGCAAGGTTCGGTTCGGTTTGGTTCAAATCCATCACTACTAGTAACTAATAATTATCCAGCAAAATAACGAATTTGGTTCATTGTCTGAAAAATTGCAAATATATATATATATATTTTTTATAGTTAATCATGCAAGGTATTCATATTAAAAAGAAATAGTCAAACTGTTGGCAAGATTTCGAATTTGCTTTATTTTCTGAAAAAATTGCAAATGTCTAATTTTATAGCTAACCATAAAATACATTTTGCAATTGCTTTATTTTATGTAAAATTGCATATTTTCCGTAAACAGAGCATAAATGAAAAATACAAGGTCGTATCGACGCTACTGTTAAGAATAAACCTAATTAGATACTTTGCTTTTATATATATATATATATATATATATATATATATATATATATATATAGAACTAGATTTGTAAGTGCTAACGGTTGGAAATTATAAATTTTTTGTTACTTTTCTCCTGAACCTTCTTTGGGAATTAAACCACTCATGGTTGAAAATCGTCTTTATTTATCTTAGGTCATGAATCAAAACGTAAATAAAGATGATTTTAACAACTGCTTCCAAAAGCAATTCGCTATGCAATTATTGTGATTGCATATGAATAAATGCTCTTGCAATTTTGCATTATTCTGAAACTTGCTTATCGATCATAAGTTTTATAACATTTTGTATACATTTTTTGTATACATAAGAATAAAATCTTTTACAGTTGTTTTGCTTACGTCAGAACATATTTATGTATAAATTGTTAATAAATCTCTACATATATTAATTATTAAGTAATTTTAGCTAGTGATGTAAAGAACAACCATCATGAATTCTGAAACGGTGGCCAAAGTTAGTAGTGATATTTTAAAGTTAACAGTGAAGTGTATGAATCTAATTAAATCGGTTGATGAAATTATCAGGCACATCATCATTATTAAGACGCACATAAGTTTATTAAAACTTGCAATTAAGGACAAGGTATACAAAGACAATCGCCAGGAAAATCCTAGTAGACTGGAGTCTAATTTGGCACATCTTAAATGTTACCTTGTACGATGGAAACACTTGAAACGCTTTTTGGAATACCAAGGTAAAGGTATTGATGCAACGCTTTCTAGAAGTCATAGGCGAAGGCATTTGGTTTGGCATGATGTAGAATCCTGCTTTGGAAGTCAAATAATTACGGGACTTATTACCAATTTAAGTTATAAAGATCCTCTAGTGTTCTTAGACAAGGTGTTCGCTAGTTTTAAACGCAAGGTTGTTGCTTGCTTAAAAAAGTCAATGTTGAAAGTTAATGTAATATTCACCGCTAACTTTGTTAAGCCCACAATTGATGAAACAGATTTGAAGACGTTTCCTACTGCAAATCGTCACACCGATATAAACAACAATCTCAAGCAGTGGTATAAAGAGAACGTATTGGTCCAGATATCGAAGCGATTGGAAGAATTTAGCGAAAAGGATTCAGGTTGGGCAATCCAAGAAGTTTTACACTTGAAGGTAAATATAAACAATCATGATTCGCTTAAAGGAGTATGTTCATCGTTTATTCCGGTTCCGGACTTTATAGCAAAAAAACGAGCTGTGGTAAATGTAATAAATAACGACCAACATTGCTTTCTTTGGGCCTTAGTTTCCGCTTTACATCTCGCTAAACAAAATCTTCATAGAATATCAGCTATCTACATTTTGATTTAGTATTACGCTACAATTCCATTCAGTTTCCAATTGCATTAAAAGACAAAAAAATTGAGAAGGTCAACAATCTCGCAATTAACCTATATTGTATAGAAAATACTAAAACACTCCCATTTTGTTTAATTGAAAATTTAGGAAAGATAGAATCTATTAATCTGTTAGTTTTAAATAACGATTCCTTACAATATTCTCGCCTGACAAACGCTAATGATAATCACTTTCATTTTACTTGGATTAAGGATATGTCAAAATTATTTGCAAAACAGTTGGCTTCACATCGCCCTAGAAAAACTTTTTTGTTATAGATGTTTAAATAATTTTAATACAGCAGCATTATTTAAGCATCATTCGAATCATTGCGAAAAACAGAATACTTGCTCAATAAGATAAGAATCTGAAAAGTATCTAATATTTAAACATTTTCACTACCAAGAAAAGGTATCATTTGTAGTTGATGCAGATCTTGAAAGTATATTAGAACCATGCAATGGGCCGGAGGTAATATTAAACACAGTCCGTTACCAAAGACATATACCCTTTAGTGTAACATACTATTTGAAATGTTCGTATGATAATAAATATTCCAAATTTCAATTGTATCGCAGAAAGGATTGTATAGAATGGTTTGTTGCTCAATTGAAACTGATTTCAGAAAAGACGAATAAAATTTTCTACAACCCAAAACCTATGAACCCTTTAACAGAAGAACAAAAATCAGCATTTAAATTTGCCCTTCACTGTCACATTTACAATAAACCTTTTAGTATAGATGATATTAGAGTTCGCGATCACTGTCACTTTACAGGTGAATTTCGAGGAGCGGCTCACCAAGATTGCAACATCAATTATCATAATTCTTATATGATACCAGTAGTTTTTCATAACTTATCAGGCTACGATTCGCATTTCATTATTAAAAAAATTGCGTTAGGGTTTTCAGGTTCGTTAAGAATTCCACCAATAAATAAGGAAAAATACATATCTTTTACAAAATATGTAAAAGGTACGAAAGTTAGTTTTAGATTTATTGATTCATTCAGGTTTATGGCATCTAGCATCGAAAAATTAGCTTCCTATTTAGGTGATAATATAAAATCTATCACCAGGGAAAATTATAACACTGATAATGAGTTTCGGTTACTTACGCGTCAAGGCATATTTCCCTATGATTGCATTAACTCTTGGGGTAGACTATGAAACCAATTTGCCCTGTAAAACAGCATTTTTTAATTGTTTGCGCAATGAAGAAGTCTCGGATGAAGACTACAATCATGCCAAACACGTTTGGCAAACATTTAATATAAAAACACTAGGGGACTATTCAGATCTATATTTAAAAACAGATGTACTGCTCTTGACTGACATATTTGAAAACTTTAGAAAAACTTGCATGTTCACGTTCATGTTAGATCCATTTCACTACTTTACGGCTCCTGGTTTAGCTCTAGACGCAATGTTAAAAACGACGAACCTTAAACTAGAGTTGCTTACTGATATAGAAAGACTAATGTTTTTAGAATGGGGAATTTGTGGTGGCGTTTCTCAATGTTCGAATAGAGTCAATCCATATCAAGTGGTCCAAAGGTGGTTGCTTGACCATTTTAGAAAAAATCGATATTTTTGCCATCAATTACATATGGAATCAGTAGTTCAAAACAATTTTTAAAAATTTTTTAGAGTTATCCGTTTGAAAATGGCGGCCATCTTTGTTTCACGGCACATGCTGATTTTTGAGTTTGTAAGCTCCTACGGAAAACTCATTTTCTCAGGACTGGTAAGTTATAAACTAATAATTAACACACCATTGTTTTCCTTACAGTCTGCTCTATCTTTTATGTCCTCTTCACTATTATACTATTTTGAAGTCCAATACTTGGAAACTGCTATTGAAAACAAATTTCATTTCTCAAGAGGCCGCTTTTAAGGGTAATTTTTTAGCACAACAGGATGTATATCAAAGTTGATTTTTGGCATGATAATAAACCTAACTAAGTAGCTTGTATTAAAAGTACTCTTAACCCTGATATGTGTTACCTTATTTTTTTATAAATTTTTAAACTTCAAATTTTTGAAATTTTTGTTAACTTTAGGCTTTAATATCTCTGGTGGGGGACTTGATAAAAATCTAATTCCTAATATTAAGCCACAATTTAAAATCCAACCGAACTATTTATAAAGTAATGAAAAAATGATAGTTATTTTATCAATTACTTTGGATGAATAATTTCCAGTCATTTTTGCAGTTGATACAAACAAAAAAAGTTGAAACCACACAGTGGTAATGTGTCAATTTTTGATAGTGTGTAGCCACTCTGTACCAGGTATAGAATTTTTGAAACTTTTCAAGCAATATATCTAAACACAGTCCTCATCATCAGTTTCATCTTCTTCATATTTAGAGAAACCTTTATATTTTGATTTTGTGGATGTACCATTTTTTTCTTTGTTTGTTTTTGCTGCACAAAATAGATTTTTAGTTGCTTTTTCCTTCTGAACCTTGGCAATATGTATCTTCCGCTGTTTTGCTTTATCCTGCCTTTATAGGCATATCTGTTACAATAGCAGTTTGCTTCATTTTCCTGCCCGTATTGGTTCCTTTTCTTGGACCTGCTTTTTCAAACGGCCTAACATTTTCTGGCAATGGGAAAGACCTTATACCGGATCTGCCAGCAATACATTGTACCGAGGGACAGATTTGATGCAGAAGTAGCAGCAGCATTTTCTGTTGATGAATCAAAAATGACGTCAGTTAGCTCGGATGTTAGAGTTAAAGCTGTAGGAGCTGGGGTCTGTTGGTTACATAAAAAGACATAAAATCTGCATCTGGAAATTTTTCTGTATTAAGAGGGTATATCCCTGAAACTCTGGAGCTGCCTTTGATATTCACCAGGGAACCTGTCAAGAGAACTGCTATCGATAAAATACCTGATATATCATATATTGTCATTGGATGCGCATTGGTACTCATCAATTAATCACAGGCATTGTTCACTAACTTTTTCAATGGACCGTTCACGTTCCTTCAAGTGGCTGCAAAGGATAGAAGTGTTACGCCATTATTTTTGCAAAAATCTAACACTACGGCTGAGAAGTCCGAATCATGGTTATCTAAGAGCGATAGTCATGGTCTTTATGGAGAGCATCTAGCATAATGAACAAAATGTTTAACAAATTTCAAAAAAATTTTCTCAACTGTGCAAATAGAGGTATACAGTTACCAGCAGCATTTACAGCTATTGCCATATTGACTTCAGTTACTCATTCACCATATGTCATTTTTCCTTTTTGTGGAATCCTCATCGTACAACTACCTTAGTAGGCTTGTGGACTGTAGTTATTCTGGTCTCATATGCGTTCAATATATGTGCTGGCCCGATATTCAGGCATTTCATAACAATCGTCAAATTGTTGAAGAATGCTTCGACGTTTGATTTAGTCAAGCCTGTAGCTGTAGCTAAACTTGTGGCTTGAGCTACCTGAATGGATAAGGTTTTGTATCTTTTTTTAAAAACCTGAAAACCAATCAACTCTTGCCATTTCTGGTTCAGGCCAAGAGAGTGGAATTAGGCAGTTGCAAGTTACAGCATATGTGTATGCAAATCTTCTCACTTCCTTCAGCATTAACTCAAAGTAAAAATGTATGATTTCTTCAAATATTCTACTAGCCGTTTTTCCTACTCCAGTTTGAACACCTGCAGGGATGAAAATTGTGTTAGAATTTATTTCTATTGGACTGATGATGTACAATAAAAATCTATGCTATCACAAGCATTTTGTAACTCACCGACTGTGCCTTAGCGTAGACAAATCTTCGGATGGAACATCAATAGGGCTATTAGATATTAGCACTGCATTCGTTTCAACTCTCTCTCCTACTGTTTGTTCAGATGCTGGCTGTAGTGTCAGCCATTGTCTTAGCTACCATCTCCATTAAAGGTCCATTGAAAGACTGCAATTCTTCCAGGTTTTCTGAAAGAATGAATGGACATTAATTAATTCATAGACAGAGAAATACACTATAACATTTTAAGAGCTTTTTTATTTAATTTAAAACAAGAAATGGTGGATAATTTTTAACCATTTGATGTTCTTAACCCAGTATTATTGTTTTATCCTGTATGTGAAACTACTGCACATTTTTGAACGCATCTTTATATTATACGTTTGTCTTTAGCAATATTAGATTCCGCCCCCTGCTGTTGTTGCAGTTTAAAGAGACTTGATTAGTGGTTATCACGGGGCATTCTTGACCTGGAGACCAGTTTGGAAGCATGTGTCAGCTGTGGTATCACCCACAATGTACGGCTCTGCCTGGTCTTCGCTTTTGGGAAGCGCTTGGCGAACTTGATGGTAGTAATAATTAGGGTTCTTCCACCCTAGTTATCGTTTTGTTGGTTTTGAAATGGTTATACTGGTAAGTAATTTGTATTTCAAAAGCTACTTTTATTGTGATTCATAGCACAAATTATTATAATCAAGAAATTTACATATTTGGGGATTTCAGTAGTCAGGATTTCTGCTTTTACAAGCTTCCTGTCTTTTATCAAAACAACTTCTTTACAACACCTGGGTATGCGCCAAACGTCCTAATTGAAATATTTAAAATATACCTCAATTAGAACCACTACAAGTTATGTAGTTATTCTAGTATTGTAAATATATCCCTCTAATTCGCAAGCATGACTGTATTATTTTATTTTTATAACTGTGAAATTTTAATTGTGAATTGTTATATATGAGATTTGAGTAATGTATAATGACCCTGCTAGACAGTGTAACCAAACCTCCACTGTTTATTTTGTTGTCTTGATTAAGATATTAGAATGAATATCGAAAGCTAGAATAAACAAATATAGAGAATATCATAGTAATTGGTTCTTTGAAGGTTAATGATAAATAATTCCCTAATACAGCTCGCAGAAGCAAACATGAAACCTGTAGGGGCGTAGTCTGATGGCTCTACTAGTTTTAAAGTCCAGAGCGTAAAAGTAAACATTTCAATATTTAAATGGCCCTTGCTAAAGTGCGTAAAGATCCAGCAATACAGCACGTAAATAACTTAATTGCGAATTATGGTTGTAATTACAGCCTATTGTACCCATTTGAACCATTTTTTTGTAATAAAACATTTCTAACACTCATATAATCTTTAGACACTTTATACAATCGAACCTAGTTTAATTTTGTTACAACCCCGCGGCGCATGTTCAGAGCCACTACCACAGTTGGCAACACTAGTACTATCCACGTTCACATTATTGCACAACAAAGATATTATGACATAATTGCGTGTCAAATTGTATCACGCACCAAATACGTTTACAATGATACAAGTTGCACCTTAAAAAGATAAAAATACTCACTTAAAAATGTGGAACTCTTCACGATTTTGCAGGTCATCCTTGCGCGGGCGCCATGCTAATTTCCGGGTATCTCGTTTTGGTGTGGGTTACGTCATGCCATTGTTGAAACCAGACTTAACGTCTTCCCCTTCTTCGTTCATAGGCATGGCGAAGGAATAAAGGTGAAGGCAACGATGAGGCAAGATAAGGAAAAACCTACATTCTAAAAGAGAAAAGAGAAAAGAACGACACAGGCAAACGTCACCGTTCGACGTCTCGGTGGCTAATAATATTGTGTCACACACCGCGCACTTGCGCCATCACTCCGCGTCTGCGCATTCCTTTTGCGCAAACGCAACTGTCCGAAGAACAAGTCTATTTTAAAAATAATGGCAGGAATCCACTCACAAATTTAAAAGTGTACATCTCCAAATTTGTAATGTAACAATCGCAACAAAGCCATAAAAGAAAAAAAAACTTAAAAAAAGAAAATAACTGTTAGCACGGTAAAAGCTTAAAATCTAAATCCTAACTAACCTACTAATACCCTAACTTAAATTCTAGAAAATGTTTATTTTAGGCGCCACGTGGTTTTTTCAACCGATAACACGTCTTACAAATAACCAGGAAACGGAATGTGTAGCCCCATTGTTTATGAACTACATCTATAAATGCACACACGAGTCTTTGATGTGGTGCAGTTATAATCGACAGCACAAATTTGTCGGAGAGCGCGAAACAATACTAAAACTAAAACAAATGCGACAAGTCGCCTAACATATATACTATAACTAAAGCTAACATTAGTTTTTTAAGTACACATGCACATAAACATTGCATCTAAACTGTTTTTTCTTTGGCAAGAAAATGCCCAAATTTCAAAATGTCCCAGAGAGCAAGTTGCTATGCACTTTAGCAAATTTTTATGTACTGGTACTTTGGCTTAATAAACAATATACATCAAAACTTTTTTACATGACATGGTTGTGAATCAACAAATTTACCAACAGTACTATCTTACTAATTTCTTACATTACTAACTTAACAAATTATATTGCTACCATCAGGTTAGCTTCTTCACTTAATATTCAAAAAATAATTCCTATGTCTGATCATAAATACCAAACATTAGGAAGACAAAAAAAGATAAGGCAAAGTCTCAAATTATTATCCAAGATAATAGGTAAGATAAAGATATTAAGCTCAAGTTATTATCAAAGATAATAGGTAAGATAAAGATATTAAGATAAAACTAGATAACAATAGATGGATCCGAAACGTCCCAGCACGCTAAGGCACGCTACGACTACATACCTTAAAGATATAGCGTAGAATTCCCCAGCTCACCAAGCCGTTTTGTCATCCATCACAAAGATACAAGATAGAATGGCTCCTTGAAGCCGTTATATAGGTAAGATAAGACATATAAGTTAAAAAAAAATGTCTAGACTCTAACGAGTGCATCCACTGCGATAAGAAAATCAGACAAGGGTTGAAACAAAAACTTAAAAGTATCACTACAGATACCGTCACACAAAAAACCAACTGTTTCAAGGTAATTTTTAGAAACGGTAACGCCATAAACACACAAGAATGCCTAACTATAAGCAGTTAAATACAGACACACTCTCCCAATATGCTAAAACAACCGAGAATTTGATAAGATATCAATAAAAAGCGATAGCAGCTCACCATGAAGTTCAATTAAAAACAACAAAAACATGTTTATATGCTCTGATAACTTAATAGAAAAAGAAAACAAGTAATGATAAAAGATAAGATGTGCAACTGTAATAATTCAGAAGAAAAACGCATGGAATAGAAACTCCTAGTTTTTTGCAACTGCGAATATGAACTATTTCTTACAATGGCATAGGCCGCGTCTCCTATGTGTGCCCAAAGAAAAAAGCATCCACTCAACATCAGCTAAAACCAATCAAAAAAATTCAATGAGTTATTGCAACCAAAGTTACGACAATCACCACGAAATTAAACAACGTAAGATAAATGCTGAAAACAAAATAATATGATGTAGAAAAGGTGTCAGGATTAATTAGATGAAGCGACAGAGTTATACTGGGGGACCTAGATAATGAACAGATATGTGGCTAACAGTAAATTCAAGGGAAAGTCAACAGGCAGCAAAAAAGCTTGTTTAATGTAAATAAGGCAAAAGTGTAGAAGGTAAGTGCTGTATAAGAAAAGAAATGGCTGAATAAAGTTAACTAATTCATAACAGGGACAAAACATTAGGTAAACCATTAAATAAATGGAACGTGAAAAATTTTAGATGTACGCAAAGCTTGAGCGATTTTAAAGATATTTTTATCCCACCTAGTGTGGTCTGAATCGATATATGAAGAGATAGCAGTAATTAAGACTCGATTAACTGATAACAAAATTGTTAACGAACAAAAAGATATATCTTACAACACATATAATTGCTAGGGTGACCAGCCCTCCTTCGAGCTCCACGTTGGGCGCCACTGTTACGACCCCGCGTCGCGTGTTCAGAACCACTACCACAGTTGGCAACACTGGTACTATTCACGTACACATTATTGCACTACAAAGATATTATGACATAATTGCGTGTCAAATTGTATCACGTACCAAATACGTTTACAATGATAAAAGTTGCACCTTAAAAAGATAAAAAGTACTCACTTAAAAATGTGGAACTCTTCACGATTTTGCGGGTCATCCTTGCGCGGGGGCTATGCTAATTTCCGGGTATCTCGTTTTGGTGTGGGTTACGTCATGCCATCATTGAAACCAGATTTAACGTCTTCCCTCTTCTTCGTTCGTAGGCAGGGTGAAGGAATAAAGGTGAAGGCAACGATAAGGAACAAACCTACATTCTAAAAGAGAAAAGACAAACGAACGACACAGGCAAACATCACCGTTTGACGTCTCGTTGGCTAATAATATCGTGTCACACACTGCACACTTGCGCCATCACTCCGCGTCTGCACATTCCTTTTGCGCAAACGCAACTGTCCGAAATGACGGAAATGAACAAGTCTATTTTAAAAATAATGGCGGGATTCCACTCACAAATTTAAAAGTGTACATCTCCAAATTTGGAATGTAACAACTTGAAGTATTGAAATGTATAATTAGTATGGAAATTAAAAACATATAATTGCAGAAATCTTAAATAAGCAAGAAAGTGAAGAGTAATTACTTTATTAAGTACTGCATGTTAAAATATACCATACTGTTAAATAAGTCATAGTTTTATAATTATATTTTTGCAATAATCCTCTAGACACATAACCACAAGTCCAAGCTATTCATATATTCACTACACAATACTTATTCGCAGAATTGCACAATTTATATGTAAATTAATGTCACTATCACTTTCTTCAGATTCATCGTCTGATGAACCAATGTTAATGACAAACTTCAATTTTTCGATTTTGTTGTCAACTAACGAACCTCTTTCCCAAGCGCCTCCACTTCGTCTCGATTTTGATGGCGACTTTAGTATACGATTTTCTGCATGAGCAGCTTCTTTTCAAATGCTTTTTATGAATGTTACACATTTCCCAGTAGCAGCTGCAGCTAATTTAGTCTCTTTATCTAAGGATAATCTCCATACACCAGAAGCTTTCTGCTTATCGAAAAAGTCAATCACAGACTTAATAATAGATCTACCTTCAGCTTTTTGGATTTAGAATCCATTGTGCTGATACTAAAGCAACCTGCAAAAATTCATGTCATTAGTCTATTTTAGTTTTAAATCATATAAAAAATGCTGCATACTGCGCATTTACAAAATTAGAATACATTTTTAGGTTAAGTTGATTGGTGCATATAATTTTCATATCATATTTAAACATACCTGGTAGAAATATACGGAAAACATGTTACATGCCAAAATTTGGGAAATGTACATTGTTATAATGTGTAAATTAATTCCCGCAATTATTTTTAAATAAACTTGCCCATTTCCGCCGTTCCCGTGTCCCGCCTGCGTGGAGTGAATGGCACAAGTGCACGCGGTGTAATGAGACGGGATTAAACGACGAGAGCTGAAGCCAATAACATCTACCGGTGTTTGCGTGTGTCTTTTCTCTTTTTAGGATGTAGATTCCTTATCGCGGCTCCGTGGCGTAGTGGTATGTGTGTGACTACTACGCCCAAGGTCCCGGGTTTGAATCCCGACACGGTCCGCTTGAAAAATGTTAGGCGAGCATTTTTCACAAAAATACACCCTCGTTCGGATGAGAGGTAAAATGGAGATCCCGTGTGTGAGTGTTGTCACGTACGTTAAAGATCCCTACCTTGCTTGGAACAGCAAGGGTTCGGCAAAATTTCAAATTTTCCAGGTAAAAAAAACTCGCTTCCTGGCCAATGTAGTACCTTCGGGTGGAGCATTGGAATATCACATGCAATGTAGATTCCTTATCTCTACTTTCTATTGTTCCTTGTACCTGGTTGCTCCTATTGTTCCGCTACGAGGGTGGACGAATAAAATTTGACTCAACAATGGCATAGTCGACCCACCCAGAAACAACAAGGATCCCTAGATGTTAAGAAACACACGCGAGTACCCGTTTTATTTAGTTTGTGCTTAAACTGTAACCAGTGTATCATTTTTAAGGGTGTTTAGTATTTGATACAAATGCCGCATTATTGTACGTTATATTGAACGGTTGTGCAATAATATGAAACGCTGAAAACCGTAGCAAACAGTAGTTTTGAAAAAAATCTGTTGAATGAAAGTAAATTAACACAGAAATTATTTAAAATGTTAAATAAATACGAACACAGCTCAAACGACAACAATTAACAAACAAAATTACAGATTATAGAATTCTAATTCATTGCCGAAGGATGTAGTTATAGTCATGGGCGGTGGTTTGAATTTCGTTTTATTGAATTAGTATGCAACTTATTATTGATGTAGACAAAGAAATAATGACGCATATTAGTAGTTACGAACAAAACATCGTAGATATTAATTAACTAATTATGTATTACGTGCAGAAAGTACATTACTGCCAATTACAAATCTTTACATTTTTAACCATCGTTTCGATTATTAATTTACCCATCACTGGATATTAGAAAAATTAATTTCTGTCTCGCAATGTACATTCAACTTGATCGGTTCTCTGATTTGCTACATATGTTGATGGTGCTTTTCAGTTCGCATATTTTCCGAGGCTCATGTTTGCTTCTGTGAGCTGTACAATAATATCTATAATTCTTATAAAGACCATTATATACATAAATTTATTTCTACTGCATTATTATCCAAATATTTTGCAGGATGTACCAGATATACCAAGGATTACATTACGTTTACGGAAACCAAAGAGTGACAAAAAGGTTCAGTGGAGTACCGAAACTGTAGATAATGAAGAAATGAATAAAAAGAAATCAAAATGTAAGGTAATTTGAAGTTCAGTTAAATTAACAAACCTTTTAAATTATAGGCTGTTGCATATACCACAAACCAAAACGTTTTGAAGATAGCAGTAGTAGTAGTTCTGATGATTCAGATGATGAATGTGAACATTGTCATGGACATGTGGAAAAAAGAAAACACAAGAAAATGGGAGCTGTTCAATCCGAACCTCATAATAATCATAATGAACACCTTATTGACATGAACGTTTCCCAGCCTGTTTCAGAACCTACATAAAATACGCGATGTATTAGACTGAATTATGAATTTTTTATTTGTTTAAACTTTGTTAAAGTAGTTAAAGTAGTTGCAGTCTCAAGATACTAAGATTGCAAATGGTTGCAGTCACTTTGTTAACCTGTACTTCTTAATTCCAGTAAAATATCCATTGTCAGTATTTAGTACGTTGTAATTTTTATAAACAGTAGAAACCTTAATTATTCTTGTACATATATTTTTACTACACTTCTCTTTGTCGATAATTACAAACATTGTAGTTGATGATTCACGTTGCATGGTAGTATTTGAAATAAGAAATTCTTGTTACTACTGTCTAGCTTGCTTCAGCTGTTTCAAAGAAAATTTGTCACGTAATATCGAAAAAAGAACCAATTTATTATTAATTAGTTCTTAATCAAATAGTTGAAAAGAAGACTAAAATCGATATTTTCTGTAAGCTAATTGGTTTATAACCGTTCACCTCAATGTTTTTATCTAATTTGCTACACTGTCTTACAAAACATGTTACAGATACATGCACGTCCTTAGCTTGTTACGCGTTAAGTGAATTAACACATAACATGCCTTTTTCATTTTTGAATAACCAGTTTCCATTTCTTTTATGTGTTAAAACTATTGTTTTTTGTATTCAACATAAAATAATTCCCCTTTGTTTCGAAAATCCGGTCCTGTGCATGTTTTAAATTATTAGCTACATTGTAGGCTAGAATGATTTAGTATGTATAAATATGTTTCCATTTCTTATATGTGATAAAACTATTGTTTTTTGTATTCAACATAAAATAATTCCCCTTTGTTTCGAAAATCCGGTCCTGTGCATGTTTTAAATTATTAGCTACATTGTAGGCTAGAATGATTTAGTATGTATAAATATGTTAAGATACCCTTGAATTTTTTTATCATTCTCGGTAAACGTACTGTGAAGTGTTGAGGTTTTCTATTCCAATTGGTTGTAGGAGATCAACCATTTTGAATGAGCCAATCCTGTAGAGTGATGAATAAGTGTTGAAACAATTGAGGTGATTTACATGAACCAAATTTGATCACTTCAGTATCTGAAGTTGACGCAACTGGTTGTGCTTTTTGGAGTACCGTTCCCTTAGGCGTCTTTGATGTAGAGCAAAATTACTTTAAGAAGAGTAATGCGTCATTTGACGAGCTGAGCACAAAGCAGTGGTGTAGCACAATGCAGTTTACATGGATTACGATATAAGGCAGCATTCAGTATGTCAAATACTGCCCTTTCTACTCAGACTGGATTTTTATTTATTTTTATTTACAGTAATACATATCAAAACCAAAAAATATTTAATTCAGTATGAGTTTAGTATTTGGCGAACAGCGTGTACAAGTATAAATACAATTAGTAATCGATTAAGTTAATAACTAAACCATTTTTACCCTGATGTTTGTCTTCCTCGTCTACAGATTTGGAAGATCTGAAGTGATTCACATTAATAAAACAGGTCTATTAGTAAAAATTGAGTGACAGTGATGAAACTAAAATAAATGATATATCCCTGTTAAATAGAAACGCTTCCGCAATTAACATGTGAATTAGTTCGATACACGTTACAGGTTAACCATGACAGAAAACCTTGTTTAGCTAGCTGCTAAATCTAAGCTTGTGTTGCTTGAAAATAAACAAAATGTGAGTACGGACAACCTGTTTAAATTGAAGTCACACTATAATACAGGGTGGTTCATGGGAACCTCCCTCATTTCAAAAGGCTGGCAAAACAAAACTAAATGATATACTCCAAAAAAGTTTTATTTCCTGGAAAGGATATATAATGTAGTTTTTTTAAGCTATGTTTTTAAAATAATATCCTTCAAATAATGGCTTTGGCGGGTGACACACATATTGAGCCTTTCGTGGAAGTTTCGCATGACTTTCTCAAGTGTGGTGGGGGTTATCTGCACGATTTCTTCCTCAATTACAGTCTTCAGGTCATCCAGGGTTTTAGGACGAACTTTAAAAACCTCGGCCTTGAGGTAACCTCACAGATAATAATCGCGTGGGTTTAAATCTGGAGAGCGCGGGGCCACTCAACCGTCTCATGCAAGGAGATCACCTTCCCAGGGAACATCTACTGAAGAATAGTGCGTTAACGACGGGCAATGTGTGCTGTAGCACCATCCTGCTGGAACCAGAAGCTGCGGCTCCTTGGCGTAGTGGTATGTGTGTGACTACTACGCCCAAGGTCCCGGGTTCGAATCCCGACACGGTCCGCTTGAAAAATGTTAGGCGAGCATTTTTCACAAAAATACACCCTCGTTCGGATGAGAGGTAAAATGGAGGTCCCGTGTGTGAGTGTTGTCACGCACGTTAAAGATCCCTACCTTGCTTGGAACAGCAAGGGTTCGGCAAAATTCAAAAATTTTCCAGGTAAAAAAAACTCGCTTCCTGGCCAATGTAGTACCTTCGGGTGGAGCATTGGAAAATCAAATGTAATGGAACCAGAAGCTGTGTGGATCATGTTCTTGACCAAATGCTTCGATTTTAGGCCTGACAAAATTCTCAAGCATGTCACAGTACCGGTTTGAGTTAACAGTAGTGGTGACACCATTCTCTTCAAAAAAGTAAGGATCAATAATGCCTACGGACGATACTGCACACTAAACTATTACCTTTTGGGCTGTGCAGGGGTGTTTCGTGAAGCTGTCGAGGGTTTTCATTTGACCAGTAGCGAAAATTTTGTTTATTAACACACCCTGAAAGATGAAAATGAGCTTCGTCGGTACTCCACAAAATTGCAGTAGGAGGCACTTCACGAAGGATCGTCTGACAACATTCCACACGCCACCCCCAGTCCGTTGGGGACAATTCCTGCACAATCATCATCTTGTAGGGATGCATCTTGAGTTCACAATGAAAAATTCGTCTCTGTTCTCGTCGAATTCTGAAGAGCAGCAACATGTTTGCATGCAGAACGTGTTGGAGAATGTTCAATCGATGCCCTAACTATGTCGATGTTTTCAGGGGTTCTGACGGTCATAGCAGGGCCCTTCTGGAGAATATTCAATCGATGCCCTAACTCTGCCGATGTTTTCAGAGGTTCTGACGGTCATATCATTTAGTGCAGATCCACTTTCCCTTGGGGTATATTTGTATACGTTTTAATTTCTACCCACTTTTTTCTATTAGTTGTATAACTAACCTATTGGTACATTTGTATATAATGATGTTACATCTAACGATATCAGAATATAGTCATCCGGTATAGCAACTTGTTTAATATTTTCTTTGAATTGCCGAGAATCTTTAATGTAGAATTTTTTTTTATATATCACGTTTTTGAGAATATCTTTTATAAAGTTTGCAAGTTTATTAAGGGGTGATTGTATTGTGGAAATGATTGGTCTCATGGGCATACCATCTTTGTGTAGTTTTGGTAGTCCATAAAGCTTGGGTGGCAACGCGTTATTTATTATTAATTTTTTACACTCTGGGGGAAATATATCCTTTTTTTTCCCAATTTTTCACAATGTCATTGTTCGTTTTTGAAGTGTGTTAGTATGGTTTAGTTTGACTAATTCATTCGTTGATTTTTCCTGAAGTAGTTCTAAAATTTTGTTATTGTATGTTTGATTAGTCATGATAACTGTTTTGTTAGATTTATCAGGTTTTAATACAATTAGGTCGGGATTTTGTTTTAAAAAAGCCTTAGCTTTTTATTTTTTTTGGTTATATCTCGGTTTCTTATGTCTTCCCTATTCTTTGTTGTATTGAATTTACTTCTATGATTTGTAATAACATTGCAACATACTGCTCTAATTTTATCTGTAGGTAAATCTGATATCGCGTTTTCAATATTTGCGATTATTACTGGGTGTGGAATTTCATTGTCCTTTTCAATTGGTGCCGCAAAATTTGGCCCTAGGCTTAATATTTCCTCTACATACTCAGGCAGTGCATGCCCTGATAAATTTTCTATCCATTTTGTATGATTTGATTTTTTTGTTTCGTCTTTGCTTTTACCCTTTAAGGTTTCAATTTTTTTTATATTCCTTTCTTTTATTTTTCATATTTTATTTGTTGATTTCCGATTAATTCATTAAATATGTTTCCAGGTAATATGGTTTCTAAACATTTTTTTATATTTAAGATTTCTATTTTAATTGCCTTTAGTTTTACTATAGTTTCCTTTATTAGTAAGTTGAGTGTATTGTATTTAAACAATACATTCTAATTAGTTTGCATGCTACGTCTGTCTTTCCTATTTCCATCTTAGTTTGTACCTCTTTGCACTTTTCGTCAATCCATTGTTCTTTAGCTTTCCTGCACTTGTGAATAACTTCCCATTTTATGGCTTTGTATCTCTGTTTTCCTGTTTCGTCTGATCTATTTTTGTATTTTCGTCTTCTATTAAATTCAGGGTATCCTTTGTTATCCATGGTTTCGTATTTTCTTTTTTTGTGTATACCCCGAATATCTCTGATTGCTATGTCTAAGTTGGATTTAATGCTATTCTATTCTGTTTCTACTTCCTTAGTATCGAAAATTTTCTCGATATCTTTCAACAATTCATTTGACTTTTTTCATATCTTTCGTGGATATTCTCTTTTAGTTACTCAAAGACAAAGTGTCTTTTTGCGTTCTTTTTTCTAAAATTTTTAAATTTAAGAGCGGCCATCGTTATTACGATGTTATGGTCAGTGCCCATATCTACTTTTGAGTAACTTCTACAGTCTTTTATTTGATTGATAAACCGTTGTCTAACCTACCACTGCATTAAAATCCCCTGTAATTATTAAATTTTCATGTTCTTTTACGTATCTTAGTATGTCTTCGATATCTTTGCAGATCGCTTCTACCTCTTCCTCGCTCTAGGTAGAGGTGGGCATGTATACTTGTATTATTACTGTATTTACCGGTTTAGATTCTAATCTAATCATGAGTACTCTTTTGTTCTTTTGTAAAAAAACTAGAATTTAAGAAAAGAAATTAGTTTTACTATTTTAAAAAAATCAGGCGTGGAACCTTTACGGAACCTAAAAATACTGGAACCTTATTTAAATAGCATTAAAACAAGACCCGGAACCCCAGCTGTCGGCTACTGGAACTATAACTGAAACCTATATTTTAAGAGGGTTTCAGTCCCTGCTACAAACATACCCATAATGTGTATATTCATGTAGTTGGCAGCTGCTTATAACAAAGATGCATTTGTTGTTATTTTTGATATGCCAATTAATTAATTGAGTTTACTGCTCACTAAATAGTATTCGCAGTGGTTATGTTATTATCCATATTGCGTTTATTGACTTCAAAAAGATTGAACATATTTAACTACATATTAGCTTTCAGTATCAATTATTCTTTATAGTTGTAGGTCAATGTATTTTCCTTTTAACTGTACAGTGTAATAATAAACCCTCTTTGTGTTTAAGGATCTAGTTTCCAGAATAAAGGATTAGTCATCCTCTTGTGTGTTGCTACCTCTTCTTATGCTTAGTCATTGTAGACCCTTTCTAAATACCCTGCAACCATATGTGGTCACCCTCAGATATTTTCTAATTGCATTCCACTTAATATTTGTTTGAGTTTTAAATTGGAAAATTTTCCATCTTAGTATTTAATCCTATGAACAATTGTATGTTGCTTATTATTTAGAATCTGCTGTATATATATAGTTCTCATCATTTGTTTAAAGATTTGAAATAACTGTTTAGGTGTTAATAGTTTTTTTTTATTATTCGTCTTTATTCATAAGGTTTGGTCACCCTACAATTTTTGTAGTTGTATATTTTGCTTTGAAACAGTTTAATTGTCTACAGACCCTTGTGAAACAATATTACAATAAATCGATTATTTTTAGTGTACATACTGTCCTCCCAATAAATTATTTTGTGTTATAAATTTTACTCAACGCCCAAGACTTGTGTAATTTTTATAAAATAAATATCAATAAGCTCTACAGATCAGAAATCAAAATTTATTATAACAAAGTTAAATATAGTCACAGGTTCAATGTGCATCTACTGGTTTTGTAACATGTCTCAGGTTGTTGTTCTATTGAACACTGCCGGCTGCATGGAAAATCCACCACTTGTAGTCCAAATACCAGCCCGCTAACAGGTATTTGTTAAGTGCTCTGGCAGCAAGTTTACAGATCGCTATTTCCATGGTCCATCTAAGTAATTAACCGAATTAACTGAAATGTTAGTAATTCCAATATATAATGACCTTGTCGTCTTAAATGTAAGTCGCAGGGCCTCAGATCTGACCACTTTCGATAACCAAATATGTTTTTTATTATGAAGTATGAATTCAACATTAAATTACTACAAACTGGTTAAAGAGAAATAACTTTTATTTGATTTTGTGTAATTAAATTCTTCAGTAGAAATAGTTGCTTTGAGTTGACTTAAAAATTATTCATACAAGTTTATGATCATATAAATTAACGAAAGAGAGGGAGAGTTTAAACTATACAGTTATAGTCATGAAGACCGACTTAGAGATTATAAAAACTGGTTAAAGATATCAACTAAATTGCTATAAGAACTATTTGCTTGACTATCACCTGCAGTGTTAAATAATTAAATTAATTAGAAAGTCGAGATAAAGTAACTTCAACTGTAAATTCTTTAAGATACGTTGTACACTATAAAGCTTCTACTTTCGGTCTGTAGTGTTGTCTTGTAAAATAATTTAAGAAAGTAGTGGCACCGTGAAATGTCCGTAGAATAGGAACCCCCGTTATAGTCTCTACAATTAACCGAGGGAGATAGAGTCCCTAGCTAGTCCGGAAGATTCGTCATTTACCTACGGAAAACAACAACTTTGTCAAGACCTTTGTGAATACTTCAGGAGTTGATCATAAGGTATTAACCACCTGAACCGACTGTTCTGACCTATTCTAATTATTGTTCCTGGCTGGTATATAGTTAGTCGGACGTCTCAGACAAGTTAACCGAAGGCGGTTACAGCTTTACATAAAGATTTGATTTCCAAGTAGATTACTGCCATTTTTTGTATATCCTTGTGATTTACTTTCTCAATGAGCCATTATGTGATAATGGGAATTGAAAAATTGTCAAATAAACGAAACATGTTACTATGGAAAGTCCAAGCCTAACTAAAATGTGCTGAAGCAGCACAATTTGATCCCAAAAATATTTGTGTTGGCTTTGATCTTCGTTTTGATGATTTATTAAAGATGTTAGATCAATTTTAACAGGTTCATTACGAAATTGTTGCTTGTGTAGATGTTGTTGACAAATCAAGAGATCCAAGATCACTTTGATGAGATTCCATACTGAATTAATTCACCGAAAGTTAGCAGCTAAGTGATCATTGCAGTCACAGCCTCATAATGAATGTGCTACTGCCGAATCACATCACTCTGATGCTGCGAATAAAGTTAAGTTAGCGAGATTTGTCATATCGACCTGTGATGGTAATTAGAAAAATTTTAGTTCTTTCTACGATTTGTTTCGTACATTAATTCGAGAAAACGAAAACCTGTCTAACATCGAACGACTTCAGTACTTAGCGTTCTGATTGGTTAAGGAGCCGTTGTCAATAAGTAAAGGGCCTCCATTAACTTCAGACACCTATACTATTGCTTATCAGCAATTGGTCAATAGGCACCAAAACAACAAATGCATCTTGCTCACTAGCTACTGGCAGGCAATTTGTAATGCCTTGAAAGTTAATTCAGATTCTGCATCCACTTTATGCACATTGTTTTCTGAAAATTCTTCGGCAATTGCACAATTTAATCACGACATGTGGGATTCTACACTTTTCAATCTAGTTTTGCAAAAATTCCACAACTTTACTATGAAACGGTTTGAAATTTGACTTCCTGTTGTTGAAATTCAAGCTATAAAAATTTCTAATCCTTCATTTCTAAACTTTGTAAGGCATTTGAGACAAACCTAGTTGTTATAAGATAATCAGGTCCTGTTAATGTTCAGAGACCAACAGTATCAGAACAATATCCAGTTGCTTCAAAGTCAAAAGAATGTAAGTTTGGTTACCACCGCTGTGAAAACCAATTCTACTAGGTGTTTTATTGCAAAGCCGATCGCGCCGTGTTAAATGTGACAAATTGTTAGTATTAGAATCTTCAGCACGACATTCACAAAGATTTCGAACTGATATTATGATTGTTCAGAAACCACCCACTCCATTGTCAAGTGTCCATCAAAACTTGGTTGTGATTCTGATAAAAATCACCGCACATTGTTGCATTTTCCTACTCAGACTGTTGCACCAGACAAAAGTGGTGAATCGTCAGAGACAGAAGTTATTTCAAATTAAAAGTCTCCTAATAAAATTACGTCGATGACTAGGATAGTGACTGGTCAATCTATTGTTTCGTTGTCCACAGTCTTGATACAAACACTCTTACGATTTAAAACGCGATCATTCTTACAATTAAAGAGTCGATAATTACAGTTAAAAAGTCGATAAATACATCGCGCAAGCACGCTGAAAAAGCAAGCAACCCCTCTGGCGGATGGTAACACTAACTTTACTACAGATTTGCGCGCCAACTGGCAATGACATCACCAATGCACACAATTATATTGCGCCATAATCGGAAAATTTACACAAAATTAAGGCAATAAATAATACAGAATTTACTCACATGATAGGTCCAGATTTCCACGAAGTACGCCTATCGCCCTTCGGGGTAGGTTAAGACGGCGTCAGCACATCCATAAGGGCGGCATGCTGGCCCTTTTTACGGTAGTTAAAGATGGGGACTCCTGCCAACGTTCCTTCAAGCGCTCCGACCAGCTACGGCAGTCATGAGATCGTCGTCCAGGGTCGTGGAGTACGGTTCGCCAAAGGTTGCAAATTTATTCCTACCTATGTAGGGATCGGATTAGGAAACAAGGTATAAGACAACAAACAAAGACAATTAGGCAAAGGAAATCTACATAGGTAAAGATAAGCACGATACGATACCTCAAAGCGTCCACTCCACTCGAAGATCAGGCAAAAACAGCCACGTTAAAAAGAGTCACGGAAACTTGTCCCCACTTTTTTTGTCTTTTACACGTCGGCGCGAAGTATTCGTCCAACCCACTATTGACGTAGCGGAAATGCGCGCACCGCGTCTTTTGAAATTGTGGCGCCAAACTTCCGCACATCAAAATTAAACTAATACACGTTTAAGGGCCACTTTGGCACGTAACAACACAAGATGCACATGGAAATTATTTAACTTGTCGAGCATCACTTGACAATGGTGGTCAAACCAGTTTCATGTGCCAATCTTGTATGAAAAATCATCATCTTCGTCCATATCCATAAATGGTTTAAATTAAATGAGCACCCTAGCTATGATCCCGATATATGTTCTTTGTGGCCATGTTAAAAGGTCAATCCTACACATGTCGATACAATTGTTATTCCTACAATTGCTGGCTTTATGCCTTCTGCTCCTATTTCAAATCGCTACGACTTCCCTGCAGACCTAACATTAGCAGATCTTTATTTCAGACACCCTCGCGAGGTAGATTTGTTATTAGGAGTCAACATTTATTATACTGTTGTTCAACCTGGCACTAAAGATGGCAAAATTGGAGAGCCTACTGCACTAAATTCTGTTTGGTTGGGTACTTGTTGGTAAAGCAGACTATCAGTAACATGCTTGCATGAGTTCGTTTTGCACTTTGATTGGAAATATCCCATTAGACATTCTTTTTAAACAAATTCTGGAAGGTCAAACACGTTCCTTGTTAATTTCTATTTGTAAAATTTGTGGATTTTTGAAATTTATTTTATGTTCATCATTAAGTGTGTGTATTGCAAGGGCACATGCTTTAGGTTTAACTTTTATATCGCTTTTATGTTGTATGATTCTTTGTTTTAAATTTTGAGATGTTTGGCCAATATATGAACGATCACAATCTAAACAATTTAATTTATAAATTACATTTCTTTGTTGCAATTGATTGGTTTTGTCTTTAAGTTTGGAAAATAATTTATTTATAGAATTTACGTTTTTTTTAGCAATGTTGATATTAAGGTTTTTATATATGTTAATAATTTTATGTGTCAGTCCTTGTATGTATGGAAGAGATTTATATGTGCCCTTGCAATACACACACTTAATGATGAACATAAAATAAATTTCAAAAATCCACAAATTTTACAAATAGAAATTAACAAATTTAAAAGAACATTTTTAGAAACGTGCCATATTTATAGAAATTCAAATTCATTAAATACAAAAAGTGGTATTGATAATCTGAGCAGTATATACTCATACCTTTAAAACTTTAAAGAAAAATATAAAGAACAATAAGTTTAAGAATTGATTTTACAAGTGCATTCTTAAGTACATCTAACTATAATAAAAAGCATACACACACACACGCACGCACGCACGCACACGCGCGCGCACGCACCCACACGCACACGCGCGCACACACACACACGCGCGCGCGCACACACACACACACAAGTTCAAAGTCGATACTACTTCACGTTCATGCACCAAACGTGTTATACTCTCAGACATAGCAAAGGTATTCAATCCGCTCGATTTGACGACACCTGTAACCCTCATAAAAATATTAATGCAGCGGTTATGCAGTTTAGGCTTGGATTAGGATGAAATGTGCCCTGCAGATGTTGTGAATTGTTGGTTTGCATATGAACGACAGCTACCTTGCTTAGTTATCTTGTGCTTACTATGTTGGATTTTAGTTGGCGATGTTGTGTCACTGCAACTGCATGAGTTCTGTAATGCCTCTGAAGCCGGATATACCACAGCTATTTATATTCATTATTTCTAAAGATTGAACAATTTCTGTAAATTTAGTGTATGCTTAATCCAATGTAGCATCCTTAAAACGTATTTACATGCTACGCTTATGGTTGTATGCTGCTATCTTTTTATGCGATTTGATAGAATTTACAAATAAGCTTTATGAACCATTCATAACTATTGATGCAATTCATGCCTGGTCCGACTCTACTGTTACTTTCCACACAGATGGAAAACTTTTGTTAGCAACTGCATCACTCACATCCCAGATCGAGCTCCTCCTAGCTATGGCATCGTGTAAAGTGGCTAAGATGGTCCTGCTCATTGCAGCTCTAGAGGTTTATTGCCTTCTGATCTTATGCCCACTGGCGGCGAGGCCCAAAATTTCTTCATTCACCTAATGTTATATACACATTTAGCTAAAGTAATTGGCGAAGTCCTTACATATGAGGAACTTCCAACAGTTCTCATTCAAATTGAGGTCATTCTAAACCCTTGTATAGCACTAGTTCAGACCTTAATAATCTGTCTGTCCTTACACCCAGCCATTTCTTAACTTTGGAGCCGTTAACCCCACACGATCCTGACATCACACGTTTAAAACTCAATTGTTTAAACAGATGACAATTTGTCCAAAGGTTACATCAGGATGTTTGGCAGTGTTGGTTCATTATCTTCACTTGCTGCAGCAGTGAAATAATCGGAAACACATCTGTCACTCCCTGTGGGAATGAATTGGTTCTTATTTCCTGGTCGTGACGGAATCTCCAGAGTTGCCCAAGGCAAAACTAGTTACAGGGAATTTGATCATCCCATGATAAAATTATGTCACCTCCCAATTGCAGAATAATTGTACATGCCTCTCCCAGCCCAAGTAGTCCAGTTGTAGTTTTAATTATTCAATTGTGTATATATTAGTTTTAGTACATTAATTTAAATAAGCAGTGCTTATTGTGAGCGGTATGTTTAGGATTTTAGGATTAAATTAGTAATTTCGGCACATTACACTAGTATTTCAATTTAGTGAAATCACCATGAGATCACCTGCTGCCGACCCTTGTTACTTGGTTGCTGGAATAAGAGCGCTCAGGGTAGCTTATCGCCATCCTTCCTGAAAGACGTGCTGTGTTAGTAAGGGTGAGTGGTACTTGTTTATTCCTTCAAATTGACATACTTCATCATGTTTGCATATATTTATTTATATACCGATCCTTCGATTATTTATTTGTTATCATTATTAGATTCAACTGCAACAATTCAATAATTTACCCTCTTATGATACCAGCCTAAACAAACATTCATATTTTGGATGTAGGATGCAAGCTTCTTGCATGTGGTAAGGATTATGATCACACGAATATCAGGGATTGTCCATTTACATAAAATATTCCATTTACGAAAGACAAATTTTTCATTAACATATTATAACATCAATGATATCCATCGTTCTCCTGTCAAAACAGCATTTGTCTAGTAAGATCATCTTCATATAACCTTTAGTATAATTGTACCTTATGAGGGTGAAATTTGTTTTATCCTTTTCAGATCGTTCACCAATATCGTTTAAACCACTTTTGGTACAGATGCTTTTAGTTGTTCATGTACAGTTAAAATTACATTAGTGGATGTTCTTCTACTTTATTATTGTATTTAAAATGTTAGGTTAGACGACACACATCATACCCTATATCTATAAATGTATAAAAACCGTCACCTGAAAAAATATAAGTAAAAGAAAACACAATGGTGTCGCAAAAAGGGGGGGTGGACTGTATTAGGTATAGCATATAAATAAATAAAATAAATTTGGGTTGAATTGCCTGCAGGTGAGGGATTGAAATTTTGACTTAAGCGGCTGGTAGCTAGTTAAACAAAGTTACATACATGCAAGACAAACACACAAAAAAACTTACCCCAATTTTAGAATTAATAGGCACTTGCGTTGCGGAGATATGCAATTCTATCTGTTAACTCACAGCGAGCATGTACTAACTGGCGAGCGGTTTCCAGTTGAATGTCCATTTCTCTACTACGACTGGCCGCTTTAGCTTTCAGAGCGTTATCAACTTCAAACCGGCTGTATTAGGAATTTGTAGTACGAATTTATGCGTGCGATAATTGCATATATATAAATTTGCCAAACCATACTCCATACCTTGAAAGGTTGACAGAAACTTTTAAACCTCAAAGATATAGGGGAAAAATAAAGCGCATCCCCAAAGAAGACGAAAATAATTTCTAAATAAATTTAAATTAAGCATTTTGCAAAAAATAGGCAAAAGAACTAAAATATTACCGCAAAAAATAAACTTTATCTTTTAGAGTAAATAAGCGGTTTTAATAAATAAAATATAGCATTGTCTTATTGCGTAGGAAGTGGAAACAATTTAACAACAGGACGTTTAAACACGCCTGATTTGGTTTTAACGAATGCTACTCTGGCGACGTTATTGCTACTTAGAAATAGCCCTTGTATTACGCCTAAAGACCAATGAAGCGGAGGAATATTCTCTTGATCAATCACAACCACAGTACCAACTTTCACAAGATTTGAACCAGTACACCATTTTTGAAAGGTCTGAAGAGTATGCAAATACTCGCGTCTCCATCTTTTCCAGTAAGACACTATAAGACTGTCTAAAAGATTTTTGCGATGGATAATGTTAAGGTCGAACAGATCGCATCCAGGTAAAAGCTGAACGGGTGTGGACATTAAAAAATGCAATGGCATCAGAGCTTCGGGATAAAGATCAGCGGATAGTAAGCAGAGCGGATGCGAAATAAATTAAAAAATTAAATCTGTGCCAAAACAGTTATCATTTCTTCATAGAATAGCAATTGCGTACCTATAACGCGAAATAAATGAGTTTTGCACATTGATCCAAAATGTGGTGCGAGAGGAGGAATTGTTTTCCATTTGATGCGGCGATTAACTAATTTTTGCTGCAACTCTGTATTATACTCCGCAAAACTAAAAAATTGTAAATTTCATTTAAGCGTGCCTTGGCTCCTACAAAATTAGTTGCATTGTCTGAGTACATGCAAGACACGGGACCACAGCGTGAAAATGCAGCAAGAAAACAATTTGTTGTTAAATCAGAAGCCAATTCTATATGTATGGCTTTTGTAGTCAAACAAACAAATAAGCAAATATATACTTTTTGCACTCGAATTCTCTGGTGACGGGAAAGTGTAATGATAATTGGGCCTGAATCAACACCTGGGTACAAAGGCTTTTGCCTTGCATGCATGGAAGGCTGGAAGATTGTCCATTTTGGGTGCTGAGTGTGAAGGGGATAATCGAAAACAAGTGATACATAAGTGAACTTGCTTTCTGATTATGCGTCTAGCAGAAAGAATCCAAAAGCGATTGCGAAGAATTGACATTAAAAGACTAGGGTCTGTATAACAATTGATTTTATGATAATGGTCTATTATCAAATTGACGACGTGGTCATTTTTAGGGAGTAAAACGGGGTGCTGACTTTCAAAGGGAATATCCGCTTTAGACAGGCTACCTTCAATACGAATAATTTGAGTTTCATCTAAAAAGATGCATAGTTTTTAAAAACCCCTTGCGGGCAGCTTTGAATGCTGAAATTTTCTTAATTCGTCCCTAAAATGTACATTTTGAATCATTTGAATAATATACTTTTCAGCGACAAGAATATCGGAAACGAATTTTCTCCGATTGCGGAATTATTTTTAAAAAGCGAAGAATATAGACTGTAATGCGAAGCAATTTTCCCCAGGACAACACTAGCTGGGATAATTCATATAATACAAATTTTTCATGCTGCATTATAGTGGTTAAAGCATTTACCTTTAATTCGGGAATATTATCTTTTTCAGTAGATGAAAACAGTTAAATAGGCCACTCGAAAAAAGGTTTTTTCATCCAAGATGGACCGTTCCACCATAAATCATGCAAAATTAGCTGCGAGGGTAACGTCCCTCTAGAAAGGGCATCACTAGGATTTTGATTCCCAGAAATGTGGTAAAAATTGCAAGGATTTAAATTTTCGTGACATTGCACAATACGATTGCTAACAAAAATTGACCAACGATGTGGTAAAAAATGAATCCAGGACAGCGCGATAGTGGAGTCTGAGAAAGCATATATATTTGCAATAGGTATTCTACAATGGTAAATATTATAAACAACTTTTACAAGTTTAGACATCAGAACCTTAGCACATAGTTCTAACCTTGGTAGCGTAGCTACTTTAACAGGAGATACCTTCGATTTTGAACAAAGAAGTTGCATCTCAATATTTTCATCAGGTTGCATAACATGTAAATAAACCACACATCCGTAAGCTTCCAAACTAGCGTCGCAGAAAGCTTCAATGTTAACAACAGAATTTTTAGTAACTCCAACATGTCTAGGAACTGTTATTTTAGAAATAAGAGAGATTTCTTGCAGAAGTAGCGTAAATTGTTTAGTAATAATGGAAGGTGAAGGTTTATCCCAGCCCACCTTACTTTTCCTTAACTCTTTGATTGATAATTTAGTGTATAGAATTATCGGCGAAACCAACCCTAGCTCATCAAATAAATGTGCAGCAAATGACAAAATATTGCGCTTCGTTCAAGTGATTTCAGATTTAGTAATGGTCAAATTGAAAGTATCATTTAAAGGTAACCATAAAAGTCCAAGAACCTTTAAATTAGTGTCACAATCAGAAAAATCTAATGCAACTAGGTGCGATTTGGGAAGGTTATTTAATAAAGTAGACGAATTAGCCCATTTTATTAAATCAAAACCTCCACTTTTAAAAAATGCAATAAGTTCTTGCGCTAAAGAACTTATGTTAGAGGTCGAATAAATCAAATCGTCCATGTACAAATAATTCTCAGCTACTTTAGCCGCTGTAGGAAAACGACTAAACTCGTCTGATAATTGCTTAATAGTACACATTGAAAGATAAGGACTTGGCTTCACGCCAAAGGCAAGGCGATTAAATTGAAAGGTACAAACGTTTTCGTCTTTATTAAAAGGAAACAAAATTTTTAGATATTTTTTATGTTCTTCATTTATCCCCACTTGCAAGTACATTTGTGAAATATCTGCGATCATTGCAATAGGAAACAAACGAAAATTTAACAATAGAGAAAATAAATGAGTTTGCAAATTGGGTCTTCTGTATAACATATCGTTTAAAAAACACCCTGTATGCGTTTTGCAACTGGCATCCAGAACAATTCTCACCTTGGTAGTAAGTTTGTCTTGTCTTACTATTGCATGATGAGGAATATAATAGCCTTCACCTAAATTTTCTAGAGAAGTTACTTCTGACAAATAATCTTTATTTATGTAATCTATAATTTTGGGGTATTCTTTCCGTAGGATAGGATCCCTATGACGCATGTGTTCTAACGAAACAAATATGCAATGCGCGACAAATGCTGAGCTACCTAAAAGCGATGTGTTTCTACAAAATGGTAATGATATTGAATAACGCCCATCAGAGTTTCTAATAATCGATTCGGTAAACATATTTTCACAGTGCGTTTCCTCTGGGTTTAAATTTTGTTGAACAGGAATTCTTCAAATTCCCAAAATTGGTGTAAGAAATTTTCTAGATTACTGAACGTAGTAGAATTAAAAGAATATGTATTAGATGCACTTTGCGCTTACCCGATGGTCACGTCACCCATAAAAACATACCCAAAGACCGTTTGAATGGCAGGGGGTAACAAGGGAGCACAATGAATTTTATCACCTAAGTAAACTTGCGAAAATAAATGTGCTCATATTACTAGATGCACTTCTCCAGGAAGATTCCAAGAAAGATCTCAAGAGGGATTTTTTCGAAACCTTCCACATTTTTACAATCAATAGCGTGCATAGGCAATGTATCTGTAACATTGTCGACAACTAATGCCTGTATATAATATGCGTGTTGATTCATTCTAGATTCAATGCTAAGAAAATATAACCACAAATTGGTCTAGAAGAAGAACCAATTCCCTTTATCCAGGATTTGCTTAATGATCGAATTTTTAAATTTAGGAATTCGCAACAGTCAACCGGTTTTGCACGTATTTATATTATCCAAAATATTTTCAAACTTAGTATATAATTCGCTTATTGACTCTGTAACAGGCAAAAATTCTTCATTCGATCTATTTTCAAATGTAGAAATATTTTTTGATTGATTATAAATGGTATCAATACGTCCAAAAATGAGTTCCCCTTCTTATGCAATTGCGCCAATTTTTGCTCCATTATAAATTATACAACAGAAATGAAAATATGCGATAAGGAATATGTGCATATGCTCTAGTGAAGCTATTTAAATTAAAGTCGGGTTTTGGGAATAAATGCGATACAGGACGTGTTTGCTATTGATAATCTCTAATAATATGGTTGAAATTAATTTTATAGTAAATGCAATTCATAAAATGAATATTGAAAATTGAAATGAAATTCTTATCACAGGTCAATAGGACCAAAATAAGGGAGGTGTGCCAAAAGGGGGTTGTGGACCGTATTAAGTATAGCATATAAATTAAAAAAATAAATTTCGGGATGAATTGCCTGCTGGTAAGGGATTGAAATTTTGACTTAAGCGGCTGGTAGCTAGTTAAACAAAGTTACATACATGCAAGACAAACACACACAAAAACTTACCACAGTTTTCCAATTAACGGGCACTTGCATTGCGGAGATAGGCGATTCTTACTGTTAACTCACAGCGAGCACATACATATTGGCGAGCGGTTTCCAGTTGAATGCCCATTTCTCTACTATGACCGGCCGCTTTATCTTTCGGAGCATTATCAACTTCAAACCGGCCATATTAGGAAATTGTAGTACAAATTTATGCGTGCGATAATTGCATATATAAAATTTGTCACACCACACAATATAAGCCGATAACGTCATATCTTAAAAAATGACAACTGCCCACAACCTCTAGGCATCAAGAAATAACTCTTATTGAAATCAATTTATAGTTTAGTTCAAAAGTAAGTCAAAAATTAGACTTATCGCCCATTTTGGTTAACCCTGAATAAATAAAAACCAGTTTTTGTGACAATAAACTTTATTAATAAATAAACTTATAAGCATAACAGCATTTCCATTGAAGTGGACGGCTAATCAAATTAAGAACATACAGATAGAACACTATTATTAATACAAAACCATTATTTCTTACAAGTTTGTTGCATTCGATATTTGCGTTTTTCTACTCCCTCTTGAAACTGTGCAACATTCAAACCTAATTCCTTAACCTTTGCGCGTGATCGCCAGATTTTAATTGTATTATCATCGGATGTGGTAACTAGCATTTCTGGATCCCTTGGATTAAAAGCAACCGAATTTACAACATCAGTGTGAGGAAATTTTGCTAAACAGATACCATAATGACGATCCCACAGATAACCATGGTTATCTTCAGCACCACTAAAACATGTGATTTCAGTAATTCATGCTAATCAATTAAATATTGTTAACCTTGCAACATATTCATTGCACACGTCCAGAAATATAAAGAAACACTCACTGTTGGGAGTATATGCTTTATGAGAACGTAACATTGTTCCTACCTGCTTCAAAGTAACCAAATCTATTACATGAATATCAATTTCTTGAGCTATCGGCGGAGGATCTAATGGGTTAGGTACAAGATATCCATGTGGCCAAGGTCTACTATTTACATAAAGGTACCTGTTTTACACCAACAGAATAGAAATTAATCCGCTTTAGAAAAATGTTAGTATACCTATGATCTGGACTTAATCCCATGCCAATTATATGACCATGTAGATCAATTAGATGATCGATTTTATCGAATTTATGTTGCACTGTATCAAAATTTAACCAATTTGGTTCAGTAGGTGGAGAACCACTTCGCTGCTGTTCTCTTCTACGTTCTTGTAAAATTATTCGTTCTTTTAGGGATGGTCCTGGATCCATACGCTTTGGGAATATAAATGGTTTCATCCTTTTAAAACCTACAAAGCTATCTACCTACAACTATACAATTACACAATGAACCTATTTACCAACTTGGTGAGGGGAGTAAGTCTTACAGCCTGTAGTGAAAATTAAATATTTGTCACCTTGAACTAGATCGCAATCATCACTATCAGAAGAAAAATCTGATGCCCCATCATTATCATCATTTTGGTTACTGTTTGTTTCGCAAGTTTCATCTTTATCACTTTCTTCATTTGTATCATCGGAATCCTGTGTAGGATCACATGATTCTAATTCAACTTGCCTGTATTCTGGGTTGTACTGTATAGATGTGGCATGCTCGAATAAATCAATATTTTTATTCCGTGATAGTGTTCTTGTTGCAGAAGCTGAAACAAGTATAATCTATTAATAATATTAACGCCAACTAAATTAATAGAGAATGATGTAACCAGTTTTTTACAGTTTAAGCTGCTGTACAGTTACTAATAAAAAATATGGACAAGAACAATTGTCTTATATATATATATATATATATATATATATATATATATATATAATAGTTAGAGTTAACGACCTCTGGTTTAATACTTTTCAGTTTTTCTTGTATGGGTTATAGGTCTTGTTTAAAAATAATATAAGGCGTACTCTTTTTATTCCATCTGAATTTTCGAGTATATTTTTACTCTTGGTCACAGATTAAATAGTCAAGATTGTGTAATTACTGGCATGTGTAACAGGAAACATTTTTAAAAAGTTATTTGAACAATTATACAATTGACAGTTTCTGACAAATGACATAAAATAAATATATATATATATATATATATATATATATATATATATATATATAAAGTATTAGTTGATAAGATAAAAAATAATAACCTAAACTTTTATGCAAAGCCCAAATGATCATTTCTAATCGAGCTAGTAATTGAAAGATGGCAAATATCAGGTCAGAAAAATTATACAAATCTAAATCATGTACCCAACCATACATCAACCTAACTTTCAATTATGTTTGACATTTTTGTCAATCATATATGACAGTGCCAAGTTTTTTGACTTATGTCAGTATAGACAGGATATATAATTTTCCAATTGTCGACACCCGTCTCGGTGGCGTAATTAGAATATGCATGGACCGCGAAAGCTTAAGATACAGGTTCGAATCCTGTCAGGAACCTTCTATTTTCCATCTTTCAATTACTAGCTCGATTTGAAATGAACATTTGGGCTTTGCATAAAAGTCTAAGTTATTATTTCATCTTATCAAATAATACTTTAGTATTTATCAACTTGCCTTGTGCAATTATCCAATAAGTATAATATATTGACATACAGTAGCCAATTTAAGTCCTAAAGATAAATAAACTTATTTTAATTGTGCATTTCAAACCATTATAATGGTAATACAAACAATAGTAGATGATATCTGGTATACTAAAATAAATTACAATTCTAATTACAGGTGTGTAATAATATTTCCTTAAATCCAATAAGAGTATTTCAATAAAATACATTCTTCTAATGGTGACATATTAATCATAGTAACAACATCGTTAGGTTAGACTCTACAGCTGTCTTCATAAATGTCTGTATTCTAATAATTTGCAAGCAATTGTCATTTGACAAAGCTTGTCACTTTCGTTCTGATTTTGTTAAGGTGAAGGTCGAGTGGGTTTATCTACTGATAACCATTGGCCAGATGGGCCTGGTCTAGAAAAAGAAAAAAGTGGTTTGTGTAAGAAAATTATCGTTGGCATGGGACACTTGCAGAGTGTTGTTAAAAGAAAGATATAAACGGACTTGAAGGCGACTGGCAGTGCATTTTCATAGTCACGATGATTGATCCTGATGAAACTTCATTAAGCAGTCGGTAAGGTAAATTTGTAAAACTTTATTAATTGGATTATTATAGTGCATTTTTCAAATATCTTGTAACTATTAAGTAAAATGGAATTTTGAAATAGCATGTAACTAATGTGAGGCGTAAATTGGAGGTTAAGCTAATTTTATTTCAAGAATTAAAATTCAACTTTAATGCTGTATCAAATTTGGAATGAGACTGTTTTTTTAGTTAGAAAATAAGGTTCAATCAAGAATCTGCTTTTATTTTAAAAATTTAAATTCAACTTTAATGCTGTATCAAATCTGGTTTTGAGTTTAGATGTCTGGTGTACAATTAGAATGCTTAGGTTAAATTCTACAAACTGTTAGGATGAACTTCTTAGTGCATCGCTGATCTTGGTTGGTTCAACTTACACTATTTGGTAAGAACATTCCACATTTTTCCTTTGTTCTTCTGTATTTTGAACTTTGATAAAAGTTTAAAGGTTTTGTATGGAACAGTACGTAAATAAGTTATGGCCATTTCCAGACAGCTAGCGGGTATTGGAAAACCAATTGATGGCAAATATATAAGAATGATCATGTTGCAGGGGTTGTAATGATTATGAACCCATGACAATGGCATTAGAACACTCTGGTGTTCAAATTTCTAGTGATCTTGTAAAAACTAAATGACTTCAAGATAAAAGATGAAACAATCATGGTGAAAATACTACTCTGATTACTAAAAAAAAACACAGCAGTATAAGAAAATGAAAAAGCCATGGTGCTGGAAATGCAAGCAAGTACAAGTGGAGGTGAAGCTAAACAAATACAGACTTCAACACTAGATGAAGAAAACAAGAAAAACTGCAAAAGTTATTAACAGCGCTAGGTGCTGGTATAAAATTTGACCCTAATGACTGGTATATAGATTCAGGTGCCACTAATGATATGACTGCTGGGGCTGATTGGATGGATAAATTTATAGATCAACAAAAGGGGCTTGATGTATATGTTGTCAACAATGATAAATTATATACAAATAGTGTTGCAGATATTTATGTGGCCCCCGTGGCATAGTTGGTACGCGTGTGACTACTGTGCCCAAGGTATCAGGTTCGAATCCCTACACCGTCCACTTGAAAAATGTTAGGCGAGCATTTTCACAAAAATACGCCCTCGTTCAGATGAAAGGTAAAACGGAGGTCCCCTGTGTGTTGTTAAGCATGTTAAAGAACCCTACCTTACTTGGAACAGCAAGGATTCAACAAAATTCTAAATTTTCCAAGTAAAAAAAATTAGTTTCCTGTGCAATGTAGTATCTTCGGGTAGAGCATTGGAAAATCAAATGTAGCGTTGGAGATATTTCTGTAAAGGACAAATTGGCATAGTTACTAAAATTACCAAAGTATTACATGTGCCCAAACTTTCTGCTAACTTTTTCTCTGCGAACTCTACGGTAAAAAATGGCTTTATTGTAATTTTTCATGATAATGGTTGTAAAGTTGTTGATAACAAAGACACTATAGTGACTGCTGCAGAAGTAGATGGTGTTCATAAACTGAATTTACCACATCCATTTAAAAATATAGAGTCAAACATCACAGGCAAATCGTTTTGTTTTGATTCAGAACAATATCTTTGGCATAGGAGATTAGGTCTTTGTATCGTATAAGTATGAATTTACTTAAAAATGGTTTACCTTGTGGTGTGAATTTTAACGTAGATGCCACAGAAGAGTTTCTTTCTATAACATGTATAAAAAGGCAAACAATCTAGGAAACCTTTTGTCACAGAGAAAAGTAAGAAGTTGTTCAAGAATAAGTTAGATTTGTTGCATTCCAATCTATGCGGAACCATGCCAGTTGAATCATGGAGTGGTAAGAAGCACATGCTAACTCTTATTGATGATCATAACAGAATATTTGCTTATTTTATTAAGTAAAATATTGAAGTAAAATCCTCTACTGTGGACTATATGGTAGAAAATGAATATCAAACTATAGTTTGTTACATGCCAAATGGCAATGTATCATGTTTTAGATTTAGTTATAATTTATAAGTTAATTGTCGTGTATTTTTAAATTAATAATGCCAACTTCTGTCGTCGCTGACAGTCGCGTCTGCACAAAAGAAATGCGGGGGTGCATGAGTGTCAAAAGCGGGATTAAGCCACGTGAACGAGGCAACATCTATCTGAGGGTGTGTATCTTTTTCTTTGAACAAATAGGTATGTAAGTTCCTTGTACCTCTACCTGTGTGATAACTGTTACCTATTCCTTTCATCCACCTACGAGTGCAACAGAGGTTACGTGAAGGACGGATAGCAATTTGAAGTTCACATGTCGTAACGTAACCCAACCTACAAATCACCGTTGGATCCTGAGATTAAGTTCCGAGATACCCACCACGTGAGTAATTTGATTTTATTTAAATTGTGCATGTAAATTTGACTTAAACAGTGATTGCATCACTCGTGAAGCGTGGTCGGTATATGTTATAAAATGGCGGATAAAATATGCCGCGTGTAAGTATAACAAGTTACAGCATTTAGGTCAGACAATGGCACTAAATTCTGTAATAGCGAGTTAAACAAATTCTTCAGGGCTAAAGGCATCAAGCATAAATTAACAACTCATACACCATGACAAAATGGTGTGACGGAGCGTTACAATAGAACCATCATGGAAAAAGTTCGTGCGATGATGCAAGATAGTGATTGTGATAAAAGAATGTTGGCTGTAGCTTCAAATATGGCCGTATATCTTATTAGTCGATCTCTAACAAAGGAAATTCCCGGAAAGTACCCTTAGTTATATCAGGGCTAGTAAGTAGGTTTGAGCAATTTAAAAGTATTCCGTTCAGAAGCTCATGTACGTGTACCCCGTGAAAAGTGGAACAAGTAGGCATTTAATTTTTGTAGGTTACTATGAAAACAGTTAAGTCTATAAGCTGTTTTGTCCAGACCCTTGTCAAATTGAAAGATCCAGAGATGTAGTTTTCATTGAAAATAGAAAATTTAAACATGATAAAGGAACCGCAATTGATGTTCCTGAGGATGTTTGTGTCACTTTGGAAACCAAAGTTTCAGATAATGTTATGAAGGCAAAAATCTAGATCTGGACATGGGACATCGCAAAAGTGAACAGATGATTGAAATGCCTGAAATATATCCACAAAGGGAAAGACATCCAAAACAATTTCCCAACTTTCTTACGTATCATACTGCACTAGAAATTGACGAACCTTTAACTTAAAGAAAGCATTGTCAAGTGAGGGAAAAAAATTGGCAAGAATCTGTCTAATGAATTAAAATCACTAGAAAATCAGAAAGTATGGGTACTAGTTGACAAGTCTGGAAATGCAAAAATATAGTAAAAACAAATGGGTGTTAAAAATTTTAAAAAAACTGTGATAGAGAAAGAGTTTGTTATCGTGCTAGATTGGCGGTAAAGGGTTTTACTGGACAGTTTGGTGTTGACTATTATGACACATATTCACATGTCATCCGTCATAGCTCCATGAGAATTCTGTATGCTTTGTCTGCTATCTTAAACTTCAAAATTGAAGATGTTGACATCGATACTGCATTCCTGTATGGAGAATAGCAAGAGCAGATATTTATGTACCAACCTGAAACATTTATAAAAAAAGGATCAGCAAAATAAAGTGTGTTTACTCAAGAAAGGTATTTATGTCCTAAAGCAATTTTCACGAATGTGGAATGGTGATGTACAAGATATTCTAATAGTAATATGCTATAAATAATGCGAACACGAAGCATATGTATTTGTGAACCCTGAAAGGCCCAGTGTTGTCTTTAGCACTTTGTATGTAGATAATCTCCTTTTATTCCAAAACAGTCGTGAAATAACAGGGAGAATTAAAAACTCAATTATCACGAAACTTTAAAATTAAAAATGTGGGACAAGTAAATAATGCATTGGGGATCAGAGAGATAGGCATAACGGTATTTTGAAATTAAATCAAAAGTAGTACATTAATTCCCGTTGGTACTCTATTGGATCCCACTGTAAAGATTGCAAATAATGAACCAACCAATAGATGTACTTAAATGTAGCCACTCGACCAGATATTGCGTTTGCAATACCTGAGTCAGATTAACAATAATTATACGCAGGAACACTGGCTTGTTGCAAAGAGTTTTAAGATACTTAAAAGGGTTCATAAATTTGTGTCTTGTAATTCTGGCGATTTTGTCCTGGAAGGGTATATTGATTCCGATTGGGCGAGTAGTTCTCCAGATCGTAAGTCATACACTGGATTCGATTTTAAATTATCAAATGCCGCGATATCCTAAGCAAGTGAACACTATGCTATCATCTTCAGAGGCAGAGTATAAGAACATCACAGAGGCAGCAAAAGAAACTATATATCTCAATACACTAATTAAAGAAATCCTAATACAAGGAGAATTGGATAATCGTTTGTATTCAAAAAAGGGTGCTGTGTTGTATAATGACAATCAATGAGCTCAAAAATTAGCTTCTAATCCTATGTATCATAGCCGTACCAAACACATCGACATTAGGTACCATTATATTAGAGAACTAATATCCAATGAGCAGATTAAACTGTCGTATATGTCTGTTGAACAAATGATAGCTGACATATGTACAAAATCTTTACGTGTGCATAAACAGAAGATGTGCACAGAGGAACTCTGTTTAAAATAATATCATGCAATTGGATGTGCTCAAGGAGGTGTGTTAGAGTTTAATCTAAAAAATGTTGATAAAATAGTGCACTTATAGTAATTAGTTGACAAATAAACTTCTTACAAAAGACTGCATATTTTTTTGGGTAATAAATCATTGCTGGAACGAGAACAGTTGTTCATAAAACGGGCTGGCCCCATTCACTACAGAAATATAATGTAAATATTAGATATCCTTAAAAATGGTTAATATAAGAAAAAACCACAGAAGGTTCTGATGCAAATAATAAATAAAGGTAAACAATAAATGTACTCGCAATTTGTGTAAGTGGCAATTTCTATGACGGTGGTCACCTGCACTAATCCCAAGGTCCTGGGTTCGATTCCCGAAACGGGTCGCTTCAAAAATGTTAAACGAACATTTTTTCACAAAAATATGCAGTTATTGAGGTGAGAGGTAAAATGTAGGTCCGTGTGTGAAAGTGGTATCACATACGTTAAAGATCCCCACCTTGCTTGGAACAGCAAGGTTTCAGTAAAATTCAAAATTTCCACGTAAAAAAATCGCTTCCTGACCAATGTACTACCCTTTGGGCGAAGCATTGGTAAATCAAATGTAAGGTGGTCATCTGCACTATTGCAAACATCCTTGCTGGACAATGAGTACGTATACACGAACGATAACTACCGTAGTTATAACTACGGTAGTAATAAATCACGGCATTAAGCTCTGTGTATACACCTCATAACACCCTGATTTAGTATACCGGATTTATAAGTCTACTACTCCTCTTCACCAGTATTACACATAACTACCGTACTAAAATACCATGGATACGGTTCTTTGGTGCTAATAGCCAGTTGATCAACTTAATATGTTTGAAATAAATGTCCCTAAATAATATACGTCTAACTTCATATTAATTATTAATTGAAGATAATAGTTTACTGCTTCAAATTAATAAAAAATTAGTTTATCCATACAGTTATGTCTCAAAAACGCATTTCATGGGATGTCGACGAAACTAGATATTTTTTATGTCTTATTAGGGAGCTTCCGATATTAAAATCTCTTCACAGAAAAAAATTTAGATCGGAAGAGATATTTTAGCATTTAATTGATCCAATGCAGGAAATGGGATATTTTAATTCAACATAACCTTCAAATATTTAAAAGAGTAAACAATAACTATTTTGTTATAAATTTCAGAGTATTTTTTTAATCTTGTGTTGGCGACATGAGTAGATACAGTGTAGATACAATGTTTTATGTTCAACAGTTCAATTTTGGCTTGTTTATTGTAACTATGTCAGTTGCGTGATGCCACAACTTGTCCTTATAATGCCACATATTTGTATCGGTTTTAGGAAAAGTGTAAAATAAATAAAATAAGGGCAAAACAGTAATCATTAACTTGTAATAATTAACCCAAACAAATATCTTATATTCTGATTTACTATATCAAAGTATTAATCAATAATTGCCACGTCCATTATCTCTGCACAAAATAAAGATGTCCATATCAATGCTATGAACTAATAATAACAAAACCACTAAAGGACAATACACAGTTTTCTTACCTTGGTTTCTGCTTGTGCTTGGCATTGCTTTTATATCACGATGACTCAATGGGTTACCATGTTCTGCTATTACTTCATTACTTTTCTTACACTTATCATCTCTGTTGTCTTCCTCTAAGTTTTCAATATTTTCAGAATTGGGTAAACAATTCGCTACCATTATAGCTCGTATTGAACTGGCATTTCGATTGTAAAACTTATACAACATTTGCATTACAGGTACATGTTCAGAATCCGCTTCCTGTGATGCTCTATTCAACCAAAGCATTGATGTACTGACTAAATGAGCAAGCCAGCATAAATCACCCGAAAGAAGGTGCCTATCACTATACCATGTTCCAAATATATCATATGGTTTATTCACTATGCGACACTGTAATACAAATCCATCTACAATGAGAATTGTCAAATCAAACCTAATTTAGCAAATGGTAAACCTTGTATATTGAATACAGCAATTTCACCAGACGTGCTATGAGGCGTGCCAAAGTGTACACCTGATACAAGTAGTAATGTATCTGTCCGGTTGAACTGTGAGTACTGGGTGTACTTCCAAGAAAACAACTTCATATCACTGAAGTACATAATTGATGCAGGGTACACAGATTTCCATACCTAAAAGTACAACAACAAGCAATTACTTCTCATTCGATTTCAATTATAGTATTTTATATATATATATATATATATATATATATATAGAAATTTTGGAAAATTCATGGTTAAACCCTGTATAATACAAGCGTACTTTTATTCATTGATGTACAAGCAAAGAATCCAATTCTGTGTGTGTAAATAATCACCCTGTATACATAGCAAATAATATAAGCCGTATATGTAAAAATAATTATTTTTAAGATACCTTCAAAAGCATTAAATGCAAATCGATCACTCTAAAATCCCAAGTTTTAATCTTAATTTTGTGTAATAAAACATGTTTTACCGTAAAAGCAAATATTTTCTATAAAATAGTACCTAATTTGCATTATAAAGCTTTAAATTAATCGTATATTTTAACTTTTGTATTACATAAATTCAAGTTTAAATAAAGAATTTTCTAGAATACTAGGAACAGAGAAAGCATACGCCATCTGTACTTACCTAATTGATAAATAAAAATTTATTCTAAGAAATAGCAGGAACATTGAGAACCAATAAAAATAGATAAGAATTATTTAATAGGTTTTGCAATCTCTGTAGGAAAGATACAATGCGATAAAATAACCTTGGGAGATAGAGTAGGACGGGCAGCGCACATAAATCAACACCAACAAGGTAATAAAACGTGGCGATTTTGAACGCTAATGAGGAATTCTCAGAAGCTTACGTTAGATAGGCATGTAATAATTAGAATGGAATTCCATACGACACTCGTACATTCAATTGACAAATTCACGTCGACCAAGTAATATGTATAGAATTTCAAAGATTGCACCCTTCCTTCTTACAGGTAGGAATGAGTGTACTAGAGTCTAAACAAAACTCTGGCGAGACTAGCATCGACCGTTTGTGGCTGCAGTAGATAGCAAAAGACTATATCTCCGGGGTTTAGAGAACAAAGTTAAATTTTTACACAGACAAGTTATAGGGATGCAATTTAGAACATGACAAAAGAAAATACTTTAATACAACTTATATATTGACGTTTAGTTAATAACATTAATAAAAAAAATTAAATATATACCGTTATTTTCTTACAACCAAGTTTTCATGCGACAAAATTTGTCTTAAACTCTACCAGATAAGATATTAGAAAATCTAAAATTATTATTGTGCTTAGACACAATTTCAAATTAACGTTCTAAGTAAAAAGAAATCATAAATATGCTTTTTGTGTTTAACATTATTTAAGAGAATTTGAATTAAACATTTAAATTGAACATAACCTTAAAATTCACAAATAAGGTTTCATGAAAGCTTTTATGTTTACAACTTATAAGGTTATACCAGGAAAGCAAAGGTAATATTAAATTAGTTAAGGTAATCGGTAAATAAAGTTATGACTATATTTTACATGCATTATTTTTCTAGATAATTGAGATTTAAAATGTAATACATGCACATTGTTTCGTCACAAAAGTAAATAAGACATAACTCATACCTGTATTCATGAAGTATGAAAGAAACGTATACTTAAGTATTGAGCTTACGGCTTGTTCAGAATTATAGGATCTTCTTACGGTTTGTTGAGACGAATACCATCGTTATTTATTTTGGTTGTTAACCTCAAACTTCAAATTTGTAAGAGCCAACCTTTTGTTCCACAACCATTTATTTTGTTAACGAAGCATTTAATTTATTTTAGAAGGTAAATAAACGTCAACATAAAATTCTTGTACGATAATAGATATTTCTAGGTAATAGAATTTATGCATCGGGCTTAGATAGCCTAGCATAGATAATTAGATACTCCATCAGAGAATATTTTACCGGAGGATATATCATCGGAGGATATGCCACCGGAGGATCCTAGAAAATAAACGTGTTTCCAAAACAAAATATTGTAATACGCCTCGAGGAACAAACTGAAAGTTTATCTGTTATCAGTTTATCATTCATGCTCATTTTGAACGGGTAATTCAGGTAGACTTTCTCCATACACATTTTGCTAGTATTCTAAAACGATATTTATGTATATAAAGAAAAATAAAAGAAAAAATACACATTTCACATACCAGATACAACATCTTGGCCTTAGAAAGGACATCTTTATTGGGAAACGGCATGTGGACAAAAGGAAGTCAGATTTTAAGAGCACGAAAATTTACTCTGGTTTTGAAGATAACCACACATTTTGGGAGAGGGACAAACAAGAAAACCATCCTAAATGACAGATTCATGTATACACCAGTTGTGTATTTATGGACATTATTCAGAGGTTTAACAATTAGAAAATTACATCTGATCATAATTATTTAAATTATTTATACAAAAGAAAGAATATTAAATTAAAACTAAAGATCGGCGTATTTAGTGTATTATTTTATAATACTAAAGGAAATGTTACACAAATCAAAACTAACTTGTGATTGTTGACAGTATTAATATAAAATTAAGATGAAGAATACTTTTATAATAAAGGAAGTGGGACCACAATGTAACATATAAAATAGCGACTAAAAAGCAGCTAAAATATTTTTTTGTATTTGCTAAAGAAAAACATTTATCACCAAAGGACGGTAAATCTAATTTACCAACCTAATATGAAGGCGGTAAATTGGATTTACAAATAAGGCAGACGAAAAAATTATTTAATATAGGCTTAGACACCTTACCGTGGGTTTGTAACCATGGTTTTTGATTAGTAATCAATCACTTACTTTCCTAGGGAAGTTGGTACGTTAAATCCCAGCAAGCGATCTATTTCTGCATGAATATTAAATTCGACCTACGTTTATTTAAAACGCCTTAAAATTTCTAACGTAACCGACCTTACACTTTTTATGTTATTTCAAATCATACATATTATCAATCAACAAGCTCGACTTCCTTTTAATTGAACACCTGTAAAATGTCCTCATAATTCTTAGTACATCGCTAAATATGTAGAATTTATTCTACAATAATCTGTTTTTAAATAAATTCCCTGAAATAAGTTAAATCTTTCAATTACTAGCTCAATTTGAAATGATCATTTGGGTGTTGCATAAAAGTCTAAGTTATTATTTCATCTTAACTGTAATACAATAGTATTTTTCAACTTACATTGTGTAATTCACTACCTAAAATATTTTATATACATATATATATATATATATATATATATATATATATATATATATATAGCTATGATAATAGGGTAGTTTAACAGTAGATTAAGTCATAGAGGTCGTAGAATAAATATAAACAACTTTAACTTTAAGAAATTCAAATAATTCCAGAAATTATAAGAGTAAATCGACTATCGACTATTCTACATAATGTCAATAAAAAGAACACTGTATATAAAAGATATGTAACTAAATGCATGAGAACATAAATATGTTTAAGTATAGTTTACAAGTAAAGATAAGATTTTAAAACGCAACAAATTGCATCAAAATTAAATTACTGGGAAACATGGATAAATTGGCATTCCAAATATTCAACAATTGTGTCGAAAATATCAACGTAAACTCATCTTACATAATTCATTATTAGAAAATCATTACGTGACTAGAGAAGAACACATTTGTTCAGAAAACCAACATTCTGTGGCAAACGAATAAACACCAGGCGGTTCAATTACATGATAAATTGACAAACATCGAATACGTGACTTGATGAAAAGCCAAAAGTTGGAAATCCTATGATAATGCTGCAATATGCTGAATGCGGACGTGAGGAATAGAGCATTCGTCGAAGATTTAAAGGTAATTTGTAAAAATTCCGAGTTGTACCAGATAAGGTAAGGTACCAGCCTTGATTGCAAACACGCCAATGAAAACCATTGGAGGAAGGGCTTATATATACGATAGAAACTGAACATTTTAGTCTATATTTAACTGAGCAACAACTATGTTCGAAGGTGGTAAAAAACTCATGTAATTAGTGAAATGAAAAGTAAATAAATGAAATTTAAAAGTGCAAGAATTTTGTGCAACGAAATATAAGCCGATCTACAGATAGACGTAAGTTAAACAACTTAATTAAATTCATTTCTAATATTAACAAAACAGGGTTTTGATTTGGGACGTATTATAATTCTGGACGTACTTTGATTTCGGATGTATTTCGAGAGAAAGGCGATTTTTTAATTTGGTGATACTTTAATTTGGGACGTATTTTAATTGGAAGCGATTTTATGGGAGGCGATTCTTATATGGGGACGGCATTTTGTCGATGCCATTTTGTGGAGACAATTTGGTTGATGTCTTAACGCAAACAAAATACCAAAAAGAAAAAGTGGAAAGCGGACATAGCAAGTGGATGCAGGTCATAGACTAGGATGGAACTCCAGAAACCATTCCAGGTTAGCAATTTTTAATACACTTTATTATTGAAAGACTTTCTAATTTAATATTTGCTATACATTGTATATTTGTAAGTCATCAAAAAGGTCACTTAAAAATATGAAAACAAGTGAAGGTATCTTGGAACGTTCGAAGGTCCCTGATGTAATTAAAAGCTATTTTTGCTGGCTTTCAGAAAAGCATAAATCTGGTAAATGTAGATATTTTGTTTAAAAAGGAAAATTTCGAGTATTGTACATATTATCGATTATTATATTGTGTGTTCTAGAATTGCTTTATTTTGATTCAATAAGATTTAGTCAGTAAGCTAGTCGGAGTAAAATCCTAAAATAATATTTTATATCAAAAGGGGCGAATTTCATAGCAATAAAACGACATACCCATCGTAGGGGCTCAATAAGAAATATCACAGTAAAAATGATGCCCAACATTGGGGCTTAAAATAATAAAGGCTATATCACAGTATATATATATATATATATATATATATATATATATATATAGTAAGATGTATCTGTAAACAAACTCTTATGAAAATAATAAGAGCCATTGACAAATACAAATCGGGCTGGTAGTTATATGGCCATTAACAAAACATTAGCTTTATTACTTCACAGGGGAGGAAACATCCACTGACCAATGGTTTCGGCTTGTTAGCCTCATCAGAGTGGAATAGTTCCCAAGAACCCTATGAAGTAATCGAAGCTATTCTAATGATATAATTTCTAAACAATCACTGTACTATGGCAAAAATAAATAAAACCGCCATCACGTGATAAAACACCAACACTACTAAAGTGTGGAAGTACAGAATTGAACCGAAACTACATAATAAATTTTATAGATGACTATAAAAGTACGTCTGGCCTTTGAGATTGAGTAGAAGTTTTAAAGTTTATACCAAACAAAATTTAATCAGAACACTAATAAAAATTTGCATTAGTCCGATTTGAATTTGGAAAAACGTTAGAAATATGGTAGAATCCATTTGATGATAGTTTTAAGTTTAAAGTGAAGTTTAATAAAATTTGCTCAGAAGAGCAAAATGATGATCAGAATCCAACGAAGAGGGAAGTTGTTAGTTTTGTGAGGGCTCTTTTCGATCCACTTAGGTTTTTAGCTCCTATAAGGATTCGTGCTCTTATTATAATTCAGAGTATTTGGCAAGCCGGAAAAGGATGGGATGAAGAAATCACACATTCAGTAAATGACTTATGGAAGCATTGGTTGAAAGAGTTGAAAACAATCAGCGCTGTGAAAATAAGCAGACAAAATTCTTTGTTACCCACGATTGATCAAGTACAACTACAGATATTCAGTGATGCAAGTGAAAATGCATATTCTGCAGTCATTAAGAAATCAAACGATACTGTTGAGGTTACATTTGTAATGGGAAAAGCACAAGTAATATAGTTCATTCGATTTAACTTTAGGATGACGTCAAATGCAGTAATGAAGTGTAGACAACTGCATGCAAATGAATACCTAGAACTGTACTTGAAGAATACTCTCATTTAACACAATAAAGGTTGGCAGTTCTGCACGGGGTTGCCGTCTGTTCTTCTTGCCAATGGGAATATTCCCATATCTTTCATTAAATATATTATAATTTAAACTAACATTGGCAATGTAGCATTTTGTTCAGTTGTGACGTCATCCTAAAGTTAACGCGAATGGACTACACCTCTAAAAGGACTTACAATACTAAGCACGGAACTACAGGCAGCTTTATTGAGTGCACGACTAGAAAACTCCTTAGTCAACTGTTTTCAAAATGTGTATCATTTTACTACTACCTTTTGGACGGATTCCAAAGCGGTATTGTATTGGATCAGGTCTGAGACGAAGATTTAGGTCATTTGTTCAAAATCGTATAAAAGAAATTTTAGAACTAACATTCTTGTTAATGGAAATGGGTTCCCACTAAACTAAATGTTCCAGATGATGCTACACAGCTGAAGAAAAATGAAAATTTTTCAGCATCTTGTAGAGGGCTAACAGAAGCAAGTTTTCTCCTTTTAAATTCACGTCAATGGCCGAAATAACTAGAGAGTTTCTGTGAAGGGAGATATGAAGAGCTAGAATTGAAACACTATACTTATTTATTGACCGAAATAAATCAAGAGAGTTTTTTGCTTGATATCAATCGTTTCTCATCAATGATGAGATTAATTAGAGTGACGGCAGCAGTTAACTTTCATTGGCTGATTAAAGTCGCTGAAACCTTATAATATTACAGCTGATGATATGAGAAAAACAGAAACGATGTGGATGAAAAGGTAACAAGCTCATTCGTATTCTTGCGAATTTACTACTATGAAAAATTGAGTTGTTACCAAAGGGGAGGTGTTTAAGCTCTCTTTCCCTTTCGTCAATGGAGATGGTATATTGGTGCTGAAGGGACGCATCCATTCTGCTCCAAGTGTGACAGAAGTCGTGAAACGTCCCCAATTCTTGATCCTGCCCATCCCTGCACCAAACTACTGATAAAATGGATACACAAAAAAATTAGCTCATCACAGGCAACAAAGAGTAATCTCATAGGTGAGAAAAATAGCATGGGCGTATGACTACAGAAAGGCAGTACGTTCATGACAGGCTCATTGTCAACAGTATAAACTTAAAAAACTCCAACCAGCCCCTCCTTAAATAGGGCATGTACCTAGTTGCAGACTTGGAGACAGTCATTTACATTTATGTAATACGGGAGTTGACCTTTGCGGTTCTCTATTTGTGAAGTTTGGAGAAAATGTTGCAAAGCGCTTGTGTGTCATTTTTATGTGTATGACCATTAGAGCTGTTCATTTTGAACTAGCAAAAGGACAAGACACTAATGAAATGATTAACGCCATGATTCGATTTATTTGTGTAAGAGAATATTCAGCAAATATTCGAAGTGATAATAGAAACAATTTCATTGGTGCAAACAAATCACTTCGTTTAGAAATGGAATGCAACGAAATACAGCATGATATGTGTGTGAAAGGCATTTCAATCCACCAGCTAGTCCTCACATGGGGGAAATTAAAAGCGTCTGATTGGTAGTGTTAAGAGATACTCTCGAACCAATTAAAGGTCAAACTCCAAAGGAAGTGTTTTATGAACTTTGCTATAAGAAGTAATGGATGTTATAAATAGCAGACCACCAACATATGCCTAAACTGACCCAAACGATAATGAGCGTCTTACACCAAATCATTTTTGAGAATGAATGGTCGGCAAGCCCTGACTTTACCTGGAGTGTATTCTGAAAAAGATATGTACAGATCCTCATGGAGATACTGTCAACATTTGGAAAATGAATTCTGGAAAGTGTCTTCCAGTTCTGATTCAAAGGCCAAAATGAAGTAATAGAACTGAAGCTATAAAAGTAGGCAATGTAGTCGTTATTAAGGACGATTTAATGTGAAGAAGTCCTTGGCAAAAGGAATCATCATTAAAATTCTTCTTGGAAAGGATAAGCAGGTTTGAGCATTTGATGTGCGAGTTGCTATATCAAAAGGTAACGAAAAGATATGTTTCAAAGTTTATAAACTTTCTGTTCTGAAGATTATTCTTTATAAAGAAATAATTGTATGTTTGTGTAGTGTCCTTTGAATTTCCATTAATTTATTAGTAACCATACTAATGTTTTTTATGATTGATTTGTAAGTTTTTATGTAATAAAATAAAAAGGAAAATCCAAAAGTTGATTAAATACCTGCACGAAATAGATAATCATACTCAAGACTAGCTTGAATGAAATACATTGATCGTTGCTTGATAGAAATAAGCATTAAAACAAGAGGTCTAGTTCCAACATTAATAAAATTAGTCAGATAAGACGGGTGTAATGTGATGCATGCACAAATATCTTTATATCATCTACAAAGCTAAGCATATCAATCACTACATTTGATTTTTTCCAATGCTCCAACCAAAGGTATTACATTGGTCAGGAAGTGAGTTTTTACCTGGAAAATTTTTTATTTTGCCTTACTTAAACATGCATGACAACACACACACAGGACCTCCATTTTAGTTCTCATTCGAACGAGGCTGTATTTTTGTGAAAAATGTTCGTCTAACATTGGACAAGTGGACCATGTCAGGAATCTAACCCTAAGCATAGTAATTCCAAATTCATTCTGCATTTAACAGTGTTCATTCCCACTTCGATATACAAGTTAAAAATTAGCAGGGTTAGCACAAATCTCTGTCTCGCCCTTTTCCTAATATTTACTTCCCTGCGTTCCTGCTCTTCTATTACAGCTATTGGCTATTTGTATAAGCTATATACTATCTGTATATCATAACTCATTCCAATCTCTGATACTTAAAATATTCTTAAATAATTTAATACATTTTATATTACTTGCTGCATATTTAATAATTATATCAAGTATGTTCAGAAGTTTGAAAACTACAGTTTAAAGGGTTCGATCATGATATTTTGATTTCGTTCTATCGTTTTATTCAATTACCCAAACGAATCTTACCGTAAGCATATTTGTTTCATTATTCCATTATAATAATTTATTTATTTATTTATTTACCAGAACATAGCCCAACAGTACAATGTACCAATTATAGGACAAAGCAGTAACACACAATATACAAGAAGTAGTCAAAGTTTACAATTGCACTTACATATTTCTAGAGTAATGCAAATAAACACATTTTAGAATATTTGCTAAACTGTCCATAAAAATATCTGTATGTTCACATAAGTCATTATACTCTGCGCACATAGTTTCTATAGCAGACTTAAATAAGAGATTGGTATTAAAAGAATTCATATAAAAACAATACTTGTTTCTACTAGCTGTTCGCGGTATACAAAAATTCAATTTTCCTACCAAGTACTCGCAATCAATTAAGTAGCGTACTAACTTAAATAAGAATGAAATTTTGAAAATTTTCGTCTACACTCAAGAGTGTTTACACTAAATGTTTGTAACAAAATATGATGATCAAAACCTCTTTCTGGATATACGTTATACAAACGAAACCATAAATATTTCAAAAATTTACGTTGAACGGATTCTAAGAGGTTTTTGTGACAAATATAAATAGGACACCAGACATTGATGCAATATTCTAGTCTAGATCTTACAAATGTTTCGAACAAGACTTTTGGAGTTGTAATATTTTCAAAACCCTGACAGTTGCATATTATGAAGCCTAGCATACGATTTCCTGACTTAATGATGGTACGGATATGATTTGAAAAGGAAAGCCGCTCATCAAAGTGAACGCCTAAATCTCTAGTTTCACTACAACGATTTACTATTGTGTTACCTAACTTATAATGATATATCAACGGTTTCGATTTACGTGTGAACGTCATCACTTTACACTTTTCAATGTTCAATTGTAGTTTACACTTATCACACCAATTCATTATTTTGTTTATATTGGATTGCAGCTTGTCGCAATCCTGTGGGGTTGTAATTGTAGTATATATTTTTACGTCATCTGCAAACATAAGTACTTTGCAATTCATTAAATCTGTAATACTATTTATAAATATAAGAAAGAGTAATGGACCTAGATTAGATCCTTGTGGGACTCCTGAAGTTGGTGTGTACTCGGTGGATGTATATCCGTTGTAGCTCACATATTGGGATCTATCAGTTAAGTACGATTTAAAGAATAGAGTGAGCAAATTTGAGAATCCAATAGCGTCTAATATTGATAATAAAATTGAATGGTTCACTTTGTCAAATGCTCTTGAAAAGTCTGTGTATACAACGTCGACTTGACCATGACTGTCTAGTACTTCAGAAACATACTGTACAAAACAACAGAGATTACTTTCTGTTGACCGATTTGCTACAAATCCATGTTGATATGACGAAATGTATGGCTTGAAGTGTTGATAAACCTTGTTGTATAATATCATCTCAAAAACTTTATCAAAAGTGCATAGTATAGAAATAGGTCTGTAGTTATTAATAATGTTTAGTTGCCCGTTTTTAAAGACTGGACAAACACGTGCAATTTTCCACGCTTTCGGAAACTTTGATGTAGATATACTCATGTTATAGAGAATTTTTAAAGGTTCTGCAAATACCTCAGCACAGTCTCTTACAACATAACCAGGAACTTGATCATTACCTACAGTAGGTTTGTTCTTTAGTTTTGCAATCGCTCTTTTGACATCACTGTTTGTAATTTCTGAACCATAAATTTGCAATAACTTATTTGTTCTACTCGGCATCGTATTGATTATTTCGTGCGTTCCAATTGATTTTGCCTCTGTAGTAAACGAACTACTAAAGTGGTCACGGAATGCATCTACTATTCACTGTGGAGTTTTGTAATTCATTCCATCTTTCATCATTACTCCCGGTATTCTGCTGTACGCTTTTTTAGAATTAATATATGACCAAAACTTCTTTGGGTCACTTGCTATTAAATTTTCTGCATCTGTAGTATATGCTTTGTATGCTACTTTTATTTTATTTTTAATTAAGGTTCTCAACCGTTTAAATTCGAGCCAATCAGCAACATGACCTCTATTCCTGTATTTCATGTAAAATTTATATTTGGATTTTATATCATGAAGAATTTCATTAGTAAACCATACCGGATAGCGGTTTTTTTTTCTTCTTTGTAGAGGCACATATATGTCAAAAATACAATATAATTTATTGTAAAATGCTGTTAGTGCACTATCAATATCAGAGAATTCATTCATAAACTTCCAGTCGGTATTAGATAGGCAGTTATATAAACTGCAGAAGTCAGCTTTCTTAAAGTTGTATTCTTTATTAGAATGGTTTACTTCAAATACTGGTTGCATACGTACTTGCAAGTTAAAGTTCAGCGTTAAACAAGGATGATGTGCATCTTCATTAAGTATTGGCGTCTTATTATGTTCAACAACACAATCAAAACTGCTTAGCACAAGATCAAGTAACCTTCCACTACTATTACGAATATTATTGTATTGAACAACATGTAGCAACTCACAAAAATTTTGCACAACATGATTTAAAGAACTATTTACATCACTATTGTACGTAGGAATATTGAAGTCACCAACAATTAGTAAATGCTTTCTATTAGTGTGAAATTGAATAAAGTAATCAAAAAGTTCTTCCAACATTACTAAAGTGGGTGTGTGAGGTATGTACACTACAAATATATACAGATGGACAAATGTAAAAGTACATTTACAGCCAATAACATCAATATTGGGGATATCGTTATGTAATTTATGCAAGTTTATTTGCTCTGTAGTAATGGAATCTTTTATAGCCACAAGAACACCGCCCCCACGTCTTAAACCTACTTGCTGAAAATTTCGATCATTTCTAAAAGTATTATAATTGCGAGGATAATATTCGGAAGACTGAATGTCTTCGGATAACCATGTTTCAGTAATACATATAAAGTCATTTTCACAATCACTAACTGAAGTAATAAACTGATCTGCTTTATAACGCATGCTACGTACATTTTGATAACAACATGTAAATTTAGAGCTATTTGATGTGATTAGTTTTTTGAACTATAGTTGGTATGCCTTTAAGATATTTAATGGTAAGATTGGTTTCCCCATTATCAATGCGCTCTTTTAAACTAGATTTGCATTTAAATAACAACTCTCGCTGATATCGTGTTTCATCGTTCTTGACATAATAATTTTTATATATTTGATTTGACTTAAGTATATTTTTATTTTTCAAAACAAAGAATACATCTGCGGTATTGATTAAAGTAACACGAACTGGCCGCGGGTTATTTCTAGACGATTTTCTAACTCCCAAACGTACAATGGAATTTAGCACTATATCAATTTTACCATGAGGTTTTATAGTTTTAAGAAAAGTAGTTATAGTTGCATGTTCATTGTCGTTTGTGCCTTCCGGGAATACCATATATTACAAGATTATTTTCTCTTTTAATTCGTTCCTGTGCTTCGTGCACCATAGTTTCAAAGGAATCTGATGAGAGTAAATCCATGTTTGGTACTTTTTTATTCTCCATTGCAGCAGATTTTAATTCGTCGATTTCTGTTTTTAGTACCAATATTAATTTTTTTAATTCATTAACCTCAGATCCTCTTGATACACATGTATCACAATGAAAGACAACTTTTCTATCCTTTATTGATAAGCACTGTATTTCGGCCCGCGATAGATTAGAACAGGTTGAATGTAATGGAAATTTACACTTATCGCAACTAATTTCCTTATCAACATGAAGGTCTAGGTTACACACCATACATTTACTAATCAACGGCATTTCTTTAAATAAAAATTCTATTGTATTCTATCAAACTAGAACTACAATATTTCAATTTTCACTCTAGCACAGCATATATACGTCCGCTTTCGACCACGACCACGACACAATTTGTTTAATGTTCATGTCAATTTTAAACACAACTTTAAATAAAAACAAATACAAACCATACCAATATATAACCATCTTTTGAACAGGTAGCAAAATATTTTCCATTGTGCGAAAAACTAACATGCAAAACTTGGTGTGTGTGCTCCGTGAGTGTTTCAGTTAATACAATAGGTATATGATAACACAATCGCTTGAATTCATTGCGCCATAATTTACCTAAAATTAAACAATAGTAAAAATTCAAATCTCTTATTTGTTACCTGGAATAATAGGTACAGATCGGTCTATTTTAAAATTGTTATAAAACAAATCCTTCCAAAGCAAATCATTTCTACTAACTTTGTACCAGAATTGACAAACCTGACCAGCTTTAATAAGTTCCTTATAACTTAAGTATTCAAATATATGAAATAATGCAGGATAGGGTAAGTAAGACCAAGCACTAGTCCAACCACATTCTGCAACTTCATTTTCTTCCAGGTTTTTAGACTCCATGAAATTTAGGTTACAATATAGAAGCAATGTCAGTTTTGACAAACTGTCTTTTCTTTTTGACCCACTTGGACTACAATAAAGCAGGTGGGTAACTACATTTTTCACATTAATTTAAATAAATTAAGATAAATAAAACAAAGCATTAGAGTCGACATAATAGAAACAATTTGTTTTATAAACATTAATTTAAATATATATATATATATATATATATATATACAGGGTGTTTTTTTTAAGTGGGAGGTCACCTGTATATGGAAGACCAATGGTACAAGGAAGCTGAAAATTTGCACTAGGAGGTTATCGAATGTGCCCTACACGTCTAAAATAATTTCGATACGATAGCACTTCCGGTTATACCGGAAGTCGGTATTACTATCGTTATTTTAAATAGAACACCCTGTATATTTATGCATTTTTGAATTTCTTGTCGAATTTTATGTGAACTTTATAACACAACCATACCTCTATCTAATGCCGTTTTCGAGATATTTTGATTTTTAGTAGATTTTTGACATTTGCACGCTGTCACATAAATTGGAATAACTAGAAATTGAACGAACTTACAAAATTGTTTTTTTGCAATCACATTCATAATACTTGATATTATTTCTACGCGCAAAAAAAATTTGATTGCAATGTACAGGGTGCTAGAAAATTCATTTTATAATTTGACTAATAAAATGTCAAATATTCCGTTTTTTTTTAAATGGAACCTACCATATTTTGTTATATTAATCGATTCTATGGAAAAAATACCTTAGGTATGTAATTACAACAATACATTTATTGTAAGCCGTTTTTGAGTTATTTGCATTAAAAGAGAAAATGCGCTAGTTCAGTAACATAATAACATTTGCTACTATCAAGTAGCTTTTGTCCGATACATTAACAAAATATAATTGGTTATTTTTACGAAACGTCAAATGTAGATAATTCTACGCAGATTGCAATTCCCGTACTGTAGTTATTTATGAGGGTTAATCGAAACTTTACAAATCAAGATTATCTCGAAATGATAATTATTTATGGCGAATGTAATAGATTTCTTCGAAGAACTGGCGATATTTTTTATCAAATATTTTGTTGTATTAATCAATTCTATGGAATTAATATCTTAGTAGTTAGAAAGCAGGAAATGCTTTTGCACATTTTAGTTGCCAAAAATGGCAGCGCAAGAACATTTTTTGAAAAATAATGTATAAATGCTACACAAACATGGAACAATGTATTTCATCTAACAATATTTTACCTAAAGAAAAATAAATAAAAACATAAGAGGTTGTTTATAAATGTTCTATTTGGCGGCCATTTTGATCCAAGCATTTTAAAATGCGTCTTTTAAACTCTTCATTTGTTGCCTTTTGTATTTGCTCTGGAGTTAGAGAATTTAGAGCATTTAATACTCGTCTTTTGCAATCTTCCTCAGTAGTAGGAGCGTAGGAGAAGACCGTATCTTTTACATACCCCATAGAAAAAATCCAATTTCTAAATATCGTTCCCCTGTAAAAGTGTTCATCGAGAAGAAAAGAATTACTAAAACAATATGTACTTTACCGTTTAAATTTTCCTGGTAAAACACTACACATACAATTCGCGAATCTCTAATAGCACAATAAACGTTAAAAGACCATCTTTCCTGAAAATTTGTTATGTATGCTTGTTGAGTATTTTCTGTGGAACAATGGTGTGAATTATGTCGGTTAAACACTCTGGTTTTCGTAAACTTTGCTTCATCGCTCCAAATAATATTTTTCAAAAACTGTTTATCCTCTTGCGTTCTAAGTAATACAAATTCGCAAAACAACATCCTTCTTTCGAAATCGGTTTCCTTAAGGTGCTGAACAGGATAAAGTGACCAACTTTTAAAATTATTTGCTTTCAAAATATTGTATATGGAACTACGGCTCATTCCTATATCCTGTACAGCATTATTTAGTTAAACTCTGCTGCATTAAAATATGCCAATACATTAGTAACTCCAATTACTTACTCCGTCACGGTGCTGGTCCTGTTCTTCTTTGTAATAAATGATCCATTATTCGCACAGTTTTCAAGAAGCCTAACATTCGGCGCTGGCTTTTCAGGAAATTTTTGATGAAAGACATCGGAAGTTCTTTGAAAAATTCTGTTGCATTCGCCATAAATAATTATCATTTCGAGATAATCTTGATTTATAAAGTTTCAATTAACCCTCATAAATAACTACAGTACGGGAATTGCAATCTGCGTAGAATTATCTACATTTGACGTTTCCAATTATTCTTTTGTTAATGTATCGGACAAAAGCTACTTGATAGTAGCAAATGTTATTATGTTACTGAACTAGTGCATTTTCTCTTTTAATGCAAATAACTCAAAAACGGCTTACAATAAATGGATTGTTGTAATTACATACCTAAGGTATTTTTTTCCATAGAATCGATTAATATAACAAAATATGGTAGGTTCCATTTAAAAAAAACGAAATATTTGACATTTTATTAGTCAAATTATAAAATGAATTTTCTAGCACCCTGTACATTGCAATCAAATTTTCTTTGCACGTAGAAATAATATCAAGTATTGTGAATGTGATTGCAAAAAACAATTTTGTAAGTTCGTTCAATTTCTAGTTATTCCAATTTATGTGACAGCGTGCAAATGTCAAAAATCTACTAAAAATCAAAATATCTCATAAACGGCATTAGATAGGGGTATGGTTGTGTTATAAAAGTTCACATAAAATTCGACAAGGAATTCAAAAATGCATAAATATACAGGGTGTTCTATTTAAAATAACGATAGTACTACCGACTTCCGGTATAACCGGAAGTGCTATCGTATCGAAATTATTTTAGACGTGTAGGGCACATTTGATAACCTCCTAGTGCAAATTTTCAGCTTCCTTCTACCATTGGTCTTCCATATACAGGTGACCTCCCACTTAAAAAAACACCCTGTATATATATATATATATATATATATATATTTAAATTAAAGAAATTTTAAATGATGCTTAAGGAAGGGACATAGACGTATATTTACGCGTAAAAAAATTATTTCTTAAAAAGTAACGACTTAAATTTAAAGCGATGTTTTTAAAATGTCTGTAGGAGTACATTGTTATCGTAAAACGAGCGGGCGATGAAGAATAGAACGCAATCAGTAATAATGAGCGAACTCGCCCGAATTAAGGGGTACCAAAAGAGAAAGAAGAAATGAGAAAGAAAACGAATGCCACGTTAATACAGTTGACGATAGAGGGAGGAGAAGGGTTTGTTACGTTTATTTTCGGCAATAATTGATTATTTTATTTACATAAATTTCTTTTGTAGGATTAAATTCTCCAACAATACCCGATATATTGTACTTGTTCAGATAAAGTCGCTTTACCATAATTTTCAACTCAAGTTCCTTGTTAATTCATTATCCGTTCGTAAAATTCCATGTCTATTGTTAAATCCTTCCGCATAAATAATAAAAAGTACTCTTTGTAAGAATTTCTCAACGTAAATCTAGTTGTTTTGAAACGACAAGTTTATGCTACAATTGATTAGTCAAGATCCTGTTTAGGTATCCGTGAGCGCGTTATACCTTCCAATAACGTATAATTGCGTTCTAGTGGGTTTACCACCTAAAGATTTGTCTAAATAATACATTCTACTATTCTCGGTTAAAACCGTGTTTTCCAGTTTCAATCGCATTTCGATAACGTGGATGTTTGCTTTTCAAGTTTGTGTTATTTTGAACTCCTTTTAAACTTTAATTGTGCAGCTTGTGCGTTGATGCACTTGTGAAAACTACTCGTTCTGTTACTCCAAGAGCGATACACGTTTCTCCTCTATCAAATGTGTAGATTTGCTTTTAGCTGGAGGCTAAATTGCTTGTGTAGACCGCCGTTACAATTACGGTAGTAACATGGTTGTTACTAACTACCGCGGCGATGCTGTGTCAATGCTTCTGAGGACTGACAAGATAAGTATAGATAAGTATCCCGTGATTTGTTTTCCTTTTCTAACATACCCAGAGATAAACCCAATTTGAAATTAGATACACTAATGTTTGTTCTGGTAAAATCCCTACTAGAAAAGTTTCGAACTTTAATGCTTTTGCTTTTTGTACTTAACCCATCTGCTTATACGAAAGTATCAGCAGTATTCTTTTTTTACTGATTAGAGTTATAACAAATGCTTCGTATGGTAAAATCCTTACTAGAAAGGTTTCTAAATTTAATGTTTTCTTTTAATTAACCAATTCGCTTATACGAAAGTTTTATCGTTATTCTTTTTGGTACTGATTAGATTTATTACATGTTAGCTACGAATTGCGCACTTCGTGGAGCAATTAGTGAATTGGTCCATAAAGTAAAATTGTTTTTTAATTGGCGCCCAAGATTTTTCTTTTTTTCGTTCTCTCTCTGTATATTTTGTTCTCCCCATCAAGTCTAGAGTTGTTTTTTTTCTCTGATTTTTCTTTTATTCTACAACCCTATTCTAATTTCTATTTTGTTGAAGTTTATCCGTCGGATACGTTTTACATTGTCCTGTATTCGCAATACTTTTTTTTTGGCTTCTATCGAGTTACGGTTAGTCTATATTTAGTCACGTTCTACCAATTTCTTTCTAGTTCGTATTCAAAATGACTTCTTTTTCGGCTTCCTACCAAAGTCTTCCTGTGTGGGAGTGGAACTTGAAATTTTTTGGTGTCCCGAACACTCTTATTGTACATGATTTTTTGAGACGAGTCGAAAAACTCCGACGAACTCACCATGTGTCAGAATTGCAGTTATTTGAGTCTGCAGTGGATTTGTTTGAATCGAAAGCGTTACTTTGGTATCGTGGTTACCGGCATAGGTTTTTTTGACTGGAAGTCGTTGTCTAATTTACTGATTCAACATTTTGAACCTTCGGATTTTGCTTATAAGTTTGCTACTACTGAGAAAAATACTTTTGCTTCACATGACCGAGTTGTTAAGATTTCTCCGACGCCTACGAGTAGATCCGATACTTCTTCCGTACGCTCTATTGTTCTTCTTCCTAGTTCTGCTTCTACTCGTCTTGTCGTATGCTTTAATTGCGATAAACCTGGTCATGTTTCGACTCGTTGTTCTCGTCCTCAAGTACTCCATTGTTATGGTTGCGAACATAAGGGAGTTCCTCGCCGCAACTGTCCAAACTGTTATCCTACTACTAATAGGTCTTGAAATAATACTTCAACTTCTGCTCTCAGCTCTAGGAGTCAAACTTCTTCTGCTTCTAATTCTACGTTCTCTTCTGTGCCTCATCCAGGTCACCTTGCTACTACTGTCAAAACCTACTCTTCTCCGAACAAAATTTCTTCCGTTTCTAGTTCTACATTCTATTCTACTCTTCCTTCTGCTCGCCCTACTTATTCACTTTCACCCCAAACTGTGGCTCCACCACCATTAAAACCCATACTTCGAATTAGTGACTTGCAGCTAGCGTCTTAAGAGTTTGTTCCCACTTTCTTAAATCGTTCTACTCAAGAAATTCCTGTCGTATCTGCAAGCATACATGTCGCTGAAGTGATGATAATTTCTAATTCAGTAAACGAAGGTCTTGTTGAAGTCCATGAACCTGTATCTTTAATGTCTGTTGCTGTTGCTGTCAAAATCTACATGTTTCTGCTTTCTTAAATGGTTCTACTCAAGAAATTTCTATCATACCGACAATCACAGCCGTAGCTGAAGTGAAGTAATTTCTAATACAGATTGAGACGGTCCTATTGAAATTAGGGAACCCGTAGCTGTGATGCCTGTTGCTGTCATCATCAAAGTTTTACCTAATCCTGTACCGTTACCTACTCTTATTCATTCTTCTCATGCTGACAAAATGCTACTTGCTTCTGTTCTTTTAACTAGGGTTGGTGAGATTCTGACTGATGTCTTGTTGTCTAATGTTGACGAAGGGCAACCTGATTCGGTTCCTTTATGTAATATGGTTAAAGTGTTATCGGATTCGGCTCCTTTTCTAAGGTTGATACTCATACAGCCAATGCTGTTTTCTTTCCTAACTGTGATACTTCTATTCTTTATCTAACGTCGTTGAAATTTTATCTACTTCTGTCCCTCTAGTTAACGTAACTGAAGTGTGCTCTGTTTGTGTTTCTTTTTGTAAGGTTGATTCTCGTACAGCTCATACTTTTTTCTTTTCTACCGTTCATTTTTTTACCACCAATTCTAGAAACAAACAACCTTCTTCTATAACGTGTTCTGAGTTCCATAAATTACGACAACCACTACTATCTACATCCTCGCCACCACTTTCTCAACCTCGTGCTACAACTCCTACACCCCCTGCTGTTCCTGTGTGGTAGAAAACTGCCCAACAGAGGCAGACATTATTCTATGCTCCTTCTGAACCGGGAGATGTATGTCGGTAAAGTTCTAATGTCCTTGATCTGGTTTCGTTCTCTTTCTGGCGGCGCAAACGTCTTAAGCCCAATATCTAGTCCTCGTGCCCCAGATTCTTATGCCGACTTTGCTCTCCTTAGGTTTTGATTTTTGAACGTTACGATTTTATTTTACTTCTCTGTTTTGCAGGGTTTTCTTTTGTTTTCTGGATTTTTCTTTCACCCGTGTGGGTCCGGGAATGGAATAGTCCCATGGTACGACCTACCTGTCGTAAGAGGCGACTACAACGGTTCAACACATACACACACGCACATTTTATACACGCATAACGCATACTCACACACTTCTTACACACCACACACACACGCACGCACACGTACACACCTACTCATACATAACTACACTGAGATTCTGATTTATTTTCTTTTGTGCGATTTTTAGGTTTTTGTTTTATACTTGGTGTTGGTGTTATTCTTTTTGGTTTTTTCTTTTTCTTCGTTCCTTTCGTTCTACTTTCCTTTGCCTATCCTTTTGCTGGTTTTCTTTACTGTCGGTCCCTGGTCCGATTGTGTTTCGTCCATCCGCTCCTGTCGTAGGTTCTTTCTAGTCCGTTCTTCTTTTTTCGGAAGCCACGACTTAGTCGACTCTAGGACTAGTTAGCTATTCTTTTCCTTGGTTCTTTAGTTACGACTCTTGGTTACCACAGTTGATAGTACATCGTCTCTTTTACCAGCGTTCCTCCTCTCTTCTTCTCGTTCTCCCTTGTTGTTCCTTTACATCCTTGAGGCTTGACCTTTGGGTCCTGTTTTGGTTGGCACTTTGAATTTCTTCCTCGTTCCTTTTCTTCTTTGGAGGTTGATAACCTTACTGTTTCTTTTAAGAAACATCCGTCCGCTGATGACTCAAAGTGCTGAGGCCGTTTCACCTTAGTCCTGCTTGATTACTTATTACCCGTCTTTATGTAATGTTTGTCTTTATTTTAACTGGTTTGTATAATTTTAGCTTCTAATGAAAGAGATAGGTTCTCCGAAATTAGTCAAGTTTTCAATACTAAAGTAAATACATTGTACCTGTTGTTATTATTATATAATATATATATATATATATATATATATATATATATGTAAAAATTTTCTTTTCTTGGGAAATAGGTCATTTATTAAAATATTTATTCTTCTCACTTAAATAATATGTAATACTAAACATAACGCGTTTCGGTTATCATAAACCTTGGTCACATGTAATAAAAATTCCTGTAAATTTCTAAAATATCTTAAACTATTAAAATGTATTATAATTAAAACTTACTTGGTAACATTATTTTAAATCTATTTGCATGTTGTAAAATCTAATAACTAATAGCTAAACTAATCAATTTTATTTAATATATCCTAGGCAGTTAAACAAGTTATCAAATAACATTAGTGTTATCTGAAGTGATACAATTTATATTAATTATTTTATACTTTACTTAATAATAAATCTTAATATTTTTATATACAGAGTGAATGTTAGAATAAGTACTTTTTTAAGATGATTTACCATTAAGCAAGAAATAAGCACCAAAAAACAGTATATTAACTATGTAATTATTAATTATGAATAATATTGTTATAAATTTTAGTGAAATGTTCAATGTCCGTTTTATTATTTATACTGTTTATGTTCCGTTGAATGTGAATAATTTCTAATGTACTACGTTTATTTTCGTTTTGTTCTACGTTAATTACACTTGGATTTTCAAAATCAAAGTTATGCATGTGGTCAATGCATGATTTGCCAGTGCTGTGTTTCTTTTATGTGTTTTAATAGAATATTGGTGTTCATAAATTCTACGGTGTAAATATTGTTTCGTATTTCCGATATATGAACCGTTACAGTTTTACAGTTTACTTTATAGATACAATTAGTTTTGTCTGTAATTGGTGTTAGCGGTTTCAATTTTGTAAAAAATTATTGTTATTATTTTGGGTTTGTGAACAACTTTTATTTCGTATTTTTTTAAACATTGTTGAATTTTATTGGATACTGTTGGGTGATATTTTATACTAACATAATTTTCTTGTTCTTTTTGGTTTGTTTTTGGTGGATTGTATATTGCGTGGATTGTTTCCTTTATGATTGGTGTGACAAATTTATGTGGGTATCCGTTCTGTTTTAAAGTTGTTTTAATTTTATTTAATATGATTGGTCTTTCATTTGGGTGTGTAAAATGCATTGCTCTATTTACTAGGTTTTCACTACATTTCTTTTATATATATTTGGTATTGATTTAAAATTGTATACGCAATATTTTATACCAAATGGTACTATGTTCCATTTTTATTAAATTAGTTCAATTTAAAATGAAGGATACATAAATTTGTTTACACAATCATAAAGGAAACAATCCACGCAATATACAATCCACCAAAAACAAACCAAAAAGAACAAGAAAATTATGTTAGTATAAAATATCACCCAACAGTATCCAATAAAATTCAACAATGTTTAAAAAATACGAAATAAAAGTTGTTCACAAACCCAATAATAATAATAATTTTTACAAAATTGAAACCGCTAACACCAATTACAGACAAAACTAATTGTATCTATAAAATAAACTGTAAAACTGTAACGGTTCATATATCGGAAATACGAAACAATATTTACACCGTAGAATTTATGAACACCAATATTCTATTAAAACACATAAAAGAAACACAGCACTGGCAAATCATGCATTGACCACATGCATAACTTTGATTTTGAAAATCCAAGTGTAATTAACGTAGAACAAAACGAAAATAAACGTAGTACATTAGAAATTATTCACATTCAACGGAACATAAACAGTATAAATAATAAAACGGACATTGAACATTTCACTAAAATTTATAACAATATTATTCATAATTAATAATTACATAGTTAATATACTGTTTTTGGTGCTTATTTCTTGCTTAATGGTAAATCATCTTAAAAAGTACTTATTCTAACATTCACTCTGTATATAAAAATATTAAGATTTATTATTAGTAAAGTATAAAATAATTAATATAAATTCGTATCACTTCAGATAACACTAATGTTAATATTGATAATTGTATACTCAACTGCTAGGATATATTATAATAGTAAATTGATTAGTTTAGCTATTCAGTTATTAGATTTTACACATGCAATTAGATTTAAACATATGTTCAGTGTTTTAATTATAATACATTAATATAAATAGTTTTAAGATATTTTAGCAAATTTTCGGAATTTTATTACATGTGACCAAGGTTTATGATCTAACCTAAAGTTATGTTTAGTATTACATATTATTTAAGTAGAAGAATAAATGTTTTAATAAATGACCTATTTCCCAAGAAATTTTATATTTTAAATAAAGGTTATAATATCACAATATATTAATTAATAGATAATATGTATAATATGTACGTATATATTTCATTAAAATTGAGATTTACATCATTATGTGTATTTGTCAGTTATTTTACAACAGTTTATTTTATGTGTGTTTGAATCTACAGCCAATTTAATCAATCGCATAATGTATACCAACTGTCACGTTTATCTATATTAGGTACATTAGAAATTAGGCACTCTCATTCATAGCTCTCATTCACCTCCTCTGATAAACATGATCTGTCAGGTGTTGGCATTATCACATAACCATTAAATAGAATAGTTTTCAAATAAGTCAAATTTTTGAATTTTTATAATATAAAGTATGACTCCTAACCTAAAATTAGACGATTTAATTCAAAATGTGTCCTTATATAAGCCAGTAAATACTATACTTCATGGTTATATATTTCCATTTGTAATTGGTTATGTACTATGGTTTCATCTTTGGTTTTATGTATATGGATATCAAGAGTTTTATGAAGGTGGTTTTGTTGGATTAGCAGCTGTGGCCTGTCTACAAATTCTTACTGTTCTATGTTGTCATTGGTCTGTGCACGTAAAATGTTTTCTTACTTGTAAAAGGGTAAGTACAATAAAAGCGTTGACCATTGTGTAATAAAATATATATTGAAGGAAAGGAATATCTTAAATGCAACAGTAGTAAAGGTAGTGCCCACACCTAATAATGGATCTTCAGAATTATTACGTCTTCATCATTCAAAGGTATTTGTTTAATTATATATTCCATATGGTATTTTTTATAGTTATTACGTATTGGAACAAATCAAAAATTTGATTTAACGCTTTATCCTAAATGTTTTATAATAGTAAAAACTGTAGATAATATGTTAGGAGCCACATTTTATAAGCTCTCAAAATTATCAAACATGATGTCGTTGAAATTATTATGGGTATTGATCAGGCATTGAGGATTAGTGCTTGAACATGCAATAGAATTAAATATATGATTTTGATTAGAATTGAACTCGTCATATTCCAACTATAATGAGTACTATGTGAAATGTTGGTTCTCGTTTCTTTTCTGCCATAGGTACTCATAAATCATAATTATAGAGAATGTCTTGTAATATTGTAAAAATGACTATCCAATAGATATGTCATTTTGTTAAAAATAGTTGCTGTTATTAGATTTTTAAATGTCTAAAATAAATGGGGTGCAACTATGATGTCGCATGTGAAATGTATGGTGCCATGTGCATTCCTATTTATGAAATCTGCTTCTTGAAGAAAAATATTTCAAGAACACCATATAACAAATCTTGATGATCAAGAGTTCAGCAGGCAGACGTGTTTAATACCTTGCCTGAGACCATCAAATAAGTGCGTACTATATTGAACTATAACCAATGTTTGACCTACTGAAATATGTATAAAATCTGGAAAGACGGCTAAATTTTGAAGATGAAGCACTTGGTGAACATCAGGTAACAGTATTGTGCCAGATACATAAAACTTTGCATAAAATTGTAATGATTACCAATTTTGTACTGTTAGTGAAGCCTATGTATGGCATAATTGATCACAGCAGAGCATATGTTAGTTAAATAATTTATTTCAAAAACATGGTAGCTGCTGGATAGCTTGATTTTTGTCAGAGAATTAATTATTTCAATTCTCTTATCTGGAAAAATGAAACGAAACTATTTAATTAATATCATTGCATACAAATTCCTGTTATTAGTAATTCAGAAATACAACTAGAATAAGTAAAATAGTACAATTTTTAATTGAAAATACTTTATTTTTACATTCATTTTTGTCGAAGGCATGCTCTCTAAACAACATTTGAATTACAAACTTAAGAAAATTGAGATTTAGTTTCAACAACTTAAAATCAATAGAATTGCAAATAATTAGGATAACGATACTTGCCACTGATGTGTGTCAAAAGGTAACTAAAGTTTCCTGACGTGAACTATTATCTATATCTTTTGCTTCCATTAACGTACATGCAATTAAATTGAATTTATTTAAAATATGGTTTTTAACAAAATAAATTGTTTCAACAGTCTTAAATAGTGGTGGATTAACGCTGAACAAACATTGTATGTGTGAGCAATCTTAGAGCTAAACATTTTTCAGACAGTTTCTGTCTTGGTTTCTGTGCAGTTTCAAATTCTTGGATGCAATGAATAATTATTTTTTTAATACAAATATTCACAGTATAGTTGATTATATTCGCAGTATACCTTCCCAGTTGTATAACGTAAGGGCACAACATAAATTTTGTTACGTTCTGTCCCTGAAGTTGAATAATTTGACGCGTAGCTGATTTAAAAATCTCAATCCCATATTGTTACCATGGTTAATTGTATATATTAGCGATCCCGTCAGCCTTCAGATTATTTAAATGGGTTCTTATTCATCATCTTGTAGAATCTTATTAAATATTCAGTTGTAAAATTCAAGATACTTTGAACTTATTTTTGATTAGCTGCAAAATTCGCGATTGTTGTTATTAGTTACAAAATTTAAATAGGTTGAATTTATTCTGTTGATAACACACTAGATTTCAGGATTTATTAGCACATGAAATTACAATTTTAAATATAGGAAGTTACCTTTTCAGAAATATTATTATAGCATTTGAAATACAAATATACATGACCACCTCTAGCTACAGTGAGGAAGAGGTAGAGGCGATCTACAAAGATATCGAAGACATACTAAGATACGTAAATGGACATGTAAATTTTATAATTTCGGGGGATTTTAATGCAGTGGTAGGTAAGGGTAGGGAAGGAGCGGTAGTAGGTTTATTTGGTTTAGGCACGAGAAATGACAGGCTGGTAGAATTGTGTGACAAGAACAATTAAACCATCACAAACATATTATTTCAACATCATGCTAGAAGACGATACACATGCAAAATGCCAGGAGATATAGGAAGATATCAAATGGATTACATTCTTGTTAGACAATTGTTTAAAGAATCAAGCAAAAGAGTGTAGAAGCTACCCAGAAGCAAATATAGATACTGACCACAACATCGTAATTATGAAGGCCGCTCTTAAATTTAAAAATTTGAAAAAGGAATGGAAAAAGGTACTTTGACTTTGAGAAACTAAAAGATAACGATATCCACGAAAGAATTGAAAAAAGGTCAAATGAGTTAGTGAAAGATATCGGGAAAATTTCTTATACTAAGGAAGTAGAAACAGAATGAAATATTATTAAATCCAGCTTAGACATGGCAGCCAGAGATATTCTGGGGTACACACAAAAAGAAAATAAGAAACCATAGATAACAAAGGATATCCTGAATCTATTAGAAGAAAGACGAAAATACAAAATCAGGTACAACAGGAAAACAGATACAAAACCATATAATGGGAAATTATTCCCAAATGCAAGAAAGCTACAGAACAATGGATTGATGATAAGTGCAAAGAGGTACAAACTAAGATGGAAATAGGAAGGACAGACGAAGCATACAAATTAATTAGAATGAATTTTAGGGATATAAAACTATATACCAAAAATATAAGGGACGCGGGAGGAAACATTGTTATAGAAAATGTAGAGAAAGTAGCTAGATGGCAGAAATATATAGGGAATTTATATTCAGGAGAGGAACTAACAGCATTAGAACAGGAATCAGACATTGAAAATGATGACCTGGGATATCCTATACTTAGAGATGAGTTTGAATTAGCATTAAAGAGCCTGAAAAATGGTAAAGCGCTGGGTGCAAGCAGAAACTCTAAAAGCCGCTGGACAAACAGTAACAGAACGTCTCTTCCAACTTCTAACCTATATGTATGAGACAGGCGAGATACCCAAAGATTTCAAATGTAACATCATAGTCACTATAAAGAAAGGAGGCTCGGATAGAGTTGAAAATTTTCGAACAATAAGTTTGACAGCACATGTGTCCAAAATATTAACTAGAATTGTACAAAGACGAATGGAAAAACGAGCTGAAGAAGTACTAGGAGAAGATCAATTTGGGTTTAGGCAAAACAGGGGAACACGAGAGGCTGTTTTAGCTCTGATGGTGCTAATAGAGAAAACAATAGAAAAAGGGAAGAGAGTGTATATAGAGTTTGTAGATCTGGAACAAGTATTCGACAGCGTAAAATGGAAAAATTTTTTCGAAATACTGAAAAAGATTAGAATGTATTTTAGGAATAGACGGATAGTATATATCTTATACAAAGAGCAAACAGCTGTAATAGAATTAGAGAAGGAACGTAGAGAAGTAAATATTAGGAAATGGGTGAGACTGGGATGTGCCCTCTCCCTATTAATTTTTAACTTATACATCGAAGAGGCAATGAATACTGTCAAGTGCAAGAAGACATTTGGAATTATTATGCAAGGACAAAAGATTGATATGCTTAGATTTGCAGATGATATAGCATTATTAGCATCTAGCAAGGAAGAGTTAGAAGCTGCTCTTAATGAAATGGAAACAGTTCTAACAGAGTGATATGGTATGAAAATTAACAAAAATAAAACTAAAGTTCTAGTATGCAAAGGAGGGAAAAATAAATTGAAACTAGAATACATATAGGTAACGAGAACTTACAAGAAATTTAGGATTTCGACTACCTAGGAAGCTAAATGACGCAAGATGGGAAGAGCGCAAAAGATATAAAACAAAGATTAGCACAAGGTCTTGCTACATATAACAAAAAAAAAGCTGTTACTGTGTTCAAAGGCAACAAACATAGAAACACGGAAATGACTGCTTAAAAATATGTGTCGAGTACAGCACTGTACGGCTGTGAAACTTGGACAGTAGGAGAAGCAGACAGGAAAAACATAGAAGCCTTTGAAATGTGGTGCTGCAGAGGTATGATGAAGATGTCATGGACAGACAAAGTTAAGAATAACGAGGTACTGGAAACGGTAGGGGAAGAAAGAAGTATGTGGAAAACAGTAAATAATAGAAGAGATAGGATGATAGGCCACATACTAAGACATGAGGGAATAGTAAGCAGATATAGGAAAAAAGAGAGGTACAGGTAGACTTAGGTTAGTCTATTGCACACAGATAGCGAAAAATGTAGGCTGTGTGAATTCAGGTAAATGTGCAGGCTAACTTAGAATAGAAATCAATGGAGGTAGGCATCCAACCAATTCAAAAATGCAGGCCCCACAAATAGACACTTTTTTAACGACTAGTATACCAAAACATTGTAAACTCGTTAAACTCTCTAATTATAAATTTTGCTCACTAAAGTCGCTTTTTTCAATTGTTTTTCCACTCTCGTCAGAAATACAACGATGCATAAGTGAAGAAACAGCGTTATTGCCAAATATTCTCTCTTCTTTGCTAATGTAATAAACAGATTCAAAATATATTATATGGTTATATGATCCCGACCGACCAATACGAATTTTTTATTTAAACTTTGCGCTCATTTATGAGAGAAGTGGTATCTCAGTATCTGTTCGTTAAATGCACACACACACACACACTATAAAAATATGACTGCTGTGATACGCATTATTTTAGTTGGTCAAATCTTATTTAAAAATGGTGTGTTTAATTATGGTAAATTAAATCTGAAGTTAAAATATTTATTGTGCGAGTTTCGTTTATTTTATAAACATTGTGTTGCATAGGCACAGTGAGTTTAAAATGGGAAAATGTAAGTTTGTAAACGAGTGGTTAAATAAAAAGGATATTAATGGTTACAACATTTCTAAGTGGGCTAAGAAATATGATGATACGAAAGCGTTTTGCCTAGTGTGGAATGAAACATTTAGTATTTTGTATGGATTTATTAAATTAAATCAACATGCCAAGGGATATCAGCATTTGCAGTTGGTGAATTCAAAGTTGAATCCAATGCAGTTGCAAATTTAGTTACTGAAGGTAGAAGTAGACAACGTTGAAGAACACCCTGCAGGTTTGTTGGCTTAATGTAGTTCTTTTAATCTTCTGAGCTTATTTTTAATTTCGGATTGATCAGATCACAGGGTGAATTAAAAACCTCAAAAGCATCATCATTTCAACTTATTTCGACAAGAGACAGAGCAACTAAGCTAGCATTGCAATTGTGTCTTCAAATAGTTAGTGCAAACTGGAGTGTTGAGTTGTGTAAAGGTTTAGCTTGGTTTTTGAAAAATATTATACCTGATGATGGTGTCATACCTGCCAATTTTTCGTTATCCCCTTTAAAACATCAAGGAGAGTTGAATACAATGGATAACTATGTAACAAATAAACTTAAAAAGTGATTCAATGATGGTTCAAAAGTTTACAATAAAAAGTATTTGTTGCTATTGCAGTACTGTAATACTCTTTTTTTTAACTCTGTAGTTTTATGTAATTTTTTTAAACAAGAAATTTTTTTTTAAAATTTTATTTGCTTATTTACTTCAGCGCGGCAATCATTATATCATTAACAACCACACTTCTGAGTGCAATGGTCACTATTTGGTAACTTTTTTCATATTGGGAATAGCAACCAAAGTCACTATTTGAAAAAGAAATTTTGTTGTGAGCCCCGAAGATGGAAAACATAATGACGAAAAAAATAACTGTACTTAAACCTGATGATTATTATAAGCAACTACAGGTATTGGTTTTGCAATACTCTCAACTAATGTTAATTGTGCGAAAGAATTTACTGGAAAACTATTAATTCAGCAAATGTATAAGTGTTGGCGATCCTTGGCAGCCACAGGCTGCTTAGCCCCCTTCACATACCACGGAATCAAATAACAGAAGGGGAACCGAACTGTATCTAGGCTGTGGGAATTTTAGAGAACGGTGTAGGTTAGCTAAGAATAGAAATAAGTGGAGGTACTTGTCCAAAAGACGGAAAACCTAATGACGAAAAAAATAATTGCATTTAAATTTGATGATTATTATAAACGCGCATTAATTTTGAAATATTTTCAACTAATGTTGATTGCGCGAAAGGATATATTGGAAAATTATTAATTCGGCAAATGTTCAAGTGTTTGGGGGATCTCGGTAGCCGCAGGCTGCTTAACCTCCTCACACTACAGAATATCGGGGAAATAGGGTATATATTTATAAACAATAGAAGGGGAAGCGAACTGCATTTAACAAGAAACAGCAGCGGCTATGTTCGAAGACAACAAATATAGAAATAAGAAGAAACTTGTTGAAAGCACAGTATGTCTATTAAATAGAGGCAGTAGGAGAAACAGACAGAAAACGGTGGAAACTTTTTGGAATGTTGTGGTTCAGATGTATGAGGATGATAGCATGGACAGACAAAGTTAATAACAAAGAGATTATATAAATAGCAGGGGAATAAAGATATCTGTGGAAAAGAACTAGGAGAAATAGAAGGACATGATACGCTTTAAGGCATTTTTGAGGAATAGTGCAGAATATATTACAAGCAGAGATAGGAAAAAGGAGGTACAGGTAGACCTAAATCAGACTATTGCACACAGATAGTGAAAGATGCAGACTGTGGAAATTTCAAGAAAATGTGTAGGTTAGCACATAATAGGAAACAATGAGGGTACGTGTCTAACTAGTTCCAGGACTGAAGACCTAATGATGATTTGAAATCTGGTACCTATTTTATTAAAACATTTGTCCTTAAAAATTGTATGGCGTTTTTTGAGGTTACATACATATGTCTATTCAGTAGGTTTGTTTATCAAAGCATTTGTTTTTCATGAGAAGTTACAAGGTCGTACGTGTTTACTACAAGGTCGATTACGAACATAATTCAAAAATAGTAAATTCTTTTGGTCCCCTACAGGAAATAGGCAACCCCTGTTTCATGTAAGGGCATGAATCTGAAAAGCGGATTGCAGACAGTCTTAGTTTTATGGACACGTACTCTAAAACGTTTCAATCAATAGGTTAGTGGGTTTTCCAATTATTGACTTTAGTTCTGGCTTGTTAGAATGTAAGGACAAGCATGTATTCATTCAGGTTATGATTCTGATATAAGTAAGAATTTGTTGTTGAACTTGCATTTCAGCTCGATCTAATAATGTAACGATCCCAAGTTAATAATTATTTTTATGATACCGCACTGAGTAATTTACAATTTGGAGTTCTGAAATTAGTTTGCATGAAGTTCTTTCATTGCGATATGAAGTTTTCTCACAACTAAATTAGTTACTGCAATTGGTGCTGATTCACTTTTGACTGATGGTTTAGTAGAAGTTGTTCATTGCGATATAGAGTTTTTCAGCAACCACATTAATTATTGCAGTGGTGTTGATTCACTTTCGACTGATGGTTTAGTAGAAGTTGTTCATCGAGATATGGAGTTCTCGCAACTAAATTAATTATTGCAAACTGTTGCTGTTGGCTTTCGATTGCTTCAATCCGCCAGTGCATGACATGTATGGACATATGTTCGAGGTGAGGTAATGAGGTGTTGCTGACTACGGATAAAAACTAGTTGCTCCGTGCACTATTGCTTCTTCTGAATTTGTAAATATAAATTCAAGGATGCATTATTGTTTAGGTGTATCGATTTTTTTTGTCTAATACTATATCTTTCAGTGGCAGAGAGAGGAGCGCTTCTACCTATCACTTGCTCTTTTTGATTACTGTAATTATGTAAACAGTGAAATTGAAGGCAACGAAAGCAGCTCACTATATAATTCATTTCCATTGCTGTTTTTTTAAATATTATTATTGAGTGTAAATATTATTCAGGGTAAATATTATTATTGAGGGTACAAATTGGTGTAATGTAAGTTCAGAATGTATTAATTATTTGTGCTTTGATTTTTGGTACTGGATAAATTCTTTTAGATATTTTGTAAGAAACATATTGTTCTGTTCTATACGAGTTGGTTTTACTTTTTCCACTTAATTAGAGGGTTTGTATATATTCTAATTGTATTATGCTTTTAACTAAAGATTTGTAAATAAACTTATTATTGGTTTCAAATTTTTCTTTATGTGTAACCCATCCCATTCTACGACGCTTTTAGCTAGCACGGCATAAATTCTTTCGACTCTCCCTTTATTTTGTTACGGTACTCGGTGCGGGTTTACTGTTCCTTTGCTTACTGTGCTTAACTTCTCTCTTGTCCACATGGATTACTGTAACAGTTTATTTATATTAGTTCTGTACAAAAAGAAATAATTTGACTAAGTTCAATGTTTGAGGCTAAGATATGCAACAGTACGTGCAATTTTAAAAAATACAATCAATGGTATGATCGATGATATCAATTGATTTCTATAGTCGTTCTATTGGACTAAATAAATATGTTGTTTTCCATCAAATCACGGGCTAAAGATTAAGAGGATAAATTTGCTTACACAAGCTTGCTCACTATACAAATGCTTAGCAATGATCTGAAACTTCTACTAATAGCTCCACAGTTAAAAGATGACTTTGTTACATTGCTTTTGTTGGTGTGCCAAGATGGTACAGATGGTACTATAACTGTTATTATTGTATTTTACTGGTTATGCAAGAAGAGAAACTAAGTTTTTACTGTTTATTCCTTAACCTCCAAGTGAATAATATAGAAAAATAATTAAATATGTGACCAAACACAGTACTTGCACCACAGAACGAGCAAACTGTTAGCACTTTTTGTGTTCTGCCCACTGCCTCTACATTTGATTTTTCAATGTTCACCCGAAGGTACTACATTGGCCTCGAGTTTTTTTTAACCTGGAAATTTTGTATTTGGTTGAACCTTTGCTATTCTAAGCAAGGACAATGCTCACACATGGGAGATCTACATTTTATCTCTCATCCGAATGAGGGCATATTTTTGTGAAAAATGCTCTCCTAACATCTTTCAAGTGAACCGTTTTGGGGTTCGAATCTGGGACCTTGATCGCAGTAGTCACATGCATACCAACTATGCCACTGAGCCACCTCTCTGTCTTTTGCCACAGACCTCTTGAAATGAATAGGTAAATGGAGACATATGAGGTCGAGAACATGCCAATTTTGAGCACAAAATGTTGAAATGTTTGGACCAACTAAGAGAACTATTTAAAGCAATACCAAGTATTTTTGTACTTACATTATTAAATTTTAATTTAGAAAAGGTAGTTTGTTGAATTTTATATTGATTAAGCTTAAATGATTCATATTGAACTATTTTTAACTTTATCAATTGACTTTTTATTATACGTTAGCGTACAATTCTTAAGAGTAGATGCCATTCTGGGAATGGATTTTATTAGTGAGATGAAGGGTATAATAGATACAGAGAATAAAGCGATGATCATGGGGGATGGAAGGATTAAATGGGACGAGGAACTTCATGTAGAAGGAGATTGAATGAATTTGAATCAATTTGAGAAGGAGATGAAAGGTAAAGGAGATGAGAGTTTAAGTATTGGGTGCCTTGATGATGTTAGAAAAGAAGTTGTAACGTTTTTAGAAAAAAAGTCAGAATTATTGGAAAGTGCAGAAGATATTGCTGAAGAGGTGAAAATAATAGACGAAACTGATGAAATCAGTATGATTGCAGGCGTTGAAAAGGAGATAGAGGAACTTTCTGTAAATGCAACTTTTACAAATTAAATGAATAAAGGTAGTAAAATATTAGATAATGATAAAATGAAATGGAAAGCAGAGCTTAATAATTAATCTGTTTGGGATAATTTCGATTAAAGAATCAAATCTTTCTGTGAAATGGAATATGCACAAATATGGCAGAATGGTGTTTGGTTTGTCGAAACATTCATTTTATTAGAAGGAATTGGAAGAGCAGAAAGGAAAGGGATTGCTGAAGTGAAAGAGGACGAGGGAGTATAAATGTAAATCTGTTTTAGAGAAAATTAGAGGATAATCTAGGAAGAAGTGACAATTGTTGTTAAATGTCTAGGTGAAGTTATGAATGAAGTAGATTCATTATTAATGGAGGAATATTATGAATTGGTAAAGAAAAAGTTGAGGATTGCCATGAATTATGAAAACAAGTGTTGGAAGTTATTAGTATTGAACCATTTAAGACTAAATTTAATGCTTACAATGAGGATTGATTGAAAGACGTTCATTTTAAAAGTAACATAAGTATGCTAGATAGGGATATTTTAGACAACTTTTTTTTTGACATGAGTAGTATAGCTAGGTTGGTGCTGGCCCAACATCGTGAAAATTTTATACCCCCATATTTTCCCAAGATTGTGATAGTGTGGAGAGGAATTTGCTACACTATGTTAAGTAGTGTAGGCAAGTGAAGAGAGTTCTGTTTGAGATGAAACTTGATGAGACCGTGTAAACAAGAGAAAATTAGAAATGAAGCACAGTAATGTTAGATTATAAATAATGTTGGATAGAGTTAAGGAAAGTTTAGTTAATTATAAGATAGAAATAGATAGATCGTTAGAAACAGAAAAGCTGCAGCAACAAGAGGATTATGCATGTGTATTATGTCTTATAGAAATCGCTGTGGATAGTATGTTGTTAAAAATAAAAAGTTTGCCAAGAGCGAGTCGCTCGCACTATTAGGGTTCCGTACCAATACTACAGTGAGCAATCAATAAAACAAATTAAGAAGCCTTTTAGAATTCTCTTTTAAATGATACCTCACACGATATATTTATTAAAACTTTTTTCTTTTGACCGAATTAACCCCCACCATTATAATCTTATAATATTTTTTTTCTATTTTCTAACTGCCGATATATGTGCGCGCCATAAAACCTAGCATTGTGCCAAATTTCAAATTCCTACGTTACATAATTTTTGAGAAAAACCTCTGCGACAGACGGACGGACGGACACGAGAGTGCTCTCATAAAGGTTCCGTTATACCTTAAGGTACGGAACCCTAAAAATGATAAAATCACTCATCCATGCGGGAAAATGGCGCAAATTTCGAATATTATATTTTAATTTGCAGGAAAATGATGTGATAAAGTGGTCACGAGAGTCATTGAAACACAAACTTTATTAAAAAAAACCTAAAGAGAAGAAAACGGTAAAAAATGGAATTTCCGATTATTTAATTGTGCTACTCTGTATAAATAAATAGTTGAAAGATGCCATAAAAAGCATATTTTATTGCACTCGCGTTATTATAAAACATACAAGAAGCCCCTTATTTAATTATATAAAAAGTGTCAGACCTTGTGTAAATAACGCTTTCCATACTTATTAAAAACGAGTTTCATTCTAAGAGATAAATACAAAGCCATTTCATACATCCGTGTAAAAACCATGTCAATCTTATTGCATTTGCAAAGGATAGAGAAAGCAATTGCGACCTTCAATTATTTTTATAATTAATTTTCTGTGCATAGGGATGCATTAGAACACATTTTAATCGCTGTAAAAACTAATCAAGTTGCATGTATGAAGCCATTAAATTCATTCCTGTTAATAAAAAATAATTTGCGTGAATAATATTCATTCTTGTTAAAGATACTTTAATACACTGCATAACTGAGAGGTAGATTGCATTTACAATCATTGAGGATGCAAAAAATTGCGAGCTTTAATTATTTTTCTGTGTGTGTATAATATCAAAAATAAAATATTCATTCTTATTATTTTATAGCCTTACGCATTTCAATAAGATAGAATGAGACGCGGCCATTAACTTCGTGCATTAGACAAGGATAAACAGCGCGTTTTATGATAAAACAGAAATTATAAATTTGACACTAATTGGGTCGTTAAAACGCGAAAACGATGAAAATTCTTACATCAGCGGTGACTAATTTTCTAAGGTAAATTCAGAAGAATCTCGAATGTGACGTATTGACATATTTTGTATATAAAACTGGAATTCGCGTTTGATTCTTTCCAAAACCAAATAATGTAAGATTCGCGATTTGTCGTTCTTTCCTTAAAACAAACAATGTGCAACATTCGACATTGGTCATGTAAAATTTAAAGCGGGGTTGAATGCTTTAAATTAGTTTTACGAGTAACAGAGAACTTATCAACTGCAATAAACAGATGAAGCATCCTTTTTTTTGTAATATACAATGAAGATCGAACGTTCTTCGATACAGGAGCTAGAAATGTACATTACAAACTGATGTTCTAACGTCAAATGGAGATTTAAAATAATACGGATGATCTTGTAAACTGCGTTTTGAATGTCAATTTAAAATAAAATCAGATTTCTTTGTTTGTCACTGCTAAGAACATTATAATATGGGTAATTTAGATGTAGAATAAGTTCTTATGTTTATTATTTGTGAAGTGGATAGTTTGCATTAAATTTTGAGGTTGAAGTTTGAAGATTTTGACCTGTAATAAATTATCTATGAAGAGTTTTTGGCCAAACACACTTACAAGCGTGATAATAATAGATAGTCAAATGAACCGACTATTAATTAAAGAGGATTTTGTAATTCTTAACAGGGATTAGGTAAGAATTGTTTTTAAGTAACTTGTAGGAATTCTTGTCTGCATGAACTTAAGGCGAAGTGTTTTATAAATTCTTTTGTGTGAAATGAAAATGCTTTTGAATGTATAGGTGTTTCTTGAGATTGCCGTGTTTCACTTCATTTTGTAAATTTCGCAGTGTAAAATCCTGTAGGGCCAACAAAAACCCTGTAGGGTCAACAAAAACCTGTAGTGTCAAATAATCCTGTATAGCCAACCAAATTTGGTACAGGCAATAAATGACGTCAAACCAACAAATACCTACTAGCCTACATGTACCCTCAAGCCAACTGACATCGTTAATGTTCAAGCATGCCTGAGACGTCTGTCATCCTCAAGCTCACTCATCACCCTCAAACCAACCAACATTGTTAATGTGCAAGCATCCCTGAGCTAACCATTATCTTCGTGCTCACTCATCACTACAACATCAGTCTGGGGCCATTGCTTTTGTCACTGGAAGCAACCAACTAGAACCTGTGCCCAACCAATCTAAGAGTAGCAGCCAGCAGCCAGTGGTAAAGGATGAGTTATTTTTGCCCAACCCTGAAACGGATTTTTTATTCTACAACCTCCGTTTTCCACAAACAGCGAAGTTTCTAGTTGCGAAAACCACCATCGTTCCAGTCTATAAGACTCGGTACCCTATTGAGTAAATATAATATTTTGTTGTTGTTTATTTAATATTTTTTACTTAAAAAATATATTTTCTTGAAAGTAATATTTGTTATTACACAGTCGATCTAAATCAATATGAATCGAATTACTGAATGAGTAGAATTACCGAAAGACTCCCTCTTTAATAAAGTTCCCGTTTATATACCTTTATCTAATTACGTCATGGTTCTCTCGAGTTTTCTAGATTTTACGGGCTATTCCAAAGATTTCACACCTACTTGACGCAGGATATCCGGGAATTCCTCATTAGCGTAGACTCGCTTTATTTATTTAAAATAGTGACGCGCGCTGCCCATCCTCTAATGCAACTAGTTTAATGGTTCGCGGTTTCCTTCACTAATACGTAAGGCTATTAAACCGCATTCTTATAGATTTTATGAGTTTTTAATGATACTGCGTTCTTCTTAAACTAAACGTTTGTTTTTTTAAATTAGTTTATACGACGAATTCTTTTTTGATCTCGTACATTCGAGAAAACTATTTATTTACAACTGAGTTTGTTATACACCCACGGGAGTCAAATTCTATGATTAATTGCTTTATAATGCAAACGATTTGTATCTTTATAATTGTAATAAAGGATTGGTTTTCTTAGCAAACAAAACGTGTTTTTAATGCATATTTTTATAACAAACGAATGGCTTTGTACTTATAATATGCTTGAAAGTGACCGATTTGTATAAGGTATAAAGTTTATATCTTTTAAAGGTTGAAATTCGTTTTACAGTATTTCTTAATGATTAATTATTTCTACATACACGGATTAACTTTTGTACGTTTTACAGTATTTCTTAACGATTTATTATTTGGCTTAACTTTTGTACACACGGCTGTATTATCGATTTAAAATTGGGGCTTTTAACTATACGGGAAGTGTGTTTTGGTTTTCAAATTAATGGCTATGTATTTACAATACGCTTATATTAGACAGATTGGAACAATGAATCTTAAGAAATTTCTATTTTTCCGGTTTCTTTTATTTTTGGTGGATTTTATTTGTAGGGTTTGGGTTTCAATGACTCCTTTATCACTTCAATATATTATCAATGTATGTATATATATATATATATATATATATATATATATATATATATATATATATATATATATATATATTGATATGATAATGGTGATAATGGCCCGCGTTGGAGCGTAGCTGAAACAGTGATATGGTAACGCCGCATTGGGAACGTCACTAAAAGAGTGCTGTGACAACGTCGCGCTTTGATGCGCCACTATAAGAGTGATACAGATATAGCAATTTATAAAAACTTGAAATTGTTGGCTTACCTTCCTTTCTAACTTTGCCTGGTTAGCTCAACGGAATTGACGGAGTTTTTAAAATGAAATCAAACACAGCAATATTAAAGCATTTATACAGTATGAAATGTTTTCTGTCATACCAAAGCATATAAAACATTTACAACATTGTTTCTTTCAAACAAAATAATTTCTAGGAAATACTTATTATGAACATTTTACCTGACTTTGTTTATTCCCACGCTTGTAAGGTTTGCTTGGCCAAAAAATCCTGGACATATAATCTATTAAAAGATCAGAGTGTTTCGAACCCTGAACACAAACTTTTCTGGTAAAGATCCTTTACAAAAAAAATTATTAGAACTGTTTTAAACTATTTTAAACTAAATGACAAAATTCAAATATCAGTTACAAAAGAATTATACTTTCAAAAATCCACGAAGCGTTTTTTTATCTAACTCGTAATTAAATATCTTCTTATTTTAAATTGACGTCCAAATCAACTTGCAAGATTTTGCATATTTAAAATCCTTAAATCAAACTGCAGTTACCAAAGTACATTTTGGATTAAATTTTCCTTTCGATTATTTAATAAAATTTTAAAATAGCGTTATATTGAAGATTTTTTCCCTGTTCATTGTATTTAATAATTTCCTTTTTTGTAAGTTACATTTAAAATATTGTAACATCGTAATTATTAAGTTACAGTATGCTTACTGCATACTTCAAATATCATCTTCGCAAAGCAACAGCTTGCGACTTAAATTAGAATAACATTTCGCGATCGAATTTAAGAATCGAATGAATAAACGCTTTCTTATATATACAAATTTATCTATTTCCAGAATGTAGTAGAATAGTATGGAACATTATCATGCAAGGTTTCCCCGAAAAACTCGTTAGCGTCTAAAATCGCGGCATTTTATTAGCTCGTGATCTCTTCCACTTATTAGTGACGTGCACAGTTCGTCCCACTCTAACACATATACGATTATTGTGGCGTCGCATACTAATCTAGTAATTGCGAAAGGTAATCAATTTTTATTGGTTATTTTATGGATTTTATGGGTTTTTTGTGTTCCGACCGCTTCTTGAAATAAATGCTTTATTTATTAGGTATTTACCTAGTTCTAAATACGGATGACTCATCCTTTCTATATTCCTAATATTCTAGAAAATTCTTTATTTAAAATAAATTTCTGTAATCCACAGGGTAGTTAATTTAAACTTTAGTTGCTTTTTAATGCAAAGAGGGTGCACTTTTATAGAAATATTTGTTTTTATGGCAAAACATGTTTTAATATTAAAATTAGGGTTTTAAATACAACATTGATTGTAGTTTTATGCTAAATGCGTAAAGCTAATGCTATTTACAGCAAATGAAAAGCATTTTTATCAAAAAAGTATCTATAATTAATAAGTGAAAATAAATGGCTTTGTATTTATCTTAAAATGATCGATTTGCTTTCGCATTGAATGTGTTTTAAGGTATCGTAACGATTAATTATTTTTACTATGCTGCTTACATTATTTGCTATGTATTTACAATACGCCTATATCATACAGGGTGATTATTTATACATACCCAATATGCGTTTATACATGACACTTTAATGAATAAAAGTACACTTGTATTATACAGGGTGTAACCATGAATTTACGGAAATTTTCATATTTTCTGGATTCTTATATATCTTGATAGGATTTATTTGTAGAATTTGGGTTTCAATGACCTCTCGTAACCCCTTATCACGTAAATATATATATATATATATATATATATATATATATATATATATATATTGCTGTGATATTCGCCCCTGATTCCTTTATTGTTTTAAGCCCCAATGTTGGGCGTCACATTTATTGCTGTGATATTCGCCCCACGATTGGGCATGTCATATTTAGTTGCTGTGATATTCCTTTTATTGCTGTGTTATTCGCCCCATTTGATATGAAATATTAATTTTAAGGTTTTTACCCCGACTATCTTTCTGAATAAATCTTATTGAATCAAATAAAGCAATTCTAGAACACACAATATAATAATTGATAATATTTACAACACTCAAAATTTTCCTTTTTGTATAAAATATCTACATATACCAGATTTATGCTTTTCTGAAAGCCAGCAAAAATATCTTTTAATCATAAGCAGGGACCTTCGAACGTTCTAAGATACCTTCCTCTGTTTTCATATTATTTAAGTGACCTTTTTGATTACTCTTACAAATATACAATGCATAGTAAATATTAAATTGAAAACAATCTTTCAATAATACAGTGTGTTAAAAATTGCTATCCTGGAATGCGTTCTGGAGTTCCATCCTAGTCTATGATCTGCATCCCCTTGCTGTGTCCACTTTGCTTATTGGTATGCCGGCCCCATAGATCGCTTCCAATTAAAATCTTACCAAATTGCAGTATATCCAAAATTAAACGTCTCAAATCAGAATATGTCCAGATTAAAATAACACCCAAATTAGAAGTCCCAAATTGAAGTATTACCAAATTAAAGTATCGCCAAATTAAAGGTCCCAAACTAAAGTCTGTTTTGTAAATATTAGAAATGAATTTAATTAAGTTGTTTAACTTACGTCTATCTATAGATCGGCTTATATTTAGTTGCACAAATTCTCGCACTTTTAAATCTTATTTGTTTTTAATTTTTATTTCACAAATTGCATGAGTTTTCAACACCTTCGAACATAGTGGTTGCTTAGTTAAATATAGACTAAAATGTCGTTCAGTTTCTATCGTATATATATATATATATATATATATATATATATATATAAGCCCTTCCTCCAACTTTTTTCATTGGCGTTGTTTACAATCTGGGCTGGTGCTTTTGCCTTATCTAGCAGAACTCTGAATTTTTAGAAATCACCTAGTTTAAATCTTTGACGTATGCTCTGTTCATTACGTCCACATTCAGCATATCGCAGTATTATTCGAGGATTTCCAACTTTTGGCTTTTCATTAATTCACGTATTCGGTGTTTGTTAATTTTATCATATAATTGAACCGCCTGGTGTTTATTATTTATACAAAATATTGGTTTTCTGAACAAATGTGTTCTTCTCTAGTCACGTAACGATTTTCTAATAATGGATTATTTACGATGCGTTTACGTTGATATTTTCGACGCAATTGTTAAATATTTGCAATGCCAATTTATCTATGATTCCCGGTAATTTAATTTTGATGTCATTTATTGAGTTTTAAAATCTTATCTGTACTTGTAAACTATACTTAGACATATTTATGTTCTCATGCATTTAATTCTGTGTATTTTATATACAGTGTCCTCTTAATTAACATTATGTAGAATGACCGATTTACTCTTATAATTTCTGGAATTATTTGACTTTCTTAGAGTTAAAGTTGCTTATGATTATCCTACGACCCCTATGACTTAATCTACCCTTAAACTACCCTATTATCATAGCATTTTATATATATGTATATATATATATATATATATATATATATTGTAGTGGTTTTAAAAGGTTAAATTTAACTATAAACAAGGTAATTTCAAACACCCTGTATAGAGGAAACAAACAGAATTTATGTGCGAAATTTATTTCATTTAGTTCATTTTAAAGTAACACGTATTACCATAATTTTACAATTAATGAATAAAATTTAGTTAGGTTTGTAAAGAAAATAAATTTTAGAAGCCAATGCAATTTATTTATTAATTTAATGGAGTTTAATTGAACGAGTAGTTACGTATAATACGCATAAAAGCATGAAAAATTGATAATACCAAGGTGAAACGCCTTGCTAACACATAAACAGCCGTTAAATATAAAATACCTTGAAAAGCCAACTCTTAGAAATGTTGTGTTAAAACGTCGGTTAATTGAACACCTGCATGTTTTCGAAATGTCAGGTTCCCCTTATTTGTGTAGATAAAAGACAGTATTCCAAGTATATCGGGTAAACGGTTGGAGGGTTCGTGTAAATGTTAACTAAAAATTTCCTTAAAGTGCAGAAAGGATAACCGGGCAATGAAATACGTCGGAAAGAGACAGGCATAATGACAGTCCATTTCAAAGCACGTATACAAGTCCACATGGAGTAAAGTTGAAACGCGGACAGTAATATCGATTCGCTACCACTCAAACAAGGTTAGAAGGAAACATATAATATGCATAAGAAAGGGACAGCGTTAATATAGGCGGGATTTTTAAGACGTCAATGGATATACTATTGGTCGATATGGTTAGTTCTAGAACAGACAAACACGAGGATATTTGAAGTCGGGTTTATTGGAAAATATCGTAACGACGCGCTAAATTTCGGAGATTTCGAAAACGGTTGAAACAAAATTGAGGAAGTGTTATTTTGAATTAGATTTTTCACAGGAAGAGCGGCCTAGAGGTGGTATTCGGAATCATATAAATACTTGAAGAGAATGAGCATCGCTCCCTTTAACTTCGATCTCTCTATTAACTTCGATCTCTTAGTATTTTTACCGTTTCAGAATACGAGTTTGTAAGTATACATATTTTTAAATTAAATAGTACAGTGTTGGCCTCATAATTTGATACGCGAATAAGTGACGAGTCTAAAATTTAATAGAGGTGCAACATATATCTTAAACAAGCTCGTGAAGTGACGTGAAGTAACGTAAATTTAAATTAAATTAAACTAAAGTACGTAATTATGAAAGAAGTGTAATTAATTTGGAGTTGGATTTGGATGCACCGTGAAGGCAGAGCAAACCCAACAACAATTGAACAGCAAATATCTACATTAAAGTCAATGGCATAGCTAAGGAACGAGGGGCCTCCCTGCGAAAATAACAAGGGGCCCTTATATATAATTTAAAATAAAGTAAATATATGAAAAAAAGGAAATTGTTGTACTTGGTGGTTATATACATATAAAACATTTTTATTTAGTCATACCAAATGACCTTAATTTTAACAAAAGAAACTTATTGACTAAACTTTTCAAATTAATTTTTTGTGTATGTTCCGGTTCTACACTTAATACTGCTATAATATAAAAGAAATGTCTCAGCTTTTCTTGTTATAATCTTATGAAAAGAAATGTTTATTGTTTTATATTTTCACATCTTAAGTAGGTTGTAGGTTTATAAAATCAACTAACACTCTTATCAGCTAGCCGGTTTTCAACAAAAACAGAAACAGTCACCATTGTTCCAGTGTAAAACAACACTTTTCTGTCCATGGATTAGACATTATAAATATATGAATAGAAACTTATATAAGATTAGCTTGGCTTGATTCTTGCATCAAAGCGTCCACTTTTATAAATGCAATGGATAAGATAACCAAGTTGTTCTATATAAAAATAAGAATCCTGATTTGTTTTGTAGGCCTTAGTGGTAAGTATAATTATAGATGAAACACTGGAGTGCTTGTTTCTGTTTCTGTTTAATAATCCTTAAACAAATTTGACATTGTTTATTTCACCATGCTGGGACTGGACCAGGGGCCTTTTAATGTTTGGACCCCCTCGCATTGCGGAAACCTTAATTATACCAATAATTAAAGTATAAATTCGTGAACTAAGGTCAGGAATATGTGAAAGCATAATGAAAAATTTCATATTTAACTGTATATTGTAATAAAAATATAATGTTGTTCAGAAAAATATTTGTTTTTATGTACTTCATAGTGATTGTTTATAATGGAAAATCTTGTAGTAGTGTGGGAAGGGAATCAAAGTATTCGATTATAAGAAGAAAATCAAAATTCCCCATTATTACTATAAAGTGAGTATTAAAGTTGGTACGCCTCATTTGGCTACACCCATTGCTGGAAACACAAAGATCGCATTTATAATGCATCATAACTTAATTCTACAAGAAAAAGTCTTTTATGATAATTATTAAAATAAAATCATTGTGTAGCTAAATGAGGTGTAACAGTCACCCAAAGCTACTAAATGTTTAGATTTGTTAAACAAACTAGTCAAAAGTAGTTTTGTTCAGAAAATTAGCTGATATGTGGACAGCAATAATCGAAACATTTAAATGCGATATTAGTATTCCACACAATTCAGTGTGAATTTCATCACAATAGTTGAAAGGTCGTCAATATTTGAACATTGTAATTTCTGCTTAGTGTATATAGCCACTCCATTGTGCTTTATGTCATTACCTCGTTATTTAGTTTAATTTTAGATGTAATCAGTAAGTAACATTTGACAAACTATTTGCCACACATTATTTCTTTTGCATTTGCCTACTTACGAGTATTAAAGAGAAAAATAATTAAAACCAATAAAGCTTACAAAAATTACAAGATTGGTATGATACACAAAAAGTATGTGAGAATTTTTGAATCTACTAGTAATGGACACACAAACTAAACGATTGACGTTAGATCTGGACATTTCTTCATATCCGCATCTTTTACAATGCTGAAATTATTTTATCTGTCTTTGCGGTTTGATAAACAGTTTCTATTCAGCAGTGAAGACAATAAAGTGATCTCTGTATTAGTAAGGATGCTATGGTAAATCCTGTTACATTCCAAATTTGGAGATGTACACTTTTAAATATATGAGTAAATTCCCGCCAATATTTCAAAATATATTTGTTAATTTCCACCATCCCGGACAGTTGCGTTTGCGCAAAAGTATGTACAGGCGTGGAGTGAATGGTGCAAGTGCACAGAGGGACAGGACATCATTAGCGACGAGACGTCAAGCCGGTAACGTCTACCTGTGCCGTGGTATGTCTTTTCTCATTTTTAGGATGTAGGTTCCCTTTTATCTTTATCTTTGAGTACCTTTACCTGTATCCCTTTTGCCTTACCTACGAACTACGAAAGAGGAGGGACGAGAGAATCTGATTCAACATGGCGTGACGCAACCCACACTCAACAACAAGGACGAGATGCCCTGAGATTGAACTGCAAGGTGCGTTTTAAGAGAGTACATTGCTTTATTTTTGTTTCAATGTAAGAATTGTATCATTGTAAACGTGTTTGGTATTTGATACAATTTGCCGCGTAATTATGCCATAATATGAACTATTGCGCAATATATTGTAACGCATGGACCGTACATTGGTGCCAATTGTAACAATCCATAGCTACCAGTGATAAATAAGTGCCAGTGGAACAGAACTTCAGCTTATAAATTTCTAGTTCTCTTGGCCTCTAGCAATTGAATTCTTTATACTTGAATTATATTGGATGGTACTATAAAAGGGAAACAGCAGTTTTGCACATTATAAGTCCTGAAATATTGAGATTTATAAGTTTGAACCATACCTTTATTCTTGTTTGAGAATTTCGTAGCTGCATCTGTTTTATATTATTTAAATAATTTAAACTAGTGTTTACAACAACTTTGGATTAGTGAATTATTCGATTATTGTGATAGCAAATGAAAAGTCGAATAATCGGTTAGTCGATTAACAACAGTTAACCCACTCAACTAATTGATGAAGCACTGCTAATGGATTTGTTGAATAATCGATTAATCAAATAATAAGGATTATTCAATTTAAAAAATAACTAATTGATTAAACAACTAATTTTTTAATATGGTAATTGTCAAGTGAGCCATTATTCAATCTCTTCCTTATGCTCAAAAACTGGCTAATATATCAGTGTACTGTAGTTTAGTATGAAACACTTATGCAACTGTGTAGTTTCTAATTGTGTGATTGTTCTACTATAATTTCATTTTTTTCAGGCATTGACTGGGTCCACAATATGGTTTATTTTTCAAAAAACTAAATACATATATAATTTTGACAAACAAATATTCCAAGGATTAGAATTTCCTATTGATAAATCATTTGGAGAGTATTTAAATTGGAAGGGTTATCAAGAAGATACTGATGTGCAACGTGCTGAAGAACACTATGGAAAAAATCAACTTGATATGGTCATACCAGAATTTGCCGAATTATTTAGGGAACGTGCCACTGCACCATTTTTTGTATTTCAAGTTTTTTGTGTTTGTCTCTGGTGTCTTGATAAATATTGGTATTATTCCATTTTTACACTAATTATGTTGATTTTATTTGAATGTACCTTGGTTCAACAGCAGCTACGAAACATGGCTGAAATTCTTAAAATGGGAACCAAACCTTACAATATTATGATATATCGAAATCGTCGATGGCGAACAATACCTTCTGATCAGTTAGTACCAGGTGATATTGTTTCTATTGCCCGATCTCAAAATGAAAATTTAGTACCATGTGATATGTTATTGCTACGTGGCCCTTGTATAGTTGATGAAAGTATGCTCACTGGTGAATCTGTTCCACAAATGAAAGAACCAATCGAGTCTGCACATTTAAAAACATTTTTGGATATTGATACAGATGGTAAATTGCATATATTGTACGGTGGTACCAAAGTAGTACAACACACACCTCCTACTAAATCAGTTAGTGGTTTACGTGCTCAAGATAATGGATGCGTAGCATATGTTTTACGTACAGGATTCAATACCTCTCAAGGAAAATTATTACGAACAATTCTGTTTGGAGTTAAAAGGCTAACTGCTAATAACAGGGAAACTTTTGGTTTTATTTTATTTTTGTTAATATTTGCTGTTGCTGCTGCTGTGTATGTTTGGCAAAAAGGACTAGAAGATCCAGAGCGCAACAAATACAAACTTTTTCTTGAATGCACTTTAATTATAACTTCAGTTATTCCACCAGAATTGCCCATTGAATTATCATTAGCCGTAAACACATCATTGATATCATTATCAAAGCTTGGCGTATACTGTACTGAACCATTTCGTATTCCATATGCTGGTAAAATTGAAATCTGTTGTTTTGATAAGACTGGTACTTTAACAAGTGATAATTTAATTGTGGAAGGTATAGCTTTAGCAGGAAATGATTGTAAAGTAACACCCATATCAGAAATTCCTAGTGAATCAGCTCAAGTACTCGGAACTTGCCATGCATTAGCTCATGTTGATGATGGTTTGGTTGGTGATCCTTTAGAAAAGGCTACGCTGACAGCAGTAGACTGGAATTTAACTAAATCTGATGCAGTTATTCCAAAAAGTAGCAAATTACCTGCATTTAAAATATTTCAACGTAATCATTTCTCATCTGCACTTAAGCGAATGTCTGTTATTGCTGGTTATAATTTATCAGGATCCACAGAAACTGTTTACATAGCAACAGTTAAAGGTGCCCCTGAAACATTAAAACCAATGTTTGCACAGGCTCCAAGCAATTATGACCAAGTTTACTTAGAATTATCCAGAAGAGGAGCACGTGTATTAGCTTTAGGTTGGCGTGAAATTGGTAAACTTACAACACAGCAGCTGCGAGAACTTACTCGAGATAATATTGAAAAAGATTTAAAATTTGTTGGTTTTGTTATTATTTCCTGTCCTCTTAAGATAGATTCTAAGAATGTCATTAAGGAGATTATGAATGCTTCTCATAAAATTGTTATGATAACTGGTGATAACCCACTTACTGCATGTCATGTTGCAAAGGAGCTCAAGTTTTGTACAAAACCAATTTTAATACTGACTGAAATTAATGGGAAATGGGTCTGGGAAAATATTAGTCAAACAGAAAAGTATGATCTTACAGATTTACTTAATAATGGAGAATTGTCTAAATATGGTTTATGTATAACTGGGGATAGCTTAAGTTTTTTGCGTGAAAAACACATTCCATTATTAAACAAGATTTTACCTCTTATAACAGTATTTGCTCGTTTTGCACCAAAGCAAAAAGAATATGTGATAGTTTCTCTTAAGGCATTAGGTTATAATACGTTAATGTGTGGTGATGGTACGAATGATGTTGGTGCTTTGAAGCATGCCGATGTTGGTGTAGCAATCCTTGCCAATGCACCAGAACGTCCTGTTGTAGAGAAAAAAGATATTCGAGAAAGATTGGAAAGAGAAAAGGAGAAAGAAAGAAAGTTGCGTGAACACGCTAATCTTAGAAACCGTTCCAATCCGGGTTTTAGAAATGCTGAAAATAATTTGGCCTCTGTTCAAACTAATTTACATAAATTAATGAAGGAGATTGAAGAACAAGAACAGGCTCAAATTGTTAAATTAGGAGATGCTAGTATAGCCTCTCCATTTACTAGTAAATTGTCTTCAATATTATGTGGTGAGTATTTTATTTTGTTAGAAAAATAGTTTTTATGTAGTAAGTATATGTTCTTGAATGAGATACGAAGAATGTTTTACCTTGTAGTGTCGATATGTTATTTGAGAATTACAATAATTTTAATTAGTATTGTTGTGAAACCAATAGGTATATCAATTAAAATCTTGAATTATGCCCAGATTTCATACTTTCGATTACTTCAATTGGTTAATCAATTATTTGTTTATTTTATGCAGTAAACATTATGAATAATTTCAGTTTTTAAAGAAACTTAAAATGTTATTTGTATTTCAAAACTGTAGAATCATTCTTTAACGCTCCAACAAAAAATTTGCCGATGTTGCTTGCAGCAGAAGCAAGACAATCGCTAAGTTATAAAGAATTTTGAGAAGCGTTCTTACTAAAAACTTGTCTTATCTGGTTAATAGGTTGATTGAATAATTAAAGTAACCCGTGAGTTCTTTAATATTCTTTGATGGAACCAGTGAACTTTAAGGAAGGGCTTCCTTAAAATGATGGAACACAAATAACTTCCGACTTTGCTAGGGGTCTATTCCTCGGGTAGAGCTTATGAGGATTGGTCGTGGTTCTTTTTACAAAACATTATTTACTTACTATGGCTTCATTTATACCAAAATAAGGGTTTAGGGAGGGCGCCACCAAGTCGTTAAATTTTAAACACAGAGTTTCCCTAAGGGGGACTTGGGAGTCCTTAGAGAGGAATATTGTATTAACTGCTTACACAGGAGCTGTAAAGAAAATTGAATTAATTTAACAAAGTGAGGACACAAGAGGTATACTCTTGCTACCTCATAATAAAAAAATGCTGAAGAGATTAATTATGCACACAATTTTATAGGCACAAATATTAGGCATCAAATTCTGAAGGAGCTATCAGACCTTCTTCGTTAAATATAAGCTACAAATATCATTATCTCGAAGGCATTTATGCTTTTTGTTCCTTGATCTAGTTACACTATTTTTGAACTCACTTGTTCAAAATAAAACAATAAATTAAATGAATTAAATGGTGATTCTTTAATTAGTTGCTTCATGATAGAAATTGTATGTACAAAATTTACATATCAAAAATGTTACTATAGTTTCTTCTACGCAGATGTAGAACTATAGATTCGAATGAAATATCAAATACGTTAAGCGTTTCTTTTTTACTACAAAATTAACTCAAATCAATACCCAAAATATCAGATCTGTTATTCGGTTTACAAGTTTATATGAAAATATCCAAAAATCTAATAATTCAATGTTCAAAAGCTTTAATTATAATTACACATAAATAGAACTTTAATCAGAACCCAATGAAGTTGCTTAATTTCGTCAATAATAATAATAACGGTTATTACACTGGATTTAATATTGACAATAAAAATTATCAAAGTCCTTTCTAGTTTGTTAAACAAAATAATAGTTATAGGTCATCACAAAGTTATTTTTCTGGTGTAGCCTAGTATCAATGTTCGCCAAGTGCGGACGTCTTGTAAAAATAATATAGAGCGCTTACCTCGTTTCTACAGGTTTTTGTTTGTGTGACAGCGTTACATTGTATTAGAGCAGATGTATATACATACGTATATGTACGTATATGTATATACATTCCTGGACAAACAAATGACATCACTTTCACATGTTGTACTGCAAACAACCAGCTGCGTGTTTCTTGTACCCAATTAAACGGGCTTAAAGCATATTTCCTCTACGCAATAACGGGACAAACCAAAATCCATTCCAACAGTTATCACAAAATTCAAAGCTTTGGTGTATTACTGCATTTAGTTCGTTACCAAAACAATTATCTTGAGTGTAATTATCCACATTGTTACTTGTAGATTCATGTTAGCAATTTTAAAAATATCATTACTGTTAATTATTGGACGTTTAGATTGAAATCAAAGAATTGCTATCTAAATTGAAGAACATTCCTGTTAAATCTCAAATATTACAGTTTCATTGCAGAACATTTTATTAAATCCACGTATTACGGTAAAGTTGAAAGACGTTCATGTTAGACCAAAATTTATTATCGCTACATCGAAGTACTTTCTTGTTAAATTTAGAATATTATCATTAACTTGATAAATGCTCACATTAAATGGTAAACTCGATAATCGTAAACGAAAAGAAAAGATCCATATGATCATACAACACAAAATTTAAACGGGATAATTTTTATAAGACAAAATAAAACAGGATAAGACTAGATAAAAGAAGATACGAGAAGAGCGCTAGAATAAAATTATTTAGTTTGTCTAAGAGATTATAAATACCATTATTAAAAACACTACATCAAGTGTTTATTACACTTGAGCTTTCATATAGGCATAAAGCCACACATAAATTATTGGCTAGAACTCCAAGGTTCTCCATGATGCCTTTGTGCTAAGTGTTCCAGCCAGAATGACCGTTGACACGTTGCGCACGAAATATCAAAGGTGTTTGGCATTGAAATGTTTATTCAAATAGTTAATGCCTGATGTTAGCAACCAAACTAGCATCTCTGTATTGTGGTTAGACTACATGATCCCAATACGGATATTTATTTAATTGACGACGTTTACGTGTTTAATGGAATAGACAAAAAGATGTATTTATCTAATAATTTATTGGTGCTTTGCAGTCGTCAAAAAAAAATTGTTACACTGCCTCTCTCGAAAAAAGAAAAATCTTTCCTTAGGAGCAAAGATTTTTTTATAACCCTAAACGAAATACTAACTATAAGATTGAATCCTCAATGACTGACCTGTGTGAGAATAAAAAATAAAAATTAGAAAAATTAAAAAAATGGGGGAACTTGAATAATAAAGAGTGAGTGTTTTAGTAACTACGCGTACTACACGTCCTTAAGGGCGTATGACACTATCGGGAATTGTCGCAATCAGGAGGTCCAACACTCACGGAAAAATTAACAAGATTCACAGGTCTCTATTAGACTCTACTAACTAGAACAAAAAGTTACGAGAGAAACTCTCCAAACTAATATTAAACGGAAACTACTAACAATGATACTAGAGATAGTATCCAGACTACAAAAAAATTCAGATCCTAAACTATGTACAAAACTTATGATTGAGATGACAACTCAATTCGAAAAAAAAACTAGAGCCCTTTTTTTTTAAAAAAGGCAGCAACTGAATGTCTAACCAGCAAAAGTATCGAGTGTCATTACAAGGCTATCACTACACTACACTAAACGTAAGCATTAATTGCTTACCGCAACAACTATTTTAGCTACCTGCTAAAATACTTCAAATCTCAAAACAAATGTGAATTCATCACATTATCAATTCTACTAACAATTGTGCAATCAGCACATACTCACGATAACCAAATAAACTGTGAGAAACTGGCTCACTTACTACACTTTAACTCAACTTGTGCAATTTGCACTAACTCAAATTCACCAACAAAAATGTGAGCAACTGATTCACTCACACACCCTAACTCAGTAGTGAGTAGCTAACTCTACTACTAATTGTGCTTTCGGCACAAACGTAACCAAACGAACCAACGAGTGAGCAACAAACTCACTTACTATTCTCTAACTATTTAGTGATTGACTACTCACGAGCGTCATTAAACTAAATACTCAAAAAAAGATTACACTCCTCTCAACCAAGCAAATACTGCTGAGTGACCAACTCATCATGAGTCTCGTCTAGACTTTCGCATTTCTTGATGGAATGCACTAAATGCGAAAAGAACATACTATGGTCCTTTTGCATACATTGTAGAAGACCCGTCCTTAATGGACAAAAGCATATTTTCTATTAACTCAACAAAAAAATTTCATCCCAATTAACACGTTATAGACCTAAAAGATTTCGTCTGTCGACATTTTACGAAGCAAACAAAATTTCGTCTGTCAACTACGAAAAGAAAAAAAAATTTTTGTGTTAACGGTCTGAACACACATTCACATACAGGGAAAGGTTTTCTTGAGAACACGGTACGTACGCATGGGCAAGGTGCTTCATAAATTAGATCGTGTACACAGTGGATGTGTTTCCGACAACAATACGTACGTACGGGGAAAGTGATTTTTAATAATACGCTCTTTTACTAACAAGGGTTTTTTTATGTTGTCCAACATTCTTATTCTATTATTTAATATTAAATTGAAATCGCATTCAAAAAAAATTTAGACGAGGTTCTTCCTCATCCTTCTATACAAAAACTAAACGAAACGATAAAAGATATACTTGACTTCAAACTTAAACTTGGGGAGCAACAATTAACTATATTGAAATGGCATCCTCTTGGTCTACTATCGAAAAAGGCTTAAGGTCTTTTATATGCCACTTTCCGGCATTCGTGTACGAAATAATTTATACTTTCAAAAGAAACTAATCTCGACAATAGCTAACAAAAATTAATGTACAGGTACACTCTCTTTAATCTCTAATCAAACTGATGAAATAAGTTATAATCAAGCTGTCAATACAACAAAAAAATTGCTTCACAATGCATAAACTCACTAGAATGACAGACTCTTTCATGAGTCTCACTTAGACTACTCTACAAAAAAAATTTCCTCATCACCAAACTCCAAACTAGTGATGCCAAAAATTATTAGGACGACAACTCACGTCGAGTCTCGTCTACTTATGCTCTGCTGAGCCACCAACTGCTCACGAATCTTGTTTAGACTCACGTGCTGCTGAGCGACCAACTACAACGACAAGTATCGCCTACTCTACACAAAACTAATTACATTGCGTTGCAACGCCGATATAAATCATAAAAATTGCCATTAAACCAAATACATGCCTATGCACAAAGACAATTCTCAAACGATATGACGACAGCACAAACTAATGTACCTAATTTACCAAAACATTGTTTTTAGTACTCTCTAGATAGTAACTGTATAATACGAAATGATACGTTAATTATTATTCATGTGATTCGCTTATTTTTGAACATGACTGACACGAAGTTGATGTTACACCTTTACTTCCACATTTAAAACAAAATATTCTCATAGGGGCTCTACAATAACTAAACGTATGAACTGTACGTGTACAATTCCAACACACGAATTTCTTGACTCTCTCCACGCCTGGTGACTTCACATCTAAAGGTTTTTCTTGACTTACTACCTGGACCTGAGGAGATGCAGATTTATTTCTATAAACCCTACTACGAAATGCAGAAGTATTTCTAACTCCTTCTTGACATTTATTCTCAGACTGCGACTTAAAATTTTTACGAAACCAAAAATTATCTTTTGACGGGGTAGCTATTATGGTTTGTCTTGACTGAACTGTGTCTTCAATCTTTTTACCTAATTTTACTAATGTAGAAACATCATTAATCTCGGACAGAGCAAGTTGAGTAACATAAGTTGGTAATAAATTCTTCCTCATTATATGAACCTTTGTAGTTTCTGCAGGCATCTTGGGTAATCTACTAAATAAACTCTCTATATGGGCCACAAACAAAACTACAGACTCATCTTTCCTTGTTATACAAGTCGTCCTCAGTTACTCTACGTGACTGTGCTAACTCTTCGATTCTTTCCAGGAATGAATAAAGCTGTTTAGGATCTCCAGAAAATTTGACAGACCAAGTTCCTATGGGTAAGGGTGATGTTACATACGTGACTGTATTAAGGGGCTCATTACTAACAGAAAGGGATAAATTTACCGATTCATTTAAACTATTAGGCTTATCTTTCGCCTTATCGAACAATTCTACTTCGATAATAAGGATCGTAGCTAACGTCTCTCGCACAAATACAACTGATTCCTCATGATTCAGTGATGGCAGCTTCATCCTTTTAGCTCGACCAGTTAGGTGTACTAGTCTTGACTATACCCTTTTAAAAACAGAGTCTGAAGGATCACCTTCAAATTCTGATAAAACATTTTTAATAGACACAACGGTATTGTTGATTTCCTCACACTCTACTGAAAATTCTACATTATAATCTGTAAGATCTATTAGACAACCTGGTTTATTTATTCTTTCAGTAATGAGCGGCCTAATATTTTCCACTTGTCTACAACTGGTCTACTACTCTCAATTCCTCTTATTCGGAGTTCATAATCTAACTCTTCTTTGAGTAAGTACACAACCTGAAAAGTATCAGCCATTTTTATGCTCTTCTAAAATCAATATCAAAAAAACTAACTAAAATCTCGAAATTTAAAAATTTCAAATACAATTTTATCTCAACCATCCACAATTGACAAAATATTTTCAATAGGGGAACTAAAATTAGGTCTGGAATTCACAATTTCTCCCTACTCATGACTAAATTACTACAACAATTATTATCTTACTTCCAATCAATCCATTAAAGTTTTTAATCAAAAATTCTAGAACGATATATCGTGGTAATATTCATAACAACGACAGAAATCTAATTACTACCTCATAGTAGATTCAAAAAATTAACGTTCACAACACGGTATCAACATAGCTATAAACAACATAGCTATAAACAATCAAAACCTCTAACACAAGGCACGAGTAAAAAAAATCAAAGCCCCAATTTCTGGGTGCTAGTAAAACAAACAAAGGCTATGTCTTAGGCGTGAGTAAAATAATCAAGCCACATTCTAGGTGTAAGTAAAATAATCCAGCCCCACATTCCGGGCATTAGTCTTACTAAAAACTTGTCTTATCTGGTTAATAGATTGATTGAATAATTAAAGTAACCCGTGAGTTCTTTAATATTCTCTGATGGAACCAGTGAACTTTAAGGAAGGACTTCCTTAAAATGATGGAACGCAAATATCTTCCGACTATGCTAGGGGTCTATTCCTCGGGTAGAGCTTATGAGGATTGGTCGTGGTTCTTTTTACAAAACATTATTTACTTACTGTGGCTTAATTTATACCAAAATAAGGGTTTAGAGAGGGCGCCACCAAGTCGTTAAATTTTAAACACAGTTTTCTAGGGGGACTTGGGAGTCCTTAGAGAGGAATATTGTATTAACTGCTTACGCAGGAGCAGTAAAGAAAATTGAATTAAATTAACAAAGTGAGGACACAAGAGGTATACTCTTGCTACCTCATAATAAAAAAATTCTGAAAAGATTAATTATGCACACAATTTTATAGATACAAATATTAGGCATCAAATTCTGAAGGAGCTATCAGAGCTTCTTCGTTAAATAGAAGCTACAAATATCATTATCTCGAAGGTATTTATGCCTTTTGTTCCTTGATCTAGTTACACTATTTTTGAACTCACTTGTTCAAAATAATACAATAAATTAAATGAATTAAATGGTGATTCTTTAATTAAAAGTTGGTTAATGATAGAAATTGTATGTACAAAATTTACATATCAAGAAGGTTACTATAATTCTTCTACACAGATGTAGAACTATAGATTCGAATGAAATATCAAATACGTTAAGCGTTTCTTTTTACTACAAAATTAACTCAAATCAATACCCAAAATATCAGATCTGTTATTCGGTTTACAAGTTTATATGAAAACATCCAAAAATCTAATAATTCAATGTTCAAAAGCTTTAATTATAATTATACATAAATGGAACTTTAATCAGAACTCAATGACGTTGCTTAATTTCGTTAATAATAATAACTGTTATTACACTGGATTTTATATTGACAATAAAAATTATCAAAATCTTTTCTAGTTTGTTAAACAAAATAATAGTTATAGGTCATCACAAAGTTATTTTTCTGGTGTAGCCTTGTTTCAATGTTCGCCAAGTGCGGACGTCTTGTAAAAATAATATAGAGCGCTTACCCCGTTTCTACAGGTTTTTGTTTGTGTGACAGCGTTACATTGTATTAGAGCAGATGTATATACATACGGTTCCTGGACAAACAAATGACGTCGCCTTCACATGTTGTACTGCAAACAACCAGCGGCGTGTTTCTTGTACGCAATTAAACGGACTTAAAGCGTATTTCCTCTACGCAATAACGGGACAAATCAAAATCCATTCCAACAGTTGTCACAAAATGCAAAGCTTTGGTGTATTACTGCATTTAATTCGTTACCAAAATAATTATCTTGAGTGTAATTATCCACATTGTTACTTGTAGATTCATGTTAGCAATTTTAAAAATATCATTACTGTTAATTATTGGACGTTTAGATTGAAACCTAAGAATTGCTATCTAAATTGAAGAACATTCCTGTTAAATCTCAAATATTACAGTTTCATTGCAGAACATTTTATTAAATCCACGTATTACGGTAAAATTGAAGGACGTTCATGTTAGACCAAAATTTATTATCGCTACATCAAAGTACTTTCTTGTTAAATTTAGAATATTATCTTTAACTTGATAAATGCTCACATTAAATGGTAAACTCGATAATCGTAAACGAAAAGAAAACATCCATCTGATCATACAACACAAAATTTAAACGGGATAATTTTTATAAGACAAAATAAAAGAAGATACGAGAAGAGCGCTACAACAAAATTATTTAGTTTGTCTAAGAGATTATAAATACCATTATTAAAAACACTACATCAAGTGTTTATTACACTTGAGCTTTCACATAGGCATAAAGCCACATGTAAATTACTGGCTATAACTCTAAGGTTCTCCATGATGCCTTCGTGCCAAGTGTTCCAGCCAGAATGACCGTTGACACGTTGCGCACGAAATATCAAAGGTGTTTGGCATTGAAACGTTTATTCAAATAGTTAACGCCTGATGTTAGCAACCAAACTAGCATCTCTGTATTGTGGTTAGACTACATGATCCCAATGCGGATATTTATTTAGTTGACGACGTTTACGTGTTTAATGGAATAGACAAAAAGATGTGCGCGTGCGTGTGTTTGTGCATGTGTTTGTGTGTGCGCGCGTGCGTGCGTGTGTGTGTGTGGGTGTGTGTTGTCACGCACTTAAAGATCCTTACCTTGATTGGAACAGCAAGGGTTCGGCAAAATTCACCAAAAAAAATTTTTTGCCAGGTAAAAAATAACTGGCTTCCTGGCCAATGTAGTCCCTTCGAGTGGAGCATTGCAAAATCAAATGTAGGGTATGTGCATGGGGTTAAGCAGCCTATGGCTGCCAAAATCCCCAACACTTAGAAATTTGCCGAAATAATACTTTTCCAGTAAATCTTTTCACACAAATAACATTATTTGAGAATATTGCACATTCAATACGTGTAGTTGCTTATAATAATAATCATGTTTAAGTACAGTTATTTTTTTTATCTTTGGACTGGTTGAACGCGTTCCATTGATTTCTATTCTGAGCTAGCCTACACATTTCCCTGAAATTCCTACAGCCTACATCTTTCACTATCTGTGTGCAATAGTCTAACCTAGGTCAACCTGTACGTCTCTTTTTTCCTATCTCTGCTTCTAATATATTCCGCACTATTCCCTCATGCTGTAGTATGTGGCCTATCATCCTATCTCTCTTATTTTTTACCGTATTCCACATATTTCTTTCTTCCCCTACCATTTCTAGTACCTCTTTGTTCTTATCTTTCTGTCAATGATATCTTCATTATATGCCTGTAGCACCACATTTCAAAGGATTCTATCGTTTTCTTGTCCGCTTGTCGTACTGTCCAAGCTTCACAGCCATACAGTGTTGTGCTCCACACATATGTTTTAATCTATCTTTTCCTTGTTTGTATGTTTGTTGTTGCTTTTTCTTGTTAAATGTAGCACGACCTTGTGCTAATCTTTGTTTTGTATCTTTTGTGCTTTTCCCATCTTGCATTATTTGGCTTCCTACGTACCAGAAATCATTAACCTCTTGTAAGTTCTCGTCACCTATTTGTATTCTAGTTTTTAATTTATCCCCCCTCCCCCATACTACTAGTACTTTAGTTCTATTTTTGTTAATTTTCATACCGTATCTCTCTGTTAGAACTGTTTCCATTGAATGGAATTATGAAGTACTAATACAGATCTACTCATATTCCCAAGCAATTCTTTATTGAAGGAGAATTTATTTTATGTTACGAGTGTTTGATGTGTTGAATTATTGAATTTGGAATTACACAAAGGGGGGGGGGAGATCCCGTAACAAAATCAAGATGCACCTGCCAACTACAGTGATGCGAGGGTGGGTCTCTATAGCAATAAATGGATGAAAATAAAACAAAATTGATAATGATCAAAAATTTATGTAGGTACAATTTCAAGCAATGCTATTTCTCATCTTGTTAAATTTTCAATCCGTCAAATTTATGGGCACCAACTTCGTCTAGTCTAGTAAGATTCTGTCTGGATAACGAGTAATCCAGTAGATTTTAATTATGTGCTATTCTCTTGGTGAAATGGATTTCCTTCACAGAAGGTCCTCTGTATGTTTGAACAATCATCATCATTAGGTCTTCAGTCCTAGAACTGGTTAGACGCGTACCATCATTGTTCCCTATTCTGAGCTAACCTACAGATTTCCCTGAAATATGCACAGTTTGCATCTATAACTGTCTGATCTAGGTCTACATCTACCTCTTTTTTCCTATCTCTGCTTGTAATATATCACATACTATTCCCCAAAAATGCCTTAGAACGTATTCCGCCCTACTATTTCTCTTTTTCCCCAGATATCCTTGTTCCCCTACTATTTCTGTAACTTATTTGTTATTATTTTTGTCTGTCCACGCTATCGTCCTCATACATCTGAAGCACAGCATTTCAAAAGGCTGCTACCGTTTTTCTGTCTGAGTTTCAGACTGCCCGTATTTCCTAGGCATACTGTGCTGTGCTACACACATATGCTTTCAACAATTTTCTTCTTATTCTATGTTTGTTGTCTTTCCTCATAGGCGCTGTTCTTTCTTGTTAGATGCAGTTTGATCACTTTCTATTGTTTTACAGTTACATGCCCTATTTCTCCGACCTTCAATGGTTGTGAAGGGAGGTAAGCAGCCTGTGGCTGCCAAGTTCCCCCTACACTTAACCATTTGGCGATTTAATATATTTTCCAATTTATCTTTTCGCACAGTCAACATTAGTTGCAGGTATTTCGCAACCAACAACTAGTTGTTTATACTAATCATCAGATTTATCTGCGCTTATTTTTCGTCATTAGGTTTGCCGTCTCAAAACTGGTTGGACACGCACCTGCACTTATTTATATTCTGAGCTAGCCTACATAGTTCCCTGAAATTCTCACACAGCATGTGTATTCAGCTCGTTCCTTTCTATTGTTTTCTAATTTTATACCCTATTTTACCGAGATTCAGTGAAGGAGGTTAAGCAACCTGTGGCTACCAAGATCCCCAACACTTAGACATTTGCGAAATAATGGTTTTCCAGTAAATCCTTTCACACACTTAACATTATTCGAGAATATTGCCCAACCAATTCTTGTAGTTACTTATAATAATCATCATGTTTAAGCACAGTTATCTTTTCGTCATTAGTTTATCCATCTTGGGATTGGTTGGATGCGTACCTCCATTGATTTCTATTCTGGGCTAGCCTACACATCTCCTGAAACCTCTACAGCCTACATCTTTTACTATCTGTGTGCAGTAGTCTAATCTAGGTCTGCCTCTTCTTCTCTTTTTCCTATCTCTGCTTCTAATATATTCCGCACTATTCCCTCATGCCGTAGTATGTGGCCTATCATCCTATCTCTCCTATTTTTACCGTTTTCCACATATTTCTTTCGTCCCCTACCATTTTTAGTACCTCTTCGTTCTTAACTTTGTCTGTCCATGATATCTTCATCATACGCCTGTAGCACCACATTTCAAAGGCTTCTACCTTTTCTTGTCCGCTTCTCCTACTGTCCAGGCTTCACAGCCGTACAGTGCTGTGCTCCACACATATGTTTTAAGCAATCTTTTCTTGTTTCTATGTTTGTGGTCTTTGAGCACAGTAGTTGCTTTTCTTGTTAAATGTAGCACGACCTTGTGCTAATCTTTGTTTTATATCTTTGTGCTTTTCCCATCTTGCGTTATTTGGCTTCCTAGGTAGCAGAAATCCTTAACCTCTTGTAAGTTCGTGTTAGATACTTGTATTCTTGTTTTTGATTTATTTTCCCCACCTTTGCAAACTAGAACTTTAGTTTTAGTTTTGTTAATTTTCATACCGTATCTCTCTGTCAGAACCGTTTCCATTTCATTAAGAGCAGCTTCTAACTCTTCCTTGCTAGACGCTAATACCGCTATATCATCTGCAAATCTAAGCATATCAATTTTTTGTCCCTGCATAGTAATTCCAAATGTCTTCCTGCATTTGACAGTATTCATTGCCTCTTCTATGTACAAGTTAAAGATCAATGGGGATAGGGCACATCCCTGTCTCACCCCTTTCCTAATGTTTACTTCTCTACGTTCCTGCTCTAATTCTATTACTGCTGTTTGCTCTTTGTATAAGCTATGTACTATTCGTCTATCCCTATAACTCATTCCAATCTTTTTGAGTATTTCAAACATTTTTTTGAACAAATAAAACATAAATCGCAACTCGCTTTGCTTAAATCTATTCTAAGATAACATTACTTCAGCAGTCCTGTGAACATTTATACATATAACAATTTTAAATTTACTTACATTAATATTCCGGTTAGTTATATAGAGATGTTTCTATAACAAAATACATACAACAAAATTATAAAATTCATTTTCAGTTCAATCTTAATGAATCAAAACCTTTATGATTACATATCACAATCAGTTGCAATTGAACTTGCAATGTCCAAACCTTATACTTCTAATGATACTACACACTCCTAACAATACTTTATAAATGCCGTCACACATAAATACCATCTAAATTACATCTAATTCTACAAAAGTTAACCTAGTTTGATCTTCAATTGATTTCAAAGTCCATTGAAGCCAAGAGTAACTATCTCATCCTTTGGGTATATAATTCCAAACTAGGTTGCTGGGAAAGCAAACTGTCCCAATTCTATTTCAGTGTTTGTAGATTATGTCAAAATCTGCAGGTTACCACTTGGACCTGCTTTTTTATTATTCCATAATCAAAGGAGTAGTTTACAACAAACCATGCTTTTATTGTTTATCCCCACATCTGTTGGTGTTAATGACTTGTAAGTCATTAACTGAGTTCTAGCAGCTGTCTAGCAATGTCGTTATCCTCACTTTCCTTGCTTTAGAGGGCTATGTTATTAATGCACCTAACACGTGAAAGATGCATGCTTGTCAATGGTTTATACGACGTGCTTAATTTTTCTTTAGGTAACTAGTTTAATACATTATAACATATTGTATGAAAAAAGATAAACTACCTGTGACTTAATACTCATGAATTTTCCCTATTTTGTATATGGTTTTTACATTGTATTATGAAATAGGAATAAAGTGTGTCTGTAGTTACTTTATACTGCATCCTTTAACTTTGAATTTAATTTATGTAACTAAATTTGTAAAAGCTCACTTTATATTTGGAGTAATTCTGATTGGAAAATATGAACATGTTTATTACTATTTAAGGTTGAGCTTTCTTTAAATAACATTCTTCCGCTATCAAAGATTATTGACTTCAGTATTTAGTTTACCCTTTTATGGTTTAAATTAATTTATGAATCTCAGTTGGGTCTAATATACAGTATTGCCCGAAATAAACAGTACTGAAACTAAGTTGGCGGTGTTTTTATGCGTGCGCTGTCACACTCAAGTTAGCTAGTATAGACCTGTCAAGTAAACCTCAAACAAGTAATTAGTAGGGTCTAATTGTTAAAAATGGTGTTAAGTACAGAGGAGAAAGTGTTTCTGGTAGAGCATTATTTTCGTTCATACGGAATCGGCCGACGTAATGGTGCAAGTTTGCTATACGTGTCTGATCAATTCACACAAAGGTTTAATAAACGTTCTCCAAGTAATGCTGTAATTTTGAAGGTTATTGAAAAGTTTAGAAATACAGGTATTGTATTGTGCCAACGAAAAGGAAACTCAGGGCGTCCCAGGACAGTTAACAACAACAATAACCATGAACGTGTTTTGAGCAAATCTTAGAAAATCCGAAAGTCAGCCAGGCAAGGACAGCGTTACAACTTGATTTAAAAAGAACTTCCTTTCAAAGAATCCTGAAGGAGCTGGGTACATTTTCGTATGTGATTCAGGTACATCAACAAATACATCCTCGGGATTATCGCAGTAGAGTGGAATATTGCGCCAGAATTCTCGCGTTACAGTATGAAAATCCTGAATTTTTGAAAAATGTTTGGTTTTCAGACGAAGCACATTTTCACTTGTCAGGCTATGTGAATCGTCGCACAAATCGATTTCTGGGCTTTGCCAGACCCGATGAGGTTCAAGAGGTTCCTTTACATAGTGAAAAAGTGAGTGTCTGGTGTGCTGTTTCCGGACACGGAATCATTGGTCCGTACTTTATCGAAGAGAATGGTAGGCAAGTCACACTTAATCAACAGAGGTACAGACAAATTTTAACACGATTTATCCCTGATCTACGTCAATTCTGTCGTGCACGTAACTTGGCATTTCGAAACCAATTTTTTCAGCAGGACGGGCAACTTGCCATACTGCTGCCGCAATTCGTCAATTTCTTCAAGAACATTTTCCAAGCAAATTCATATCACGATTTACTGACTTCCCTTATCCTTCACATTCTCCAGACCTCACACCTCCAGACGCATACATTTGGGGCATGGCTAAAAATGCCGTTTTCAAACGGGCACCACAAACCATCGATGAATTAAAGGATGCCGTTAGAGTCTTCTTCGCAGTCCTGAGACAACCCTTATTCAATAACATGACCAGAAACTTAGAACATCGTTATGAAGTCTGTCTCGAACGAGGAGGTGCACATTTAGAACATATAATAAAGTGTCAATAATATGTATTTTTTAAATATACAAAACAATTACAATTTCAGTACTGTTTATTTCGGGCAATACTGTATAAATAACTCAACAATTTCATGGTTTTAGGTTATTGCATGACATTCATTACAGGGTTATAACGTTGTATGGTTCATGCACACCTCCTATGGGCAGTTTTATTGTTGTAACATGTATCCTATTATGACTCATTGGTTATCTTTACATTGTATTAAATTATATTAATATATTTTAAGACGATCCAATTTTTTATCGCTTTAATTATACTATCCGTCTTGATTGAAATTATAATTTCTAAACTCAAACGAACTGAAATGTGATGTCGAATTACTATTAGCTATACGTGAAATTCGTTGTATAGAGTGAATCAATAATAATTTTGTCTGTTTTATATAAATTTTTCCGTATTTTTCGTCTGATTTTTATTTCCTATAATGCCCAAACATACCAGTTCACTCTCAAAGCAAAAATGTAAGATTACAAACCTATATATAGCTGTGAAAAAATACTATTTATAACTTTAATTGAGAATTTAATTAAAGTGCTCATCTTAATAGTTATTGACTTTTCATGCTTTGGAATATAATTACATACATTTTCAATCTTGGTGTGTAATTTATTATTATTGTAGTATTTAAACTTATGTTTGATACTTTATTATTTAATAATAATTTTTATTCTTTATTTATGTTTTTTCTTAAATTTATACCAACAGTACAAACTGTCAGAATTGACCTAACAGTAGCTATTGGTTCTAAATAAACACAATACTAATTGATAATATTAATATTTATGTTAGATATCTACATTTAAGCATTAACATTTTATGTTATATATAATAGACTACCTCTGAGCAAGCAATTTCAAGCATATTCTTTTGTTGCAGTCTGCCATATCATTAAACAAGGACGTTGCACTCTGGTAACAACACTACAAATGTTTAAGATTTTAGCTTTAAATGCACTTATTTTGGCATACACTCAATCAGTTTTATATTTAGATGGTATAAAGTTACGTGATATGCAAGCTACACTTCAAGGTCTTCTACTTGCTGCTTGCTTTTTATTTATTTCTAGATCAAAGGTGGGTTATATATTATTATTAATTAATTTTATCGCAACTTTTAGCCACTTAAAACGTTATCAAAACAACGACCATTACCAAACATTTTTAATTTATATACAATTTTAACTGTTCTATTACAATTTTCGGTGCACTTTATAAGTCTTATTTATTTAGTTCATCAAGCAAAATTGCGTGCACCTCCAGGGTAATTAATTTAATTATAAACTAATAAATATAGTATTGTTGCCTATATCCTTAGTGATCCAAATGTTAAACCAACGGTAAAGTTATCAGTGGAGATTGATGAGGATGAGGAACCCTTTGAACCTAATATTATAAACAGTACTGTGTATATCATTTCCATGGCTCTTCAAATTGCAACATTTGCAATTAATTACAGGGTAAGATGCTAGTAGTATATAGTAAAAAGTAATATTGCAATGTTTTACAGGGCTATCCATACATGGAAAGTTTAAGAGAAAATCGTACTTTATTGTTAAGTATATTGGGATCTGGATCCGTTGTCTTAGCTTTAACTTTAGGAATTGTTCCACAATTATCAGCACAGTTTGAACTTATTATTTTTCCAGAAGAAGTGAGTGTTGTTTATTATACATTAATTTTTATTGCATAAATTGTTACAGTTTCGGCTTGTTCTACTTCAAGTACTATTTGCTGATTTCTTCTTTTCATATTTGTTGGATAGAGCTTGTTTATGGCTGTGTGGGGAAGGAAAATTAGGAAATGAGTTGGGTTGATTTCTTAAGATCTCTAAATATGTTTATTTTTTGTACAAGTGTAATAAAAACTTCCTGTCAAAAGCATTTGTTGCTTTAGAATATTAGGTAACAAACCTAACGTTCAGCCAGTTGTTATTTGTTATTTGTATCATTAATAAAGAATAAAAGAATATTTTATTATACAGTAACAGCACACCAGGACAACTATACCATTTTTGATGAAATTTATGACAAACACGTGAATACTACATATACATTACATCTAGTCTAATTTCTATATTTTTATGAAAATATTGTTTCTAATAAGATTTTTGACAAGCATGTAACTTATTTCATCTACGCCATAGTCTAGTCTAATTTCTAGATTTTTATTACATTACCATTTTTTTTATAAAAGTTTCAGGTCTTAATGCTAATTCAAACTCATCTCTAAGTATAGAATATCCCAAGGCATCGTTTTTAATGTCTGATTCCTGTTCTAATGCTGTTAGTTCCTCTCCTGCATATAAATTCTCTATATATTCTTGCTAGCTAACCACTTTTCTGTACGTTTTCTATAGCGACGTTTCCTCCCGCGTTTGCAATATGCATTTATATCTCTAAAATTCATTATAATTAGTGTGTGTTTCGTCTGTTTTTCCTATTTCCATCTTAGTTTGTACCTCTTTGCACTTTTCATCAATCCATTGTTCTTTAGCTTTTCTGCATTTGCGAATAATTTCCCATTTTATGGCGTTGTATCTCTGTTTCCTAGCTTCATCTGATCTATTTTGTATTTTCGTCTTTCTTCTATTAAATTCAGGATATTCTTTGTTATCCATGGTTTCTTATTTTCTTTTTGTGTAAACCCTAGAATATCTCCGGCCGCCATGCATTAGCTGGATTTAATGTTATCCATTCTGTTTCTATTTCCTTAGTATCAGAATTTTTCCTGATATCTTTCAGCAATTCATTTTAAATCTCTTATTGATATTTTTATCTTTTAGTTTTTCAAAGTCAAAGTGCCTTTTTCTAAATGGTTTTAGAGACTTGATAGATACATAATCTAACGTTAAAATAGCTCATTGTGTCAAGAAATGTAATTATTAGTTTTGCTGACTAGGGTGAAAACTAATAAAATAAATCCTACTAACACGAGACGGCGGTTAAGTAAATTTTCATAATAAGGGTACAGAAATCGTTTGAACTGTAATTGTAAGGTTTTGGTACTGTATTGTAAAGTCGTGCTAGTAGTGGGTTTTACCCTTCAAAATGTTATGTTAAATTCCTGCCATCGATCGATTTCTGCATGCTGAATTAAATTTTAATTTCCTAACTACTTTGTTTCACATCGTATTAATAAACGACTTCTAAAAATTCTAATCTAAACAACTGCACACTTTTTATGTTATTCCTTTTCAGTTTTGGTGCTGCTTTCTTATGGTTCTTATTTTTAATGTTACTTCTTTGTTCCTTTTCATCCACTTTCCTTTCCCATTTCTTTTGCTAATTTTCTTACTGGTAGTTATCATACGGACTTGATTTACTTTTTCGATCCATTTTCTGTGATAGGTGCTTTCTAGACTCTTTTCGGACTTCGTCGATTTTTCTTTTCTTCTGTTTTTCATTTAATACGATTCTTTGTTACCACAGCGTGAAGTACCTCAATTTTTCTATCCAGCATTCTCATTGTTCTCTTGCTTACTTTGAGGCATGACAATTATTGTTTTGTTTTGGTTTGTACTGTTGGTTTTCCTCCTCGCTCCTTTTCTTACTTTTTGGTTTTTCACGAGAAACCACTTTATTTTCTTGAGGTTGAAACTTTACAATCCCAACCCCTGCTTAGTAAATTTTATAGTTCAAGCATGCAAATTTCTATATGAGAACTATTAACAGATTATTACTTACGATTATGACGAGATGCTTACCTGTTGTAATGGTAGTGCCTTAAAGGAAAAGGTAAGGGAGGTTATAAAGATAACCGAGCACTACATCACAACATGCGGTAACAATACCTTTGAAAGCACAACCACTTTTCGTCAATTCTGCTTCTGAAGTGATGAATGCAAGTTCATATAAGTTATCTCCATCATTTCAACATCCATTTATCATTCCGCGGGATTGGTTTCTTCAAATTAGCTGATATCCTTCAATCAGTTGGAATAAATAACTTTGTCACTCTAATAATGTGTGTTCACAGTATACTCCCTGAGAGCGATAAAAACTCGGGAAAGTATCTTAACGTATTTACACATTTTGAAATCATTCCAACCCTATTGAGTAACTAATAGTTTATAAAATAAATAGAATCGGATTGAGGAAACCAGGAAAATTACTCTATTTTTATACTAAAAAAAAATTATTAAGTATAAGAAATGGAACTTGGTTATCCAATAATTAACAGGGCATGCTACGGATTAACAACACGTAACAAGAACGGCGATATTGATGGTCAGTTACAGGCATGTGTAGAGTATTTAAAAAATCAACGAAAGTAAGATTTAATTAATGTACTGACAATAATAACCAATGTCATCATAATTTTTTCCAAAGGAATGGCATAACTGGTAGTGGGAATATCCTCAACCACCTATATTGGGTCCTCTGTTTGATTAATGTAGTTTTACTGGGACACTATCAATTGCGTCCTTTAACTCAACATTAATGCAATCGAGAATATCCTCGTTATAAGTATCTGGCTTATAGCTCCCCCACACAACTCCTTCTTTCTCCGCTTTTTCATGTTTTCCAACATTTACTCAAGTGTTCAGCGGTTCACTACAAAGTAATTTTCTATTAAGGTAGTAAGAGTTGTAAATCGCAATTATTATTTTCGACTTGGTGTTGGAATTTTTAAAGTAGTTCTTTAATAGTTTTGAGTGGACGCTGAATATACTACATTTTGTTGAAGTGCTTATGTTTAAATTATATACTAGCTTAATATAATAAAACAATACCCATGAACTACACAGAAAATAAAAAAAAATATTATAAATATATTGGGGCTAGAATGTTAATTAACATGTGATAAAACTAATTTTTTTCAATAATGCCAACACTAATCAATGTATGTGCTAATATTGTGTAAGAATTTGCGGTGCATGCAATTACTATTCAAAGTTCGTAACTATACAATCAAGGTGTGAGATAACATTAAGTTGTGACGTCAATGCGTGTTAAAAAAGCAAGTTAATAAAAATGCCCTCAGAGGGCTTGAGAGAGAGACAGGCAAGCTGGTGTAATTTACAAGGTGAATTAGGTTTATGTATGTCTATATCCCTTCTAGTCACCTTATACTACATGTAGAGACAATCTTCATGTATTCCTTATGGGAGAAACTTCCTTCATTTTTACATGGGTTTAAATGGGAAGGTTTTGTACCGTCCTAGCTCTAGTATTGTATTATTTAAATTATTTTATTTCAGTGTCTTTTATATTTAAATAGTTTTGAACTATAACTTTTGCGGCTTGGTGTTCAAAAGGATACCCCCAACTTAATGGAATTCCTGGGAATTCAACTCTTTTGTTAAACGCACAAGCATTTTCTCACTTAAATAAAAAACTGGTACACGCTTTTAAGCACTTCTGCAGCGATGTTAGCTTCTTTCAGCACCTCCACAGCAGCAAATAATGCCGCCTCATAAAAGTTTGCCATAATTATTATCAATTATATTTATCAAACACGCAGTGAATGCGGAAAAGTACTCAATAACAATAGTCACTGTTGTAGTTATATTATGTAAACAAACATACTTTACATACAAATATAAATGGGTTAATTTAGTAAGGTGTGCATGCACAATAAGTTTGTTTTTATACGATAAAATATATCATTTGGTAGTAAAACACCATTTGCAGTTCGTGCGATGAATGTCGCATGCGCAATTTGGAGAATACCAACTAAGACGTTTTGTGCAAAAATCGTAAAGTACCGCATGCGATAATTATCACCATCTTCCGAGAATAGTTTCCCAGAGAGTGGAAGCTTTTTGTCTGTCAACTAGTTTTAACGGATTTTTTTCTTGTCTTTGGCGTTTCAGAAACAATGGTAAAAACTCAACATGGCGATTTTGTAGGGGTAATGCTTTTTAATTGTATTATTGTTTTAAGTTGTCTGATTGCATCCGAACCCTAGGAACATAGTCGATGCGATGGTTTCTATTTCAGGGTAGCAAATCATTTAGAGGAAAAGGTATCGTGTATATTTTACCACAGTTCACGTTTGTAGCAGACTGAACATCTCTGTTTAACTCACTTGATTTGGGTTTAATTTTAAATACAAAGTTAAGGTTAAGCAACACTGAAGCAGATACTATTAACATAGAGGGATACTTTGTAGCTTCTAAGTTTACAAGAATCTACAAAGTATACGGAGGAACCATAATCCTACTTCAAAATGAATTTAGTAAAGATTGTATACAACTACAAAGATTAGATAGTTTATCAACAGAGGTGCACTGTGAAATTTTAGCTGTTAATAATTTCGTTAAATACCATAATAATCAGCAATATATAGGTCTCCATTAGTTGACCTTAATATTTTTTTGGACATTATGAATAAAACACTTAGTAATATAGATCACTCAAAACAAATAGTGGTCTGTGGGGGATTTTAATATTAAATTTAATTGTGATAACACTAATGCCACCAAAGTAAAAGATCTGTTCCAATCCTTTAAACTAGAATCAAATGTGTAACCTTTAGTGCACACCAAGGAGGAAACTGTCTTGATAATGTATTCACTAGTTGTAAACCAACTCATATTACTCAGCAGAACTTAAAATTTCTAACAAAAAAAACGAAGTAGCTACACCCATTAAAAGGACTCGAGTTATGTCAAACAAAAATAAATTTATATTCTATAAAAACCTTGAGAAAGTTGATTGGAGCTTAGTTACAAACAACATAGACGTAAATAAAAACTTTAATCACTTTCTTACTTGTGTAACAAACATTTTTAAAGAATCTTTTCCCTTTAGGATAGAACTTCATTCTAAACAAAAAATTGCACCATGGTTTGGGTATAGTCTTAAAAATATGCGTGCTAAATTACAAATCGCTTATGAAAGGTATAAGGAAAATCCCTCGATACAGAATAAAGAAAATCATAATAAGCGTAGAATCAAATATCGAAATGCAGTTAAAGAAGCTAAAATAAGGTATAATTCTGCTCTAGTAAAATCAGCAAAAAATCCGAATAAATGCATGTGGAATATTATCAACTCAAAAACAAACAAGAATAAGTATGGTAGTCAATGTCCTTCGATATTAAGTCCAACAGATTTTAAGTATTTTATAAATGTGGTTGAAACCATTGTTTCTGCCATAGATAATAATAATACACAGACTATTATGAATAACAGAACACAAGACTGGGGGCATTTTACATTTAAATCAGTATCTTTTAATGAAGTACGTGAGATCGTTACCTCCATGAAAACCAAGACCAGTACAGTTGCCTATGGTCTTAGTATAGCAGTAATAAAAAATTGTATAAATATCCTAATAGTTCCCCTCACTAAACTAATAAACTCGTGCGTTAATAATAATACTTTTCCGGACTGCCTTAAAATAGCTAAAGTTATTCCAATACTAAAAAAGGGGAACCCAAATAGTCCATCGAATTACCGTCCCATATCCTTATTGCCAATATTTGCAAAGGTTATTGAAAAAAATGTAGTGAACAAATGAAAATATATTTTGAAGCAAATAATTTATTTTCGCACGAACAGTTTGGATTTAAAACAAATAAATCCTCCACTTTAGCTATTCTTTCTCTAATCAAGGAAATCACTAATGGCTTCAAGAAGGGAGAATTCTGCCTGGTATCCTCTCTTGACTTAAGTAAGGCCTTCGATTGCGTAGAGCATGACTTATTGTTGCATAAATTACGACTCTATAAGTTAGTCAGGGAAGTTGTTTATCAATCGAATCATTTTTAAGTAATAGACAGCAATTTGTGACACATAAGGGTAACTCGGAATTAAGTAAAATAAAGTACGGGGTACCACAAGGATCTATACTAGGCCCGATACTGTTTTTAATATATGTGAATGACTTGTCCACGAGTTTAGCTATAAGTAAACCAATCCTGTTCGCAAATTACACAACTTTGATATACTCGTCGTCATCATTAATAGATCTAATTAATCTCAGAGCCATTACATATTTTTCAGTCATCTCATGGTTTTTGTCTAATAAGCTAAGTATAAACCACGAAAAATGTCAAGACATGATATTTACCCTAAAAAAGAACAGAAATGATTCCTACAAAAATCCAGAATCCATCAAGTTTCTGGGGATGCATTTTGCTCCCAACTTGAAATGGGACAAGCATGTCAATGAAATTGCCAGTAAGTTAAACAGAGCAATATATTGCATTCGCAACTTAAAAAACAATGTCTCTAACAATATTATTATAATAGCATATTATGCACTATTTCAAAGTCACATTGCATATGCAATTTTAGCATGGGGTCACTCGCCACAAGTAAAAAGGTTATTCTCACTTCAACATAGGGTAATTAGAATTATATCTAATCTCAACTACAGAGAAGATTGTAAACCAAATTTTAAACAATTGGGGATCTTAACTCTGCCATCCATATACATATTAGAATGCCTACTATATGTTCATAAATACAGGATTCTAAAACAAAACTCATTGATAATGCATGCTGAATTACATTCACGCAATAACAAAGCACTCTGCACCCCTTTTACAAGACTTGAGGTCTCAAGGTACTCTGTTAACTACCACGCCATAAAACTATATAATTGCCTACCACCTACTGCCAAATTACTAACAAAGAAATTTCATAAGCAAAATAAAACATTTCGAAATCAAACACTCATTCTACTCACTTGAAGAATATTTTAAATGTAACTTCAGTGATGCTTTAACTTAGAGCGATATTTATTAATTTAAATGGGCCTGTACGCCGAAATTTTAGATCTTTATATGAATAGTATAAGTATATAAGTCTATGTGTACATTAAATATCCAAAAATAATGTAAAAGACATGCAAAAATGTTAGCATTTCTAGAACTAAATTTAAACAATCAATATTTGGATGATGTAATTATACACAACAATCAACAGAATTATTTATGAATTAGGTATAGTCAGATTATTATATATTCTGCTAACACGCATTTATGTAGATTCCGAACATCTGTAATCTTTGCCTGGCATTTTTGTTTGAATTTTGTGTTTATTTGTTACAGACTTATTATACATGTTCTCCGGGTTTGAATATCCCATTGCGATCATGCAATTATTTTATTTCAGGTTATAGTCGTGCGTTTATAACTGCATGGTTCACGTATCGATTTGAAACCTAACTAAGTAAATTTGTAAGTGTACTTATGTTCTTAGCTTACAATTCTATCAGTAGCTAATATTGAAATTTGATGGCTTTTGTTACGATGAAATTATAACGAGCCTATGCAATGACCTCCGTCATTTTTGCACTTGCGTAATGACTATGTTTGAGATAGTTAATTCAATTTATAAGTACCCTTGTTTGTACTATCATAGTATAAATTCATGTTTTAACTTTGTAATTGTTTTGTCAATGTACTTGTAGTTATGTTTTGCAAATGATAGAAGGTAAGATAGCTATTGTGAAACATATTAATGATACGGGCTGGAAACTATTATTGGTTTAAACGTACATGTGATTGAGGTAAATAGGATTTACTAACATTTTATCTTCTTGCGTGAAGAAACGCTGTTTGTCAAGGGTGCTTTTCGTTAAACTCTTCATCTTTAGCCGAGTTGTATTGGTTTCCAACCCCAGTCTCTTTCAGAATAGATTAACTAGATTTCACTAACTCTTCTTCAGTTATCATACGTGGAATGTATGGGCAACAGGTGACATCTCGTAATCTTAAAAGCACATAGAGTGCTTGCTCGATGCCCATTCCTGGAGATATGTTACTATGCAGTTAGAAGCGCAGTGTTGTTGGTGTTTTCTGCCATACTCTTTCCCCAACATAGCCTAGGTTGAATCTGGCACGCTATGTCTAATGGACGACTTGCATTATGACGTAACACCGCTAGTGCCGTGGAAAAGTTTGTAACTATTCGTACAAAGAAATGTCTGTCATTACTATGTAACCTATAGTTATAGGTTATAAAAGAAGAATTCAATATAAAATATATTCTATTCAATCAAATAGTATATTTAAAGTATAAACCGAATAAAACAATAAATAATACGAGAGGCTGTTGCAGCAGATATTCTAAAAAAGTACCCCAACTCTTTTAAAGTAAAACCTCTTCTGAGACGCACTAATGTTAATAAAAGTTTATCTTTATCAGACAATGTGGCACTGCTCGTTCTTTTAGTTTTTGTTCCAATTGGTTGCATTTTTAAAGATTGTATTTTATCTGAACCCAGGAATGTATATACTCCTTGTATGTTTGTTGTGGTTTGTTTAGCATTCTTCTTAAGTTTCTTTGGGAATTAAACCACTCATAGTTTTTAAAATGATCTTTATTTACGTTTCGATCCATGACCTAGGATCGTTTTCAAAATAATAAAAACTTCAAGTTTGATGTTTATATAAAGTGTTGAATATTTCTATAGGCCACAAAAACATAGATTTTTCTGGAGAGGTTGATAAAAATCTCGTAAGATATTTTAAACTCATGTTTATAACCCTGTTTAATTGGTCTAGTATCTTCTATATTTTTAAACAGTTTGAAAGCATATTGAGTACAAACAGTTTACACACATTTATTTACTTTAAGATCGGTTTTGTTTATATTCGATGTAGAAGCTTCCGCTCCATATTCATCAGCACTGTCCACGATTGCTGGAAACTCCGTAACCTCAATTGCTACTAAAGCTTCCTGCTTTTTAGAGACTTTCGTGGATCCTGCTTTTCCTTAAATGGTAGTTTTCGTTTTCGAATGATGCCCTCTGTTTCCTAAAAACAACACAGATTGTAAACAAATAACTACCTAAGTAAAAACTTACTTTATGTTGTGGAATTGGTTCAGGGTATTCTTTAGTCGGTCCTTTGCCACCCACAAAATGTTTTGTACACATATATGTGTTTAATTAAACATGGTTAAAGGTAAATCCACTTCTACCACAAGCATGCACCCATTTTTTTACAATTATTAATGTTTTCATGAGGCTTTGGAAATAAAATGAACTCCACACCTTTCATATATTCTCTGTCTATATCTTGAGTCAGTATTACATTTATCATACGCACACCTCATTTTAAAACTATATTCGAAATTTATCCCCTTATTCTTTTAGGTTAACCTCTAGGTAAATGTCAATTCCATTTGTTTGTACCGATAGTGGCCCATTTTGCCGTGGGCGCTGCGGTCGATTTCTTAGTGAAATTCATCCATTGCAGGAAACCTAATTTTGAGGTTATAGTATTGTATTAGAAGTAGGGTTACTTGATTTCAAACCTTTGCATATAAATACTCCCCGTATGTTTGTTTGTTTTTTATTTATTATTTTGACAACGACCTAGGTCATGGATCGAAACGTAAATAAAGTTGATTTTAAAAAATATAAGTGGTTTAATTCCTTTGCATATAGCCTCATTTGTCAGTGTATATTTAGGTATGTGTTGGTCATGTAAAATAAGAATCACGAGCCACTGTCTCTAGACGCTCTAGACTAACGAGTGTTTAGCTGCATGGTTAAACCCTCCAATAGAAATGCAGAAGCTCAGGAACTACTAGTCTTATGTATTATTTAGTAGAGTAGAATTTATTTAAGATCAGCTTTACGTCATCATGCGCACACGGCTAAAACGGTGTCAGATTAGTCCACTGTTTATAAATACGCGTATTCGTTCGGCATTTCAGTGGCATTGATAATTTGACATTTGTGACTTTGACATTCTATATTGATTTCTTATGCTTTCATAGTTTTCTTTCTGTTTCTTTGTGTTTTATGCCATGCTTATTCGCGTATTCGTCATGTTAATTTAAACCACCAACAAAATAAAACTTGGTCTCAGAATATTTACTCTATGGGAATCCTAAAAATTATTAAATCCACTGACTCAAGGTTTGCGCATACATCAAATGACGTGCAGGCCATAGGTTAAATAAAAGCTCTTCTTAAATAAATTCTACTATACTAACCGAAGATGTGTGGCATAAATAGAAAATGCTTTTTTCAACAATCCAACCCACTCTATACAAAAGTAGAAGATTTTTGGAATATGCTATTTGTATACACTGGTGTTTATTCTACATCATCAATTATTGATCTAATAGTACATGTATGGTTTTATCTTCAAACACTGTCTATCTACATACTTTTTTGCACAATAAAAATAGTTATTTATTATACAAGGGAAATAGTACTAGATTTTATATCGAGGTGTGTTTGTCTCCCAACGCAAAGCGGAGAGTTAAAATCTTACATTTTTACCTGTGTATAATACACTATTTTTTTCTGTGACAGACAAAACGATGATTTAATATTGAAAAAAATATTACAATATATTAAAGTCAAAAATCAATCGATCTCAAATTTGAAGTTTCAAACAAGTAATCAATTATCTGTCAATTTAATTCTGCGAGTGGTTTCAAAAATTGCTTACTTAAGTTGTTTATATCGGTTGTTTTGAACGCGACGAAGTTATGATACGATGTTATGTTACACCCGAATGTTACAAGACCCGGCTATAAATTAAATATCTTCGTGTTCTTACTTATTTGCACATACCCGGAAAAAAGTACTCATTTTTTTTCCAGGGAAAAAAGTAAATTCATAAAGTGACATTTTGTTACATGTCAAGAAACATTAAATGTCAAATTTTTTTTCCGTCACAAAAATAGTTATTTATTATACAAGAGAAAAAAGTAATAGATTTTAGCTCGAGGTGTTTGTCTCCCGACGCGAAGCGGAGGGAGACAAAACACCGAGAGTTAAAATCTTACATTTTTACCTGTGTATAATATACTATTTTTACTGTGACAGGCAAAACGATGATTTAATATTGAAAAAAATATTACAGTATATTAAAGTCAAAAAATCAATCGATGTCAATTTTGGAGTTTCAAACAAGTAATCAAATACCTGTCAATTTAATTCTGGGAGTGGTTTCAAAAATTGCTTACTTAAGTTGTTTATATCGGTTGTTATGAACGTGACGAAGTAATGATACGATTTTATTTTACACCCGAATGTTACAAGTGTGGACCCAGCCATAAATTAAATATCTTCGTGTTCTTACTTATTTGCACATACCCAGGAAAAAAGTACTCATTTTTTTCCCGGGGAAAAAGTAAATTCATTTTGTTACCTGTCAAGAAACATTAAATGTTAAATTTTTTCCCGTCACAAAAAAAATAGTTTTATTTCTTTTTGGACAACTTCATTAACACAACCAACATAATATTTATTAACTTTGGGTTTTGAACAACAGAACTTAACTGCTACTAAACTTCCTACTGCCGTTGCAGAGTCAGCTTCATTATTATCACTTTGGTGTTGATGGAACATTTTCATTATCCTCATCTTGCAGTTATACAGTTTCTTCTTGGTTACTCAAATCTCCAGACTCATGTTATTCTTCAAGTGCTTTATCTTCAGTTATACCATCTAGGACTATCTCGGCCTCGCTATCAGATACCTCCATATCCCTTAAAAAAATGCCTTTGCCAGCAGGTACTTGCAATTTTTCGACGACTCTTCTTAAAGTCCTCAGTATCAGTTAGTCTACTTTCCGAAAAAAGTGATTTGATGGTGTCGGTCTAATGTTTCTCAATTTACACCTTCATTTTCCTTTTTCTTCGTATCAGGTATTTACTTGAAAACAGCATCTGGTGACAACAGAACTAATCCACAGGTTTAAAAGTCAGGCAAGATATTCGTTTTATATTTTCGACCTCTTCTATCGCTTTCTTTAAAACCGCAGAAAATTACAATTTTAGATTACAACTTCTGTTTTTCATTTTCCATTCAGCAGGCACAGATTGTCACCATTTTTCAAATCAGCCGAAAATGATACGTCTAACAGTTGTAGCATATGTATTCCATTTGGTGGGAGTATTACAAAATCAGCTAAAACGTGTATCGAAGTGTGAGCAGTCAAGTTGTGCCCAATTAATACCTTATTTCTTAGAAGTTTTTATTTTATCGGGATCATCGGTGAGATTGCTTTCATCGTAGTTTATAATGTTTGATGATAGAAGGTTTTCAATTGCTTGTTCCAAATTTTCAAAATAGTTCTGTATTATTTCCTTCGTAATATTTGCTTTCGATCGCTTGATATTTTAATCAAATCGTTCAGTTAATGTATTATTGCGACAGAGAAAGTCATAAAACCAATCTATTCTTGTTCTTACTTATTTGCACATACCCGGGAAAAAAGTACTCAGTATTTTCCCGGGGAAAAAGTTAAATTCATAAAAAGTGACATTTTGTTACTTGTCAACAAACGTTAAATGTCAAATTTTTTTCAGTCACAGAAAAAAGTAATTTATAAATACATGTACACTCACATACTAAGTAACGTTCGGTGCGTATAATTTATGTAATTATTGTTCATTCTGTAAAGGTTCCATCAAAGTTCATGTCCTTACATACTAGCGAACGTTCATTGGCACACCTTTAATGTGCTTATTTCTGCATCTTGTAAAAGTAAAATAAGATTCCACATGTACTCGCATACCAAAGAACGTACATTCGCATGCAATTTATATTATTATGCGCATTAGTGAAAGATAATTTACAAGCGCGTATGCAGTCACATACTAACGAATGTCTATTCCTATGCAATCTGTAATTATCTTGCATCATGTGATAGTAGCTTAAGATTGTATATGCGGTCGCATACTAACAAACGTACATTCGTTTGCAATTTATGTAATTATATCGCATCATGTAAAAGTAACTTAAGGGCGCATATGCGAGCGGTGGCCAAGCTCCTTGATAGTCCGAGCCATTTTCAAAATTTGAAATTTTTCGCGAGCTGCAATTAAATACGCATTAAAAAGGTATGCAAAAAAGGTATTAAAAAATTTTTTTTACATAAATTATATTTATTGAAAACATAAATAAAAGAACAAAATATGTGTATTGAATTTAAATATTAACAAGTTGAAAATACAAGGCATTGTCGCAACGAACTTCCAAATGTAGACTTACTTTAAAACAATTTAAAGAAATTAAAATTATTATGTTGTAATAATTATAAGTATTCAGATAAAATAAAAATTAATTCCCCGGGGGGGTCGGGTATCCGTGGTCAGATTTTGTGGGGGGTACCATATTTCGACTCAGCTATGTTAGGGGAGTCCAAATATGTATCGCACATTAATTTGGACCTATTTGAAATTTTAATTTTCCCGACGGAATATCGCGGGGGCACGGCGTCCCCGTTGCCCGATTTCAACTGATATCAAAACTTAAGCTCAGGACACCGAGCTGAATCGATTGATGTATCACACATTGATGTCCGACCATTAGAAAGGCCTCGGACGGACAGACAGACGGACGACAAATCGATTTCATAAACGAACGAAGTTCGTTGAAAATTAAACACATTTATTTTACTTCTTTTTATAATTCTTTAAAATTTGGTGAATAATTGGTGACAGCACTTCTCAGTAATTCTTTCAGATGCTGGTTAGTTAATACTGATCGGTGTTTGGATTTCACGAATTTTAAGGTGAAATAAAATGATTCACATAAGTACATTGTTCCGAATATTGAAATACTTCGACAAGCAGCCTTTTTTAATTCAGGATACTTCGATTCTGGTATAAATTTCCAATATTCAGTAATCGGCGTTGACTTATATTTTAATTGCAGAGCTTGATCTTCTTGCATCTCTATTAATTCTACTTCTCCAGATGCTTTTTGGGTCATAATTATATTGGAAATGGAAAACTCGCCTTGAATTATATTAATTTCAAATGGATTAAAAGAAAATCAAGAGATGATTTAAAATATTTCAAGTTTTGAAATCTATTTTGGAATTCCGTCAATATTCCTTTTAGCTTTTTTATATACTCGTTGAGTTTTTCTTGTTTAATATTGGAACAAATTTTTTTAATTCGAGAAAATGACAGAGTTTTATTTTTAATGTCCTTTTGAAAGTTGTAATTTAGTTTGAAAACTAAATATACACCGTAAGAGGTGAAATATTATTTTATCTCTCCCCTTCAATTGTAAGTTCAATGTTTGCAAATGTTCCATAATATGAATCAAAAACATTAAGTCTTGTAACCATTCGTCATCGTCTAATTCTGAATAGGTTATTTCCTTTCCTTTTAGAAATGCAGTTATCAGATTCAACAAATCTACAAATCGATTTAATACGTTGTAGCTGGATAACCATCTAACAATGCAAAGAAAATAAATGTCATTTGGAAGTTCTTTGTCTTTTAATTCTTCAAGGAAATTTTTGAATTGTCGATGATTCTCTGCATTGGTGCGAATGTAATTTACAATGACTAACACTGTCTTCATAACATCAGGATATTTTAAATATTTTGCAACGAGATATTCTCGGTGAATTATGCAGTGAATCGATATGAATTGTGGAATTTGAGAATCATCTCTTAAAAGCCCAATGAGACCGGCTCTTTTAACCAGCATTGCGGGAGCTCCATTAGTTGTCATGCTTACAAGTTTATTAAAAGGCACATCAAAAGTTTTCATTATGAAATCTAATGCATTTTTAACATCGACACCGCGGGTTGACTCTTGAAGTGCTACTAAATCTAATAATTCTTCTTCGACAACGAAGTCAGGTGAAACAAAACGTATGAAAACCGTCAATTGCGGAAGATCTATCATATTTGTCAATTCGTTAATAGCTAAGCTGAATGCAACACACAGTTCTTCAAATTATTTTTTAAATTATATTCAAGAGATGTATTAATTGCCGTTATGCGTCGTTCGGCTGTATGTTTCGAGATGGGAATTTGCGAAACAACTATGTGCAATGCTGCATTATAAGGATCTAAAACTTTAAGTACATCTTCCAAGTTTTTTTTAATAAACACTCCCTCTCCATACGAGCGTTTTGCACGAACAAAATTCCAGGCAATAACAAAACTGGCTTCAGCCACATTATTAGCTTGATTGCTAAAGGTCGTCAAAATTGACTGTTGCTTATTTAAATTTTATTTTAAAGAAGCAAGTTTAACTGATCTTAATTTGGAATTTGGTGGATACTGATTAGAAAACTAAGGATGATTGGTTTCATAATGTCGATGTAAATTGCTAACTTTATAATTTTTGACGTACCTAGACGTAGCCGTAAGAAAAGTAAATACCAGGCTAACTACCAACCGCGAAGAGTAGGGGGATTCGCCTACATACAAAAAAAGACAAAAAAAAATAAAGTACATCGCCCACGATTATCTATTGTAGCGGGCTACTACTACCGCGTTTCACTAATTTAAAACAAGTAATAACAATAGTCTTTATTACTCGCTGTTCACAAGTTTAATTAACAGTATATGCCTTATTTATAGATGTTTTCAGTCCAATTAACAATGAAGCACTATCACACTAATGAATTTACAAGCACTAATATCTTTTTAAACTAAATTCTTAACCATAAGTCTATTAACAACACTAAACACTACTATAATTTATTTATTACACTTTTGTCTATTTATGTATTCTACAAGCTGCATGTACATTAGACACTTTCACATCATATAACATTTATGTTTACTCTTGGACTTACAAAAGCTCAACTATTTAACTTTACACGACATAATTTATTCTTACATTTATTAGCGGTTTTATATATACTCTGAATTAAAAAGGATGACTCATTCTCCAGTAATTGCTAGAAGAATTCTCGGTCCCTAGAGAATATACACTGCCTACGGCGCTTGTGTGTTTGACGAGTTGACTAATAGTAGCTCGCAACACTATTAACACATAGATATAAATAAAAGATTCTGTACAAACAAGCAAAAAGAAAATAAATTAAGCGTTACTATTTCAAAGCAAAACAATTAGGTGATATGAACAATTTAGTACATTAGATACGAAGTGCGCATCTCGTATTTACACAAAATAAAATTAATCAGTAGTAAATCAATATGTGAGAACTTTTGTCAAGCGTTTTTAAAATTTCACCTAATACTTTTTGTAAAATAACTAATCAGTAGGAAAGAATTAACGTATGAGAGCTTTTGTCAAACGTTTTTAAAAGTTCACCTAATACGTTTTGAAAATTAACTAGTCAGTAAAGCTAATAAACGGGTGCGTTCTTTTAACAAGCATGTTTAAAAATAGTACATCTCACCTGTAGAGCGATAATATCGAATCGCAGCAACATACAATAGTCCTACAGTGTCACGTTTCTTATCACGTAACTACAGCAAACGTTGATACGGAATATGCCATTGATATACACAAAAGAAAACGAGTTGCATAGCTGTAGGTGTCTAGATACTTAGTTCGCAATCCGCCGTGGGTGAGTCAGCACAGCAACGCCATGGTCGTTAGGATACATTTAGCCTCCTACCATAACTGCAGCAGCAGTCTACGGACAAAAGTAGTTAGTCTACAGACAAAAGCAGTTGGTCTATATAAAGAAAGTACCCATTTGGCCTCCAGCTAAGAAAAGCTAAAAGAGAATCTGATTAGAATGGGTACGCGCGGGGAAACTCACCGAATACACGCAAGACACCTCCTAGTTGTCAAACAGAAACACGTGCGTCGCCTTTGGAATACGGAGACGAATAAAATGTAGAAAATACTTCGACATACAAGCTGTAGAATCAAATTCAACAATGGTTCAAACAACACGAATTCGAACTGCAAATCCTAGCTGATGGAAGCGCGGTAAAACTGAAAAACCCGGCTTGTATCGGATAGTGCGCGATCTTATTTCCACAAGTCGTTACCTTGGAACAATAGAAAAAACCATTATACGACGGTCGTAAGGTATACCAAAATAGCGGGTACCTAAAAACAGAATATAACTATTTACTTGTAGCATAAACTTGTAATTTGGAAATAAAGGGCTGAACAGAATACAACGCTGTTTAACGGCGGCAACTTAAGGAAATAAATAATGCACAGAATGAACGTCGTCGACTTTCATTTTAACAATTGAAATAACCTCAGTTGATATCATTTTATTAATCTTTGATTACCTTTAATTACATCAAAATGGATTTTGTAACTTCAAAATAGTGTTGTTATAACCACTAGCCCGTTTATCGTATATAATTAGATATTCGCGAACTACTTCAATCAATTCTTTTTCAAAAGTTGCCATGTTAATAAATATAGGGTTTTCTAATAAGAGGTGTTATTTTGAATAGCCCGCTATTTTGGTAGATGTCACTTTTGAAGCTGTCATTTTTTGATATTTGACAAGTAGAAACTACGCCATTAATAAAAATGGAACGATACACGCTTCAACAATGCATTGAAATTATTAAACTTCACTATAAAAATGGTGAAAATTTGTCAGATACGGTTCGTAAAACTTGAACATTTTTGGGATGTTATTGAAGAATTTAAGAGATTACGGGATACCTAACACAAGGCATAGACTATTTAATTTATAGAATAAATTTTCGTTGTAAAAGAAAAAGAGATTTGAGTTAAGGAATTTATTCGAGAGCGTGTTTATTATTAATTATGTTGAAAATCAACGTAACAACACAATGCTTTTCCGTTATTGTCAATAAAAAAGAAATTCTCCTCCCACTCATTATTAAAACTTCTATATTCTTGTTCGAATTTTCTATTTTTATTTTCGTTTTCTGTCGTCATATTTTTAAAGAACTCGAAATAAATAAAAAAATTTAGAAAATGCAAGTTTTGTGTTATTAAAACAATAACAACACGTGTTACATACTACGAAACAAATTATAGTTAACTTATCAAAAATTCCAGATTACAAATTATACCATTAGCAAGAGTGATACAAATTGTTTCCTCCAGCGCACAATGCAACTGTCCGTTGCAATGAAAGTCTACAAATTCAAAATCGGTCTGAAGTCGTCAATTACGGACGATTACGTCACTGTTTATGTTCGTTCGCGCAGTTTTCTATGAGTCATATCATTCTTAACTTGAACGGAAAAGAAATTTGTTACAACGTTGCACTTAAGTCTTTCATATTTATTGTCAATAATTTAAAAGACGTTTTGAAACACATATGGAACGATAATAATTTTTAAAAATATAATAACACAAAAATGAAAAGGTAACTCGGGTACATTTATCGAGAGCCACAAATAATTCTTCAAAGAGCCGCAGGTTGGCCATCCCTGGCATATGCGGTCCCACTAACGAACGTCCATTCGCATGCTATTTGTGTCATTATACCACAACACAGAAACTCATCTACAAATACATATACGGTCGCTTACTAACGAACGTCCATCTGCATGTAATTTACGTAATTATTCTGCATCATGTAACACTAGCTTAAGATTACATATGCGGTCCCACACTAACGAACGTACATACTCATGCAATTTGTGTAATTATGCCGCATCAAAAAAGTTACTTTACAAACACATATGCGGTCGCATACTAACGAACGTCCGTTCGGATGCAATTTATGTAATTATTCTGCATCGTGTAAGAGTAACTTAAAATTACACATGCGATCTCACACTAACGAACGTCCATTCGCATGCAGTTTGTGTGATTACGCCCCATCACTAAACGGTAATCTAAAAACACACATGCAGTCGCATACCAACAAACGTCCATTAGCATGCAATTTAAAGGTATTTAGTAATATTAACAACGGATAGATAGAATGTAATATTAAAAATGTTTTTTATGTTCCTCAGTTGCGCAAAAATCTTTTAAGTGTAAAGCGTCTAGAAAAATCTGATATTAAAGTATTATTTGAAAATGGTCATGTAAAATTATTAGATAAAACTGGTAAATTGATATGTGTTGGAGAAAGTGAAAGTTTATATGAAATTAGTTTCAAAATTTATAATATTGAATCTTTAAATGTTGAATCGTCAGAAAATACTTTTATGAAATGGCATAAGCGTTTTAGCCATATAGGCTTTTCAGGACTAAAAGAATTGATAACTAAGAAAATGGTAATTGGCTTTGAAAAATGCATTAATGATCAAGGGGTAAATTTTTGTGAACCGTGCGAGTTAAGATTCGTGGCTTCGAGCGGTCCTTTTTAAAAAGACTTCTTTGATTCTTAACACATTTATTTAAGTTTGTACAGAAGTTAAATATTGAATTTAGACAATCCCAAATTATTAATTAATTGTACAAGTGAGTTACCGACGGACTGCAATGTGAAAGCTGAACTTTGATGAACTGACCGTGAGTGGAGCTCCCGGTCCTTATATAATTTCCTCCCCCTCACAATTCTGTGGGAACTTGCAGACGTAATGTCTGTTTACATTCGATCCTATTCATAATACTTAGTTGCTATCTTAAAAGCTATTCATAATTACAATGTTGCAGGCTTATTCTGCGTAATCTCGGTACGTGACTTCCGACAACCGTCTGTGACCTGACATCTGCAGTGTCACTTATCCTTGTGCTACTTTGTAGCGCTTCCACTCGTGGGAACTGAAATAATTGAATTAAATTGTAATAAATTGTTGCAATTTGCCTTTTATGACATTGTTGCACTTTCCTAATATTTCCTAATAAGGTTATTAGTTTCATAGGTATAATAAATGGGGGATCACATAACTTGCGTTAAAGGAAAAATGTGTAGAAGTCCATTTAATACTAGAACAAGAAGTAGGAGAATATTAGAAATTATACATTCGGATTTGTGTCGTCCTATTACTCCTATCACATTTGATGGTTATAAATATTTTCTTACTTTCGTTGATGATTATTCAAATATGTGTGTAGTGTTTTTGGTAAAATCAAAACTTGAAGTTTTCAATAAATTTAAAGAATTTGTTAATATGGCGGAGGCAAGTTTTTCACAACAAATTTCAAAGTTAAGATGCGATAATGAGGGAGAGTATGTGTCACTGGAATTAAAAAACTATTGTTCTGAACGTGGCATTATGTTGGATTATACAGTGCCATACTCTCCACAACAAAACGGTAAAGCCGAGAGCAAGAATCGTAGCTTGGTAGAGAGAAGCCGTGCAATAATTGACGAAAGTGGCGTACCTAAGGAATTTTGGGGGGAAGCAGTTAAAACTGTAAATTATGTTATGAATAGGGGCACGTCCACTAACTCGAAAGGTTTAACACCAGCTGAAATGTGGTTCAATAAGAAGCCAGATATTAGTAATTTAAAGGTGTTTGGTTGTTTAGCTTTTAGACACATACATCTGGAACATAAATTTGATTCAAAAGCTGAGAAATGTGTAATGATGGGGTATTCTAATACGGGTTATAGGCTATGGGATATTGATAAAAAGAGGATAATCATATCGAGGGATGTGAAGTTTAATGAGAATAGTTTTTGATTTAAAGATAGGAAAGTGCTTGAAGTCATAGAGGACAGTGATAGTGAGAATTTAGGTAAAAAGGAGAATGATGATGATGATATTGACATTTTAGAAAGCAAAAATGCTAAAAAAGAGAATGAGGGAATATCGAAACCAAGGGAGAATATACGTAATGTTAGGTTACCTGTAAAGTTTAAAGATTATAAATTGTATATGGATTTTGATGCTTGCAGTTTTGTTGAGAATGTCCCAAACAAATATGATGAAATAGAGAACAGGGCTGATAAGGAAAATTGGTTAAGAGCTATAAACAATGAACTGAAATCATTGCAACAAAATGAAACATGGGAAATGGTTAAGGTGGTTGATAAAAATGTCAATATCTTAGACACAAAATGGGCGTTTGCCTATAAACTGTTAGAGGAAAAGAAGGAAGATCAATTTAAAGCTAGATTAGTTGTTAGAGGATTTTTTAAGAATTAGACAAGCGTATTGATGATTTATATGCACCAGTTACAAAAATGACCACGATTAGGGCATTATTGATATTGGGAAATCAGTTTAAGTATCATTTTCTACAATTAGATATCAAGAGTGCATTCTTAAATGGAATTTTAGATGAGGATGTTTTTATATACCCACCAAAAGGAATTTATTGTGAGTCAAATATAATATTTAAATTAAAAAATTTTTTATATGGATTGTTTCGTATTAGTTAAAACAAACTATAGTGGATTTGAATTGTGCAGTGCGCTTGCGCCTCTTAAATAAAACGCGTGCGAAAGTGGTTTTGTGACGAACAGCGACGACTCTTTTTTCGACCTAGTAACGGGAAGGTTGTGCGTGACAAACTATATCCAATAAGTATAGTGCTTGCAACAGTGCATTCAACCAACTCCCCCGGGGGCATTCCAGCAACATCGAAGAGGACCGCACACCAAGGACAATTTGGAGAGTGAATTTATGCCTTTTGTTTGTTAATATTTTACATGCATACAGTTTTCGTATTTAAAGCTCGCGTTTTGTTCTATTTTCGAATTACAGTCCACGATTAAATAAGACGCGCCAGCACCTTTATCTAAGTTTAATTATTTGACATGTGGTCCTTTTTCGCGTGATAGAACAGTCCATGGTGAATAAATTAATTCATTTCGTTTTAGCTTGTATGTATGTAGAACTTCGATTAACAATATTCGCATCATATTTCTATTTACTTAGATATAAAAAATTCGATCAAGTCTATTAATTAGAAATCATTATTTGATTAGAGATATATTACGATTTAGCAATAGTTTAGTTAGAGAGCTTTATTAATCATTTTACAGACATAGTTAAATAGTTCCGTATAGAAAACCTGTTGCAAATGTTGGATTCAAAGTTGTTCTATTGTAAAATTTTGTATACCTGTGTAGTAGGTCACTCCGTTTGGCTTATGTACAGCTGCAAACGACATTCCAGTTTTATCGTATAACCTACCTGAATGTTTAAGGGTTTTAACCACTAAATATTTTAACTATATTTCTTGTTTGAATGACTAAACCCTTAGGGCGTTTTATAAACCTTCTTGTTAAGGGTTGTCAGGTCGTTTTAAAATACAATAGGAAGCTTTAGGGATCTAACTACTCGTTTCGCATTTTACTTTACAAATCGGGTAATGACTTTATTGGATCATTTTCGGTGATTGGATTTACAATAAGATTATTGTCGCTCGTTGTTAATTGGAATAATTGTCGTTTGTTTCTTCATACAAAATGCCTGACACAAATACGTCTGTAACTTTATTAAAGCTTTACGCTGCTAGAATTCATGAAATCTTCGAACTTTCTGAAAAGGCACAATACAACGATTCTGTGCACAAGTTCTTCAAATTGAAGTGTCGCATCCTCGAATCTGTCTACAAAGATTTTACTGAAAAGTACATTAATGTATTGGTAAACACAGAACCAGAATTGCAACCTGCTTTAGAGAATTTGTGTAAAAACGTGGATGACGAATATTATTCTATTCTTTTGATAGAGCAAGAAATATTTTCTGCTGAAGTGAAAACTCCGTCTGCGAATCACACAAGGCGACAAGACAATAATTTTACACCTAGAGTAAAATTACCAAAAATTACTCTACCCCGTTTTGATAATGACCCAAAAAACTTTAAGACTTTCAAGGATATGTTTGATGTTTTGATAGATAAACAACCGCATTTAACGGACATCGAAAAGCATTCCTACCTTCTTTCAAGCTTGTCGGGTGAATCATTGACATTGTTGCGGTCTATTCCTCTTTGTCATGAAAATTACAAACTAGCATATGACACTTTATGTTCTAGATATAATAATAAACGTCTTTTGGCTAATCACCATTGGGGTTTAATAAAAAACTACCCGCCTATGCATGCGGAAAACGTAAAACAACTTCGAAATTTAATTGACTGTTTCACAGAAAACTTATCGATTTTGGGATCATTACAATTTGATGTTGAAAGTTGGGATTTCGTTCTTGTAGATCTTTTATTATGTAAACTCGATGAGGAAACTCGTAAAGGATTCGAATTGCATTTCAATTCTACTGATGTGCCTACATTCAATTGCGTCAAAGACTTTTGTCAAAACAATGTGTAGCCTTAGAGAATCTTGTCTCAAGCAAACAACCGAAAGTGCTTAAAGGTACTATTAATAAACAAGGTATCGTTCGTTCGAATTCTGACTTGAAGCCTAGGACATTCTTAGCTGAGACTAACACTTCCCCTAAAAACAATTCGTTCTCCTGCATCCTTTGCAACGGAAATCATGTATTGTATTCGTGCGAGCAATTTCTTAAATTGTCTCCAAACAAGCGTCACGAGCAAGCCAAACATCTTCGGTTATGTTTGAACTGTCTTCGACCAAATCATAACATGTCGTCTTGTCCGTCAAAGGTTTCGTGCAGAACTTGCAATAAAAATCATCATACATTGTTACATTTTGTGCCGTCGATTGCTACGTCACCACCTTCTTCAACTCCAACTCGTGAAGAAAATTTGCAAGCCAGTTCGTCTAATAATGCTACTTGCACTACAACAGTTGGGTCTGAGGCGACAACTTGTCTAGTTCTGCTACCCACGGTTTGTTTGGAAATTCTCGAAAAGAGAAATCAACCTCAAATTATTCGTGCTCTAGTAGACACTGGGAGTCAAATTTCATTTATTACGGAGTCTTGTCGTAAGTCTATTGGTATATCGTCTCGTCCTTCTTCGATTCCTATTTCTGGTTTGGGCCAGACTTCACACCAAACGTTAGGTGTGATATCTGGAACAATTCGTCCCATTCAGGAATATGATTCAGTCCCCACGGACAACAATTTGAAAATAAACTTAATGGTCTTGCCGTCTATTTGCGGTAATCTTCCAAACAAGTATATTCAATCGTATTGGTCTCATTTGGAAAACATAAAACTCGCAGATGAAAACTGGAGACATCCCTCTCCAGTACAAATGTTATTGGGCTCTGATGTTGCCAGTCGTATTTTGCTCGATGGGAAAATTGATGGCAAAGAAATTTCGCCTGTTGCTGTCAACACCATATTTGGTTACATGATATTTGGTACTGTCGATCCCATCTCAACCAATGTTATTCATTCGTTCTTTGTATCTATCGATCCTTGTATGGATATTGATCTTAAACATTTTTGGGAGCTTGACGACATTCCATCGAGGAGTTTGTCGTCTCCAGAAGATGACCTTGCTCAACAATCTTTTGATAACTCGTTGCATCGGTTACCCAATGGTAGGTTCGGCGTGAGCCTTCCATTTAGAGAAAATGTTCGTGAGTTTCCGGACTCGAAATCTATTGCCATTAAACGTCTATTGTCATTAGAGCGTCGTCTCGAAACTAATCCAGACTTGCGAAATTTGTATGTAGATTTCATGCGTGATTACGAAGCCTCTGGTCACATGTCGCTTTTATCAACGCCTCCAGCTGACAATAATGCGTATTTTATTCCACACCATGCCGTGTTCAAACTAGAAAATAATAAACCCAAATTGAGAATTGTTTTGATGCTTCGGCTCGAGCTTCGAATGGTATTTCATTGAATGATACCTTACTCACTGGACCTAAGCTCCAGAATGATATTGTAAAAATACTTTTGGCATTTCGTATTCCCAAGTTCGTTTTTGTCTGTGACATAAAACAAATGTACAGGCAAATATTGATATCAGAAACGGATCGTTCTTATCAATTGATACAATGGCGATGGAATCCTTCAGAACCAATTTCAACCTATCAGTTGAACACAATTACATATGGAGTTTCATCCGCTCCTTTTCTCGCCATTCGCACTATCTTAAAACTAGCTGAACTAGGAGAAAATAGTTATCCATTGGCTGCTCATGCTTTGAGAAACAATTTGTATGTTGATGATGTATTGACTGGGTCGTCCACTCTCCAGGCAACTCATGAACTAAAACGTCAACTCATCGAACTACTACGTGCTGGCTGCTTCGAACTACGCAAATGGGCTAGCAACAGTCCATTACTGTTAGAAGATATTCCTACTGAGTATCAACAAGTAAAACCAAGTTTAGTCGCAAATGATCTTAAGTTTACCGTAAAAGTGCTTGGTCTTCAGTGGCACTCGATACCGGATAATTTTTCATTTGAAATGCAGTCTTTAGAAAATCGTCTTTCCAAGCGAATTTTACTTTCGACAGTTGCTAGGATTTACGATCCTCTAGGATTTATTACACCAGTTACCTTTTCACTCAAACAACTCATTCAACAATTTTGGGTGCTGGGGTTGGATTGGGATGATCCTCCTCCTGAATCTATTGTCATATTTTGGAAAAATTTGTTGCTGAATTTTCATATATTGATTCAATTCAAATTCCTCGTTATATCCCTATTGATGAAGCCTGTAGTACACAACTACATGGTTTTTGTGACGCGTCCGAGAAAGGATACTCGGCTATTGCATATTTTCGTTTAGTATTTCCGTCAGGAAAAATATCTGTTCACTTTGTTATGGCTAGATCAAAGGTCGCACCTTTGAAATGTCTTTCTATACCCAAGCTAGAACTATGTGCTACCGTACTTTTGTCTAAATTAGTTCATTTTGTTAAAACTACATATTCAAATGTAACCTTTGAAAAATCTGTTGTTACACTGATTCTTCTGTGGCTTTGACTTGGATTAAGTCACCTACCTATCGTTTAAAAATGTTTGTAGCTAACCGTGTTAGTTACATCCAAGAACGTATATCTCCCGAACAGTGGAGTTATATTAGTTCTTCAAACAACCCATCTGATTGTGCTACCAGAGGTTTATTTCCTTCGGTATTGCCCGCGCATCCGCTATGGTGGGCAGGTCCTGAATTCTTGTCGTTGTCTGAAGAAAATTGGCCTTTGCCAAAATTGTTCGTCCCTTCTTTGGAAGCATCTTCTGAGGAGAAACGCATTACTTTGATTGTTACTGTAGAGTCAACTTGGCTGGAAGACTTATCAAACAAATTTTCGTCGTTACACAAAATTCAACGTATAGTCGCATATTGTCTGAGAATCTTTAATGTTAGAAAAGCTACCATCAATTCGCTATTTTTATCGTCGGTGGAGCTTCACACTGCTCTTATGGTTATTGTCAAGGTGGTCCAATTTAGTTCACTTAAAGTTGAAATCGAAGCCGTTCGTCAAGGTGAGCCTTTGCCTAAACATCTGCAACTTCTAGGCTTATTTCTTGATTCGAATGACATTTTAAGAGTAGGCGGGAGACTGATTCATTCCAGTCTTCCAGATTCCGCAAAACATCCAGCGGTATTACCCAATAAACACCGTATAACAGATTTGTTGATTAAACAAGTGCACACACAAAATTTACATTCGGGAGTAAACACAACGATGTACTTGCTCCAAGAACGATTTTGGATCATTTCATCTCTTCGCGCAGTTCGTAGAATACTGTCTAAATGTTATCATTGTTATCGTCTTCGCCCTATTCCTGTCAGTCCAGTTATGGGTGAATTGCCTTCATTTCGTGTTTCTCAAGCCAAGGCCTTTAGTTCCGTCGGTATCGATTTTGCCGGCCCTTTTACGATTAACATGCATCGTGCAAGAGGCACCAAGACTTGCAAGGCGTATCTTTGTGTGATTGTTTGTTTCGCCACTAAGGCTCTTCATTTGGAAGTCGTATCAGACTTGTCGACTGATGCCTTTATCGCTTGCCTTCGTCGTTTTATTGCTCGTCGTGGTCGTTGTCAACACATTTTCAGCGACTGCGGCACAAATTTCGTCGGCGCTAGTCGCCAACTTTTAAAGGATTTCCGACACTGCGCAGAATCGTTAGCCATTTCGTGGCATTTTAACCCCCCAGCTACCCCTCACTTCGGAGGTATTTGGGAAAGCGCCGTTAAATCGGTGAAAACTCACTTATTTCGTGTCGTTGGAAACCAAGTGCTCACGTACGAGGAGTTTCATACTTTAATCACTCAGATTGAAGCATTGTTGAATTCAAGACCCTTGTGCAGCATAAGTTCGGATCCCAATGATCTTTCGTCACTGACACCAGGTCACTTTTTAACTTTAGAACCCTTGACAGCACCGCCGGACCCAGACTTGTCTCATTTGAAAATCTCTAGACTCTCTCGTTGGCAGTTGATTCAAGCTATGCATCAAAGTTTTTGGGTTCGATGGCACAATGAGTATTTACACCAATTGTATCAACGTGGTCGGTGGTACAGGTCCAAGAGACTCGACGGCGTTGACATTGGTACTTTAGTGCTCATCAAAGAAGAGGGTGTTCCTCCTTTAAATTGGAAACTCGCCAGAATTGTAGAGCTTCATCCTGGAAGCGATGGGGTACCTCGTGTAGCCACCGTAAAAACTTCACGAGGCAATTTGAAAAGACCAATGGTCAAACTATGCCCATTGCCGTCTCAATAATAAATATTAGTTATTTTAGTGTTCTTTATTATAGTTTCGTAAGCATTATTATATTCATTTAGTTCTACATACATACAAGACTCGGTCAAAAAAAAATTTTTCGTGTTAAGTTTAAAAAAAAATAGCCCAAAGCTATTTTGGTGGGCAGAATGTTTCGTATTAGTTAAAACAAACTATAGTGGATTTGAATTGTGCAGTGCGCTTGCGCCTCTTAAAAAAACGCGTGCGAAAGTGGTTTTGTGACGAACAGCGACGACTCTTCTTTCGACCTAGTAACGGGAAGGTTGTGCGTGACAAACTATATCCAATAAGTATAGTGCTTGCAACAGTGCATTCAACCAACTCCCCCGGGGGCATTCCAGCAACATCGAAGAGGACCGCACACCAAGGACAATTTGGTGAGTGAATTTATGCCTTTTGTTTGTTAATATTTTACATGCATACAGTTTTCGTATTTAAAGCTCGCGTTTTGTTCTATTTTCGAATTACAGTCCACGATTAAATAAGACGCGCCAGCACCTTTATCTAAGTTTAATTAATTGACATGGATTAAAACAGTCTTCAAAATGTTGGAATAATCAGATAAACGAATTCCTATTGGAAATTGGATTTAAGAGGTCCGTAAATGATTATTGTCTTTATAACAAAATATCGCCCATATGTCATATTTTCATATTAATATATGTAGATGATATTATTTTAGCAGGGGAAAACATTGACGAACTAAATAAAATAAAAGTGAAACTTAAAAATAAGTTTCAAACTAAGGATAAAAAGGAACTTAAACACTTTTTGGGATTTGAAATTAATTACGATAGGAATAATGGTATTTTGAGAATAAACCAAAACAGATATATAAAAATGATTTTAAAAAGGTTCTCCATGGATAAATGTAAGGGTTCAATGATACCTATTGATCCAAAACTTAAATTTGAATTACCCACTAATGAAACTATATTAACAAAAGAACCTTTTCGCGAATTGGTGGGGTGTTTAATGTATCTTGCATTAGCAAATAGACCGAATATATGTTTTGCCACAAATTTTTTCAGTCGATTCCAAGATAAAGCTACAGATGGTATATGGGAAAGTTTAAAAAGAATTTTAAGATATCTAAAAAATACTGAAAACGTTGGTTTAGAATACTGTAGAAATTATATTAATTATGAACTGTGTTGTTATGTAGATGCGGATTGGGGTGATGATACACATGATCGCAAATCCGTCACTGGATATACTTATAAAATTTTGAAAATGTTTTGAATTGGGCAACTAAGAAACAATCCTGTGTATCATTATCCACAACCGAAGCAGAATTGGTGGCACTTTGTACGTCTGTCTGCGACGGACTGTGGTTAAGAAAATTATTTCTTGATTTAGACATTAAGTTTGAAACTATCACTTTCTTTGAAGACAATCAAGGTTGCTTAGCATTAATTAATTAAAATTTTAATTTTGTTTGTGAATATGTCAAAGATGGAATTGTGAAGTTAGTGTATATAACTAGTAAAAATCAGCCAGCAGACATTTTAACTAAAGGTCTTTCACAACTTATGTTTAATAAATTTAAAAATATGTTAAGTTTGAAGGATTTTAGCGAGAAGGGGTGTTAAGAATACGCCAAAATCCTAATAGCCTATGTTTCTCTCTTAAGTTATGATATATGAAAATATGTCTTTTGTCAAAAACAACATATACTGCAATGTAATATGGTATGAATTCCTTTTTGTTTTATAATAAAATATATGGGTTGTTATTCGTTTTTTATCAGAAGTACATTAAATATAACAGAAAAAAGATACCTGCGACATGACTTGTAACCATATGTATTAAGTTGAAAAGCTCAAGTCAATGTAGCATCTAGTTCATAAATACTAAATGAATATCTGTTGTGAAAAATATTTTATTTTCACACAAGAGTAGCTTTTACTACTTTAAAATTGTCGTCTTAATACCAGGGTGTAGGCACTCTAAATGGATCGGCTGTTGGTGTGTTTTAGTTTTATCACATCTTTACAGATGGCTCTGTAGGTCTATTTTCATGGGCGACTTTATTATATTGCTTAATATTTGCGAAGTTTTGTTGATTGTTGCTAACCTAACTTTTTAGCGTTCTTTTAGTTGCATTTTTGCAGATTGCTCTTTAATAACATTTAATAAAAAATTGAATTCATCCAAGGTAAAAAATAATGCACATCGCCAATTACTGAAGAAGTTGGCTGTCCGAGATGTGGTCCTCTAGCTTATAGAAAATAATTTTTCCTGGAATCAGGTAAGTGTTGTACAAATACCTATATAGTAGACAAAAATGACCTAATTTGTTTATTGTTCTCTATATAAAACAATGAACAAATTTATTTTTATCTATTATGCTTGTAGAACGCTTACCGGATACCAGACAAAATTATTTTTTATAATTGGAATTTTTAGTTTTATTTAAAATCTTCAGAGTCTGGTTCTCAACCTTTTGAACAGAGAAGTCGCAAACCTTGGTAACAGATTTTAACGTCGTTTAGTTTTATCACATTTCAATAGTTGGCGCTAACTTGCCAACAGTTGTTATGAAGAGAGTGGCATATCTATTCTAACTTTATTTAACCTAGGTCTTAATACTTTAAGAGTTTAATAAATTCAATTAATATAAATGGAAGTACATTAAAATAAATATATCGATTCGGCAGTTTCCGTCGCCCGCCGCTGATCTAGAAACCGCAATGAAGCGAGTTTGCAAATAATATTTTATTTTCAAACTGGTCGTTGCTTTTAGTACGTTAAAATTATCGTCCTAGTAATTTATGAGTTTAATAAATTTAATTAATACAAAATGCATTCTCAAAAATTAAATTACACCTATTAATCTGAATAGTGAAGTGAAATGACTGAAATAATAAGTGTTACTGGCACCAACAATTGAAATCTGTCTTGTTACGGTAACTTTGGCAACCGTGCTGTAAGGCAAAATCAAAAATTTGGTTTGTGACATTCAGGTATTGTGTTGACATTTTAATAAAATGACATCTTCACCAAACATATGATTTCATTATGCATTTCAAACTTTAAACGATATTGTTTTGCGAAAAACTAAGAACGACAATACTACTTTAAAGAAGAGGTGTGCGGGTGCCGTATAAATTTTATACCAAAAGTAAGGTTGTGATTGATATGAAAATGCATTTCATGAAATTAACATTACCCAAGGTAGAATTAAAAATTAACATAGGAGTAAATTACCAAAGATTTTATTACAAATTTGCTGTAAAAACAATAAAATTACATCAATTAACATGAGAAAAAAGTTAATTAATGATTAAATAAAATAGTAAAAAGCCTTTTATTTATTCTTCGCCAGATCCAGAACTTGATTCTGTATCTTCGTCAAATTGTATTATTAGATTGCCAACGGTTATATCAAGTACCTTTTCTCTTTCGTACCACTTATCTATAACGGCATTAGTATGATGGATACACTCTTTGCAAACATCTGCGGAACACTGATTTAGTGTTTTAATCCTACTCACAGTAAGCATGCTAATCTTCAAGGTGTTTGCAACTCACTAAAGCAATATAGATTTTATTAATATAAAATTTGTTTTATAATATACTCTACTTCATGCACTGAATTCAAAAAAATTAGAGGTCCACCATTATTCTGTTCGTGCTGGAAGTACTCCATCAAATTTATAACTATATATATAAACTATATATATATATATATATATATATATATATATATATATATTATTGTGGTTTTAAAGGGTTAAAAATAAAAATAAACGAAACAATTTCAAAACACCCTGTATAAAGGAACAAACAGAAATTACGTGCGAAATTTATATTAATTAATTCAATTTTTTAAGTAACGGGTATTAATCAAATTGTACAAATAATAATTAAAAATTTAATAGCTTTGCAAAGAATTAAATGCTAGAAGTCAATGCCATGCATTTATTAATTTAATTGGAGTTAATTGAATAATTATTGATATATAATAAGCATAAAAGCCTGTAAAAACCCAAGTTGAAACGCGTTGCTAACAAACGGATATATCAGGAGGGTTGAAATACCATGAAACAAAGCTCGGAGAATTGTATTTAAAACTTTCGTTACGATCGAACACCTGCAGACTTTTAAATGTCAAGTTCTAATAAATTTGAGTAAGATAAACATGCAGATTCTACGTATATTGGAAACGGGTGAATGTTTTAGCATGAAATACTAAACAGGGGTTATTTAAAGTCACGTCGCAAGTCCACGTGTGTTTAGACAGCAGATGGTCAAGAATATCGATTTTGTACCACTCAGACCAGGGTAGAAAGGGACAGAGAAAACGCATAAGTAAGAGACACTAATAGGATAGGAGGGATTTGTGAAGCGTCATTAAGTCTACGATTGGTCGATATGTTAGTTTTATTTGAAACAAGCACGAGGATAGTGTTTGTGATATTCTTGAAATTTTATAACGAGGTATTGAAATTCGCGGATTTGAAAATGGAGTGCAAAATTACGAGAATGTTTGGTGTTAACAGGGGATTTCGCGTTAAAGCAGGTATGGAGAGGTTTCATTCGGAGTGTATAAATGCTTTTAGAGAACGTGGTGAGGGTCCTTAAGTCTTCGATCGCTCCAAACAACGTATCTATGTATCACGAGTTGTAAGTATTACTAAATCAGTTAAATTATATTACATGGTGGTAGTCTCTTAATTAAATACGCGGTTAAGTGTGCCGAAATTACATTTTAATAGAGATATCATCTATAATTATAATCAACTCGTGTCGGGACATTAAGTAACGTGGTTTGAAGCATCTAATTAATGAAGAAATAATTTTAAATGGAATTTGGTTGCATCGGGGAGGCTGCGTTAGCAGTTCAATTTAGATGGAACTTTTCTAGTAACAGCTAGAAACGACCTGCAGAACAGATAGGAGAAATACATGGCATCATCCACAAAGCAGAGATCTACTATAAATTTCCAGGTAACGATTTAAATTGTGACTTTATAAACTGTGAATATTGGGAGAACGTATGAGAGAAATTTCAAGGTAGTGTGTATTATTTACGTATTGAACGTAATACGTGTAAAAACTTTATTATGGTATTTAACTAGAAAGTTGAAGGTGTCTATAAAGCTTTTAAACGTTGCATCAGAACGTGAAATTTTTGTGAAGAGTACATGGCTTTGCTTTGTTATTTGTTTTAAAAGTATGCAAATGCATAATTAGCTGGGTTATTCTGAGCTCATCCTACCCCAGAGTTTAGTTAGATTAAATGAATAAATAAATTATAAAGAAGGAATTTTAGAGAAGGTATTATTCAAGGCCCATTTACTCCGGGTACAATTTCTGTGTTTAATGATTTAAAAATAAAATACTGGACATTAAAGGTTTTCTGAAGTGTAACGTGATCAATGAAACATGGACTATATTGCATTTCATTTGTAAATAGTTATAAATAAAAGCTTGTATGTTGGTTGTATTTGAGGTTTTATTGCTGGTATGTGTGTACGATTGAGAATATGCGAGTGAATCTAGATACTCAAGAGGAGATCCAAATGAGTTAGCCGGAAGCAGTTGAAGAAGGCCGTTCAACTGAGGAAGAGAGGAAAACGGGTAAGGATAATTTTTTTTTTAATTAGTTAATTTTTGAAAATTTGTTTATTGTCGAATTTGAAAATTTTATAAAATTTTCGAAAATAATTTATGGTTGGTAAGCAAATTACCCGAGTTCCACGGCATAATTTTGACGCCCAATTCGTGAGGCTCGATTCTTATAAAGTTACACAGTAATATATATATATATATATATATATATATATATATATATATAATGTGCTATGTATTAACTGGAACTCTCGAACCCCGTCGTTGCTCCGTCCAATAAATACTTGAGATGATAACGCCGTACTCGGTATCAATGGCGTTTTCTACTCTCTGTTTAAGTTATCAAATTTCACTCCCACTAATTTTATTATTCTGCCTCGGCTAGCTTTTATTATTATACTACACAAAGTTACGATAATCAATTCTTCATCCTTTTACCCTTTTATAATTACCTCTTTGTTTGAATTATAAAATGAAGTTAATTAATTCCATATAATGAAAACAAATATTGTGTACAGGTTTTGAAAATTATTAAAATACACTTTTCAATCAATCAATATTGTAAGTCTTATTTATCTCAAAATCATATGCTTTGCAATCAATCTAAAGTCACCAAAAACTATTCTTTTATCAAAGAAGCCTGGAACGTTCAAAACCCCTTTTTAATATTACGTACTTTCAACGTATGCAAAGTTCGTTGCTGACTCTGTTACATATGTTTATATTAATTAAGCAAATTCAATATTCAAATTCAAATAGAAAAAAATGTCTTAAAACTAATAAAGTCTAACCTGCTTTATTTACATTTGTGCTTCTTTATTTCTTTCTCGCAACTCAAAATTGTACCCAGATTATCGACGCATCCATTATCATTAACATCGTATTCGAAATTATTCTCCACCAATTCGGAATTATTATATACCCATTTAAAATATTATCTATCCACTCGCTTTATTAAACACCCATTTGAATCATTACCATCGCCCTCAACTCTATTATATTATTACACCTCGAATTATTCTCACCAGTCTCAGAATTATTGTCGTCCCCCTCTGGATTATTATCATCAAACTTAGATTTATTGTCATCCGCCTCTGGATTATTGTCGTCCCCCTCTGGAGCCGTTAATCGGCAATAGAAATTTTCATGTTCGTAGCACTATCTGTCACTATACAATTTCACTTATTAAAATATTATTATTACGCGTTACTCTTAGATTTAGAGTAACGCAGTTTGGCCTTGTTGAGTTGAAACTGAGCCCCGCTATCATTGCTCGCTGTTAATATACGGTTAGATCCCCCTTTCTATGTGGGCTTGGCCTACTAATCTTAACCAATGAGGTCTTTGTATTTCCTACACTTAAAGTGGTTTTCTGATGTAACATTTTTGGCTTTTCGAGTAATGGTTGTTTGCTACAGATGCTTTGTTATCAGACCATGCGGTGTTTTGAGTAAATAATCGCTTTTCCATATTATACAAAAATACCTGATGCAATTTGAATTTCGATTTTCATGTTTATTTACGCATCTTTGATTACCTTTACTATTAAAAATTGTTGATTGTTTGTACGCACTTACACAAGACTTTGTTAAGTTTTATCTCTTATCTCCGTATTATCATAACTGATTAGAATTCTTTTGAATGCGTGTTTGATTACATGAACTATGCTTACTTCTAAATACGCGTGCTTCTACTGAAAAATATCGTTGTTTGCATTACTTAAAATTACTAAAGCTCCATATACCGGGTGTTAAATTGTTATTTACCTAATGCATGAATTACCTATTTCTATGCTAAATAAGCGTCCTATTGTTATAAGATGTGTTCATTTGCGTCGCTTAAAACTACTTACACTCTATATACAGGGTGTTAAATGCCTCCTATTTACAAACTATCCCTATTACTCAATTTTTTACTAAATAAAAGCAGTTTTCTGCTTCCTATTATAATTTATGGTTACTAAACGACCATTGCTATAAAATACACCCTTAAACAACCCCGTATCACAGCAATATATATATACACTATATATTATATACTATTTAGCTGCATATCTATGCGAACTTTGAAATTTCGCGTGTGACCTCTGCATAACTTGCAAGAAAATTTTATTCATAGATAGGGACTTTCTTAATGGTTTGCTATAAAGCGCATATCAGCAGTTTGGATATTGGGAGAATTGTCGAAGGTAGTACACCTATACTAGCCAGGCTCTTTATCAGAACCATGGAAATTCATGTACGGCCTACGTATAACTTTGAAAAAGTATTAATTAATTTTTTTGTAAAGATAAGGTCTTTTTATTGGGTTTATAGTTTTGAAGGCATTGTATACTATCTCAGACGCCCTTACGTAATCGTTCCGCAACTACTTCAAACTTACGTTGAATATAGTTTCAAGTAGTTTTAAATAAATAAAATATATATATAAAGATTGTTGCACTTATATACTCCGATGAAATAATCTGGGCAGTTGATATGTAATGCAGTATATTATGTAATTTCTAAAATCGTAGTCTGTAAATTAATTTATTGATTACAGAAATTAAATATCTTTTTTATTAATAAAAACTTTTGTAATATTATTATAATACGTAGTTGAATTTAAAATTCTTCATATCGGTTATAATGTAAATTCACTGCTACGATTGAACCACTAGAAACGTGGTTGTAATCTTTTATATTATTTACAAATTCACTGCTAGGAATTAGCTACTGGATGTCTGGAAGATGCAATTACAATGGCCTTTGCCTTTGGAGAAAATACATCGTGACGCCTATGGTCGTTCGGTAATACTCGTGAATTCGCTGCTGGAAATTAGCTGCCAAGTTGACACCGGTCCTGATTCAGTACTAATTACATATTACAATTAATTTTAATGTTTACATTTACAGCAGTAAGGTATGAGGCGCCGTTTGTGTCTATAATAAATACTGAAATATGTATATTTTTTCTAATATATATATAAAATATTTTGTAATATATAATTTTTTCAAATATATATATTTTTAAAATATATATATATATATATATATATATATATATATATATATATAAAATATATATATTTAAAAAAATATATATATTTAAAAATTATATATATATATATTTAAAAAATATATATATTTAAAAAAATTATATATTTAAAATATATATATTTAAAAAATATATATATTGAATTAAGTAACACTGAAATATATATATATATATATATATATATATATATATAATTTTGCATTGGACTACCGCCCGATAGAGGCGCTGTTCTTATTCTGAACGCGTGCGTCTATTAGAGATCGCACGTTTTCAGAGTTAAGCATCTTTGCTCTGGTCAGTACTTGGGTGGGCGGACACTGTTTTTTAGGAGCGTACATATACATATAGCAGTTGCAGGACCGTGTAGCACATCTCGACATGCACATAAATAATTATTTAACAATCCTGTACACGAGTTCAATGCAAGTTTCGGTGCTGCATGTGATTTTCGCTTGACATACATTTTATTTATTATACCTGTTGATGGTTGCAAGACGCCGACACAAAGGAGGGTTACTTACAATTGCAGAAGACAGTGCTTGCTTTATGTAATGATTATACGACTAATTCCTCGTTTTTCAGTCTACTTCTCGGCTGTCGTTTATTAAATTTTTGAGTAATTTTAAGAAAACGCGGAGTTAGAATATTTGCTAGATACATTCTCATATGCACTTTACATACCCGGAACGCGACATTAAGTATAGACGACTACGATAGCATGTTGAAAAGCACAACAACAACAACAACAAAGACATTTATTCAACATATTTACAATAATTTAAACTGTACATAAAAATTCAAAAACACTACAAGAATTTAAGTCTAGTTATGTACTAATATTTATATGCATATGAAGGTTGATTAGTGGTTCCTGCTGCTATGTCGCTTACCCACAAGTTTTTGTTTTTCATCCTAGCAGTTCTACAAAGGTTAGAGAACATGAAGTGGTCCCAAAAAACAGTGGTGGAATCCAACAGGCATGTCTTTGGTTTTTGCAGTTGCATTCATTCGGATGTCCTTTGTGGTCATTACCAATCAAGGCATAATGTATACGTGGTTTATTTATATGAGTCAATTGAGCAAAAATATTGTGAAAAAAAACCTCATCTTTTGCAGTATCGACTTGGATATTTATCCAGATCAGAATGTGCTATCAAAAATTGCTAAACCTTGATAGAGGAACTTATGTTTATATGTATTAGGAATATTGTGTTTCCTTATCTTAGTCAGGTTCTTAATTAGATTATGGCCTTTTGTTTTACGTGTTTGTTCATAAAATCGTTGTGCTTGGTTTGTTGCAAATTCCTGTATTGTTTGTATTTTAGCGTCTGTGTGCATGTCCTTAATTTTTTCGTATCGTCCTTTGTGTAGAATTAGCCTAAGGCATTTGTTTTGCAGTCTCTGTAATTTTTGTAGGTGAGTTTTTGCAGCCCCGCACTAAATGGAAGCTGCATACGTGAGTGTAGGTCGTATAATTGTTGTATAGATTAATTTTTTATTTTTGGAACTTACTGAACTTTTATGTGATAACAGCGAGTAAACATTTATGAGTACTATCAGAGCTTTTTTTATTGCCTTGTCGATTTGAAGTTGAAACGTTAGCCTAGAGTCCAAGTGAACTCCCAGATATTTAACACTATTTTTGAGAGCTACCTGTGCCCCTAAAATCTCTGCTGGCCTATTTAATTGATTGTTTTTGTATCTCCGATGAAACAGAATGGTTTCCGTTTTATCAGAGTTTACACAGATTTTTCATTTTCTGCAGTAGTCTCCTATTAGTTCTATATGGGTTTCAACTTAGCCGAGAGCCTGGTGTGGGTCATTTGCTGTGGTGTATATAGCCGTATCATCTGCATACAGCGCTATTTTTGTATTTGTTGTTTTGGGAAAGTCATTAATGTAAATTATGTAGAGAGTTGGTCCGAGTACTGACCCTTGGGGTACACCTGCTTTAACCTTCACATTATCTGATAACGAGCCTCCTACATCAACTGCAAATGTTCGTTTTGATAAATAACTATGAATTAATTTGGTTAAATGTGCCGGAAAATTGTATTTAATGAGTTTATGCAGAAGACCCATGATCCACACCTTATCAAAGGCCTTCTCATAATCTAGCAGGGTCATAAAAGTGACTTTGCGCTCATTGTAACCTGTAATTATGTCTCTAACAATTCGGGCTACTTGTCCTGTAGTACTGTGATTTTTCCTGAAACCGAATTGTGCGTTCATTAAAATTTTATTGACTTGTAGGTGTTTTTGTAATCTCGTATTGATTGCTTTTTCAGCTATTTTGCTAAGCGACAGTAACAAGCTGATGGGTCTATACCCGCCTGGTGATGTGTGGTCTTTCCCGGGTTTGGGTATCGGTGTAGTTACTGCTTTTTTCCATGCAATTGGGAAGTGAGCACAAGCGAGAATTGCATTTATTATGTAATGGAACTGCACTATTGTTTTTTGAGAAAAGTTTTTGATCAGAATGTTACCAATTTTATCATTACCGGGAGCCTTGTTTGTTTTAAGTTTTTTAATATAGTTTTTAATTTCAGTTGGTGTTGTGCGGCTGAATCGTGTCTCAGTATGTACTGATAATATGGCACTTAGTTCTACATTTGTTTCTTTTTCAATTTTATCGTGTTCGGCATTGTTACGGATTGTGTCGTGGTTTGTTTGGAAATTTTTTGCTAACAATTTAGCTTTATCTGAATTGCTTTGTGCAGTTGCGTCGTTGTGAATGAGCGTCGGGGTTGTCCTGTTTTTGTTCTTAAGATATCTAGTCATTTTCCATATGGAATTGTCATTTGTGTTAAGTTGTTGTAATTTGTTTGTCCAGGTCTTGTTTCTGTACGTCCAGATTTCCTTCCTAACCCGTTTAGTTAGTGTGTCTAATTCTTTTTGAATTTCGCATTATTAGTTGATTGCCATTTCCTGCGCGCACGGTTTTTATCTCTAATAATCTGTAACATTTCTGTTGGTAACGGTGTAGTCCCTTCTTTTATGCTTATATTTTTAATTGCTCCGGATTTCGCCATTTCAACTGCATTTACTAATTTACTTAATTCGTTATTAATTTGGCAAGCATTATTAATTGTTTTATTAATCCGAACTTGTTGATTTAGTATCAATCTGTATTTTCTCCAGTCCGCATTTTTATAGTCAGGTACAGTTATTTTAAAATTAATTCTTGTTGTATTGACTAATGTGAATACAACCGGATTATGATCTGAAGAAAGTTCAACTGGAGAAAATACATTTTGTACATTATTGACGTTATTTAAAACTAGAATGTCTATAGTCGTTGGTGTAGTATTATTGGGAGGAAAGTGCGTTTTAGTATTTGAATAAATCACTTTAGTATTTGTATTTTCAGTTAATTTAAATAAGGTTCTACCGTTACAGTTATTGTGATGGTAATTCCACGATTCATGTTCTAGGTCTCCTACGATAATCGTTTTGTTACCTGCTCTCTGCAAGGTCTTTAAATCCTGTTCTGTGAAAGTATTCGAAGGGCTATTGTACACTGCTATTATATTCGTACCATCTTTTAGCCTCAATATTATATATTCTAGCGCGCTTTGAAAGTTTACTTGAATTTCTGTGTATGGAATTGAATTTTTAATGAGCACTACTAGTCCCCCATTACCTGTTCGTTTGTCCTTTCTTATGATACTAAAGTTTTTAAAATTTAACTTATTTTTAGGGCCTAATTTGGTTTCGTTTATTAAAATTATATCTACTTTATACCTATTTATAAATTCGATTACTTCAGGAATTTTATTCCTGAGTCCGTTTGCATTCCACGTTGCTATTATAAGATTACTACCCATTAAAGCTTTGCACAAAAGTTTTTAAATGCTACAAATTTAGCTACATTATCCTGGCAACTTATTAATTCTGTATTTAATTCCCTAACAAGGTTTAACATTTTATCAATATTAATTAAATCATCTAATTTTTTAATTTCGCCAATTAACTCATAAAAACCAGCGAACATAGGGTTATTAAAAAATTAAGTACATTTGTATTTTAATTTTTTAGATTATATGTTGAAAAGCACAGCTTCTCGTCCGATTACCGCAGTTAAGCAACGTTGAGCGCGGTCAGTACTTGGGTGGGTGACCGCTTGGGAACACACCGCGTGTGGTTGTCCTTTTTTTTCTTTTTCTGACTTTGTAATTTTTATTAAACTACACAACCCCAACTTTATATGGAAATGTCGCGTTCCGAGTATGTAAAGTGCTTAAGCGAATCCATCTAGCGAATATTCAAACTACGTTCTTAAAATTACTCAAAAATTTAATAAACGACAGCCGAGAAGTAGACTGAAAAACGAGGAATTAGTCGTATAATCATTACATAATAGCAAGCACTCTCTTCTGCGATTGTAAGTAACTCTCTTTTGTGTCGGCGTCTTGCAACTATCAACAGGTATAATAAATAAAATGTATGTCAAGCGAAAATGCTGCATGTCAGCACCGAAACTTGCATTGAACTCGTGTACAGGATTGTTAAATAATTATTTATGTGCATGTCGAGATGTGCTACACGGTCCTGCAACTGCTATATGAATATGTACGCTCCTAAAAAACAGTGTCCACCCACCCAAGTACTGACCAGAGCAAAGATGCTGAACTCTGAAAACGTGCGATCTCTAATAGACGCACGCGTTCAGAATAAGAACAGCGCCTCTATCGGGCGGTAGTCCAATGCAAAATTATATATATATATATATATATATATATATATTTCATTGTTACTTAATTCAATATTATATATTTTTTAAATATATATTACAAAATATTTTATATATATATTAGAAAAAATATATATATTTCAGTATTTATTATAGACACAAACGGCGCCTCATAGTAAGGTGTATAAATAGAACATATATTTACAACTTTGACGATTCATTATAGAGTAATTAACCTGTTATGTTTAGATAATTGATCAATAAACTATAACCTACTAACAATTCACAACACTTCAAGAAACTTGTTGCAAATTTCCTTACAATATTAGCACTAATGCATTTAAAAGTAAACTTTTGCAGCAATATAAATGATCCTTTTTAACTGGATAAAATATGTAAATATAAAGAAAGTTTAAGCCACCCAAGTTAAATATGGATCTGATTATATAACACCACCACCACTATTAAAGCTGTAAGTTGCTAAAGGAGCGTTCCACAGTAATAATTCAAAATTAATATTCCTGAAATGTCTTAAAGTTTTTCTAGATTGTATGTTCAAGTTACACCATTTTTCACAACCTAATGATTTTGTGATAATATTTGCTAACTGTTTGTTAGTACAAACATAGCTCACTTTAATGGTAACTTCACTTATTTGATCTTAATTAAAATGCAGTTTTACATCAATATACTCGAACCTTCAATTATTTCTAACAATTCATAGCAACTTAATGGTACTAGTTACTTATTTTTAAATAATAATGCTGATATAAATATCAGGGCACAAATAGTAACAAATTCCAATACTGTACTTAGGGTAACAATAGTTTGCTTTTTAGAACATCTTCATATTAAATTATTGTAGGACTTCAATTTGGTTTGAGTTTAACACAACCATCAACTCTACGTTATTCAAACTATGTTTAAAAAACCACATAGTACACAATTTAAGTCAATCTTATCAAAATATACATTACACATTGCCGTGGTTGGTTTGGGAATCCCATTGTTTTACAATTAGTTAACCACATTTTCTGGCGTTCTAAGTCAGTAGGGAATTTATAAACTCTATATGTATTCCCATGTTTTAAATTATAAAAACAATTATAGCTGCATAACACCATTTTTCGCAAAAATATGTTTTTACACCATAACAAATCAACAAAACACATTGGGTTAACAGTAAATGAGAACTAAAATGGCGGGTCAGTCCGCAGCCGCGTGAAGTTAGCTACAACTACAAAGCACTAATAATTTCATATGGGCTTTTTGTTAGTGCTTCGTTAGTGCTTCAAAGAAAAATGCAGCCACACCTATCGCCAAGTAGTTATTGCATTTCAAAGTTCTGACTGACTTCGCATTTAGCCACAACTCGGAGGCACTAATAATTTCATATGGGTTTTGTTTGTGCTTCGTTAGTGCTTCTAAGAACAATACAGCCACACCTACCGTTAAGTAGTTATTCGACTTCAAAAGTGGCTGTGACTGACTTCGCATCCAGCCACAACTCGGAAGCACTAATAATTTCATACGGATTTTCTGTTAATACTTTGTTAGTGCATCCTAGTGCTTCAAATTCCAGCCCAGCCACACGTCCGGTTTCGGAAATATCACACCTCAAAGTTGCTGGAAGTTAGCCACATCGTCTCTTGTTATGAAAGCACTAACGATCTGACCTCGCAAAATCATTAGTGCTTCAATAGTGCTTCTTGGTGCTTCAACGCCCAGCTCAGCCACACTTCCGATTTCGAAAATACCACAGCTCAAAGTTTCTGGAAGTTAGCCACATCATCTTTTGTTATGGAAACACTAATGATCTGACCTCGCAAAATCACTAGTGCTTCAACGCCCAACCCAGTCAAACTTCCGGTTTCGGAAATATCACACCTTGAAGTTGCTGGAAGTTGGCCACATCATCTCTTGTTATAGAAGCACTAATGATCTGACCTCGCAAAATCATTAGACTTTCAAAAGTGCTTCTTAGTGCTTCAACGCCTAACCCAGACACACTTACGGTTTCGGATGTATTATACCTCAAAGTTGACGGAAGTGAGCTACACTCTCTCTTGTTATAATATAAGCACTAATGATCTGACCTAGCATATTACGTAATGTTTCATAGTAGTGCTTCTCTGACAAGAGATGGCGTAGTTCTCCTGATTTATTTCTCATAAATTATTTCCTTTGAGAATATATTAAAGAGAAATTATTAGGAATAAGCCGACCACTCCTATGGATATGTAAAATAATCTAAGAAATGCATTCGTATCGATTGATGAGTACTTGCTATCAAGAGTGAATACTGCTGTTTTGAACAGATTGTGTTATTATGTTAAAAAAGACGGACAATCATATTTGATCATTTAACATAATAAATAATGACCTATTAGTTTTATTGTTAACAAAATATTCTTTTTGATAATATGTTGTTTGTTTTATGATGAGCTCTTTAGGTTTTGTAATTATGAACTAATATAAAAGTCGGCCAGGTTCAGAAATATTACACTTTAAGGTGAGAGAAGGTCTCTTTTTGTTGCGTACCACTATACCAGCATACATGATCTGATACGGCAACATTTTTAGAACTTGCCTAATGCTTTCAATATGCTTCGAACTCTAACCCAACCACACTTCCGATTTGGATAGCATTTGACCCTTTGGTGTGAATTTGGTGGGTAGTTAATCAATTACTTTTTGTTAAGATATTTGCCTTTTTTTCATATTTTATGTTTGGTGACTAATTTAGTAATTGTCAATTGGGTTCGAGTGATTGTTTCTGATTTACTGTCAAGTTAAATTGATCTTCGTTAGTAATTCGAACTCGCTAAGCTGCTTTTGCAACACGGCTTTTCTAAATTTCTATCGTTCAGCAAAAAGACTGCTCACTATTACAATCTATTCCTGAAAGATTTTTGCAGTAGTACGTATTTGTATTAAGATGTAGTTCATTCGCTTCTTATGATTTCCATCTGGCGATTGCTAGATATGTAAACCTGCGATTGTGTTGCTAATTGTTAGATTCTTCTCAGCAAAAAAGTTCAACAGTCCTCTGAGTTTCTTTCTTTCACCTATTCCATATTTCCCAACTATACGTTTATCATTGTCTCTGGTGCACCCTATAACTAACATTAATCACCTAAAATGATAATTAATTTATTACTTAATGGTATTGACGAGGTATAGGGTTGCATTGCAATTTGTGCGTCTCCAAGAATATACCTATATACGCGAACTGAACATAAGCAAGTTGGCATTGCTCTCCTCAACATCAGTAGAGATTTAGTCCTGTTTAATGAAAGGTGTAGTTATTCCGCCTATATTTGGACACCAGAGCCTTGTTCATTATTTAGCAGGGTGCGCCAGTGTGCAAGTGCGAGCTACACATCTCAGAGGTGAGATATGATGCTCTACTGATGTTAAACGTCGTTTCTTAGATTCTAAATGATGCCAACTGGCAATAAACTAGTCAAAATAATTCAATAAGGAAACATTTTTGCATGCTTAATAAATATTAACAGATTTTTCATTCAATACGCTAAGATTGAATGTTGCTAACAATCGACTTTTATTTTGAAACATACCTGCTTTCTAGTATGAAGCACGGTGAAACACTAAAAGCAACAGCTACTAATTCATTTGTGCTTCTGAGCTGTGGATGAATGCGAACCTAACAACAGCCAACTTGAAGTCTTACAACGATATACAAGGTTGCCTTGTGTAAAGCACTTGCTGCACTAACGAAGCACCAAGAATGTTTCAAGTTCAGATCATTAGTGCTTCCATAACAAGAGATGATGTGGCCAACTTCCAGCAACTTCGAGGTGTGATATATCCGAAACCGGAAGTGTGACTTGGTTGGGCGTTCAAGCACTAAGAAGCACTAATGATTTTGCGAGGTCAGATCATTAGTGCTTCCATAACAAGAGATGATATGGCTAACTTCCAGCAACTTTGAGGTGTGATATTTCCGAAACCGGAAGTGTGCTGGGCTGGAATTTGAAGCACTAGGATGCCCTAACGAAGTATGAAATTATTAGTGCTTCCGAGTTGTGGCTGAGTGCGAAGTCAGCCACAGAACTTTGAAATGCAATAACTACTTAGTGGTAGGTGCGGCAAATTCATTCTTTATACCGCCAATATTGATTAATGTTCTTACTGTTTCAGAGGTAAAAGAAAGTATATCTACGTTTATCTCGGCTTACTTGAACCCCATTGAAAACCGAACCGATCGAATTTGAACTCGATCCGAAAGCGTTTATACCGAACGTATCCAACCCGCTCCAACGAACCCTTTCGATCCGCTTTGAATCATGTACACAACTTTAGGCATATTACTAGTTCTGAGATAAACATTACCTTTTACGCAGGACGACATATTCACAAAGGTACTAAATAACATAATCTAACCTCATTACACGGCCAGTAACTAAAATAAGTTAACAGCTACTGTAACTCGATCCACTCCAACCGTTTATGTCGTCAAATTCGATCCGTTAATTCAGCTGAACCCTCGTGTTAAAGTGAGTTGAGTTCAGTGCTTCCATCCAATCGAAAAAATGTTAATATCGATCATTTCAACCCGCTCACTTCGATCCGGTTGACTTCGACCGGATCGAACGCATCGAGATAAACGTAGTATATATTTGTTAGTATTTTTAACAAAGTAAACGTATATTTGGTTACCTTATGCAAACGAATGTACGTTTGTTAATATGTGATTGTAAATGATTTTGTCGTAATGCGGAATAATCATCCAAATTGCATACGAACGGATAATCGTTAGTATGCGATTGCATGCGTTTCTAAATTAATTACATTTATATTATATGGTATAAACACACAAATTGAAATCGATTTTTCGTTCATTAGCGTACTATTACATATGTGTTTATAAAAGAGTTTCTTACAATGCGGCATAATCACACAAATTGCATGCAAATGGACGTTTGTTACTATGCGTCTGCAAATGTGTTTGTAAAGTAACTTTTTGCGATGCGACTATTTATATAAATTGCATACAAATGCACGTTCGTTAGTATGCGATTTCATATGTGTTTGTAAGTTACATTTGTATGATGTGGTATAAACACAAAAAAAGCATGCGAATTGACGTCCCTTGATATGTGATAATGTATGTCTTTGTAAAAAACTCTTTTGTAATGCGGAATAATCGCACAAATTACATGCAAATGGACGTTCGTTAGTATGCGACTTCATATGTGTTTTTAAAAGACTCTTTTGTGATGCGGCATAATCACACCAATTGCATGAAAATGGACGTTCTTTAGTATGCGACATCATGTGTATTCGTAATTTACTTTTTTGTGATGCGGCATAATCACACAAATTGCATTCGAATGGACGTTCATTACTATGCGACATTCTATGTATTCGTAAATAAGCTTTTCTTGATGCAGTATAATCACATACATTACATGAGAAGGGACGTTCGTTAGTATGTGATATCATATGCCTTCGTAATGAACTTTTATGTGATGCGGTATAATCACATATATGGCATGCGCATGCACGTTCGATATTATGCGATATAATATGTCTTCGTAATCTACTTTTTTGTAATGCGGCGTAATCACACAAGTTACATGCAAACGGACGTTCGTTAGTATGCGACTGTATATGTATTTGTAAATGACTTCTTCGTAATGCGGTATAATCACAGAGATTGCAAGCGAATAAGCGTTCGTTAGTATGCGTCTGTATATGTGTTTGTAAATGACATTTTCGTAATGCGGCATAGTCACACAAATTGCAGGCGAATGGACGTTCGTTAGTATGCGACCTCATATGCCTTTGCAAATGACCTCTTTGTGACGTGATATAATTACACAAATTGCATATGAATGGACGTTCGTTGATTTGCGATTCCATGTCTTTATAAACTGCTTCTTCGTAACGCGGTATAATTACATAAATTGCACGTAAATGGATGCTCGTCGAAATGCGACATCACATGAATTCATAACTTACTTTCAAAGATGGAGAATAAGCAAATAAAAAGTATGCAAATGGACGTTTGTTAATACGTGAGGACATGAATTTGAATGTAACGTTTACAAATTGAAGAACAATTACATAAATTATACGCTAAGAACGTTCCTTAGTATGTGAAGATTCTGTATATTCGTACTTTTTGTTGTGCAAACAATGTGTATATGGGCAGTTTTTGTGGATGGGTTCATAAACGTATTATTAGGTCGATTATTGATAATGTACAATAAACACATAGATTTCTTTCTATATAAATAACGTACTCCAATAATACTCTACTTTTGAGTCAAATTGGTTGAATGTTCATAAAGGCATTTTCTTTTGATACCAAACGTTTTCTATTAGTAATATGTAGATTCTACTGAACACTTTCTGCCCCAATATTAGGTATCGGTTATGGCGTTTACAGCAGCTCAGTGAAAGAACTAAATACAAAACATCAGTTGTAGAAATATTTAAACTACCTTAATTTTAAATACATTTCTTCCATAATTATGTGGATATTAATTAATTTCATTTTTAATTAATGTTTAAACTTTAACATTATTTAAACAATTATCAATATAGCGGCCATTTTGTCAAATATCCTTGAATGGAATATAATCTAGGTAAAGTCATGTTCTTATTCACTTAACGTAACATAAATTAACGTGACGTAAGACAAGTTAACATAACAAAAAAGTTAAAATACATAGACATTTATGTTGGCGTTTGAAACGAAAATTATCCTAATTTACTTAACTGCTCATTAAGTTGAACCAACTTCAATTTAACGAGATTCTTAATTTTCGTGTTCTTAATTCCGCCAATCGCTGGTATCTAGAAACGGCATGGCTAAATAGATTGTGCACCTTGTTTAAATTAAACTGGTAATTACCGTGAAATATATATATATATATATATATATATATATATATATATATATATATTGCCGTGGAACCTCTCTAAATCGAGCCTCAATAACAAAAATATTCGAAAATTTTATTTATTTTCCAAAATCGCAAATAAATTTCACACAATAAAAAAATTTAATAAAAAAAATATTCTCTTACCCAGATTCCTCTCTTCATCACCTTAATTCTTTTTCAGTTCCCAGGCTAGCTCAGTTGGGTCTCCTCTTGTATACCTAGATTCACTATTATACTCTGTATCGTTCACGCACACTCTCAATAAAACCACAAAATAATACAACCATCATACAATATTTATTTAACACTATTTACAAATAAAATTCAAGATTATCCACATTTCAGAGATCAAGTTACACCTCAATAAATCCTATTTTTGTATTGTCCTGGATTTTAATTTAAAATATCAGACACATTGAATATACCCGGAGTAAATGGGCCCTGAATAATACCTTATTTTCTTTCTTTATTTATAATTTATTTTAAATTTGTATACTCTGGAGTATGGTGAGCTCATGATAACTCAGTTAATTATGAATAATGTATGCTTTTGTACTTCGCATACTCTTACAACCAACAAAAAAAACAAACCCATGTACTCTTGACAAAATTTAAATTCCTGATAGAACGTTAATAAGCTTTATATACGCCTTTAGATTTCTATTTAAATACCATAATAAAGTTAGTTATACGTATTATTTTCAATACGCAGAATAATGCACAATACCTTCAAAATTCACTCTCACACGTCACACAATTTTCATAGTTTCATAGTTTATAACAACAACAATTTTAAAGCGTTACCTGGAATTTCTTGAAGACCTCCACTCCGTTGACGATGCGGTAAAGTTGTTTCGCTCTGCTCTGCTGGTCGCTTCTAGCTATTTGTAGATAACCCCATTTAGGTTGTGCTGTCTGCTCTGCCTTCACGGTGCATCCAAATCCAACTCCAAATTAATTACACTTCTTTCATACTTGCGTACTTTTGTTTACTTTAATTTAAATTTACGTTACTTCACGTCACTTCCCGAACTTGTTTAAGATAAATGTTGCACCTCAAATTAAAATTTAGACTCGCCACTATTCACGTATTAAATTATGAGGCCAACACTGTACTATTTAATTTAAATTAATTTTATATACTTACAAGCTCGTTCGTAGTCTGAAGCGATGAATGTACTAAGAGAACGAAGTTAAAAGAGAGAGCGATGCTAAATCTTTTAGAGTATTTATATAATTCCAATTTAACACCTCCATACCCTCCTGACGCAAAATCCTTTATTTAAAATAATACTTCTTAAAATTTTGGTTCAACTGTTTACGAAATCTCCGAAATTTAGCGCGTCGTTACGATATTTTCCAATAAACCCGACTTCAAATATCCCCGTGTTTGTCTGTTGTACAACTAACGATATCGACCAATAGTATATCCATTGACGTCTTCAAAATCCCGCCTATCTTAACGCTGTCCCTTTCTTATGCATATTATATGTTTCCTTCTAACCTTGTTTGAGTGGTAGAGAATCGATATTACTGTCCGCGTTTCAACTTTACTCCATGTGGACTTGTATACGTGCTTTGAAATGGACTGTCAGTATGCCTGTCTCATTCTGACGTATTTCATTAACCTTTTATCCTTTCTGCACTTTAAGGAAACTTTTAGTTAACATTTACACGAACCCTTCAACCGTTTAACCAATATTCTTTGAAACTAGTTTGCTATCTATAAAAATAAGGGGAACCTGACATTTAGAAAACATGCAGGTGTTTAATTAATCGACGTTTTAACACAACATTTCTAGGAGCTTCTTTTCATGGTATTTCAACCCAACCGATATATTTGTTTGTTACAACGAAAGCTATTCGCCTTGGATTTATTGATTTTTCATGCCTTTATGCATATTAGACGTAATTAAATTAAATTAATAAATAAATTGCATTGGCTTCTAAAATTTATTTTCTTTACGAACCTATTTAAATTTTATTTATTAATTGTAAATTTTTGTTAATACTTGTTACATTAAACTGAACTAAATAAAATAAATTTCGCACGTAAATTCTGGTTGTTTCCTCTATACAGGGTGTTTCAAATTGCTTTAATTTAATTTAATTACCTTTTAAAACCACTACTATATATATATATATATATATATATATATATATATATATATATGCGTTAGGGGCAAGATCCACTTCCAATTAGCAATAAGCATGAGCAGGTGGTAACACTGTACAATATAGATGTGAGTTGAATGGGTATCAATAAAGCTGTTCTCTGCAAGTTATTTTTATTCTAAGACCATCCGGTCATACATGGTGAAATACATTACATAAAGTGGCGACGAGAATAAAATTAATATCCAGGAGACTGGCCGATGCATGATATGTATTTTTTTAGATGGAAAATAATTTTGTGTGGTTAGGTTACCTCGCACATGTTCCACATTAATTAATTTCAGTAATTATCAATAATGGCAACTGGAATTATAGGCGCATTAGAAGAATTCAGAGTGGACGAGTATTGGAATGTATATAGCGAACGCCTGGGCCAATATTTTAAGGCGAACCAAGTATATGATGATTGGAAGGCACCAGTATTAATCACATTAATAGGGCAAACTGCGTATAAAATTTTAAAGGAGGTGTGCGATTCAGATTTACCCAGCAGTAAATACTACGAAGGTTTATGCGTGATTTTACAGCAACATTTTTCACTGGTGATCTCAGTATTTCGCAAGCGTGTGGACCTCATGAAAATATTAATGATTGGTATGTGAAGAGAAAGAGAGCAGCAATGAATTGCAAATTTGGTGCCAATTTAGATTTAATTTTAACGGACAAATTTATAACGGGCTTAGTAAGCGAGCCGTTTAAGACCGTCTTTGCGAGGAAGAACATGGTAAAACGTTAAAACACTACGTTGATATTGCTTTGAAAAGAGAAGCGCTTTTGGTTCATCAAACAAGAGTAAATAAAATTTCTAAAGGAAAAGAACCGACTAAAACTGATCAACTATTTTCAAGAAGTTATACGGCAAAAAAAGAAAATAAGGAAGGATCCGTTACGTGTTTTGCATGCGGTAAGCCCAATCACGCTTTTAGAAGGTGCAAATTCAAAACATTCAAGTGTAGAACTTGTAACAAAACTGGCCATATAGCTAAGGTTTGTAAAACTAACAAGAAAGATGTTAAAGTTAATTGTGTAGAGGTAAGAAGAGTTAGTTCATTTTATAACTTAATGGATTATTTCCAGATAATAGAACCATTTAAGGTAGAATTGTCAATAAATAATGTTTTGATTGAAATGGAAATCGATATGGGGTCAGCTCTGTCGATTTTCAAACCTACCATTTCCTAAAATATGTCGTAGAAGTTTTTTAAAATTAAATTGCTTTATTAGTAAGTATTCTGTAAACAACAAGTTTGGTATTCCCTTAGTAAAGGTTTAAAGTGTTTTATTAAGTTTTTGTTTATAGTAGCACTGCATCTTCTACAGCACGACTTGCAGCCAATTTGTGTGCGTGTGCTACAATCCTTTTGGATTTTTAATATGCACGCGATGCGATTATTGATCCGTATAACATGGAAGACGTGTCCGATGTTTCTACTAACTGCATTCGCAGTATGGGCGATGCGAACCGGGTGCAGGCATTGGTGCTGAATGTACTGGGCGAGCAGCAAGGATTGGCAAAAGATGACGTCATTTAGTTTCCCGCTGAATCCTCAACTTCGTTCGGCTGTCTTCGGAAACCTTCGGTTTGCATTCTATAGGGTACATTGTAATATATAAATTTTCCTGCAAATTTATTCGTTGACTTCAAGGCACATTTCAATTTTTAATTACAATTACAATCTACTACATACCACATCGTCCTTACTGATAACATGTATACAAATCCGTAAGCGTGCTCTTACGTCTTGTAGTATCTAAGATTCTCAAGTTGTTCCGACAATTCGCGACCGATTGTCACTTTTTGTTTCTTCGTTGAACTGAAAGGTCGCTTGGTGTGTTTTAAAAACACTCAAGATGCTTAAGGAAATAAGGTTTTCCTGGCAGAGACGCCGTAATAAATGGCACAGTATTCTAAAAGTTGTCCGAGACGACTTGTGTAAAGTATAGTATACGAAATCTTTTTGGCGACGGTTTGTTTAAATGTGTAATCATATTAAAATTAATTATGCAATTTATTACAGTGCAACTCTGAAAACGTAGATATAGTCAAAACCAGTTAAGCTGACCGATGACGCATCTTGTTAAAACATATGCATCAATACAATCAGAACGTATTTCTAGCATTCGGATTAGTTCAGTTGTTTATACAAAATGGCGCATAAAGTTTATATTGTGACAAATCAGCTGAGATGTCCTAAGGCTTTTATAAATGATCTTTTAATTTTTACGAATTATAAGAAATGTTTGTTGAATATGCAATTGGCAATGGCGTTAACATAAGTATAAAATACATTTTTCTTTTATAAAAATAAAACCAAAAATTTTTAGGTAAATTGGAAGTTTGGAACGGAAATACTCCAACATTTTATTTAGATAAATTGTGTTTAAATGAAGATATTAATAATATAATATGGAAATTCAGGAATGTAGATAAAATCTTGGTATAGAAATGTACAACAGAACTGGATATTTTGGTTCGGAGCATGGTGTCGCAAATATTGTTGGTTTTTTGAAAACAAAGTGAATTTTCAAGATATTATATTGACATTAAGTATAAAGACGCTTGTGTTCTAACTGATTCGATAATATCTGAAGACTAATGATTACTGTTGGAATTGAGACTTATTCGCACGATTATCAGGGAAATTGTAGTTTCGGGATTTTATATTATTCCTGTTTTAAATGGTTAACAGACATGGTTGTACATATAAAAGTGTATTTGTAAATATTTAATTTGTATATAATCAAATTTAGTATTAAACAAACAAAACGGTATTGTATTATTTTATTGTACTATTGCTCTACTACATTAAGGTAGGTAAAAGTCTTCTTAAGCTAGTTAATTTAAAATCATATATGCCGGCAGTAGCAAGTTCTTTTGAGTGTTTTGCAGTTACATGCAATCCTAAAAATATAAAAATCAGTCACTATTTACGATTAATTTTTGTATTACTTTTCGAGTGCATCTCATAAATTTTAGGTTTAATTGCATCTGTATTTACCTTTTACAATGTGTAAGCAAAAACTACGTAAAAAGACAACAAAAAGTGACAGGAAACTAAAATTATTTATAGGTTATAATAATACATAAATATTAGTTATAACAGACATACGTTTTGATGCTGCCATACTAATCTTTAAAAGACGTACTTCTTTCCTATCCATCCTTTTTAGCGTAGAGTAGTTACATATACTGACAAAGACAATATAGTTTACATTATCATTTCTAATAATGTACCGCGGTGAGTCATAGGTCAGCTTAAATGGTTTCGACTATAACTCCGTTATCACCTTGATGTAATTCCACGTAATTTTGATGTAAGCGTAGATCATCTGGAACATATTTTATTTGGTTTGGTTCAATTAAATTTTATGGAACTCGTTTAAAATATAAATGCGTAAGCAATTTTTTGTTCGACACATGGCCGACTTCGCTATGCAGCTGCACCTGGCGTGTTTAGTTGATGTACATGTCATTTGAAGGCTATAGGTCATTGCTGCTATAATTTAAAAGGTGTGTGTAAAACGGTAAGGGGTGGTTCGATTTTAAATCTATTTACAGGATTCTGCATAAAATTCTAGACTAATTTGATGTATTGCTTGGCTAAAAAAATGTATAAGGACGGCCAAAAATCGTTGCTGGTACAAAATCTTAAAATGAGAGTAGCTCCCTGGGGGGTGGTGCTATCTAAAAAATTCTTAGAGATTCGGGTAGCCGAGAAAATTCTAATATTAATTGATACCAAACAAGATAGGTTTATCTCGAAAGATGCAATGGCTAGTCGAAGAAAACTATTTGTTAGGTTAGCTTATAGAGCAACATTTAGAGGTTCAGGAATTTAAAGGAGTATAACTTTGCAGGGGGTGGTCGGATTTTAAATCTGTTTACAGATTCGAATTCAGCGTAAAATTCTAAACTAATTTGATGTATTGCATGACTAAAAATTTATAAGGACGGTCAGAAATTGCTACCAGCAAAAATCTTAAAATGAGGGTAGCTCTCTGGGAGATGATGCAATCTAGAAAATTTAAAGAGTTTTGGGTAGCTGAGAAAAATCTAATATTAATTGATACCAAACAAGATAGGTTTATCTCGAAAGATGCAATGGCTAGTCGAAGAAAACTATTTGTTAGGTTAGCTTATAGAGCAAAGAGCAAAATTTAGAGGTTCAGGAATTTAAAAGAGTATAACTTTGCAGGGGATGGTCGGATTTTAAATTTGTTTACAGATTCGAATTCAGCGTAAAATTCTAGACTAATTTGATGTATTGCATGACTAAAAAATTTATAAGGACGGTCAGAAATTGCTACCAGCAAAAATCTTTAAATGAGGGTAGCTCTCTGGGGGATGATGCAATCTAGAAAATTTAAAGAGTTTTGGGTAGCTGAGAAAAATCTAATATTAATTGATACCAAACAAGATAGGTTTATCTCGAAAGATGCAATGGCTAGTCGAAGAAAACTGTTTGTTAGGTTAGCTTATAGAGCAAAGAGCAAAATTTAGAGGTTTAGGAATTTAAAAGAGTATAACTTTGCAGAGGATGGTCGGATTTTAAATCTGTTTACAGATTCGAATTCAGCGTAAAATTCTACACTAATTTGATGTATTGCATGACTAAAAAATTTATAAGGTCAGTCAGAAATTGCTACCAGCAAAAATCTTTAAATGAGGGTAGCTCTCTGGGGGATGATGCAATCTAGAAAATTTAAAGAGTTTTGGGTAGCTGAGAAAAATCTAATATTAATTGATTCCAAACAAGATAGGTTTATCTCGAAAGATGCAATGGCTAGTCGAAGAAAACTATTTGTTAGGTTAGCTTATAGAGCAAAGAGCAAAATTTAGAGGTTCAGGAATTTAAAAGAGTATAACTTTGCAGGGGATGGTCGGATTTTAAATTTGTTTACAGATTCCAATTCAGCGTAAAATTCTAGACTAATTTGATGTATTGCATGACTAAAAAATTTATAAGGACGGTCAGAAATTGCTACCAGCAAAAATCTTTAAATGAGGGTAGCTCTCTGGGGGATGATGCAATCTAGAAAATTTAAAGAGTTTTGGGTAGCTGAGAAAAATCTAATATTAATTGATACCAAACAAGATAGGTTTATCTCGAAAGATGCAATGGCTAGTCGAAGAAAACTGTTTGTTAGGTTAGCTTATAGAGCAAAGAGCAAAATTTAGAGGTTTAGGAATTTAAAAGAGTATAACTTTGCAGAGGATGGTCGGATTTTAAATCTGTTTACAGATTCGAATTCAGCGTAAAATTCTACACTAATTTGATGTATTGCATGACTAAAAAATTTATAAGGTCAGTCAGAAATTGCTACCAGCAAAAATCTTTAAATGAGGGTAGCTCTCTGGGGGATGATGCAATCTAGAAAATTTAAAGAGTTTTGGGTAGCTGAGAAAAATCTAATATTAATTGATACCAAACAAGATAGGTTTATCTCGAAAGATGCAATGGCTAGTCGAAAAAACTATTTGGTTTAGAATATTAGCGGTAAAAAAAAATCTTAAAATTGGGGTAGCTTTCGGGGGTGCTATCTAAAATAATTTAAAAAGATTTGGGTAGCTGAGAAAATTTTAATATTAATTGATACCAGACAATATAGGTTTATCTCGAAAGATGAAAAATGGATAGTCGAAGAAAACGTTTTGGTCCAGATGTGGGAGCAAATGAGGATGCTAAGATGAAAATGCAAGATATATTTATCTCGAAAGATCGCTTGTTTAAATTAAACTGGTAATTACCGCCTAAAATTATTTGTGAAGAGTGCAAAGGTTTAACATTTATACGTCAAACATGACCTTGAAACAATCAAAAATAATTATGTCCCGAGGCGCGTGTGTTGAAAGAGCTAAATACAAAACATCAATTGTAGAAATGTTTAAACTACCTTAATTTTAAATACATTTCCTCCGTAATTATGTCGTTATTAATTAATTTTAGTGTTTTTATGAATGTTTAAACTTTAATATTATCTAAACGATTATCAATATAGCGGTCATTTAGTCAAATGTCCTTAAATGGAATATAATCTAAGTAAAACATGTTTTTTTACAAAAAATTAAGATTGCAAATGCATCAGTCAAACGCCTGAAACACGTTTACAGTTATAATATTTGTAATAAAATAATAATTATAAAAAGTCACCTGCCCTTTATGTCTGAGTCACACACATAAATGTGTGTATGAAGAATCGAACAAATAACTAAATGAATCAATAAAGAAACAAATAACAAGAACTATTCGATATCGTTTCATCATCATTAGGTCTTCAGTCCTGGAACTGGTTAGACGCGTACCCTCATTGTTTCCTATTCTGAACTAACCTACACATTTCCCTGAAATTTACACAGTCTGCATCTATCACTATCTGATCTAGGTTTACATCTACCCCCCTTTTCCTCTCTCTGCTTGTAATATAACCCGTACTATTCCCCAAAAATGTCTTAGAAGCTGCTAACGTTTTTCTGTCTACTTTTCCTACTGCCCGTATTTCATCGACATACTGTGCTGAGCTCCACACATTTGCTTTCAACAATTTTCTTCTTGTTTCTATATTTGTTGTCTTTGAACAAAGGCGATGTTCTTTCTTGTTAGATGTAATTCGGTTCTCTTCTTTTGTTTTACAATTATATACCATATTTCTCCGACATTCAGTGGTTGTGAAGGGGGATACCGACACGATCCGCTTGAAAAATGTTAGGTGAGCATTTTTGACAAAAATAAACCCTCGTTCGGATGAGAGGTAAAATGGAGGTCCCGTGTGTGTGTTGTCACGCACGTTGAAGATCCCTATCTTGCTCGGAACAGCAAGGGTTCGGCAAAATTCCAAATTTTCCAGGTAAAAAAAGCTGGCTTCCTGGCCAATGTAGTACCTTCGGGTGAGCATTAGAAAATCACATGTAAGGTTGTGACGAGCGGTAAGCAGCCTGTGGCTGCCAAGTTCCCCCAGCACTTGAACATTTGCCGATTTAATATTTTTTCCAATATATCTTTTCGCACAGTCAACATTAGTTGCAGATATTTTATAACCAACACCTGTAGTTGTTTATAATAATCATCATATTTATGCGCGCTTATTTTTTTGTCATTAGGTTTTCCGCATAGAATAATTATTCTATGGTTTTCCGTCTCAAAACTAGTTGGACACGTACCTCCACTTATTTGTACTCTTAGGTAGCCTACACAGTTTATAAAAAAAAACTTAACCAAAACAAATTGAATAACCAAAAACATCCGTGACTCCCATTCAACGAATTATGGCAAGTGGCAAAGAAACATGTTTTGCTTACATGAAATTGCTAATACAGCTTTTTTCATTTTGGGCTAGAATTAGTCGTTCGTGGGAAAATATAACGTGAATGTGAACCTCGCGTAAGTTGACAAGTTTAGTAAACTCGGAAGGGTCTCGAATGAATAAACTTTCTACTCCGATACTGTGGTATGGTAGAAACCACGAAAGAAGTCCTCTACGTCATAGGTGTTTAACTCAATTCAAAACATACGTTTAAGATTATTTAAAAGCTTAACTAAAAGATATGATAAAGATAGTAATACGATTTGTACGAGTTTTAAATAAAGACATACGTGAACACGTTCATCTTGGAAAACGACAGACAAAAGTATATCTCCGTATGTTTTGAACTTTATATACTTAACAGGCTAACTAACCTTTGGTAAAATTATGCCTTTTCTTTAAAATAGGATATCTTTCTTGGTTTTTTGTAAATGAAATATACTTTTTAAAGTTTTAAAAGAATTAATAAAAATTAAATGTTTGGTGTAAAACAGTCATTAGTCATTTTATTAGAACGTAAACAAGACAAAATGTTAATTTTTCCATAAAGCACGGTTGCCAAAGTTATCGTACCGAGAAAGATTTCAATACAGCTACCGTAAATAGTTTATATTGTAGTTATTGTACGTTTCGATTCAGATACATATATGTAACTCAATTTATGAAAATGCGTTTTATTTTAACTGAATTCATTAAACTCGGAAAACAAGAAGACGCCAATTTAAAAATAGTTAAAGCAACTACCTCTATGAAAATAAAATATTATTGGCAACCATGCTCCATTACGATTTGCAGATGCGCGAAGTTTGACGGAAACTTCCGAATCGGAATATTTATTGGGTATTTATGAACTAGATGCTACATCGACTTAAAATTTTCAACTTGATTCGTACAAATACAAGTGATGACGCACACGACTTCTTTCATGGTTTCGACAATACCAATCAATATTTAACCATAACAATATAGAAATGACAATGTTATTCAGCAAATATATCTTGTTACACCAATGCTACAAAAAATATTTAATTATACATTATTTAGTAATGAGAGTTTCAAAAATATAAACTTCCGGAAAAAACCTTTGATCTCGCATGCGCATAAAATAGTTATTATTTTATCATCACCATTGCACTGATGTTAATATTAACATCAAAATATTTATATTATAAATGTATATGATTTTTGTATAATTAATAACTTCTTCCTTATACCAGGTAATAAAATTATTGGCTAACAGGCCAGTGTACATAATTATTGCATAAATGTATGTACTCATAAAAAACATTATATAAATATATAATGAAAAAACATTTTGATACTAAACACACCATATACGTACATAAAGAAATATTACCCAAATGCACACCTCCTGCTATATATTACAGTGATATGTTTATGGTGTATATGTGTAGGTTTATAGAAAATGCCATAGTGATTTCAGGCATGCTGTTACATTCCAAATTTGGAGCTGTACACTTTTAAATTTGTGAGTAAATTCCTGCCATTATTTTAAAATAAACTTGTTAATTTCCGCCATCCCGGACAGTTGCGTTGGCGCAAAAGAATGTGCCGGCGCGGAGTGACACGACATTATTAGCCACGAAACGTCAAACGGGGAACGTTTGCCTGTGTCGTGGTGTTGGCTTTTCTTTTCAGGATGTAGGTTTCCCTATCTCTGCCTTATATCGTTCCTTACCTGGTTGCTCCTATCGCTCCGCTATGGAGGGAAAAGAGGAAAGACGTTAAATTTGGATTCAACAATGGCGTGACGCAACCCACGCCCAATCAAGGAGTTGCCCTGAGATTTAACTGAAACGCGCGTTTTAAGTGAGTACTTTGCTTTATTTTTGTTTTAAAATACGAATTGTATCATTGTAAACTTGCTTTATTTGCTTTATTTTTGTTTTAAAATACGAATTGTATCATTGTAAACGTGATTGGTATTTGATACAACTTGCCACGTAATTATGTCATAATATAAACTATTGCGCAATATTGTGAAACGTGGACCGTATCAGTGTTGTCAAACGTATCAATGTTAAGAACATTCTTGCATGTTATGTAGCTATGATGTACATACATGGAATATAAAATGTTATGTAGGTACGTAATGTGCCTTCAATAATTCATCCTTTAAAATGTTATCACGCCAGTTGCTAACAACTTTCTTGATTAAGGATTCGGTTTTCGTTCTTGCACAGCTAAATTTTTTATTTCCTAAAATATTAATGAATCCAATACGAAAAGAATCATCATGTTGAAAATTATGAAATGTCCAATATACTGGTGTTTCCTACTTTTTAAAAAGGTATCTATTTTTTGTTTACGCAAAATTGAAGCATTCTGCAGATGTTTTTTGCTTCTACATGTTGATGTATATCATGCTTGCATTAATTTTGTATAGAAAATATCTTTTTACAGATTGTATAAAAGGCTTTACCAGAATCATTTTTTACTTTTTTTAACAAAGGGGTATAATTCTTTAAATACTTTAGAATATTAACACCTGTCGTGAGAAGCCATATCTAATAATACTCCAACAAGCATAGCGTGAACAATATATATTATTATATACACAACACTAGGTCTATTAACTAATACAGAAGGGGAATGAATGAAAATCACCATATGTAATATCGGTTGTGGTCCACACAAAGACATAACACACCCAACATGGTTTGGGATTAGTTTAGCCGTTGAATGGTTAGCATAGTAGAAGTACGGCGACAAATTCAATTTTTCTTTATACCGCTAATATTGATCAATATTCTTACTGTTACAGAGGTAAAAAGGGAGTATATTAGTTCTTATTTTTAAAAAGTTGGTTACTTATGCATATGAATTTATGTTCGTTAAAATACGACTGAATAGGTGATTGTAAATGACTTTGTCGCAATGCGGTATAAGCACACAATCTGCATACGAATGGATATTCGTTAGTATGCGACTGCATGTGCGTTTCTAAATTACATGTGTATTATGTGGTATAAACACACAAATTGCAAGTGATTTGACATTCGTTAGTGTGCGATTTCATACGTGTTTGTAGAAGATTCTTTTTTGATACGGCATAATGGACGTTTGTTACTATGCAACTGCATATGTGTTTGTAAAGTGCCTTTTCGTGATGCGGCATAATTACATAAATTGCATTCGAATTCACGTTCGTTAGTATGCGATTTCATATGCGTTTGTAAATTACATTTATATGATGTGCTATAAACACAAAAAATGCACGAGAATTGATGTTCCTTAATATGTAATAATATATGTCTTTGCAATACACTCTTTTGTGATGTGGTATAACCACACAAATTGCATACAAATGGCCGTTCGTTAGTATGTGACTTCATATGTGTTTTTAAAAGACTCCTTTGTGATGCGGCATAATCACACAAATTACATGGAAATGGACGTTCTTTAGTATGCGACATCATATGCATTCGTAATTTACTTTTTTGTGATGCGGCATAATCACACAAATTGCATTCGAATGGACGTTCGTTACTATGAGACATTCTATGTATTCGTAAATGAGCTTTCTGTGAAGCAGTATAATCACATACATCGCATGCAAATGGACGTTCGTTAGTATGCGACATCATATGCCTTCGCAATATACTTTTATGCGATGCGGTATAATTACATATATGGCATGCGCATGGACGTTCGATTGTATGCGACATCATGTGCCTTCGTAAACTACTTCTTTGTGATGCGGCATAATCACATAAATTGCATGCAAACGGGCGTTCATTAGTATGCGACTGTATATGTGTTTGTAAATAACATCTTCGTATTGCGGCATAATCACATAAATTGCAAGCGAATGGACGTTCGTTCGTATGGGACTGTATATGTGTTTGTAAATGACATTTCCGTAATGCAGCATAATCACACGAATTGCAGACGAATGGACGTTCGTTAGTATGCGACCTCATATGTCTTTGCAAATGGCCTTTTGTGATGTGGTATAATCACATAAATTGCATACGAATGGACGCTTGTTAGTATGCGACTGCATGTCTTTGTAGATGGCCTTTTTGTAAAGCAGTATAATTACATAAATTGCAAGTGAATGAACGCTCGTTAAAATGAGACCTCATACGGATTCTTAACTTACGTTTACAAGATGGAGAATAAACACATAAAAAAGCATGCAACTGGACGCTTGTTAGTATGTGAAAGCATACGAACTTTCATGGAACCTTTACGAGCGAAGAATAATTACATAAATTATACGTTGATAAACGCTCCTTAGTATGTAAAGATTTTAAAAATTCGTACTTTTTGTTGTGAATGGACACTGTTTGGGGATGAGATCATCACATTTTATTAGGTCAATTATTGGTAATATACAAAATGCACGCGATTTCCTGTCTATACAAATAACGCATTTTCTTTTGATACCAAACGTCTTCTATTAGTAACACGTAGATTCTACTGAACACTTTCTGCTACAATATTAGTTATCGGTTATGTCGTTTAGCTCGTTGAAAGAACTAAATACCAAAGATTAATTGTACAAGTGTTTAAACTGACTTAATTTTAAACGCATTTCTTCCATAATTATGTGAATATTAATTATTTATCTTAATGTGTTTTTAATGAATACTTAGATTTTAACATTATCTAGTCAATTATCAATGTAGCGACCATTTTGACAAATGTTCTTGAATGGAATATAATCTAATACATGGTTTTTAGAGCAAATAAAAAGTTTTAGATTGCAGATACACTAGTCAAATGCCTGGAACAGCTTTACAATTATACTATTTGTAATAATTATAAAAAGTCGTCTGTTCTGTATGTCTGAGTCGTACACATACATGTGTGTATGAATAATCGGACGAATGTCTAAATGAATCAATAAATGAATGAATAAGTGTGTGAGAGAACTAATGACTAAATTAATAAATAAAAAAAATCGATCAAGAAAAATTACTGAACAACTGATTAAATGGAAAAGGGAACGAACGAGTAGATGAAAGCATGAATAAGTGAACGAGTAAATAAATGATGGGATGAATGTTTGGACGGATTTATAAATGAATAGATGGATGAATGAATATAGAAACAATGATTGTACGAATAAATTAATGAATAAATGTGAGAAGAATGACTGATTAAATATGTTAATAATCGAATGACCAAAACAATAATGTAACCGAAGACTAAATGGACGAGCATATTAATAATTGAGTGCATGTGTGTACGAGTAATTAAACAAATGACCAAATGAATACAGAAATAAAAATTGAACAAATGACTATGTTTAAGAATAAAAGAATCGATTAGAAATAAATGAAGGAATACGTGGGTAAATGAAGAAATAGACGAATTATGTATAAATATCTAAATTAATAACCTGTAAATGAATTGATTGGCTTCATAATAAAAAATGGCAAAGATTTTCTGAAAAATGAGATTCTGATCTTACCCTATAATTCCCCAAGCGGATACTACCTATTCTTGAATATGCTATCATTATATGGAAACCACATTATGATATATACGTTAGGTTTATGAAAGCAGCAAACGTCGTTTTCTGAAATTTTTAACTTTTAGAGCAGAAGGAAATTATCAACCTATTAGTTACTCACATGACGCTCTGCTAAGAAAACACCATTTTCAAAGTCTTGATGATCGTACACAGTACATCTTAGTAGTATTCTTATAGAGGACCTATAAGCAACATATTACGTTCATTTTCGGCAATAATTGGTTATTTTATTTACATAAATTCCTTTTCTAGTATTAAATTCTCCAACAATACCCGATATATTGTACCTGTTCAGATAAGCTCGATTTACCATAATTGTCAACTCAAATCCCTTGTTAATTCATTATCCGCTTGTATAAATTCCATGTCTATTGTTAAATCCTTCCGCATAATTAATAATAAATACTCTTTCTAAGAATTTCTCAACGTAAATCTAGTTGTTTTGAAACGACAAGTTTATGCTACAATTAATTAGTCAAGATCCTGTTTAGGTATCCGTGAGCGTGTTATGCCTTCCGATAACGTATAATTACGTTCTAGTAGGTTTCCCATCTAAAGATTTGTCAAAATAATATATCCTACTATTCTCCGGTAAAACCGTGTTTTTCAGTTTCAATCGCGTTTCGATAACGCGGATGTTTGCTTTTCGAGTTTGTGTTGTTTTGAACTCCTTTTAAACTTTGATTCTGCAGCTTATGTGTTGATGCACTTGTAAAAACTACTCGTTCTGTTACTCCAAAAGCGATGCACGTTTCTTCTCTATCAAATGTGTAGATTTGGCGTGTATCGGTAAGCGCTCCTGAATTGTTAATATTAGTGAGATTTTCCCTTTTTTAGCTCTTAGCAGGAGGTTAAATTGCTTTTGCGTAGCCCGATTATTCCTTGATGTAGATCAACTGCTCTTGCATGTAGACCGCCGTTGCAATTACGGTAGTAGGATGGTTGTTTCTGACTACCGCGGCGATGCTGTGTCAATTCGCTTCCGAGGGCTGACCAGATAAGTATCCCGACACATGTATGTGACTTGTTTTTTTTTAACATACCCAGGGATAAACCCAATTTGAAATTAGATACGCTAATGTTTGTTCTGGTAAAATCCTTGCTAGAAAAGTTCCGACCTTTAATGCTTTTGCTTTTTGTACTTAACCCATCTGCTTATACGAAAGTACCAGCAGTATTCTTTTTTTACTGATTAGAGTTATAACAATTGTGATTATAGGTTTTTAGTAGCGGCTCCGACCCTGGCGCCCATTCCTGCTTCCGTGAACAATAACGGCCCCCCTTTCTGGAAGCCAGCCGCCCACCCCCTCCTGCGGCTGAGTCTAGCCACCGCACTGCCTTGCTATCGGTGCATCGGGACCATAGCCCCAATCGTGATCTCATTTTGTCGCAACACCCACGACCGTTGCAAAATCTTCACCTGCGTTTAAACGCTTTAGCTCCCTATGGTTACATACGAACGACCGCTGTTCGAGAATGTCTTTGGATTCCCCTTTACTGGGCTGTTAGATTCAGGAGCCACTCGTACAAGCATTGGTGGTTCTGGTTGGCATCGATTACGTCCTTTGAACCTTCCTCAGCATAAATAGTCTTCATCTTTCTGCAGCCTGGCCAACAACTCGAAATGTCCCATTTTAGGTTTCGTCTCCCTTCCCATCACTCTCCCAGATTCCGTGATTACCCTTGATATACTATGCAGTGTGTACCTGGACTTCTGGATGGTCAATGGACTTTTGCTCCTTCTTCCTCCTTGGCCATCACTACTTCCTCTCCTCGGTCCCAAACAACAACTTCGACTCGACTCCTTAATCACTTCCTCCTTTTCCAAACAACCTCCTGCTCTCGGCTGTACTTCCTTGGTACAACACCACATCCGCACGTCAGCCGAGCCCATCAAACGACGTTATTATCCTCTTTCCCCTCCGCTCCTTGAGATTGCCCATTCGGAACTCGATGAAATACTCCGCTTAGGGGTCGACGAACCTTCTACTAATCCATGGTCTAGCCCCATTGTCCTAGTTAAGAAGTGAGACGATTCCTATCGGTTCTGCATTGATTTTCGGTAGGTCAACCAAGTCACCCAAAAAGACGTGTATCCTCTTCCGTGCATTTCTACCATCCTTGACCGGCTCCGTGATGCTCGGTATCTCTCCTCACTAGATATCCGTTCCGCCTATTGGCAAATCCCTTTATCCGCAGAATCCAAACCCTTCACTGCCTTTACCGTCCCTCATCGAGGTTGATTTCAATTCTGCCATATGCCCTTCGGTCTCCATAATTCTCCTGCCACCTTTCAACGTCTTATCGATCAGGTCATCGGTTCTGACCTGGGACCATTCTACATCGCATACCTCGATGATATCATCATTGCCACTCCTTCATTCGAAGAACACCTCCGAATTCTTGACCTAGTCTTTCTCGTCTCTTACATGCTGGTTTTACTCTTCGTCAAGACAAGTGTCATTTCTGCCTTCCTGAGCTCCGAAATCTTGATTACATCGTTAACCGAGATGGTCTCCTTGTTGACACCGACAAAGTTTCTGCAATTCTTAAGATCCCTCCTCCCTCCACTGTTACCGCAGTCCGTCAACTGATTGGCATGGCCAGTTGGTAAGGTCGTTTCATCCCAAATTTTGCCACCCTCACAGCTACGCTTTCTAACCTGACCCGCAAAAACGCCCCTTTCTCCTGGACCCCCGATTGTCAATCTGCCAACCTTTCCCTTAAACAACACCTAATTTCTGACCCCATCCTTTCCTGTCCTGACTTTACCTTACCCTTCACCATCCAAACTGACGCCTCTCACTTCGGTTTGGGTGCCATCCTTAGCCAATCCCATCCCGACGGCGAGAAGGTCGTAAGCTATATCAGTCGGTCACTCACCAAGCCTGAGCGCAACTACTCAGTTACTGAGAAGGAGTGTTTGGTGGTGATGTGGGCGATTGAGAAGTTTCGTCCTTACGTCGAGGGTCCCCATTTTCCGTTATCACTAATCACCACTCCCTCCTTTGGCTCAATAAACTCCAAAGTCCTTCCGGTTGCTTAGCCCGTTGGTCCTTCCGCCTCCAGCAATGTGACTTTGCCATTATTCACCGTAAGGGTAAAGACCATGTTGTTCCTGATGCCCTTTCTCGTTCTGTTCCGGTCTTTGAACCAGTTGCCATTTCCACAGTCACCTCTCTCGAAGTCTCCCTTCCTACTCTGGATCCCTGGTACAACGCCATGCTCCAAAAAGTTTCTAACGCCGTTACACGTTATCCTTCCTGGTCCGTGGTGGACAATGTCCTTTTCCGTCGTCACAAAACTTTTATCGCTGTCGATTCTCTGGACGATTGGAAGATCGTCGTACCTTCTGAACAGCGTAAAAATCTGATATCCCTCCATCACGATCCTACTACTTCCGGTTATTGAGGCGTGACCAAAACTTCTGCTCGTCTCCTTCAAAAATCTTACTGGCCCTGTCTCAGAGCTGACGTCGCTCGTTACATCCGACGTTGTCCGATTTGTGCTGCTCACAAAGTTGAACCTCCTCCTGGTTTATTCGCTCCTAACGCCAAACCATCCTATCCCTAGCAAGTTCTTTCCTGCAACATAGTAGGTCCTCTTCCTCGCTCCACTCGTGGTCACTCCTATATTCTTGTAGTGGCTGATTATTTTATTAAGTTTTCTCTTTTCATTCCTTTACGTACAGCCACTGCACAATCCGTCACCAAAGTCCTCGAAAATCAAGTTTTCCTTATTTTCGGTGTCTTGCAATACCTTATCACAGATAACGGTGTCCGATTCCGTAGGCATCAGCTTGCTTCTTTGCGTGCCCGTTATCACTCCAAAATCCTTTTCACATCTTGCTGAACGTGTTGACCATGTCCTCAAAACTATAATTGCTTCTTATGTGCGCGACGACCAACGTCATTGGGATGTGAACCTCCCAAAAATTTTTGTGCCATCCGCACCTCCAAACACGAAATCATAGGCTGCACTCCGTTCTTCGCTCTATTTGGTCGTGAGCATATCCTTTCCAGCTATTATTTTGGACAGTTGTCCGAAGGGGATTTGTTACGTTCATTTTCGGCAATAATTGGTTATTTTATTTACATAAATTCCTTTTCTAGTATTAAATTCTTCAACAATACCCCATATATTGTACCTGTTCAGATAAGTTCGCTTTACCATAATTGTCAACTCAAATCCCTTGTTAATTCATTATCCGTTCGTATAAATTCCATGTCTATTGTTTAATCCGTCCGCATAATTAATAATAAATACTCTTTCTAAGAATGTTTCAACGTAAATCTAGTTGTTTTGAAACGACAAGTTTATGCTACAATTAATTAGTCAAGATCCTGTTAGGTATCCGTGAGCGCGTTATACCTTCCGATAACATATAATTGCGTTCTAGTGGGTTTCCCATCTAAAGATTTGTCAAAATAATATATCCTACTATTCTCCGGTAAAACCGTGTTTTCCAGTTTCAATCGCTTTTCGATACCGCGATGTTTGCGTTTCGAGTTCGTGTTATTTTGAACTCCTTTTAAACTTTGATTCTGCAGCTTATGTGTTGATGCACTTGTAAAACTACTCGTTCTGTTACTCCAAGAGCGATGCACGTTTCTCCTCTATCAAATATGTAGATTTGATGTGTATCGGTAAGCGCTCCTTAGTTGTTAATATTAGTAAAATTTTCCTTTTTTTTAGCTCTTAGCGGGAGGCTAAATTGCTTGCATGTAGACGGCCGTTGCAATTACGGTAGTAGCATGGTTGTTACTGACTACCGCGGCGATGCTGTGTCAATTCGCTTCCGAGGGATGACCATATAAGTATCTCGACACATGTATGTGACTTGTTTTCCTTTTCTAACATACCCAGGGATAAACCCAATTTGAAATTAGATACGCTGTTTGTTCTGGTAAAATCCTTACTAGAAAAGTTTCGACTTTTAATGCTTTTGCTTTTTGTACCTATCCTATTTGCTTATACGAAAGCATCAGCAGTATTCTTTTTTTTACTGATTAGAATTATAACAAATACTTCGTATGGTAAAATCTTTACTAAAAAGGTTTCTATATTTAATGTTTTTTTTTAATGAATCCATCCGCTTATACGAAAGTATCAGCGTTATTCTTTTTGGTACTGATTAGATTTATTGCATGTTAGCTACGAATTTCGCACTTCGTGGAACAATTTGTGAATTTGTCCATGGAGTAAAATTGGTTTATTCAATAGTAACCTTAGTTAATTTTGTTTTGCTGTTTCGATAGCAATTTCTATATTTGTGTTTTTTTATTGTAAATAGAAAATCGTTGGCGATGTATTATTTTGTGTTGCTAGGAGCCCCTCCCCTCTTCGCGTTGGTAGTTAGCCTGGTATATTTACGTTTTCTTCCGGCTGTGTCATTGTACGTAGCAAACAGTTCACTTGTGGTAATATTAGCAAATTGCGCCAATGTAACACTCCACGAGCAGCCTCCAGAAATCCGCAAATTTGGTATCGCTCAATAATGAAAGCAAATAAATTTAGATGTTCTTCATTGTATCGCTTTTGTGAGGTATACGAAAATATAAATACCGAGATAAATATTCACCGCCGCACTGTTGGTTCTTTAAAAGATTTTGTCATCTGTAAATATTTATAACTCTTATATTGTGTTAGTATAACTTAGTATAAGTTTAGTTCTGTATAAGTATAATAAGTTGTTACGTGTTAAGTGAATTAACCCGTAACATTTCTACAATTTTTCTTTTTGGGAAAATTTGTGTGCCTCACAGCTAAACCCTAAACTTTACTCTAAGCGGTAGATAGCGGTGGAACGGACGTGGGGGTTGTTTTCAAAGATGTTTACAAGAACGCCACTGCATGTAGAAAGAAAGGAAAATGTAGAACCCGAAAGAAATTGATACCAGTACTGAAAATTAAGTACAACGATGAGATACCTGAAAGAAATTGTAAGTTTAATAATAAGACACACGAGGCAGCAATTTGTGCCTTCAATGTAGTTCAAAATCAAAGCAGTACAATATAGTAATTATCGCGTTATATCTCATAACATAACCAAATATCATTAAAATATTTTATATTTATAATTATAGTAAAACCTTTCTTTTAATAAAAAAAGATGGAAATTTTCTTAGAACATATAATGAAACGCAAAAACATCTATTACAAATTAACAATGTAATAGACGGATATTTCGTAATAAATTGTTTCGCTAATATTTAAAAAAATTATTATTCTTATTATTTTAAACATCACAGGATGAAAACAACTGAACTTTAGTTCTTGGTTCTTAAAATTACAAAAAAATTATCTAAAAAATCCGAATCAGTTTTCTACTCACAATCAGAATGTATAAATCTTAAATACTTCATAATTATAAAAAAGTTTCATAACATTTCACAACTAAATGACAAGAGAAGCAAACTTCATAATTATAAAAAAGTTCCATAACGTTCCACAACTAAATGACAAAAGAAGCAAAAGTATGATTAATTTAAAAACAAAATTAATTACGTAAATATACGTTCTGAGTCAACTTAGGCTCCAGCAAAAATTGAGCTTGATAATTAAGATAAAATATAATCTCACTTTTTATATCAGGTTGCTAGTTAGCTATTATGGCAAGCAAAGGACTCTATTTAATCGTATCAATCTATGTTATCTTATCACATAAGGAATCAGTGCATACATCAACCCCAAATTCCAAACACAAATTTTTACTTCGCTAGATTTTTATAAGTCATAAATGAGGTGTAAGTAAAACAGAGCTAACAACACTGCTGTCAAAATAGATGTAAAAGGGTACAAACCTTGGAAACAGCTTAAAATAATATCGCCTGTATTACCAACCGGAATCATATGTCCATTGCATACTTTGACCTGTTGGCATGTCCTAACATTTTCTTCAAACTTAACAGAAAATTGTCCAATTTACTTAATCGAAATAAGATGATAAGCTGGACCAATTATACAGCACTGAAAATTAACGACATTTCTTAAAGATGTAAAGACTTTAACAATTCTTCAAAGTTAGTAAAACACTTGTCTGCATCCTAAGCGATGTTAACGCCGGATACCAAACTAAATTAGAGGCTACTTTAATATTACTTTAATGCGCCTGTCGATTAATTAAGAGTGATCGACGAGATGCTTTCACGACCCTGCCAACACTTCTGTAATAGCTATTCTCAAGTCGCAGGTCTCTAGATGATTCAATCTTGTTTTTTTAAAGGACAACCTTTGACCGTTTCTGCGCTTTGTTAAACGATCTACACTAGTTTGTAAATGTCTATGGTAGATGGGAGCACTACATCATCAAATACTATACAACGAACGAATGTAGAAGTTTGTTTACATTGTAACTAAATCAATTATTTAAATAAACATAATAGAAATATTAATGTTGTTCTAAATAACAACTAAATTGTTATTTGAGGTGTGTAATATATATGAAATTTAGTTTTACTAAACGTAGATGTGGGTACTAAACGCGTAATTTGCTTTGTGATCTGAGTTGTATAAACCTAATAGTATGTATTGTTACGTACATCATTACCTAATAAGATGGTAATGTGAACGTAACATTTGAAAATGTTACAATACACCTTTTTCATTCAGGGAGTACCTACCCAAGTTTTGTGTGTATAAAAGTTAATGGAATTTTTTCAGTTTCCTAAATCCGGTTCTGGTTATTCTATAGATTATTATCTACATTGTAAGAGTAAGATGATTGTAATATGTATAAATGTATTAAGATCCCACCTCGGCATTTTTATCGCTCTCGGAAAACTTATATAAATACGAGCTATTGAAGTGACGGCGTTCTCTGTTTTAATTGGATATAAGACAGCAGCCGATTTGAATAAGCGAATGCCGGGAGGGACGAATAAGTGTTGGGACGATTGTAGGGGTAATTAAATGAACTAAAATTAAACACTTCAGTATCAGAATTAACAAAAGCGGTTGTTTTCGGAGATGCCGTTGTTATCGTGTGTGTCTTGATGTAGTTTCCAAGTTAACGCCCCGACCTTTCATACCCTTTGCCTACAGGACTCTACCGAGATTTAAGGGGTAACGACGTTAAGAAATTTGTGAAAACCACACCTTTAAAGCGCTGAGAATTTCGATGCTAGAGGTTCTGAACTGTAAGTGTTATTACTTTATAATACTGTAAATAGAAATTTGAATGATTGGACTTTTCTAATTAAGTAAGTATGGGTTAGGGAAAGATATCTAAGTTCCAATTTATAAGCACTTGTTTCTGGAGCAGCGCACAAATAATTAAATAAATAGGTATCGTTCCGATAGTCACCACACAGCAAATGACTTTTAGCATATACTCCAAATGGTTTCCTTATCACCTGATGGACAACTTCACAGTTAAGTAGTGAAACGCACTTGTACATTAACAATTGTAGCGCCGTAGTTTTATACACGTACTCTTTTGCATTTTATATATTTAATAGTGAAATATTATTGAAAGTAATCAAATGCAAGAAATTTGAATGATATTCTTAAGCATTTCAATAAAATATTTGTTCCAGATATATATTGGTAGGTAAATTTGTATTCTCTTGCTCTACTTAAGTATACATTAAGCTATAGAAATAAATTTATAAAATTTAGTTAGTTCAATAAGCTTTAGTAAAAAATCACCCTGAAAAAATTATAAAAGCTTCAGTAGTTTATATTTTATAACGGGGCTATTTCAATTAGGGCAAGAAAAATAAACCGAAAAGCACTTAATACATTTTTATACAAACAGCAACAACGGTCAGGATTTTACACTGTTCGTAATCAATTAAGAAACATTACCAATAAAAGCTGGGGATTTTACCGTTGTATAAATTCACATAAGGTTCAAAATGTCACAGAATCATAAAATGTCATAAAATTAATGCGTTCATACGGATAGAACGTTATTAAGCTGGAAAATAAGACAGTTTTAGACGTACAAAGTATGTAAACAGAATTTTTAAAGGAAAGAAGAATTGGAATATAACGATTAAGTTCGGAATTAGTAAGTAAAGCAAGAAATGATATTTGAATGACGGTGGACGTGTCGTTGGTGGTAGGCCATGGACCATCAGGAGCCAATGTCGAATTGTTTGAACTTTGCTGGATACGTAGGCCAAAAAATCAAGCACGAAAATCGGAGAATTTATATTGGTGTCAGTCGAGGTTATTAAGCCATGAAAGAACAATAATTCGGTTTCACTTTCCAATGTAAGCTGAAGTTTAAATAGATGGAATGGAGTGACCTAACTTGCCGAGAAAGTAAAAAAATAAAAACCAAGTAAATCATAGGCGTCCTGGACATGCTTCATTTTTAGTTTTAAAAATAAACGGAACGGAAAGGGAACGGCAACTATGATGAAATTCTACCGTGATTATCGTATGTGAATGACAAATGAGAAGTAGTGAATAATGTAATGGTAGAGTTTTTCCATCTGTAATCGTTTTACCTTTCGCATACCTAATATTACCTGTGTTCCCTGTTTAATGTTATTTATTTATTTATGTACACTATTTAACAGGCAATCACAATTACAATATAGGCATAACATATAAATACATAAAAGCAAAAAAGTAATGTTAAAAATTAAACTTAAAATTTAGATAGTGCTGGTGATGACATAAGAAGTAGATATAACTTCACAAATCTGTATTTAATAAAACTTTTTTAAGATGCGACAATGTATCATTAAATATATCTAAGTCATCATGGAGAGTATGGAGTGTTGCACACATTGAATGTATAGAAGAAAATTTTAGGATATTGGTTTTAGGAGTGGATAGGTAGAACAATAAATTACTTCTAGAAGATGATGGCACTTGAAAATTGATACAAGATAGTAAATTTGGAGAATCAATTGTGTTGTTAATTAATTTATATAGAAATACAACACCACCAGTATCACGTTTGGATTTTAGGCTAGGTAGAGAAAATCTATCAAGTGATTTGTTGCCAAAGTCTAGCAGGGATAGACCGAGTCCTCCATAAATCCTAAGTATTTTACAAAGCAACGCTGCACTTTTTCCATCATATTTATGTAAGTAACATGAATGGATTCCAAACTATGCCATCATATTCCAGCTTAGATCTCACATATGCAAAATATATTACTTTAAGGGTGTCACAGATAAAGTATTTCCGCATTCTAATAACAAATCCAAGTGATTTATATGCAGCTTGAATAATGTTAGAGATGTGTAGACTGAAAGTTAGCTTTGCATCAAAGTGAATTCCCAAATCTAGAACATTGTCTCTATTTTGAATGACTGAGTCATTAATGGCATATGGAAATCTTATAGCATTGAACTTTCGAGTATAGTTGGTAATAGAACTTTTATCTGGGTTTAGAAGTAGTTTATTGAAGGTGCCTACAACAGGTTTGAAACTTAATTAGATTCTGCTATAGTTTTAAGCAGTCATGAATTTGTAGAGGAGAGTCAGATAATTGCGCGCAGCGGGTAACTGTACGTACCTCCATATTTTAGCTCCTAGGTGATGTACTTCAGAATTAACATCCACGTGCTATCAACCGTTAAACATATGAACCATCAAGAAAGATTTAGTTATCTAGCCCTACGTTACCAGCCATAAATGCCTGTGTACACATTTTTCAGTGTTAGGTTATAGTTTACAGCTTGCCGAAAATAAGCAGTCAGTATTTCACTTTTGACTATTTAATATACGTGCATGCTTCCTTGCATTGCTTAATGAATCCTCTTAACAATAATATATTATGTTTCAACAAAAGTAGTGCCCCACTTAATTTTATAATTTATAATAATAAACATTCCATTGTCGGTTAACTGGACGCAATGCGCATAATTAGCCGCTAGTTCCGTCTAACGGTTTTTGAATTAATGAAAACTTTTTTCTTTATTACAGATGCCAAAGTACTATCGTAAAACTACAAAGGCCCAATGGGATTCAGAAAGTATGAAACATGCCCTAGCGTTTGTTAGAAATGGAGGTTCTATACGCAGGCTGGTAGAAATTGCAATATTCCAGAGTCGTCAATAAGAAAACATAAAAAAGGATTTGACAATGAACTTGATGTTTCAGGTCCACGTTTGATAAAAAAAAAGTGTGTTTACACCCGATCATGAAAAGGAGTTAAAAAATCATGTTCTTAAGTTGGCGAAACTGTATCATGGAAAGACAAAACTTCAACTTAGAAAGCTAACATTCTCCTATGCGGAAGCAAATCAAATTAAAAACAACTTTAATGTGCAAACACAATCGGCCGGCAAGGACTGGTATTATCGTTTTCTAAATAGAAATCCAGAGATAACGCTAAGAAAGCCCGAGCCGACAAGTATTAATAGAATTTCTGCTTTTAATAAAGAAGAGGTCTCTACATTCTTTAAAAACCTAAAAACAGTCTACGATAAATTTAAGTTTACGGAGGACAAAATATTTAATGTTGATGAAACAGGAGTTTAACTGTGCTAAAACCCTGTAAACGACTTGGGTCCAAGGACATTAAGCCATTTGACACTAAAACATCCCGTGAAAGGGGAAAGACAGTTACTGTTATCTGCTGTATTAATGCTTCTGGAACTTGCTACGTGCCACCAATGTTTATATTCCCTCGAAGTAGAATGACAAATACATTAACCAAAAAGTGGCTAGAGTAATGAACAGCTTTTCCTGCAGTGGCTAGAACATCTTACAAAAACTGTGAAGCCCTCAAAGGATGAACCAATTCTATTGATTCTAGATAATCATTCCAGGCACATATCTCTCCCAATTTATGACTATTGCAAGGCATATGGTATAAATCTCATCACTATACCACCTCATACATCCCATAAGCTACAGTCATTGGATATTAGTTTCTATGGTCTCTTAAAATCATCATTCAACAGACAATGTGACCATTATTTAATAGGGGCAGAAAGAATTACACAGTATGTGTTCGAGCTCCTGTCCCTCTCTTTTCTTGATCCTTGTTAACCCCTCCCTTTAAAAATCATGAAAGGGCTTAAAACCGGCAGCTGACGAGTTTGTTGTGTTATCATGTTTGAACCACCGGAAGTAACAAACTAATTTCGTATCGTGAGTGCTCATTGACAATAAAATAGTGTCGTTAAGCTCGCTATACAGTTAACCTAATTACAGTCCACATCATCATTAGAGGAATTTAAAGTAAGTGTTTATGTTAAGAAATGCATGATACATCCTTTGATCCAACAGTATGATTTGACTGAAGTATTTTACAAAGCATATGCCCTTGTTGCTACAATGAATAACGCCCAATCAGGGTTTAAAACGACTGGGATATGGCCCTGTCAACCAGACAAATTCACAAAGATTTTTTACCTGCTGCACACCATCTACCAGTTATTGATGACGAGTTACCTTCTGCTGCTATTTCTTCTTCTGCTATTAATGAAACCTATACATAAGGTGAAAATAATATATACTTAAATAACAGTGAAAACATTAATGCTCCTGTTCCAAATTCAACTTTTATTTTAGAACAATTAAATCCTCTTCCAAAACCACCTAAAGCCAAATCAAATAAACGTAAAACATAAAAATCAGATGTTTTAACTGACACCCCAAACAGAGAAAAATTGGAGAAAGCTACAGCAAGAAAAGAGCAAACGCAAAAGAGTTTGAAAGAAAAAGCAGAAAGAAGTCAAAAGAAAGGGTGTAAGAATAAAAAAGATCCAAAGAGAAAGCTCGTTGATGATAGTGACTCTGATGAAGACATTTCGGAGAGTGAGTTATGTAACGATGATGAAATGAATGACCTTGAGTAAGATGAAAATGATAGATGCATTATTTGCGACGAGGCATCATAAAGAGCGAACTGTGGTTCATGTGTTCCGTTTGCAAAAGATGGGCACATCAGTTATGCACTGGAGTTGATAGCCACGAAGGATATATTTGTGATTGGTGTGATACTTATTAATATTTTGTTTTTATGTTTCTTATAAAATGTATTTAGTTATTATTTCTACGTTCAATAAATAAATTACGCATTTATCAAGAATGCGCAGTTATACTCTATATACGCACCACTAGCAGCATACTTCGAGTAATTGTGCACATCGTTCCTTTTTATATATTTTGGATTTGTGACTTCTGTGTAGAATTTTTTTATAAATATATTATAGGATATTGTTGCCAATTGTTCAATGTATCTTTGTGACAAAACGTGAAGATGTCATTCTTTTTAATTTTAGAACTATTGCATCTTAAGCTTATGTGCGCACCAATATCCGACTCTCCCCTACAATAGTGCTAAACAGTTTCACGTCATCTGCATAAATTAAGCATTGACAGTCAAGGGTATTCACAGCATCATTAATGAAAACAATAAAAAAATAGGGTCCTAAGATGGAGCCCTGCGGCACCCCAGAAGTAGCAGTAAAATGTTCACATTTGAAGCATTGTAATCAACGTAAAGTTTTCTATTATCAAGGTACGAGTAGAAAAACGTTAGCAGCTGTGGTATAAAACCAATGCAAGATAACTTCCTTAACAATAACCCGTGATTCAATCTCTCGAAAGGCTTCGAGAAGTCCGTATAAACAACATACACCTGCTCTCCCGTATAAATAGCTTCAGAAATGTATTGTGTAATACTAAGTAGGTCACCAATAAAGCCATGCTGCTGTAAACATAACTTTGATTAAGAATGGAAATAGATATACTCATAAAATACAAACTCAAATATTTTGCCAAAATTATTAAGAATTACAACTGTTATACTTGATTTGGCCCCTTTTTTATGTACAGGCCTTATTCTAGCAGATTTCCAGATTTGGGGAAATTGTAAATTCTTTAGTGATAGATTAAATAGGAATGTTAGTGGTTTGATCAATTTAAATTTACAGTCTTTAATAAAAAATGCTGATACCTTGTCAAGACCTGCTGTAAATGTGAATTGCAACTTTTTAATTGCCTTAAATACATCTGACTCTATAACAATTGGTAAGTCAATACTAGGATAGCAAGATATTGATTCCTGGTCAGGTATGTAGTTGCATACAGTATAAGAAGATTTGAATACTTCAGCAAACTTGTTAGCAATAAGGTAAGGATTAGAATAAGACCTTAGCATTATGTCATTTGTTGTTGTTGGTTTTTCGAATCTCGCTTATTCTTTACGTAAGACCAGAACTTTTTAGGATTCATTTTTGTTTTTATTGAGCAAGATATGAAAGTCCTTGCAAGCAGTATCTGCAGCAGCTCTAAGCTTAGAGCGCATCTATAGAACTGCAAGTAACTCTGTAATGCTTCCATAGATGTTCTTTTTGCTTCATATGTTTAACAATTTCTTGTGTAAACCAAGGCGGATAAGATTTTGCAGATACCCTACTTTTAGGTACATGCATATCTATAACTCTTTTAAGCAGTTTATAGAGCTCAGAAACTGCAACCTATGTCGTCAAGATGAAAGAGAGTGTCCCAGTCAACTGCAGCTATATCACTATAGAAGGCTTTATAATTCACTTTATTGAAGTTGTAATGAGCACCTTTCGAGATTTTCTAGTGTGGCCTTTGGTGAAAGATGTATGTACTTCAATACATAGTGGTGGATTGTGATTACTCATGGCCAGATCGAAACAATCTGGTTTACTTATATCGAAAGTGAGACTAGAGGAAACTAAACAAAGTAGCCTATTGTAACGGGCTACTGCTACCGCGTTTCTTTAATTTAAAACAAGTAATAACCAGAGTCTTTATTACTCACTGTTCACAAGTCTAATTAACAGTATATGCCTTATTTATAGATGTTTTCAGTCCACTTAACAATGAAGCACTATTACACTAATGAATTTACATGCACTAATATCTTCTTAAACTAACTTATTTAGGATCGGTCCATTAACAACACTAACACAACTATTTATTTAATATACACTTTGTCTATTTATGTATACTACAAGCTGCATGTACATTAGACACAGCATATAACATTTATGTATACACTTGAAATTCCAAAAGCTCAACTACTATTACTTTACAACGATATAATTTGTATTAGACATTCTAGTATAGACTGACCCTTGCATTTATTAGCGGTCTTATATATACTCTGAGTTAAAGATATGACTCATCCTCTAGTAATTACGAGAAGCTTCCCGGGCCATTGAGAATAAACAGTGCTGGCGGCGTTTTGTGTGTTTGATTGCTAGAAGAATTCTCGAATCCTGGAGACTGTGCAGAGCCTACAGCGCTGGTGTGTTTGACGGGTAGCCTAATTGTAGCTCGCAACACTATTATTTGGATTCTGTTAAGAGAAAACCATATATGAATCCTTGGTTACCGCGGTATTTATTAGTAGTGTATCAATTTACCAAGGTATGTCATAGAGTGACTTTTTGTATTTGAATTCATTCAAAGTTTAGAGCTTTACAATTTATTGTTAGATGCCGTAAATAAACTAATTAACGGTTAGTTATATTATTATATAGATTTGTTATAATGTGTGCCTATTTTAGGAGATTTTACAATAAATTTGAAGTTGGGTTACACACTTTACGTGATTGTCCTTCTTTTAAATTTTTATTCCCTTAACAGATTGTATATTAAATTATACTGAAGAAGATCAAACAATGCTACAAAATTATTTAAAAGCAACATTTTCAGTAAGTTATTACCTCTATCGGTAAACTCCGGCAGGTTAAATTATCCTATAAGTAATATATCTTTATCATAGATGTACTGAAGATTTATTAATTGCTCGTTTGTTCATAGGTATTTTGATTGATTTGGTGGAATGTACATAGCTAGTACAACCATTGACCTCTGGCAGACATCATTAATTTCAATTATTAAAACATCAAAATTAATGTTGGAACAATCAAACAAGCCTCAATTCGCAGTAATTTTTTTACAAATGACTAGATGCACACCACCTCCTCTACTAACCCCAAGGTCAGCAATACATTCTGAACACATTAAAGGCATCACACAGTCAGTTGGTAACGATATTAGATAATGTAAAAATGACGCGCAAATTATAGATGACGTCACACAATATGCAAATTATTGCAACACAAAAAAAAAGAAACGAAGATACTACTCACATAAATTGCAGGGCTTCTTGCAGAATTACCCCATGATCTCGCCGGCTGCTTTGGCTAATCTTTCTCGGGCGTGGGAATTCTTGAGCCAGGTTGAATCCAAATTCGATTTGTCTTCTCTCTATATGTAGATACAAATAAGGTAAAAGGGACAGGTAAAAGCACGATAATTTTGGAATCACAGGAAACCTACATATCAGAAAAAGACACGATACGATACGATACAACTACCTTGTTTACATCTCGGAGGCTAGTCCTCGCGTATATCGAAAATCCACCACTTCTTCTTGGCCCACCGCGTCGGCGCAAAACTCGCGCAACGCACTCCCAAAGTGACGAAAATACGCGCACAAGTCTTTTTAAATTTATGGCGTAAAATTCTTACATATTAAAACTTAATTGAGAATGTCTAGTGCCAAATTTTCGGCACGTAACACATTATCGTATATACTATCTCTCAACCATGTTTTTGTTAAGCATATAATATCATAGTCACATACGATAGAAAAGTTATATAATTAAATCATTTTACCACCGAGACCTAATATTTTACTAACAAATGTAAAATGTTGATGAATTAAACTTATGTAAGTTCTTGGAGTTAGAATTATTGCGCTGTAATTGCTATGTTAAAAAAATTGACAATTTCAGTAAACTTAGTTTCTGTTGGTACACAGTGCATTCATTATTCCAAACTGTATGATCTACACCAATATCAGCTTTATTTGGAAATAATCTATTATAATTAATGCAGTTAATACATCTGTCAATTGTGTGTTCGAGGACAGATGGTAATAGTTTTGCAAATCCCAATTTTATGGTTATAAGAACAACAATTAAGACATCTTCTAGGTTCAATGCCAACATAAACAGGGCAATTATCGAGTTCTACCATCAGAGTTTTCTTTTCTAGTGCCATTAATTTATTGAAGAAGAGCATTCTATTTCAAATAATGCTTGAAAAATATTGTGGTTCTTTTTAGTTGCCCATACATATAAAACTTTGCAGCTCCAGTTACTCCCAAAAAAGTTACCATTTTGTTCTTTAGAAATTTTTCAATAGTAATAGCATCAAGCTTTTCAGTTATTCCTACCAATTTTATTTTTGGTAGAGGATTCTTTATTTCCAATATATCGTAACTATTAGACATGTTATCGTTCATAATCTGTTTAATTTTACGACTGGAATCATCAGAGTTACCACTAACAAGAATGCCCCCTTTATTAATATGCTTAATTTTGGTGATTGGTATAGTAGGGTCTATTAACTTAGGCATGATTTTCTGTAATTCTTCCGCTCTAGTAATCTTATTCACTTGCATGTCGTTTTTAGGGTTGACTAGTATTGCCGTGTTGCTTCGTTGTGCCACTTGCGAATAAAAAAGTGGAGTCACATTTTGCATCTTAGATATTACTGCTGAAAAATGATCTTCAGCAACTTGGCAGAATTCCTTAATTTTGGATGTAGCTGCATTCTCTCAGAGGAGTGATTACCATCAAAATCTTTAATCAATAATTTACATTCAAGCTCATTAAGATATTTTTGAGATCTGTATTTTCAGTCTTAGATCTTTGCCATGCTTCTGCAGAAGATTTCTTTAGCTCATCAAACTTTCTATATATACATCGAACTGAATCCTTACGGTTAATAATTTCTCTTAGTAGTAATGGTATCTGTTTAAAATATGATCTGCATTTAGCACAATAAAAGTTGAGTATTCTGTTTTTTAGTATTACCACATGTAACTCACTAGTTTTTAAGCTAGAGCAAAATTCAGGGGCATGAAACTTTACTTGACGAAAATACGCGCACAAGTCTTTTTAAATTTATGGCGTAAAATTCTTACATATTAAAACTTAATTGAGAATGTCTAGTGCCAAATTTTCGGCACGTAACACATTATCGTATATACTATCTTCAACCATGTTTTTGTTAAGCATATAATATCATAGTCACATACGATAGAAAAGTTATATAATTAAATCATTTTACCACCGAGACCTAATATTTTACTAACAAATGTAAAATGTTGATGAATTAAACTTATGTAAGTTCTTGGAGTTAGAATTATTGCGCTGTAATTGCTATGTTAAAAAAATTGACAATTTCAGTAAACTTAGTTTCTGTTGGTACACAGTGCATTCATTATTCCAAACTGTATGATCTACACCAATATCAGCTTTATTTGGAAATAATCTATTATAATTAATGCAGTTAATACATCTGTCAATTGTGTGTTCGAGGACAGATGGTAATAGTTTTGCAAATCCCAATTTTATGGTTATAAGAACAACAATTAAGACATCTTCTAGGTTCAATGCCAACATAAACAGGGCAATTATCGAGTTCTACCATCAGAGTTTTCTTTTCTAGTGCCATTAATTTATTGAAGAAGAGCATTCTATTTCAAATAATGCTTGAAAAATATTGTGGTTCTTTTTAGTTGCCCATACATATAAAACTTTGCAGCTCCAGTTACTCCCAAAAAGTTACCATTTTGTTCTTTAGAAATTTTCAATAGTAATAGCATCAAGCTTTTCAGTTATTCCTACCAATTTTATTTTTGGTAGAGGATTCTTTATTTCCAATATATCGTAACTATTAGACATGTTATCGTTCATAATCTGTTTAATTTTACGACTGGAATCATCAGAGTTACCACTAACAAGAATGCCCCCTTTATTAATATGCTTAATTTTGGTGATTGGTATAGTAGGGTCTATTAACTTAGGCATGATTTTCTGTAATTCTTCCGCTCTAGTAATCTTATTCACTTGCATGTCGTTTTTAGGGTTGACTAGTATTGCCGTGTTGCTTCGTTGTGCCACTTGCGAATAAAAAAGTGGAGTCACATTTTGCATCTTAGATATTACTGCTGAAAAATGATCTTCAGCAACTTGGCAGAATTCCTTAATTTTGGATGTAGCTGCATTCTCTCAGAGGAGTGATTACCATCAAAATCTTTAATCAATAATTTACATTCAAGCTCATTAAGATATTTTTGAGATCTGTATTTTCAGTCTTAGATCTTTGCCATGCTTCTGCAGAAGATTTCTTTAGCTCATCAAACTTTCTATATATACATCGAACTGAATCCTTACGGTTAATAATTTCTCTTAGTAGTAATGGTATCTGTTTAAAATATGATCTGCATTTAGCACAATAAAAGTTGAGTATTCTGTTTTTTAGTATTACCACATGTAACTCACTAGTTTTTAAGCTAGAGCAAAATTCAGGGGCATGAAACTTTACTTGACAGCACTCACAAGTGACCACCTCATCAGCTTCACTAAAATGTAGTTTATAAGTAGGACATGAACGAGCCATATACTAGCCTATAGGAAATAATATGTTGTGGATTAATGAGACCAGTACTGCACAATGCAGTCACTAATGCAATAATCAGGAACAGTGAAGTGAAGTGATTTTATAAAGCATTTAGTTACTTAGCTCTCAAATTAATGATACTAGTATATTTATTTGTTTGAATAAGTGTTCTTGACCTCACTTAGATAGCATATAAAGTTATTGTAACTTATCACAATAGTGTTTCACACCTGTTGCATAGTTGTTACTCTCAGATGCAGTTAGTTAAATTCAGTAGTAATATAATTGTAGAATTGTTGCAATATAACAATAAAGAATTTTTAGATGCACAACTTGGTATAACTTTCACTTTAAATATTGGGATTAAAACCAGAAATTCTGATTTAAATACAGAGCCCATTAACCATGATGTTTACTTACCAACAATTATCAATTATACGTTATAGGTAATGGACTCCACTAAAACAGTTTCCATATAGAATAGAATTTGGACCTGCGGTTCTGTTTATGTAAACAAACAATACGTAGTAGGGGTTTAGCATGACCAATACGTAATATAAGGATGCATTGCTTTATATCACCTTAATCTTATTATCTAAGACCAAATGTAAACTTAAGCCTAGTTTACTTACTCATAAATCATTTGAATAATCTTGATTGTAATAAATGTGAAACTAACCACGGCCTTTGTATGGGTAGATGATACACTAGTATATTATACCTTTTTCCGGTCTGATTGACAAGTAACAATGTGGCTCCCAAGATACGTGGTTCTATTTATAATGTACTAATTAAGTATCTAATTAAATTTCTCATGGCTAGCTCTTTTCAACTTTAGTAGAATTAAAATAATTAAAAGAAAAATAACCATAATAATAAATAAGAACACTGGCACAATACAAATTAAAACAATTAAAACCACTTTCAACCCTCACTGTTACCTTTGCTGCATGAACGCTGTTACTACTCTATACAAGAATCTTTAGAGGACATTTTGAAGCCAGTTCTTAATAAGATACAAGTGTTTTTGTCTTATCTGCTAGTTTACTTTACATCTGTATTTTATTAGTATTTACTGGCATATGTTTGTTAATTTTATATACTAGTTATTTATTTTAATGTTTGTTGATGTATATCTTTACACTGCCATTTTTTCGTAGGTACAATTATACTATATATATATATATATATATATATATATATATATATATATATATATATGTTTGTTGATGTATATCTTTACACTGCCATTTTTCGTAGGTACAATTATACTATATATATATATATATATATATATATATATATATATATATATATATATATATATTGTACCTACGAAAAATGGCAGTGTAAAGATATACATCAACAAACATTAAAATAAATAACTAGTATATAAAATTAACAAACATATGCCAGTAAATACTAATAAAATACAGATGTAAAGTAAACTAGCAGATAAGACAAAAACACTTGTATCTTATTAAGAACTGGCTTCAAAATGTCCTCTAAAGATTCTTGTATAGAGTAGTAACAGCGTTCATGCAGCAAAGGTAACAGTGAGGGTTGAAAGTGGTTTTAATTGTATATATATATATATATATATATATATATATATATATCTAATAAAGAACTGCTCTTTGTGAGAACTTTAACAGACACTGAAGGTGAATCAATATGTATTGTTTTGTGAGATTATTTCATAAAAAAGGCAATTCCTTTAACAAATATATCAGCGGCAGCAAATGGGGTACCGGCCATGTTTGGGCACTATCATGGATCTATAAACCATTTAAAACAAAATGTACTCAGGGTGTTTGTAAAGTTGCTAAAAATCTGAATGATAGATTACATCAATCTTTTCAATTTGTCATTAACGCAGTAAACAAAATTCAAAACAACATATTGAACACTAAGTTATTTGTGCAGCTGTGCGAAGAAAATGATATACACTTTAATCTATAGCTAGCTCCTTTACACTGAAGATGCTGGCTGTGAAAAAATTTTTGACGAGATTTTTTCACTTTTTGAAGCAGTTTAAAAGTTTTTGCAGGATAGAAATTTTAATTTTTTAAGTGGAAACCAATATGGCTTGTTTAACAATATGTTCACTAAATTTAATGAGTTTAACTTGCAGTTACAAGGTGACTGTCTAAATATGATAAAAGTAAATTCCATCATTTCAGCTTTTTTTGTAAGAATTAAACTAATGAAGCAAACAAAATATTGGACGTCACGAATTTTCCCGGTTTCCCAATTTGTCACACACAAACTGCCGGGAGGATGACGTTTCAACCTACGTTCAACATTTAAATATGTTTCACACTGACTTTGAAACTAGGTTTGATGATGCTTTAACTATGGAGGTACCACATTGGATTATCGATCCAATGCTGACATAAGAAAGGGATATCATATTACAAGAGCTGATCGGAATAAGTACTAACAAAGAACTTAAGGTAAAGTTCAGAAAGGAATATCAACAATTTTGGCATCGGAGAGCCATACCTATTACTTATCCTGTATTATGGACCATCATGTTAAAGTTTTTGATAGTTTTCCATCTTCACGCCTCATGGAAAGGGGTTTCAGCACAGTTGCACAATCTTCTTACAAAAAAAAGAAACATTAGAAATCACCTAAGTAAATTGAAGTCAAATATTCAAAATTTGCTATTATGGCATCTCGAGACTCAACCCTTCCATTAAACGCATCGATTCTTTTGTGTGGTTATTTTATGTTATAATTTTACTGTATTTGCATTTTGTGTAATTTTAATTACTAACTGTATAAAATGTAACAAGCGTTTTTCTAACTTTTCACTTTGCAATTAAACCTATGAAAGCGAGTAGCACTGTGCGTACTGTCAAAAACACATTTGAAGTTGATGAATTCGTAATAATTCTATATTACGAATGCGAGGGGTCTACCCAAAACAAAAAAATTACCCGTGGTCTAAAAGACAGGCGTCGCCGTGGATCGATGTAGTAAGCGTAAGACTACGGATCCCAAGGTCCCGGGTTCAACTCCCGACACGGCCGACTGCTTGAAAAATGGCAGGTGAGCATTTTTCACAAAAATTACGTCCTCGTTCGGATGAGAGGTTAAATGGAGGTCCCGTGTGTGAGTGTTGTCACGCACGTTAAAGATCCCTACCTTGCCTGGAACGACAAGAGTTCGGCAAAATTCTAAATTTTCGGGCAACAAAAAACTCGCCTCCTGGCCAATGTAGTACCTTCGGGTGGAGCAATGGAAATGTAAATAAACGGGTCTAAAAGACAAAAAAGTTTGGGGAGCTCTGGACTAAACAACAAATAAATATAAGTACTACATTGTTATTAACCATACATTTATTTATTATCAACAACTGTGATTGAATAGCTTAATTTTAATTTAAAAAATACTTAACTAAAAATAACAACATTACTATTACTACATATTATATTTTATTTGCATTCAGAATGTAGAATTCTCTATTAATAATGTGGTATGCGGTTAGCAACTTCATAGGGATCAGCTTTCTCGCAACTTAGGATTGAAATAACTGGGCGAAATCCTGAACATACAACCAGAATTCGTGTTGCACATCTTTCCATAAGTAAATTCCACTTTAGTATGGATTTTTCTTCATCACTGAGTGCAAGAAATTCTTGTACCTAAAGTAATATCTATAAGTGCAACTTTTAACTAAGTAAGATTTGGAAAAACTATAAGGTTTCTTATTTGCACATTTAAAGAATATAAAGTTATAAATTCTGAACGCTCAAAAGCACTGCGCAACAATCTCAAAATAACTTGTTCAACATGCATACAAAAGGATAAATAGAACCATACATGGCTTAAAATTTTCAAAATGCATAATACATTATGATTCAGGAACAAGTATTTTCTTATCTTAACAGTTTGTCTACTGGAATTCTACTTATCTAATATTCATCATCATTAGGTCCTCAGTCCTGGAACTGGTTAGACGCGTACCCTCACAGATTCCTATTCTGAACTAACCTACACATTTCCCTGAAATTTGCACTATCTGATCTAAGTCTACATCTACCTCCTTTTTCCTATCTCTGCTTGTAATATATCCCATACTATTCCCCAAAAATGCCTTAGAATGTATTCTATCCTTTTATTTCTCTATTTTTTTTCTACAGATATCTATATTCCCCAACTATTTCCATAACCTATTTGTTATTAACTTTATCTGTCCATGCTATCATCCTCCTACATATGAAGCACAACATTCCAAAAGGCTGCTACCGTTTTTCTGTCTGTTTTTCCTATTGCCCATATCTTTTAGGCATACTGTGCTGTGCTCCACACATATGCTTTCAACAATTTTCTTCTTGTTTTTATGTTTGTTGTCTTTGATCATGGCGCTGTTCTTTCTTGATAGATGCAGTTTGGTCTCCTCTATAATGTTACAATTATATACCCTATTTCTCCGACATTCAGTGGTTATGAAGAGGGACAAGCAGCCTGTGGCTGCCAAGTTCCCCCGACAGTTGAACATTTGCCGATTTAATATTTTTCCAATATATCTTTTCACACAGTCAACATTAGTTGCAGATATTTTACAACCAACACCTGTAGTTGTTTATAATAATCATCAGATTTATCTGTGCTTATTTTTTCGTCACTAGCTTTCCGTCTAAATACTGGTTGGACACGAACCTCCACTTATTTATATTCTGAGCTAGCCTACACAGTTCCCTGAAATTACCACACAGCCTATATACAGCTCGGTTCCCCTTCTATTGTTTTCTAATTATATGTCCTATTTCACCGAGAATCAGTGGTATGTGAAGGAGGTTAAGTAGCCTGTGGCTGCCAAGATCCCCCATCACTTACACATTTGCCAAATTAATAGTTTTCCAGTAAATCCTTTCACACAATCAACATTAATCGAGAATATTGCCCAACTAATTTTTATTTATAATATTTTATAATATTATATTATATTATATTAATATTATATTATATTATTTTATAATATAATATTTTATAATAGTTTTTTTGACATTAGTTTATCCATCTTAGGACTGGTTGGCTGCGTACCTCCATTGATTTCTATTCTGAGCTAGCCTACACAATTCCCTGAAATTCCTACAGCCTACATCTTTTGTTATCTGTGTGCAGTAGTCTAACCTAGGTCTGCCTCTACTTCTCTTTTTCCTATCTCCGCTTCTAATATATTCCGCACTATTCCCTCATGCAATATAGTATCATCCTATCTCTCCTATTTTTTACTGTTTTCCACATATTTCTTTCTTCCCCTTCCATTTTTAGTACCTCTTTGTTCTTAACTTTGTCTGTCCATGATATCTTCATCACACGTCTGTAGCACCACATTTCAAAGGCTTCCACCTTTTTCTTGTCCGCTTCTACTACTGTCCAGGCTTCACAGCCCTACAGTGCTGTGCTCCACACATATATTTTAAGCAACCTTTTCCTTGTTTCTATGTTTGTTGTCTTTGAACACAGTAGTTGCTTTTTCTTGTTAAATATAGCACGACCTTGTGCTAATCATTGTTTTATATCTTTTATACTTTTCCCATCCTACATTATTTGGCTTCCTAGGTAGCAGAAATCCTTAACCTCTTGTAAGTTCATGTCACATATTTGTATTCTTGTTTTTGATTTATTTCCCCCTCCTTTGCATACTAGTACTTTAGTTTTATTTTTGTTAATTTTCATTCCGTATCTAATATTACTAAAAGTTTAACATACAACCTTACTAGTGTTGTTATACAATGCCTACCATACGTGAGAACACATCTGCAAACAGATCGGAAGCTGATGATATCTGACAAGTTTATTCCCACGAGAAGGAGATAGTGTCTTTGTCAGATGCGAAGTCGAGTTACGGTGTTTTAACATGTAGTAGCACACATCTCAATTGTTAATTTGACCCACTTATTATTATTGTATCAGCCTCTCTATAAAGCTATTTGGTAGTTTGGTTTTATTATCGTGTAAAATAAATAATCAGACGTTGAGCCTGCATATTTTTATAAGAAAGCACATGGAAGTTAAGGTTTTGTATATGGGATCAAACTAAGCTCTTTCAATAACGTATTATAAAGTATAATAAAATTCTAGTTACACGCTGTTGTTATTTACATAAAAATATATAAGAATTTAATTTTCATATTGCCCATATAATTCTCTTGATTGCAGTTGGGTCCATACACAACTACCATGCAAAACAGAAAAATTTAGTTATGATTGGGGAGGTTCAAAATTATCTAGGTGGTCACGAATTGGCATCCATTATGTTCCCCACCATATTGCTAATTACTTACCATGCTCCACAAGCAAAAACGCCTTTTTATTTATACAATTTAAATGGAAATATAGTTCTAAATAAATTATTATAGACTGATAACTAAATGAGAAGAGGTCACCATTTCAATTATTTTGAAGGAAAAGCCACATCTGATTTACCTTCTAGCAAGCTCTTAACTTCATTCTTGCCATCATTTTAGTATTTGATGGTACAATGATCTCTTCGACATATATTATAATGTCATTTGTTACAGTTTCAGTATGCTCTACCTGGTAAGTATATAAATTCATTTATTGATTCAATATCTACCATGTCTGGTGCATAATTGGTGGTAATATTATTACTAGCTTCCCTGTTGTCATATATTCCAGATAACCCTTAAATGTACAATAACACCTAACTGAATATTTGCATTCATAAAAATCGAAATCTCACCAATGACACCAATAATTTCATCTTTCAAAGCAGGAATCGATTGTGGATTGTTTTTATAAACTTGACTTTTCACATAACCCCAAAGAAAATAGTCTAATGGAGTCAAATCACATGATCTTGGAGGCCAATCAACATCACCGTTTCTTGAGATTACACGTCCAAGAAATTTTTCTCTCAATAAAGCAATTGTTTCTTGCGCAGAGTGAGATGTAGCGCCATCCTGTTGAAACCAAATATTCTCTAGATCAATATTCGTTAATTCAGGCCACAAAAATTCGGTTATCATCTGACGATATCGATCACCATTGACAGTTACAGCTTCACCAGCAGCATTTTCAAAGAAGTAAGGTCCAATTACACCACCTGACGATAATGCACACCAAACAGTAACTCGTTTAGAATGCATAGGTTCCTCATGAATAATTCGTAGATTTTCCTCACCCCAGATATGACAATTTTGTTTATAGCCACCAAGTTCAAAATGTGCCTCGTCGGAAAACATAATTTTTTGAGAAAAATCAGCCTGTTGTTCCTTGAGGAAATTGACAAATGAACGACGTTTTAAATGATCTAATGGCTTTAGTGCCTGTGTTATTTGAACCTTATATGCCTTCAGAGCTAAATCCTTGTGCAAAATACGCCACGTTGTTGATCCACTAAGTACAACTTGTTGTGAATGTTGTCTAATGGACATTTTAGGATCCTCAGCAACATTATCACGAACCAAATCAATATTTTCTTGTGAACGACCGCTACGACTGTATTTTTCATTTTTTTAATCTTTTAATCTTCGGTTATCTCATGAAATTTTTTAATAATTCGACCAATAGTGCTTTCAGCTGGACGATTACGTAAACCATAAAATTCACGTAGTTTTCTAAAAACACTTTTAACAAAACGCTGATTTTCATAAAATAATTCAACAATTTGAACGCGTTGTTGTATCGTGTACGAAGCCATTTTCATAAATGTCATACATCACACTTCTTAAATGTCAAAATACTCAGACGAATCCAGTGCGTCATCTATATTTTACTTATTCTTAAAAAAACCTGCGCAATTTGAAACACCCGTTATAAACCATTACATTTTCTTAGTATCACACACTAACACAGTCGATAAAAACAATTACTTTATTACAGATATTAATAATTAAACCACTTAAGTATGCCCGATTATACGGGAACCACTGAATGATTCATAAACAAATGAGGAATTCTAAGCGGTTTCTTAAAAGAAGACCGCAATTTTACACTTTACCAATGTTACAGCTTTCTTGTTAAGAACTTTATAGTTATGGCGTTTTTGCTTCCTGAAACGATTATGTAGCTAAGTTGCCGAGGCGAGTCCGTGGTGTAGTTAGTATGTATGTGACTACTACGCCCAAGGTCCCGAGTTCGAATCCCGACAAGGTCCACTTGAAAAATGTTAGGCGAGCATTTTTCACAAAAATACGCCCTCGTTCAGATGAGAGGTAAAATGGAGGTCCCGTGTGTGAGTGTTGTCACGCACGTTAAAGATTCCTACCTTGCTTGGAACAGCAAGGGTTTGGCAAAATTCAAAATTTTCCAGGTAAAAAACTCGCTTCCTGGCCAATGTAGTACCTTCGGGTGGAGCATTGAAAAATCACATGTAGAGCTAAGTTGCCGTTTATTTTTTTTTGCTATTAAAAAGTACTTTAAGGCTTCTTGGCAAGCAGAGAGGTAAATAATATTATTGCCAACATATATCTATAAGAAACCAAAAATAAGAAAAAATTAATGTATGGCTTTTTTGCTACTGACGGCAGTGTTCCCCACTATAAATCATAGGTGCCATAATACGCTACTGCGGATGACAAATAAAAAATTCTCTTTAAACATAGTGTAGATGGATGAGATAATCTTTAACAATATAACTAAAAATAATGACAAAAACAAACCCATACTGCTATACCTACCGTGCAATTTAAAATGCTTTCTGCAATACGACCATTCAGACGACAATTAAGAAGAGAACCGGTCTGATCAGACAACATAATACGTAAATCAAAACTTACAATAGGATCAGCAGTTTGAAGACCAGATGCGGCTGAACATTCTATATTATTGCAAGTAGTAGTTGGAGACAAAAATAGAGTATCACATAAAGAGCTAAAACTTTTGGTTAATCATGATGCTATTGATTTTATTATACCTACCATTTCATAGAAACTTTCCGAGAAAGTCCATCTAAATCTAGCTGAGTAACAACCACATATAATAGGGCAGTAAACTGTTGCTCTTCAATACTTATGTTTGAAACGTTTGTTATCGTTTCTGCTTTATCTAAAACCTGTTGCACGTTCATTACATTCTGAATCGTATTAGCTAGAAAACGATAGTCAATGTGTCAAATGCAATATGCAGTTTTAAAAACTTACGGTCTGGTGCAGAAATTGCCATTTGATCTATAATAGCTGATGGTTGTAAGGGAGTTTCCTTTGCATATTGCCTAAGATTTTCTGCTTCCACTGACAAAGGATCTCTTGTAACCACTGTTCGAGAAGTTAAAATAGCAACCATGGATCGAGCAAATGTTGACCACTGGCAGCGTACATCAGTTAAAAATAAAATGGTTTCACACACTTTCCATGTTCCAGCTCTTAAACAAAATAACACACAAATGCAGTAATGAAACATACAAATAATATCATTGGTTTTTAAATAAAAATTTGTTTGTAATAATAGTTATTTATTATACAAGAGAAAAAAGTACTAGATTTTAGCTCGAGGTGTTTGTCTCCGATGCGAAGCTGGGGGAGACAAAATACCAAGAGTTAAAATCTTACTTTTTTACCTGTGTATAATACACTATTTTTTTTGTGGCAGGCAAAATGATGATTTAATATTGAAAAAAATATTACAATATATTAAAGTCAAAAAATCAATCGATGTCAAATTTGAAGTTTCAAACAAGTAGGCTGTGGTACTTATAGGGACAGTTAGACTTGCATTGCTAAGGAAACCTTTAAAGTAATCAAATATCTGTCAATTTAATTCTGCGAGTGGTTTCAAAAATTATTTACTTAAGTTGTTTATATCGGTTGTTTTGAATATTCAGAAATCAGAAATGGACAGTTTTGCTCTTCACGTCCACACAGGTGTTGCGATTAGGCGACGAAGTTATGATATGATACTATGTTACACCCAAATGTTACAAATGTGGTCCCGGCTTTACATTAAATATCTTCATGTTCTTACTTATTTGCAAAAAGGTACTTATTTTTTTCCCGGGGAAAAAAGTAAATTCATAAAAAAGTGACATTTTACCTGTCAAGAAACATTAAATGTCAAATTTTTTTTCCCATCACAGAAAAAATAATATTTTTATAGTACACTATTCTCAAAAACATTATTGTTTTCAGACAATTAAGTTTAATGTATATCCATCCTCAACATCAATTTTGTATGGATTCGTTACAATTATAAATACACACGTTATTGAAGGCTAATAGTTAAAGAGTATCTCCTCATATTAAAATATGCAGAAAAGTTTACATAAATGCATCAGAGATGGCAATTTTCAAATTAATACAGCTTCTATAAATATCTCTAAAATAGCTTATTAAAATAATTTGTTTCGCTTATTTTAGCATTCAGTGACATATTTTCTTCTTCAGCAGTGAAAACAGAAATATTTCATTACATTTTATTGCTAGATTAATACTACTTTTACCTGCTCCATTTATATTTCCAAAATGATGTCGCGCATTGTTTAGAGAATATTAACAAAACACAATTCAGGCATTTATACACTGGTACTATTAGAATAAATTAACTTCTCTATTTCTTTGTAAAACTTGTGCTATTCTTACTGATACTTATATATCCATGTAACACATTTATGCTTCAGAAATAGCTTTCATGGCGCTTTCTATGAATGTATAAAATTAAAACCGACATTAGATTTTTGTGTTAATAAATAAAAGTTTATTATACATAAATTAAATAAATACAAAAATTAAAAAATATATCGAAATTTAGAAAATACATGAAAATATACATATACAATAAATACATGTTTAAAATATGAATGTGAATGTTACTTTCGTATTTTAAATACGTATTTATTGTATATTTTACATTATTTTAATGTGTTGTCTAAATTTTAATATTTTTAAATTATTTTAATGTTTTATGCTTTGTTCATATATTTAACTCACCGACAATAATTTTAATTGTTGAAACTGCTCTGGATTATTGATTTAGTGATCATCATTTCTTGTATGTTACACGCACACTATTTATTTTAATTATTGCACGCATACTTGGCTTCAAATCATATTTAAATATTAATCTTTTCTTGGGTTTAAATCAAATTACTAATACATTTTTAAATTTAACATCATGTTCCTTTGAAAGCAGATTCATCAAGACAATCGCCACTTGTGAATGCTCAATTTAAACCACAAGCAGCCTGTGAATGAGAAAAGAACGTTACATCCGCCTCTTACATAATATTAATTATAAACACATTGAAAAAACAAACTTTATATTTAATGCAAGTGTGACTTTTTTTTAGAAAGCAACCTTGTTGCAAGTATCCTGAGAGTTTAGGTACCGAATTTGAGTTCGAATATGTAGTTTCCATAGAGTGGTGAGAACTTTGCATACAAGTATATGGTTTTTAGATAGACAAAATAATTGAATTATACTACTGGTAGTATATACCGTAGGATCTTTATCTTAGCATGATGATGTCACTCCCTCTTTTATTGTATCAATTATTAAAAACTGCAGCAAACACTATAACATAGAAACAATAAAACTTTTGAAAAAGACAGTAAAATGTCTGTAATATCATTACGTATGCAACACCCTGCTGGTTTTATTCGGAGTGTATTACTTATTCAATAACAGTTTAATCGATATGGTGTCAACAGCCTAAAATATAATGCATTAAAATTGTGTTAAGAAGCAAATTAATCTTACTGCTGTAGTTGACTCCAGTGGATCAGTTGATGTGCATGTGATTACTGAACTCAAGGTCCCAGATTCGAATCCCGATAACATCCGCTTGAAAAATGTTAGGCGAGCATTTTTCACAAAAATAAGCCCTCGTTAGGATGAGAGGTAAACTGTAGGTCCCGCACGTGAATGTTGACATGCACGTCAAAGATCCCTACTTTGTTTGGAATAGCAAGGGTTTGACAAAATTCAAAATTTCTAGGTAAAAAATACTCATTTCCTAGGCAAAATGTAATACCTTCGGGTGGAGCATTGGAAAATTAAATGTAGTGTAGTTGAATCTGTTTATGTTAGTGTGTATTTGTGTAGCCCAGTGCCAAAGTATGAAGCCACTGGTACTCCTTGATATCTTTAAATATAAAAGCATGCGCAAAAGTTTTATTCATCCTATTCAAGAAAGGTTGACTTTAAAAAACAGAAAAAGTCAGAATAGTTGTTATCTCACTTATAGTCAAATATAGCATAAGAATTAACAAACAATATTTATAAATCCTACAACAGCTCGCCACCAATAATTTTAAACGCCTTATCTACTGACATTCATTATGCATTATTGTAAAACTACTTACTAAAAAAATGTCTAGTCTTTAAACCTTCCTACCCTAATTAACGATTTCAATGTACTTTAAATATTAAGATCAACAAATAAAATTACATACTAAGTAGCAATTTCTTACTCAACTATTAAATCTGAATCCCATATAGAAATTTTCAATGCAGGATTGGTACGATCAAAGAGAACAACATCTCGTACCTGTTGCTCTATTCCATTCCTAGTAGTAATTTTGCGTGATTTTCCAACTGTACGGACAGCTCCAAGAATGTCAATACCTAAACAAATAAATTAATTAGATGAGTGTAATAAATATTTAAATCATTCGTTAATGTCAGTTACAAGTATTTTCCCAAATATGAAATTAGGATTTTTGGGTTAGGCACAGGATGCAAAATAATCAGCAATAGTAATAATTAAATCCGACATATTTTCAGGTAATTAGATCCAATAGTAATTTTCACCGACAAACGACTTATCGAACACGTTTAACATAGAAATCAAAACATACTATTCATATCACTAAACATATCAATATTGGAAGTTTAAACAAACACTTTGCTCAGTACAGAAAAGAGATACATTGTTACCACAGTTCAGAGTTCATGCACACCACATAAATGAAGTATAAGAGCTTGTAGCAACTTTATTAAAAACATTCATTCAGTAATTCGATACATGTCGATTTACGCAATCGACAATGTAATAATTTATTCATAATTTCGCATCAACCAAGTAAAAGTAACATTGATTAGGGCGTTAAATGCAGAGTTTGCATATGAAATAGTTTGAAATGCGGAAGTTATAAAAGGCAGTTATTTGATTTTGTAATATACAATGAAGACGGAAAATTCTTCGATACAACGCTACTTTAAATCAATTAATTAGAAGGAAGATGCACTTTTGGTAACTGATGTTCTAAATGGAGATTTAAGCAAATATGCATGATTTTATAAACTGGGATTTAAACGTCAGAGGTTATTTAATATTGTTAATTACAAATTGGATAAGCGCTTTTTGGATTTTGCAAATATTACTTTTAGAATCTATTGTTTGTAACTGATATTTGAGTATTTGTCATTTTAATTTAAAGTAAATAAATCTTAATCATATAATATTTTGTAAGAATATTTACCAGAAAATTGGTGGTTAGGGTTCGAAACACTGACTTTTAAATAAACTATCTGTCAAAGTATTTTGGCCAAACAACCTTACAAGCGTGGGAATAAAAACCAAGTAAAGTATCTACAAGAGAAGAGATTTGAGTTCTGTAGATTTTAACCTAGATAAGGGGAGCAACATTTTGATAATTAAGTAAATAGGTACCTGTTAGGAATAATTTTATGCTTGAAAGAAACTGTACTGTAAATGTCCTATATTCTTTTGCATGAGAGAACAAATTTTTGGACTGTATAGATGCTTTTAGTTATTGCTGTTTGATTTCATTTTGTAAATTCCATTACTTCCGTTGAGCTACCCAGGCAAAGAAAAGTTAGAAAGATAAGTAAGTCATTACAAATTTTACTATTTGCTATACCTGTATCATGCACTATTTTAGCTGCGCTCCAACGTGAGACATCACAGCACTCTTTTAGCGACGCGCAACGTAAATCAAAGTATGTATGTGCGTGCATGTGTGCTTGCAAGCGTGCGGTCGCGTGCTTGCTTATGTAGGTGTGTGCACATACATGGGTACATACGTGAGTGCGTGTATGCACGCGTGTGTGCATGCGTGCGGGTTTAGACTATTTTAGAAGCATTTTACAATAGGAATGAAAGCAATTCATTAAATATTAGGCAAAACATAAAATTTGCATCCAATATATTCAAATTTGTACAGAATAGCAAAAACAAATTCTAATTTTTCAACGAAGAGGTGAAGGCCAAGTTAATAGTTATTTACATATTAACAGTACAAAATGTGTAACACATTCTCTCATCTCATCTTATCAGATTAGTTTTATATTAGAGTATTCTTACCTAGTCGTTCATATTATGTACATTTGAACATCGAAAGCTTTTCCGTTTGTGCTCCAAAAGTTGAATATTTTTAATTTTTAGTTCTTTATTATGTTGACCATCAACAACCCTAATGATGTGTGGTTGTTTGTATTATTTTATTAATATTTATGCATTAACAATTAAGTAAGTAATGTATGATATTGTGATGTGGCTCTATTGATTGGTATTTCTTACTTTTACAATCTTGATAAAAGCAAAACCTTTGCCAAAATGTCGATTCATAATGAAATGCATGCTAAATATTATTTAGTTTATTATTTCGGATTAAAATATCCCAATTGTACTTAACCGTTTTATTACTTAAAATTTTGTATACTAGACTAGTCCGTTCGAAGGCAAGTTGATTCAGATGAAATAATAACAGACTTTTATGCAAATTCCAAATTATCATTTCAAATAGAGCTAGTAATTGAAAGATGGAAAATATAGGGTCCCTGATATCTTAGGATTTCGCGGCCCATATGTTTTCCAATTACTGCAGCTTTGTATTCGTCTGAATCAATATGAATTTCTGAAGTCGAATGGCAATCTACTTACATTTATTGAGAAGTGTTGTAGAAAAAAGCAACATGGCCACTCCTATTTTATTACCAAAAATTTGGATTATTGTAGAATTTCATGCTCATAACTAGCATGCTTTTATTTAATTAGTCACTCGAAACTTATATTAATCGCAATATATATCATGTCTATAACTCAAGTTTTGTTCTAAAAGAAAGATATACATTAATAAATATTTGCGAGGAAATTGTAAATCCTTAAATACACAAAGATTGTATTGGTGTTTTAACTCCGTTAAATTTAACTTGGGAAGGCACAGGTTCAACATATTTTAGAATGGCAATTGTCAAAATAAAGATACACACATTTGCATATTTAGATCAACAATTGTTATGGACGGATTTGATACAACGAATTTAATTTTGAGGAGAAAAAGCCTGTAACAAGAATTAAAGGTTTAATCTCGACTAGCTCGCGTAGGTCGTGGGTTTTCTTTACAATGGGGATTACTGCAAATAATGTGTTAAATTACAAGGGCTAAAGTGCATACCACCGTTACTTTAATGTACCAATTCTGATTTAAATATCTTACCTGTAATCCTGCATTCTCTGGTCTTCTTTCATAGGGTGCCAGACCGTTGATCAGGGACTGGTATCGAAGGACGATCACCTCAATACTAGTTATCAATATTTATCACTTTTCTACTCACATCGAACTATGAACACTGCTAAATAATTACTGAAATACCTTTACGGAAGTTAATCTCCAAAAATATTATGTATCCGCGTTCAATCTTTCAAAAAAACTTTGTCCATAAATTAACTAACCAATTAGTCTTAATGCAAAATTATACCTGAAACGATAGTTTCGATCGAACAAGTTCCCTTCACAATGAAATAATTTAAATTTTCAATATTCTACCACAAATTGTACTTAATGACAAGTCCGTTGAACAACTTAACAAGCTACTTTATTTTTACAATTAATAAAATTAACGACAGTCACATAACAATAATGATATCTACATTAGCAGATGTACCCTACTGATAGTGCACTAAAAAATCCTAACAATAATTTCTATCTAACTATTAAACTACATTGGTACGTACTAATTCTACTTCTTCAATCAAGCGTAAAGTCAGCAATATAATCAGGAAAGCAAAAAAAAAGGTTCATTGACTTACAGTTGTGTATTCCTTCGCGTATCCTAAACGGCAATTTCAGGAGAGCTGATGTTGCAATCTGCTTTGCAAACACGCACGTGTGCCTCTTATGCAATGTCCAAAGTTATTGGTAGTGATACCTCACTCACTAATACATCAAGTACTGGTTTATTGTTAAATCCGCGAAAGTCCCTCAGGAAGTTTTCTGCGCTGAATGTAGACAACGTTTGTCTAATTACATAATTGTCAAAAACCCAGTAACTTTCTTGCACCACCACCAAAATTTAAACTTGCATGTCTATTCAACTCTGTCGGAATCTGACTCTAAAATTCGCTTTCTGTTCCTAAAAATTATTTCTTATAGTAACTTTCATTCACGCATCTTCTTTTTATGATGTTACTATGACATGGAACGTTCGTGAATGAAAAACAACATTCTTTTGGAAAAATACGTCCTCTCGGGTGTAGTTCTTAGAACTGAAGGCGGCTCCGTAGCGTAGTGGTATGTGTGTGACTACTACGCCCAAGGTCCCGGGTTCAAATCCCGACACGGTCCGCTTGAAAAATGTTAGGCGAGCATTTTTCACAAAAATACACCCTCGTTCGGATGAGAGGTAAAATGGAGGTCCCGTGTGTGAGTGTTGTCACGCACGTTAAAGATCCCTACCTTGCTTGGAACAGCAAGGGTTCGGCAAAATTCCAAATTTTCCAGGTAAAAAAAAACTCGCTTCCTGGCCAATGTAGTACCTTCGGGTGGAGCATTGGAAAATCACATGTAATGTAGTTCTTAGAACTGCATTTTTGAAGAGATAACTTGTTATGATTAAAGTGGCTATTTTAAATTCCTTTCCCCATTGGTGTTTTACAGACAGAATGTTGGTATTTTCTTTGAATTCTTAAGCTGTCTCATAATGAGAAACGGATTTGAGTGACAGTTTCGTTAAGTTTGATAAAGAATCTACAGCTAGATAATAACTGATTTTACTAATCTAAAATTGAAAACGTGAACCATTAATTTTTATCTATGTTAGTGCTGGACGCTGAATGGTAAAATTTGAAATGACCAATACGACAGGAAACTATTTTAATTATTTTCAGTAGGGCATTCATCTCCTTCGGTGACTAAGAGAGATTAGTATCTGCTTCTTCAACCCTTCTCAACAATACATTGACTGAGTAATAACGGTACTTTAACTGTTTGACGATTCTCGTTCGCTTCAAAATAGGAACTAAATTATACGGCGGTTGGTTGGTTGAGAATTTATTTAATAAAATGTACGGTTGCTTTAACTTACGTTATCGTGATTATTTACAATAATGTTACACAATTAATAAAGAAAAAGCTGCTAATCTTAATTGAAACGCAGTATCTCGTGTAACGTAAGTTAGGCTAATGTATTATAGTTCTTCAGGTTTATTTTTGTTTTTATAAGTATCACCCATTTAAAATGGATAAAAGTAATTACGAATATGAATATGACTTCCTAAACAATTTTCACACAAATACCGTTAGCTCTAAATGACACCTGAAGTATAATATAGATTTTAAAACAATTGCATTAACAAATAAAATAATATCCCAAGATATATTTTTACTCTAAGAATTTCTCTAGATTACAATACAATAGTTTTGAATATATATTAGGGTATCAAAAAATGTACATTGATGTTGTGCTGATATTATGATTAGTTATTTAATTGCTGTCGCTTCATGTTGAGTAACACTATCACAATCGATATGTATTATTAACTTATCAACAGTCACATCTAGTGATTTTTCACCTAGATACGTACCATTCACTTATAAGCGTTTCAGTATGTTGAATAAATTTTTGCCATAAATCTTGGGGACACTTCCGTAGACTTCACCCAACACATCAAATACCTCGTGTTGGCCATCACCATATCTTTCGATACGCTAATGCTAATAACCTTTTCCATGTGCCCAATTCATTTCTATTATATTAAATTGACAATAATATGGTGTAGGGGCATAGAACTTCATGGCTATAGTTTCTTACAAGCCACAGCCATGAAGTTCTACACGTTAACCACCTAATCATGGAAAACTTCATTTTTAGTTGAAGTATAGATCGCTGCTCTATTTGTTGCTTCATGACGTTTTATATTTAGTGCAAAATGACAATTTCTGATTATGTTATCTTTGTTAGAACCACGAGTTTGTCAAAGTCTTATTCATTTCATTTATGTGGTGCGTATGAACTCCGAACTGCAGAAACAGTGTATCTATTTCCTGTACTGAGCAAAAATGCCCGTTTAAATCTTTAATAATTATATGTAAAGTGATATGGATGGTATATGTTTTGATTTTCATATAAAACGTGTTCAATATGTCATTTGCCATTTGGTTTAATGACTACAATACAAGTCGAATTTAATCAGTACTTCCGCTAAGTAATTATTTTGAATCCTTAGCCTAAACAATAAACATTATTTTCATTTTTGGGATAACTTTCAAACTAGTATCATATATAAAACCCAAACATGAAATAGAAACGTGACCGTATAAGTATATGCTTCAGGTAGTAAACATAAATACACCTATGTTTACATATACACATTCATGCACCTGCAACGCGTGCACACACACACACACACACAAACTTTTTTTTAACAATCATCTATTAGGCTTCCTTAGTTGTTTAAAATATCAACACAAATTAAGAATAATTATATTTTTTTAGCAATCAAAAACATATTGCAATAACAGTCAGAAAAGCGATATAATCACACTCTTCTAGATAACCACTGCTTAATAAAAACTTCATACTGTACTAATTTTTATCAGTGCAGGTGCAATTTAATAAAGAAGTATTCAGTAATTGGAATTGTTTATATACATACCTTCAATTTTTTCTTTGGCATTGTGTATATCAGCTAAAGTAATTGCACCAGCAATAGGCTTTGTTGGTAAATTTAATAAAGTCTTATATGCTAAACTATTTCCTTCGTGATTAAAAATTCTGGCTTCTGAGCCTTCGTTTATCACTAATGCATAAGGAGATGTTACCCTTGGTCGAAATTGTTCTCCATAATCATTGATTTTGCGAATTTCAATATTAGGTCGTAAAATGTCAACTAAAAAAAAATATGCAATAACATACTTATATGTTTTAAATAATGATTATATTGTACACTATTACACAAAACAATTTTTAATATTCATATATTTTTAACAAGTTCTGATCACCACATAATATAATAATCTACTTTCTTCTGTATCTGTTACATGCCAAATTGGTCATGTATCATGTTTTACGGTAAGAGATACTTTGTAGGTTAATTGCCGCGTATTTTTGAAATGTTACGCTAACTTCCGCCGTTGGTAATGGTTGAGTATGCGCAGAAGGGATGCAGGAGTGCGCGAGTCAAGGAAGCGACCTTAAGCAACGAGCCAGTGACGAATCAACAAGTGTTGAAGGTGTGGTGAGTTTCTAAAAAGGAAGGTATGTAGTTTCCTTTTATGTTCCCTTAACCTATCATTCCTCTACATATTTCATTTCAAACCCCTACGAGATGCAATAAGAAGTTCAGCAACGAATAATAATTTGATGTTCAACCTGGCATAATCACAACCCTACCACGTGGTGAACCCTGAGATGAAATTCCGAGATATACATATCACGTAAGTAATTTGAACATTACCTAGAATGTGCATGTAAATTGACATAGACATTGTGATTGCATCATCCGGTAAAAATATGGTCTGTAAATGTTATAACAATGGCGTTGGAGCCATGCCTAAAGTGTAATAATAGCACGTAAAATGCAACAACGATGCTAAAACGGTAACATATAAAATAACCATTGCATATAGATGGATCTTAGTGACATGTAACTCAAGAAATCAAAGAATATAAAACATTTCTTAAAATACTCTATATGATCACAAAATTTCAATAGAAACGTTCAACTCCATAATTTTTCAAATTGTGTAAAATAAGCTCAAACTAAGAATTTCTGACAATAAACCAATAGGCCAATTTTATTGTTGAAAACCAAAAAATGTTCTGTGTATGATTGCATTGAACATTTTATATAAAATTTAATTCTATAACCTATTACATATTAAAGTTTGATATAAAAGACATTATTTTTAAATGTTTGGTAAATCTGTGATTTATGGACAGCACATTTTAATATGTAGTTACTCTGTTACATAAACACGGTTAATAAAAATTAAAGGCTTTAATCATTTGATTTAAATAAACCCATCATACAATAATAATTCATTTATATTTATTTATGAAAATAAAAAGGGTTATCGCTAATTTCTGTAAAAACTAAAATGTATTCCTATAAATGCAAGGAGTAAACAAATGAACAAGTTAATGATATTGTATTAAAGTGTCACTAAAGTTTTAATATATGTGTGTGATGTATGTATGTAGATAAATATCTGCATGTATATATGTGTGTGCAAATAGTTGGGTGAGTGTGTATGTGTGTGATTGCATGAAATTATGTGTGTGGATGTATGATGAGACATATAGAAAATTAATTATAGACATAATCTGAGAATATTGGCAGACTTTCAATGGCTGAAATGTTATTATTGTACATAGTTAAAATTTTTATTAATGGAAATATTCTTCTCAACTCAGTTTGAAATATTTTATCAAGAATTCTTTTTTACTCCAACCAAATAAAGCCAACCTGTTATTGCCCTCATTTTTTCGATACATGTGTCTAAACAATCCTTTTACGAACATATCTTCTTTCATTTTTCTTAGGTAAAGGTTTGTGTATGTAACGAATTTTTTTTATGCATTCTTGTGGGAAAAAAAGATCCCAACATTCTAATGGAGATTTTGCGTTACGTACAATCTTAGGAAGATATAATACTATATTGTTTTCTAGCATGACCAGAACCTACAAGCATGCATTTTAACCATGATGTTAGTCTATTTTTACCGAGAAATAGTGGAAATGTAAAGGAAGAATAACATCTGATACATCAGTACTTTCTTATTGTTCCAAATCGGTATTGTGGTAAGTACGCTCATTCTATGCACCGCTCTCTGGATCGTCAGCTTTATCATTTTCATTCAAAGCAGTTAGTTTGCTCTATTGAGGCTCTACGAAATGTTTATTGTTATTATTGCAATTTACCATTATAATTCTCTTGTTCTAATTTTAAAACTAGCTCTACCATTCTGCTTCCACAACTCATATTTGTTAATTTCTAAGAAATGCATCACAAACAAGACGAAAAAAAATAATAACAGAAATATCACTAACTTTTCAGAGATTTAGCCAAGGGTCACAAATCACAAATGATAAATGCCATAACTAATCATCTTATTCACTAAAACTAATCAAATATTTAACATAATACGCTACAAAGCAATCAATTCAAAATAGTAACACTTTACAAATAAATGTTCACATTATAAAACTAATTCATGTGCAACTTGCATATAGCACTATCACATATGCTTGTGCTACAAAAACACTGAACGCTGGCTCAGATTATTGAACCTGTATAGCTTTAGTTAGTAGTCTGATAGATGATATGGAAGAGTGACTAGTGTCTACCTGCTTTAGTGTAAAACCAATGAACAATACAACAAAAATGTGAGACCTCCCATACAGCAACCACTCTGGGTTAATAAAACCTTAAAAGTTACCGTAAAACGTGGTGACTAGGACAGCCAAGTAACTGAGACACAACGTAGTACCTGCATATATTCAAGTCTAGTTTATATATTAGAAGTGCAAATGCCATGCACTTATAATCAAGGTTCTTAAAGTGCATCCTTTATTGATCGGCTGCAAAGTGTATGTTGTAGGTGATGTATGTGTGCTTTGCTATCAATTTATTTGAAGAACGTATATTTGTAAAATTTTAGCTTGTTGCAATACTTTCATCTGTGCACTCTAAAACTTTTTAAGTATTCAGGATTTGTTGTACGTGTAATGGATACTACTATCTAAGGCGTGTATTTATATACTACCGTTCTTCAAGTTTCCATTACTAAATCAGTGGTGTCGTGTTAAATAAAATTTCAACAAAACGCGGGTTTAAATTGTAACACGCCGATACTAAAATTAACAAAAAGTGTGTCGAAACTGTGACAACTTGAACGTGTCAATATAGAAATTATACAGAATCAACATTGCAAGAGGTATAAGCATGCAGAATGCTGCAGAAATGTATAAACAAAAGAACAAATAGGCTATTATGTAAATATTTAGATAATTTATTTTTTGCAGATATGGGATTCATCACAATACCTTGTTCTTGAAGCTTCATGGTAAACACAGTTTTCCTGATGATGGCCAAACCACATGAAACATGGAAGAAGAGCAGTCAATCGTTGCCCATATAATTGCTGTATCAAGATACAGTACAAAACCGAACGAGGCGCTTAATAAACTACACGAATGGTCGCAGGCGGTAAAATTTTAATTTAACACGGCGAAGTCAGAGGCGCTCTATTTTGGAAAGAAACCAGGACAGCGACCCCCTAGGCTAGAGCTAGGTGGGGAGAAAATACCGTTTAAGGAAGCAACTACACACCTCGGGGTAAAGATTGACAATAAGTTAAATTGGAAAGCTCACGTGCAGTACGTTAAAAGCAAAGGCAGCGAAATATCAAACAAAATGATGGCGGTGGCGAAAATAAACTGGGGTTTCAGGGGCGAATCGCTGAGAACGGTCTATGCCGGAGCGATAGAACCGGCAATGTTGTATGCAGCATCTGTATGGGCGGAAGGTTGCAAAGTCCGAGAAATGCGTCAATTGACGAGTGTTCAGCGCATTACCGCGGTGAAGGCGGCGAGGGAGTACAGGACCACCTCCACGGAGGCGGTCCTGGTTATCAGTAGGACTCTCCCTATCGAATATGTTGTTAGAGAGTTTCGAGATAGAAGGTTAGTAGATACAGGGAAGGGACGCGAAACTATCGAAGATATTCATCTAGGAAATAGGGAGGTAGAGAAAAAGATTGTCGTATCAGAGTTAGGGCACCCGGCCGATATTAGAGAAATTGAGTTTGTCGAAGGCGATGGGGACGCGACGGGTATCAAAATTTATACAGACGGTTCACGTATGGATGACGGGCAAGCAGGCATGGCATTTGTTGTGTTTAAGCAGGAAAGGGAGGTGTTTCGGTATCAAACTAAACTCGCAAATTGGAGCACTATCTTCCAGTGCGAATTGGTAGCCTACGAGGGGCAATCGATTATGTCATAAACCACACGGGCAGAGATGAATATTATATAATCAGCGACAGCAAATCAGCGCTGACGGCTTTGACAAAGATGAACACCTTGACAAACCTCCAGGCGGACTGCTGGAAGATAGCGCATACGGCGCTCGAGTTTCGACGTTTAAAGTTCTGTTGGGTTAGGTAGGTCGCATGATGGTAATGTAGGGAATGATAGGGCTGATGAATTAGCTAAAGAGGCGCGACGGGCGACTTTCGGATATCACATTCGTCGATACCGAAGTCTCTAATTAAAAGAAAGTTGCGAGAAAAGTCAATCAGACAATGGGAAGAGAAAAGGAACAACGCTGCCACGGGCAGGTTGACCCACAAATTCATACTAAGCTTAGAAGCTAGAGGTAATATTGAGGTAAAACTCGATCATAAAATAGTGCAACTGATAATAGGGCACAGCACCCTAAAAGCGTATTTACAAAGATTCGGTTTAACGAACAATGGATTCCGCGACCGTATGTTCAACAGTACAGTTCTAAGTTAATTCGTTGATAATAAAATACGACCTCGGAAATAACAAATTAACAAGTGATAAAACCAAAACAGGTATTGTTTTCTAAACATTCCTCTTCCTTTTATTACAGCTACATTAAATAAACCTAACCCAAACCACTTACCAAAACTACCTGAAATGTATCCTTTACCAACAATAACAGCCTCAACCATAAATCATTCAACCAGCCAAACAAAAAACCCACTCGCCCATCAGACAATAAAAGAAGGGACATATTCGAATGCAGTAAAAGCAAAGCACCAAATGAACAAACATCTGCAAGCAGTTTCCGTCAAAAGAAAATGCGATTATATTAAATTCATTGCCAAACACGAAGTTAGAAGATTATCTAAATGCAATCACGGAAATAATAGATCCTAAAAATATAACCTTTGCATCAAGAATAGCAAACAACCGGATCTGTATTTATTTATCTACAAAAGAAGATGCTGACCAGTTTGTAAACAACCATCCTAATATAACAGTAAATAACACAGAAGTGGAAATACGTAAATTACTAACGCCGACCATAAGGGTGGTTATTTCAAATGTTAGCCCATCCATACCACACAATATAATAGAAGACGCACTTATTAAGCTAAATATAACTTTAACAGGCAAGATGTCATTTATAAAAGCTGCATTATCAGAAATAAAATTTAAACACATACTTAGCTTGTAGACAAATCTATGTTAAACAAACTGCAAATTTAAACATCCCAGAATCAATAATAGTATTATTTGAAGAAACCCCTACAGACTATTTTTATCTACAGAAACATACTGCTATACATGTAAACAAACCGCCATTCAACCTCAAGCTGTGAGGAACATAATATACAGAGTGAAACAAAACAACCTGAACAAATAACAAACCTAAATGAAACAATAAGAAATAAAAGACCAAATCAGTCACCTGAAAGTACACCTACAGAAGAACTAAATGAAACTTACATTGAACATCAAATAAGAGAAGCAACACAAAAGAAAAACAAGAAACCAACCAAGAATCAACCCTGTCGAATTTATCACAAACCATACGGACAAACAAAAACAAAAAGGATCCTACAATTAAAAAGAAGAACTTGGAACAAACTGAATCCCCAAAACACAATACAATAAAGGAAATCATAGAAAGTGATCCAGCCAAATACATTATCTCATTCGACGAATTTCAGGACTTTCTAGAAAACACGATCGAACAAAAAATACTAGAATTAAGTAAAACTATACCAAAGATACAAACCAACTCATACAAATGATGCATGAAATCCAAAACAATACTGATGACAAAAAAATAAAACAACAATAACAAGAATAACTAAAAAATGGAGGAACAACAAATTGAGTCAGAAATGTCTGATTCCTCAGTCGATAATCAATAACATGAACATCATTCAATGGAATTGTAATGGACTTCAATCCCATAAAGCTGAATTCCAAAAACTAATTGAAGAAACACAACCTCATTACATATGCTTACAAGAAACACACTTCAAAGAACATCAAAACATAAATACATACAATTTTATACAATATCGCAAGGACAGACTAAACACACATATAGCTAGCGGAGGGTGGCAATTCTAGTAAACAACAAACAACATACAACAAGATGTACAAACTATCCTGAGAGACACATCCAATATTGAACCACTGCTGAACTATCTTAAAGACATAGAAATCCAACATCGTATATAAAATATATAAAAGATAAACATATATTGTACCATAGATTATAAATAATACTTCCAACCTCCGCTAATAACTGTAAAGGTGGAAGCGGATGAAAGTGAAATTAAAAAAAAAAAAAAAATACAATTTTATACAATATCGCAAGGACAGACTAAACACACATATAGCTAGCGGAGGGGTGGCAATTCTAGTAAACAACAAACAACATACAACAAGATGTACAAACTATCCTGAGAGACACATCCAATATTGAACCACTGCTGAACTATCTTAAAGACATAGAAATCCAACATCGTAAAATATATAAAGATAAACATATATTGTACCATAGATTATAAATAATACTTCCAACCTCCGCTAATAACTGTAAAGGTGGAAGCGGATGAAAGTGAAATTAAAAAAAAAAAAAAACGAACAATGACCGCTGCGAATGCGGTGAGGGCACTGAAAGCGCAGAGCACGTGATCTTCGACTGCCTGCTTGAGGCGGCAAATCGAGGGTTATGATAGCAAATTAGCTATCCAGGTCTAGCATGGCCAAAGACCCTAGAGGAAGTTGGGGAAGTGGCCCAGAAGGCGTTCTGGACAACCTTTAAAGAGTTCCGGGGCGCGAGATTAGACGGCGATAACCACACGAAATTGCAGGGGATTGGAAATTTTAGATTTCGACCTGGCGTTAAATGATATGAGTTTGGTAATCAAAACCTGTATTTAAATAATTATAAAAAAATATAAAAACAAAAACTAAAAAAACAAAAAAAATATTTACAAAAGTCCATATGCACGACAACCCCTGCACCACTAATACAATCACTATAACCACTATCTAACCTTATACGTGCGGAAATCGGGAATAAATAAAAAACTTAAAACTTAATCCAGGCAAATAAATAAACAAGAACATATAAATCAAAAATCCTCATTAAATTAAATCAATGAAATAAGCAAAGGAATAAAATAATAAAATAAAATAGAGTGAAATCGTGCATCCCTCCAGGACTTAAAATTGAAGTGATAGTGATTGTGAGACCCCCCCCCTCAGGACGATTAGTGCATACCCACCGGAACTTTAGCAGTGTATAGCCATTTCTCCCTAGCAGTAAGTTTAAATGTATGCAGACGACCAGATCTTCAAATGCTGGAGAAATATATTAACGAGGTAAGAACAAAATTGTGGCGGTTGTGCTCGCATAAGCATTGATTTATGATAATTAGTATATTTGAAATAATTCAACAAGCACGTTTTGTGCGTAATGACGCTAGGGTATAATGCTTATGCGAGTTCACCTGATAATTTGGGTTATGCTTTTTGCAATTTTATGCACTGCTCAACGCTTAATGCTTATAGATGTTTATTTATATATTTACATAAATATTTATATTAATTTTTATATTTATATTTTTGCCTGCTTTTATTGTTTGTGGCTTGATATTATTTGTGTGACGTTCTGCCGCCATTTTTAGTGGCAGCTTTATATAGAAAAGAAGATTGTTTGAGAAGATTGTAATTACAATATAAATCAGTTAAGGAATGATACGAAAAGGACTTAGGCTAACAAATTACTTAAACCAGGGAAAACGAATTTGTAAATTTATAGAGCAGGTAAAATAGCTGGATTCACTATTAATATATTTGGTGTATTCTTAGAAAATTTGAATCCATTTTAAATTAGCTAGCTAGATTTGGATAGTTTTAAGTCGACCCTTCAGGTCGCACCGGTAAGCAGAGCTGGCAGCTGCTATCCGGCATTACGGATCCCTCCCATTAATTTTGTTTGTGTCTTGTTGATCGGGCACACTCCAAATCAACGCTAGGATACCATCAATCAAACCCTATTTTTAGTTTTGTTTAATTGTAAGATTTTTATTTAGGATGTGTTAATTTTGAAGTTAGAATAATTAGGAGCACGTTTATATTTTCGCGTTTAAATACAATGTAGTACCTTCGGTGGACCATTGGGGCGGGGCAAACATAGCCCTTAATTATATTATAATGTATCAAGATACAATTTTCCTTAGTTTATGACTTATAGTTTATAGTAAAGGCCTATTTGGAAAAGAAAGGAAAATAAGTTAAGTGTTTTAAAGATAATATTCCCAGGAAAAGAATGAGTTTATATTTCTTGTTAGAAACAAAAATGTGTTGGTTAATCGAATTGCCCAAAATATTTGTATTTCAAGAGCTGCAGTCGATTCTGAAATTACAAACTCATTGTTTAATAATTGAGAAAGAGTTAGAAAATGTGGTTCCATCAAATGTGTGTAACTACGACGAAAGAAATTTAGAGGATGACCGCACGACAAAAGTACTTATACCATGAGGCACAAAGTATCCAGAGTAAATTCGATATCCCACCAAAACTTGCACATCAATAATGCTTGGTGGAAATGGCAGATGATATTGCCCCATATATTTTGTATATGTCTAAAAAATGTGGTAAACTTGGAAGGAAAATGGCCCCGATAACGACCGGTACAATAGGACATAATCTGGCTTGTTTGACTACCAGTGTTTTAAGGATTGGTTTGTTAACTTAATGGTACCTATATTTAAAAACAGCAAGTTAAGAAGATAGTGATTGGCAACAATTTAAGTTCGCACTCAAATCAGGAAGTAGTACGTCAGTGCAATGCTAATAATATATCTTTTATAGCATTGCCACCTAATGTCACACACTTGCTCCAACCACTAGATGTTGCCTTTTAAGTCCATGAAAGTTGGAGAAGAATTTTGAACAAATGGAAAGATTTGGTATTTGGTAGCAGGTGTGAAATAATACCCAAAGATAATGATGGCGGTGGCGAAAATAAACTGGGGTTTCAGGGGCGAATCGCTGAGAACGGTCTATGCCGGAGCGATAGAACCGGCAATGTTGTATGCAGCATCTGTATGGGCGGAAGGTTGCAAAGTCCGAGAAATGCGTCAATTGACGAGTGTTCAGCGCATTACCGCGGTGAAGGCGGCGAGTACAGGACCACCTCCACGGAGGCGGTCCTGGTTATCAAGTAGGACTCTCCTATCGAATATGTTGTTAGAGAGTTTCGAGATAGAAGGTTAGTAGATACAGGAAGGGACGCGAAACTATCGAAGATATTCATCTAGGAAATAGGGAGGTAGAGAAAAAGATTGTCGTATCAGAGTTAGGGCACCCGGCCGATATTAGAGAAATTGAGTTTGTCGAAGGCGATGGGGACGCGACGGGTATCAAAATTTATACAGACGGTTCACGTATGGATGACGGGCAAGCAGGCATGGCATTTGTTGTGTTTAAGCAGGAAAGGGAGGTGTTTCGGTATCAAACTAAACTCGCAAATTGGAGCACTATCTTCCAGTGCGAATTGGTAGCCTACGAGGGGCAATCGATTATGTCATAAACCACACGGGCAGAGATGAATATTATATAATCAGCGACAGCAAATCAGCGCTGACGGCTTTGACAAAGATGAACACCTTGACAAACCTCCAGGCGGACTGCTGGAAGATAGCGCATACGGCGCTCGAGTTTCGACGTTTAAAGTTCTGTTGGGTTAGGTAGGTCGCATGATGGTAATGTAGGGAATGATAGGGCTGATGAATTAGCTAAAGAGGCCGCGACGGGCGACTTTCGGATATCACATTCGTCGATACCGAAGTCTCTAATTAAAAGAAAGTTGCGAGAAAAGTCAATCAGACAATGGGAAGAGAAAAGGAACAACGCTGCCACGGGCAGGTTGACCCACAAATTCATACTAAGCTTAGAAGCTAGAGGTAATATTGAGGTAAAACTCGATCATAAAATAGTGCAACTGATAATAGGGCACAGCACCCTAAAAGCGTATTTACAAAGATTCGGTTTAACGAACAATGGATTCCGCGACCGTATGTTCAACAGTACAGTTCTAAGTTAATTCGTTGATAATAAAATACGACCTCGGAAATAACAAATTAACAAGTGATAAAACCAAAACAGGTATTGTTTTCTAAACATTCCTCTTCCTTTTATTACAGCTACATTAAATAAACCTAACCCAAACCACTTACCAAAACTACCTGAAATGTATCCTTTACCAACAATAACAGCCTCAACCATAAATCATTCAACCAGCCAAACAAAAAACCCACTCGCCCATCAGACAATAAAAGAAGGGACATATTCGAATGCAGTAAAAGCAAAGCACCAAATGAACAAACATCTGCAAGCAGTTTCCGTCAAAAGAAAATGCGATTATATTAAATTCATTGCCAAACACGAAGTTAGAAGATTATCTAAATGCAATCACGGAAATAATAGATCCTAAAAATATAACCTTTGCATCAAGAATAGCAAACAACCGGATCTGTATTTATTTATCTACAAAAGAAGATGCTGACCAGTTTGTAAACAACCATCCTAATATAACAGTAAATAACACAGAAGTGGAAATACGTAAATTACTAACGCCGACCATAAGGGTGGTTATTTCAAATGTTAGCCCATCCATACCACACAATATAATAGAAGACGCACTTATTAAGCTAAATATAACTTTAACAGGCAAGATGTCATTTATAAAAGCTGCATTATCAGAAATAAAATTTAAACACATACTTAGCTTTCGTAGACAAATCTATGTTAAACAAACTGCAAATTTAAACATCCCAGAATCAATAATAGTATTATTTGAAGAAACCCCTACAGACTATTTTTATCTACAGAAACATACTGCTATACATGTAAACAAACCGCCATTCAACCTCAAGCTGTGAGGAACATAATATACAGAGTGAAACAAAACAACCTGAACAAATAACAAACCTAAATGAAACAATAAGAAATAAAAGACCAAATCAGTCACCTGAAAGTACACCTACAGAAGAACTAAATGAAACTTACATTGAACATCAAATAAGAGAAGCAACACAAAAGAAAAACAAGAAACCAACCAAGAATCAACCCTGTCGAATTTATCACAAACCATACGGACAAACAAAAACAAAAAGGATCCTACAATTAAAAAGAAGAACTTGGAACAAACTGAATCCCCAAAACACAATACAATAAAGGAAATCATAGAAAGTGATCCAGCCAAATACATTATCTCATTCGACGAATTTCAGGACTTTCTAGAAAACACGATCGGAACAAAAAATACTAGAATTAAGTAAAACTATACCAAAGATACAAACCAACTCATACAAATGATGCATGAAATCCAAAACAATACTGATGACAAAAAAATAAAAACAACAATAACAAGAATAACTAAAAAAATGGAGGAACAACAAATTGAGTCAGAAATGTCTGATTCCTCAGTCGATAATCAATAACATGAACATCATTCAATGGAATTGTAATGGACTTCAATCCCATAAAGCTGAATTCCAAAAACTAATTGAAGAAACACAACCTCATTACATATGCTTACAAGAAACACACTTCAAAGAACATCAAAACATAAATACATACAATTTTATACAATATCGCAAGGACAGACTAAACACACATATAGCTAGCGGAGGGTGGCAATTCTAGTAAACAACAAACAACATACAACAAGATGTACAAACTATCCTGAGAGACACATCCAATATTGAACCACTGCTGAACTATCTTAAAGACATAGAAATCCAACATCGTATATAAAATATATAAAAGATAAACATATATTGTACCATAGATTATAAATAATACTTCCAACCTCCGCTAATAACTGTAAAGGTGGAAGCGGATGAAAGTGAAATTAAAAAAAAAAAAAAAACGAACAATGACCGCTGCGAATGCGGTGAGGGCACTGAAAGCGCAGAGCACGTGATCTTCGACTGCCTGCTTGAGGCGGCAAATCGAGGGTTAGCTGATAGCAAATTAGCTATCCTAGGTCTAGCATGGCCAAAGACCCTAGAGGAAGTTGGGGAAGTGGCTAACCAGAAGGCGTTCTGGACAACCTTTAAAGAGTTCGCGGGAAGTGTCGCGAGATTAGACGGCGATAACCACACGTAAATTGCAGGGGGGGATTGGAAATTTTAGATTTCGACCTGGCGTTAAATGATATGAGTTTGGTAATCAAAACCTGTATTTAAATAATTATAAAAAAATATAAAAACAAAAACTAAAAAAACAAAAAAAATATTTACAAAAGTCCATATGCACGACAACCCCTGCACCACTAATACAATCACTATAACCACTATCTAACCTTATACGTGCGGAAATCGAGAATAAATAAAAAACTTAAAACTTAATCCAGGCAAATAAATAAACAAGAACATATAAATCAAAAATCCTCATTAAATTAAATCAATGAAATAAGCAAAGGAATAAAATAATAAAATAAAATAGAGTGAAATCGTGCATCCCTCCAGGACTTAAAATTGAAGTGATAGTGATTGTGAGACCCCCCCCCTCAGGACGATTAGTGCATACCCACCGGAACTTTAGCAGTGTATAGCCATTTCTCCCTAGCAGTAAGTTTAAATGTATGCAGACGACCAGATCTTCAAATGCTGGAGAAATATATTAACGAGGTAAGAACAAAATTGTGGCGGTTGTGCTCGCATAAGCATTGATTTATGATAATTAGTATATTTGAAATAATTCAACAAGCACGTTTTGTGCGTAATGACGCTAGCCGGTATAATGCTTATGCGAGTTCACCTGATAATTTGGGTTATGCTTTTTGCAATTTTATGCACTGCTCAACGCTTAATGCTTATAGATGTTTATTTATATATTTACATAAATATTTATATTAATTTTTATATTTATATTTTTGCCTGCTTTTATTGTTTGTGGCTTGATATTATTTGTGTGACGTTCTGCCGCCATTTTTAGTGGCAGCTTATATATAGAAAAGAAGATTGTTTGAGAAGATTGTAATTACAATATAAATCAGTTAAGGAATGATACGAAAAGGACTTAGGCTAACAAATTACTTAAACCAGGGAAAACGAATTTGTAAATTTATAGAGCAGGTAAAATAGCTGGATTCACTATTAATATATTTGGTGTATTCTTAGAAAATTTGAATCCATTTTAAATTAGCTAGCTAGATTTGGATAGTTTTAAGTCGACCCTTCAGGTCGCACCGGTAAGCAGAGCTGGCAGCTGCTATCCGGCATTACGGATCCCTCCCCATTAATTTTGTTTGTGTCTTGTTGATCGGGCACACTCCAAATCAACGCTAGGGATACCATCAATCAAACCCTATTTTTAGTTTTTGTTTCAATTGTAAGATTTTTATTTAGGATGTGTTAATTTTGAAGTTAGAATAATTAGGAGCACGTTTATATTTTCGCGTTTAAATACAATGTAGTACCTTCGGGTGGACCATTGGGGACGTGGCCGCAAGCATAGCGGCCCTTAATTATATTATAATGTATCAAGATACAATTTTCCTGTAGTTGCTCATGACTTATAGTTTATAGTAAAGGCCTATTTGGAAAAGAAAGGAAAATAAGTTAAGTGTTTTAAAGATAATATTCCCAGGAAAAGAATGAGTTACTATATTTCTTGTTAGAAACAAAAATGTGTTGGTTAATCGAATTGCCCAAAATATTTGTATTTCAAGAGCTGCAGTCGATTCTGAAATTACAAACTCATTGTTTAATAATTGAGAAAGAGTTAGAAAATGTGGTTCCATCAAATGTGTGTAACTACGACGAAAGAAATTTAGAGGATGACCGGCACGACAAAAGTACTTATACCATGAGGCACAAAGTATCCAGAGTAAATTCGATATCCCACCAAAACTTGCACATCAATAATGCTTGGTGGAAATGCAGCAGATGATATTGCCCCATATATTTTGTATATGTCTAAAAAAAATGTGGTAAACTTGGAAGGAAAATGGCCCCGATAACGACCGGTACAATAGGACATAATCTGGCTTGTTTGACTACCAGTGTTTTAAGGATTGGTTTGTTAACTTAATGGTACCTATATTTAAAAACAGCAAGTTAAGAAGATAGTGACTGGCAACAATTTAAGTTCGCACTCAAATCAGGAAGTAGTACGTCAGTGCAATGCTAATAATATATCTTTTATAGCATTGCCACCTAATGTCACACACTTGCTCCAACCACTAGATGTTGCCTTTTTTAAGTCCATGAAAGTTGGAGAAGAATTTTGAACAAATGGAAAGATTTGGTATTTGGTAGCAGGTGTGAAATAATACCCAAAGATAATGTTAATGGGCATCATGAATGATCAAGCAGTTGAAATTCTTACAGCTGATTTCAAAAAATCAGATTTACATCCTTTGAACCGTACAGAAGTATTAAGCTGCATGCCAGAGCAAATACTGGATAATCAAAGTGCAAACATGAGAGTAGCTCTTAGCGAAAGCTTGTTAGATCAACTGACAAAAAAAAAAACAAGTGCAACGGCTTTGGTTCAACACCAGAAACGTAAGAAAGTACACACAGCCGTAGACTGTAGCTGATAACCAAATAAATACCAATCAACAATCGAAGAGTCCGCCGCAATCAAAATGCATCACCTAACGGAGTGCATCTACATGAAGATTTCCAGTGCATGTCTTCAACTTCAAAAAAGCACAAAATTGAGAATCCGCTAATAGGACATAATCACGATACTGTGAACGTGATACTGAAACGAGCGAAAACTTTGATGCTGTTACATATAAAGAAAGTAATTTGTATCCAATGAGTGAATTAACGAAGCATGTACCTGTGAACAATCAGAACGTAATGTATTGTTCAAGATTGCACAAAAATGGAAATTGGAAACTATATCATTATCCGCTAGGAAGAAAATATGTTTCTCAGTGTCATTACAAGTATCAAAGAAAACTGAGTGCTAGGCAAAAAGTGGTGCACATTGGAAGTGGCCTTCACGAAAGGACGAACTTTTCTAAAAATTTTCTGATATAGTACAGCAAAAAATTAATAATCCTATCTAAATTTCGCATCGAGAAATTTTTCAACGTTCCTGCAATTGATAATTTGAATTTAGTATTTATTCACTTACTTGCCTTCATTTTCTCATTTGCCGTTTACAGGATTTTGTAAATTTAATATTTTTAGTGTTCTATTTTTGTATTCTTCTGTTGCACTTAATATATTTAAATAAATAAAGCATTTCTTCGTTTCAGTAAAATTCTATTTGGGTACACTTTGTGACATGCATCTGTCTTCCACATGGTCACATACTATAAGGCGAATTTGCAACAGGCCCTATATATAAAACATAGAAATTATGTTACATTTAACCCAGCAAAATGCTGACTTTATGCTTTCATACAAATTGAATACTGTCTCAAAGACACTACGTCAACTGGGGTCAAATGTAATAAAGATTTTTAAAAAATTCTTTTTCTTTTTAAGTATTTTTAAACAAGTTTGTTTTAAATTTATTAGCCAAATGTTGTTACTTTCAGTCTAATGTATTTGACATTTTTTAATTGAAACCTCTAAATCTGTCACAAAACCATTATGTTTTACGTTATTTTAAAAGTAAAAAACAAAGTACTTCTGTAACTCCAAATATACAAAAAAAATTGAGGCAAAACCATTCCAAAAGTGATGAAACAGGCTTAAAATATTTACCATTCAAGGAGGACTCTGTCTATCCCTGCATAGGTATTGAAACAGAATTCTGCTTAATAGATTTTCTTTAACCAGTTTAAAATTTCAATGTGATACTACTGGTGCTGTTTGTATATAAATTGATGAATAACACAATTGATTCTCCAAATTTATTAGCTTGCTTCAATTTTCAAGTGCCCTTCTCTTCTAAAAGACAATCAATGTTCTACCTAAGAACACCCAGAACTAATGCTCTAAAGTTTTCTCCTGTATACATGATGTGCTCTACACTTAGTACATTTAGTAGAGACTTTGATATATTTAATGACACACTGTCGCATCTTAAAGATATTTTACTGTGCACAGATTTATAAAGCTATATCTAGTTATTATGTCATCTCTGGCATTATAAATCTGGCTTCATATATTGAATTTGCCTATTTTGTAATTGGGTATTCCTATAAAATGGTGTAAATAAATAAATAAATAATTAACAAGATGCCAATAAACATGGCTTTTATAGCATTAGACAATTACATGTACTTAAGTCTTTTCAACTTTACGAAATAAACAAAATCCATAACAAATTACTATGCCACTATGATAAATAATCAATTGATACTTTGTAGTCTTATTGTGCATTACACTACAGCGCTAGCAGACATTGATTAAAATTGTCCTGTCTAACAAACTGTAGGCACTTCTAATAATTAACTCAAATGAATAATTATATACCAAAACCTGTTAAAACTCTATTGCTAAGCAATATTAAAATAAAAGGTTGCTTACCGATATCACCTACATGAAATTTGTCGTTTAGTCCAAAAACGCCTTCAGGCGAACCCCAACATGTAACATTAATATAAGCAACTGGTGAATCACGAATGGTAAAATTCCATACGGCTCTGTCTCGGTTTGCTTCTCCATTTTTATTTTCACTAAACCTTCTTGGTTGTTGTTTGGCAATTATGATTCCAACAATCAAGGCATTATTAAGTTCTGGCCTAAGATCATTAAGTTGAACTTTTTCTAAACCTGTAGAATCCATTTCTGATTAAATGAATATTAAGAAATAAAAGAGTTACCAAATATTCTATTCAATTGTTTTATCACAAGTTTAAAATGTTGTGCAAAATATATGCGACGCTTTCACACGACAGTAGATAATTGGCTTAAAAATCTGAAAGTCAAGACAACTTTATACCCACCCTTGTTTATAAACAAACAAGGATAATATACCCCGTTTTTTAATTAGAGAAAGATTTAAAATTGCTGGTAAAACGTATTCTTATGACTGGTTGACGTCTTGGCCAGTCGTATTTACATCATTCAATAAGTAAGTAATAAGTATTCATGCATATTGCGCATTTCAAACGTGACCATCTCCTAAAAAGCTTGTTATGATTTGTATATTTTGAATTTAGCGCCAGATATTTTTATAATCGACAGCACTTCCCCCCCAATGAGTAGATAGAGATGTTAGTTGTATGAGTCGTTAATTCTAACCTATTCTAGCATGGCTAGCCTTCTTTGATAATACCGTTGCCAAATTTCCACTTTATTTTGGCGGGTTATTTAAACCGTTTTATTGTAATGCAAGTTATATTACAGGATTTAAATACTTAGTTAAATTATACCTAAATAATAAGAATTAACATTAATATAACTTGTCTATAGATGCAAAAGATTGTAGCAATCAATGTATTTGTAATTTTAAAGTGTAATTATGTAGGGCATCCATGTTACACGTAGTTGTAATTTTTCATATCTGCAAGAACTTTGTTATCATTGGGCATTTATAGTAAACAAGCAATAAGTAACAATAATTTTGTTTAAATTAGGACTTTTTTTCGTATTTGGAATAAATCGAAATGTCATTCTAATTTAATTTAAGCTTTTGCATTTATAGACAAGTTGTAATAAATTCAATAATTAATTGGTTACAGACCTCCCTTTCCCTTATTTGGCTTATTTGTCTAAAATTTTGTGCATAACATCAAATTGCCCGTTACAGTCTCATAGAAATTTCTTATTTTTAATCAAGATTTAGTAACATTTGCGGAGTCAATATTAAAATAAAGGGCATAATTGTTTGAGGTAGTTTGTACACATTGACAAAAAATGTTTATTGCTGATTATATATTTATTGTTTTCAAATAAAAAAAAAAAATCTAAGCCGCATGTACGGCTCACAACCAAACTTAGACATTAAGTTCAACAAATATTACTTACCTTTGTGTTAAATATTTGAAATTTAATTGTACGCGATATATAAAAAAATTAAATAATAAATAGTAATGTGTAAAAATTCGTATTTAAAGTCGAATATCTTGATTAATAATTGAAATATCGAAAAGTGAATAGCATATTCGTATTCAGCGTAAAAACTGGATAAGAATCATATATTATATGTCTTGTAACATCACGGGAACCGTGCAATGGACAGACCGACCGACAGACTAGACCATCTCATTAACCAAACGAAGTTTGGTTGAAAATATTTATAGTTATACGATAAAAACACAGTTCTAATGTAATACAAAATCAATTTTCAGACTTGAGACATTTTAGCAATTGTTCATTACTCTTCATGGTTAATTACTGTGTTCGATCCGGTCGAAGTCAACCGGATCGAAATTAGCGGGTTGAAATGGTCGATATTAAACACTTTTTCGACCGGATCGAAACACTGACCTTAACCCACTTGAACAAGAGGGTTGAGTTGAATTTACGAATCGAAATTGACGACAAACGGTCGGAGTGGATCGAGTTACAATAGCTACTAACTTATTCTAGGTACTGGCTGGTAATGAGGTTAGGTTATATTATTTTGTACCTTTGTGAATATGTCGTTCGCCGCATAAGGTTATGTTTATCTCAGAGCTAATAAATATGTCTGAAGTTGTGTACATAATTCAAAGCGGATCGAAAGAGGGTTCAATAAAGGGGGTTCGTTGCGTTCGGTAAAAACACGTTCGAATCAAGTTTTCAAATTCGATCAAGTCGGTTTATCTCGGCATAGTTGAACCCGATTGAAAACCGACCCAATCGAATTTGAACTCGATCCGAACGCGTTTATACCGAACGTAACCAGCCCACTCGATTGAACACTTTTTCGATCCTCTTTGAATTATGTACACAACTTCAGATATATTATTAGCTCTGGAATAAGCATAACTTTTTGAGCAGGACGACTTATTTACAAAGGTACTAAATAATATAACCTAACCTCATTAAAAGGCTAGTAACTAGAATAAGTTAGCAGCTATTATAACTCGATCCACGTCGACCGTTTATTACTATGTTTATTTCGATGCGTTCGATTCGGTCGAGGCATAGATTAGTATGGGTCGAGGCCAACCGGATCGAAGTTTGCGGGTTGAAATAATCAATATAAACACTTTTTCGATCGGATCGAAGCACTGAACTCAATCCACTTTAACACGAGGGTTGAGTTGAATTTACAGATTGAAATTGACGACATAAACGGTCGGAGTGGATCGAGTTACAATAGCTGTTATCTTATTCTAGTTACTGGCCGTGTAATAAAGTTAGGTTATATTATTTAGTACCTTTATGAGTATGTCGTCCCACGCAAAAGGTTATATATAGAACTAGTAACATGTCTGAAGTTGTGTACATAATTCAAAGTGAATCAAAAGAGGATTCAATCGAACGGGTTGGTTACATTCGATATAAACGCGTTCGGATCGAGTTCAAATTTGATCGGATCGGTTTTCAATCGGGGTTCAACTATGCCGAGATAAACGCAGCATATGTCGTCAATTTCGATCCGTAAATTCAACTTAACCCTCTTATTCAAGTAGGTTGAGTTCAGTGCTTCGATCCGGTCGAAAAAGTGTTTATATCGATCATTTCAACCCGCTAACTTCGATCCGGTTGATTTCGACCAGATCGATCGCATCGAGATAAACGTAGTAATTTACTGCGTTTATCTCGACATAGTTGAACCCGATTGAAAATCGACCTGATCGAATTTGAACTCGATCCGAACGCGTTTATATCAAACGTAACCAACCCGCTCGATTGAACCCTCTTTCGATCCGCTTTGAATTATGTACACAACTTCAGACATATTACTAGTTCTGGGATAAACATAATCTTTTGCGCTGGACGATATATTCACAATGGTACTATATAACATAACCTAACCTCATTACACGGCCAGTAACTAGAATAAGTTAACAGCTATTGTAATTCGATCCACTTCGACCGTTTATTTTGTCAATTTCGATCCGTAAATTCAACTCAACCCTCATGTTAAAGTGTGTAATATAACCGACCAGAAGGCTGACGCAAACGCCCTCTATATATGGCACGCCGGGCTCGGTGATCTAACATATAGTAGCAGTGGCTCGGCGCCACCTACATCGTGTTGTTATAATGTAACCCAAATTCACACTGGGAAGTTGGGGGTTAAGGCGGGAAGGTTTAAAATAAAACTACAGCATTTACCTAACCTTACTTTTAATCAAAAGAATAACCAATAAATAGGTAATTCGCATGAAACCATAGGAAAATTACATTTAAAGCAAACAGTGCCGTACTCAACCTGGGCGATTGGGGAAAGAGCACGGCAGAGAAAACCCAAACTGCTCTCACACCTCCAACTGCATTTGGCACATCTCGACAAGAACGGGTAACATACAAGTACCCAGATCACCAACATTGAAATTGACGGGATGTCAACCGTTAACCAGACATACCACACATGACAACTGAAGAAACGGCTAAAGTTGAAGAGGGGGAGACCAGAAAGTTGACCTGCACCTTGACTACCAATGTGTTACTCCCCGCACGGACATAAAATGTTAGTAATATTCAACAAAGCTCAATCACACGCAACCACTTGCATGCAATTAACAGTTTCCAGTCCGTGTTACAAAATATTTAACGACTAACCGACTTCCTATTATTTACGAAAGAGTACAACTACAAGTACATTGACAAGACTACGTAAATCGCTGAAATGAACTTATGGTATGATTGCGCTTAGTTAAAAAAGGCGCTGGATATGAATAGACTATCTCCAACACAGTCATAAATGCAAAGGCGAAGACACGAGATGGTCGGTCATACCAGAGGTTCAATTTAATTACATGACAACAATTATCATAAACGTTAAATACTAGTTAATTACATAGGAACATCGGCTAGATAATAGGATAAACACGCAACAACAATATAATTAAGTTTAAACCGAGATATGGGCAATGCAGTGGAATATGTGGTTAATATGCTAAAATAAAACAATTACACAAGATAAAAATGACAAATGAAACATAAAAATATCAAACATTATTAAATATGTTGGCAGCAAATACATACCTAAAATCCTGTAGCATAAATATAAGCCCAGATTCAGGCGCTAAATGTGTATATAAATGCATGTTAGTTAAATATATTAAATCTAGTAAGCAAACGTTAAAAATTATTCATTATGATTGTATCGGTTAAAACGTACTTTTTAAAAATTGAACACATCGTGGCATTACAAGTTACAAACAAAAAATATACACTGTGGTTAATTCAATTACCATCTTAAAACCAAAACAAATATAACGTAAAATATAATACTGTTCATATTCAAACCTGCCTAATAATTTGATTCAATATATGTAAGGGATGATATTGGTACCAATTGCTCGTAAAATCACAGTAAGGGTACATTTACTATTGATTCGGTAACAGCTGCAAAGCAATTGGAGTTACAACTCTGTATTAAATATTAAATAAACATTATTTCAAATAAACAAATATTAGTTTTACCCTGATTTAAATACTAAATAAACAATTCGGATAGATAAATATTAGTTTTCAGTTGTTAAACCAAACCACACTCATTTATACATACAATAAAATCGTAAATTCACCTATTAAACATCACAAGTAAAACAACCGGCAAAGCAGCATTGTATATATCAATTCCAAAAAAGCAACAGGTAATCATAAAAATATTTCCTTCAATGGTTTTACAATATGTACCAACATCACACTCAAAACAAGGCTGGAATTACCATATGTAATCATATTACCTTAAATAGTAACTACATTATCAACATAAAACATTACCTTTAATAAAAAACCGCCAAGTGAAATCTTTCAATCTGCCATCTTGAACTTTAAAAACAAAAGTCGTTTAACCCTGTTGACTAGATCTATCGTCCCTACACATACGTTCCTTATAATGTAAATTCTGACGTCACGGAATGCGTTCAGCAACCTGCAAGTGGTTACTGAGTTATCCTAACAAATACCTTCAAATATCGAAATGTGCACTATAATATTTGCAATAATTATAAATCAATGAGAAATCAACGTAGAAACACTACGAATCACTAAAAGTGGGCTGAGTTCAGTGCTTCGATCTGATCGAAAAAGTATTTATATCAATCATTTGAACCTGCTAACTTCGATCCGGTTGACATTGACCGGATCGAACGCATCGAGATAAACGTAGTAATAGTTGAACCCGATTGAAACCCAACCCGATCCAATTTGAACTCGATCCGAACGCGTTTATACCGAACGTAACCAACCCGCTCGATTGAACCCTCTTTCGGTCCGCTTTGAATTATGTACACAACTTCAGACATATTACTAGTTCTGGGATAAACATAACCTTTTGCGCGGTCGACATATGACATGGGTAGCATGCAATTCTTGTAATACCAGGTTTTGAAGTTTCTTGGGAATGACAACTCGATTAGTTTTAAAAAAAATACCTTCATCCAGTGTGAATTCTGAATCTATATTTTATTTTTGAAGTTGATTTTTGATTTGACAAAGGTTTTGATCGTTTCGTGTTTCTTTAGCAATAACCTCTGCACACAGTGTTTCTGATGATATTTGAAAAATGAATTGCACACATAATATGTGATTTCCCGAACCAACTAACATGTCTGGAGAACTAAATGATTGTTGTATAGGTGCCCTAGATAGGCAGTCAACATTAGTGTTTGTTTCCCCATTATTGAATTTTACAGAATAATTAAATCCTGATAGAAAAGAGGCATATCAGAGAAGGCGGCTTGAAGTTATTGACAGTAATTGCTTTTTCTGGTGGAAAATCCGCATGTGGTTCATTATCGGTTTCAAGTGTAAAGTGGAGTCCTTACAGGTAGTTGAAAAAATGATTAACGCCAAATATAATAACTAAAACTTCTCTGTCCAGTTGACTGTAATTTTTCACAGAACTTGTTAGAGATCTTGATGCATATGCAGTAGGTTTTTCTTCATTATTTACTAAGTGACTCATTACGGCTCCTACAGGACTGGCATCACATGTTAGAATTATGGGCAGATTAGGATCGTACGGTATTAGAATTTTATCACTGGTTATTTGTTTTTAAGATGTATAAATGCCGATTCACATGCCGTTGCCCACCTATATTTTTTGTGTTTGCGTAACATAGCACGCAATGGTGCTGTTAACATTGATAGATTTGGTATAAAACGTGCGCATAATAAGTAACTATAAACATTCCGATAAAACGTCGAACATCTTCAATGTTCTTTAGCCATGGCATATTTGCAACAGCTGTCACTTTTCCTGTGCCGAATTACATGGCCTAAATATTCAATTTTCTCTGTAATGAATGAATATTTCTCTTTGTTTAAATGTAATCATTTTCTTATAACCGGGCTAAACAGGCACTTAGGTTGTATAAACACTCTTCGTCTGTAATTCCATGTATAACTATATCACCAAAATATGCTTAAGTTTTTGACAATTTCTGTAAAATCTTGTCTAGAATTCAATTAAATTCTGTCGATGCATTTTTAATACCAAAACTTAACCTATTCATACGATATGTACCTTTGTGTGAGGTAATGGCTTGCATCTCACTACTAATATCATCTACAGGAACATGGAGGTTGTTACGTAATTCTTGGGCAGCCACGTTGGGCGCCAAATTTATGTTACGTAGGCTCGCAGCCGTGCGTAACACAAAGAAAGTTAAGAAATGACCGGGCTCAATCGAAGATTAGGGGGGGGTTGTAGAAAGTAGACTAACATAGAATGTACGCGGCTGTAAGAAATTAGGAACAATACCTGCAATAAAAATAGTTAAGCAACCTGAAAGAAAAAAAGATAGTTAAGTAAACCTGAAAAAAAAAGAATGTAAAAGAATGTAAAAAAACGGTTGGATAATCTATATAATGTAGCAACGGTAAAAGCAGTACAAAACTTTCAATACAAAATGAGGTAATATTGGGGAGCAGCAGAAACGTTTCCTCACACACCAATTAACATAAATCAAGACAAAAATTTTAACAAAAGATAAATAGATAAGACACAATTGACATGAGTAATCTAGTAGTATTAGTTTTTTTTGTTTTCTCTTTTTTTTTCCAATAGTCTGCACTTCTATTGTAACAGGTATCAACACGACAAAGAATATTGCAAAACAAACGGATAGATATTTAAAGAAAGAAAACAAGTAGTAAATAGTTCACTTACAGAAAGTCCTGCAGTAACGAAGTACTTCACCCTTGATTGTGATGGGGTTGATAGAATTTAGTACACTTACACTAACCACACAGACGCACTTCACTGGTGTTAGCAACAGACATTATCACACGTCGGAATTCGAATAAGATCGGGAGCTCTTTCTACCTCTGTAGGAGCAACAGTGATCACGGGATTTTGTTCTTCGTCCAACAGTATACAAGAATTAAACACCTAGGCATATAATTGAATAGGTTATGATTACCAATTCAAACTCCGCGCCAACCACATAGACATTTAGAACAACCTCGTAAAAATGAAGATAGGTTCACAATAAAAGAAGCGATTTCGCAGATTTCACATCGGGTACCCCGAACGAGTAAATATTACTCATACACAAAACCACTTGAAATACACATTATAAGCACTTAATCACAAATTATATACCGTTTTTTGTATTTTATCACAGTATTTAGTGAAAAACGAGCTTGGCTTCAACAAACAACATCGCATATTTCTACACTCTCTTCAAAGCAAAAGCAAACAGTAAACTTTTCGTAATTAATATATATAGAACCAAGCACGAAAAACTAACCACGTAACGTAATTAACATCTAGGAACAAAGGACAAACTCGAACTCTTCTGTTTAATAAACTCGTATATCCACATAAGGAACAGCATTTATTAACTGCGAAAGTTGTTCTGGATCCATAGCTTTATAATGTTGACTATATTTAATTTCTTCTTAATCTTCGTTGGGAATGAAACCACTTATAGTTTTTAAATTCTATTTTATTTACGTTTCGATCCATGACCTAGGATCGTTGTCAAAATAATAAAAACTTCAAGTTTGACGTTTATGACATAAATTGAAGGTTACTTTGATTTATTGATGTTTGAAATATTTGGTTTGAGTACACTAAGCAAAAATTTTTAAAGTTTAAAAGAATGATTGCCTTCAATTTGTGTTGCGACCTAGGATCGACTTTCCTATGGTAGCCAATACGCTTAACGTGAAATCAGCTGATTAATTTTTATTGGTGAATTTTATATAAATTCAATAATTTGGAAAACATTTTTTAACATGTTTCTGTTATATAATGAAGTTGGCAACAATTTACTACAAACATGTGCTACATTATATTTTAATAAATTCAAAATGCCTTTACAAAGTTCAACTTCAAACAATTCATCACCTCCAACACAACAAATGTCAATATTAAATTTAAACTCTTCTTATATGGAAATACTTGACCTTCGAAGTAACAACATGCCACTTCAATGGAAGAATTGGATTACACAATTCAAATTATTTTTAAGAGCTTCTAATCTAGAACAGGAAGTAGATCAGCGCAAAGTTGCTATATTATTACATTATATAGGTAAGGATGCACTACAGATTTTTTATTCCTTTAATGAAGATGTTGATACTATAAAATTTGCTGATTTAGTTACAAAGTTTGAAAACTTTTTTATGCCAAAAGTAAATATTACAATAGAACGACACAAACTATTTAATCGTCGACAACTCATTGAAGAAGATATTGATGTTTATGCTACTGATCTAAAAATATTAGCCTTACTTGTGAATTCGGTACATTACGAGATAGTTTGGTTAAAGATATTTTTAGTTGGAATTTAAGTAATAAGAATCAGTACATCAAAGAACGACTTCTGAATGAAGCACCAAAAACATTGGATGATGCTATTAAAATTGCCAAGTCTTGCGAATTATCTAAGGTTCAAGTTAAACAACTTATTCAACCGGATGAAGTATCACTTGCTCGAGATACAGGATTTGTTGGAAGAGCACAGGTGCAGCAGAGCCAGCGTCAAATTAAGAATCGTCAACGCACACCCAGTCGTGATAGAAACTATCAAAATTATAATCAACACCAGCCAGGTACAAGAATTATTTGTAGTAAATGTGGTCAAGTGCATCGACAAAAATGTCCAGCCAAAGGTCAAACATGTAAGAATTGCAATAAATTAAATCATTTTGCTAAAATGTGTCGTACTAAAGTGTCTGTAAACAATGTTCAATCACAAAATCATACTTTATTTTTAGGTTTAATTTCATGCAATAATTTAAACCAAGAACAAAGTAATTCTTTCTGGAATGTATGCTTGAAAATTAATGGTACAGATGTCTCTTGTTTGATAGATTCTGGTGCTGAAACCAATATTATTTCTTTAAGGCAATTTCAAAATTTAAATATACCCCAGGATGTAATTTATAAAAGTAATTTTGAAATTTCTACATTTACGGGCTAAATTTTACCTACTATTGGTCAATGTGCATTAAATGCGAACATAATTCTAAGCAATATGTTTTAAAATTTCACACTGGATAACTCATGCAAAACTATTATTGGTTTGCAAAGCTGTATAGAGTTAAATTTAATTAAAAAGATACAAAACATTACTTTCCAGGGTGATAATATTGTACAAAAATATACAGATGTTTTTGAAGGACTTGGATGTTTAAAAGATTATGAGTGTCATTTAACACTTAAGTCGGATAGTATGCCTTCTATAGATTCACCACGAAAAGTACCTTTCAAGCTCCAAAACCAACTTGAAAAAGAGTTAAAAGTTTTAGAAAGTACTGGTGTTATAAAGAAAATTAATGAACCTACAGAATGGGTAAATTCAATAGTTTTAGTAACTAAAAAAAACGGTTCATTGAGAATTTGTCTTGATCCAAGGAAATTAAATAAGGCCATTTTACGATCTCATTTTAAATTTCCTAATATTGATGAAATTAAATCTGATCTAGCAGATTCAAAGTACTATTCAGTTTTGGATGCCAATTCTGGATTTTGGATGCTGAAACTAGATGAAGAATCGTCAAAACTATGTACATTTATAACCCCTCAAGGTAGGTACCGATTTTTGAGGCTACCTTTTGGTATTAATGCAGCTCCTGAAATTTTTCACAATGAAATGATTAATCGTTTTTCTGATATAATCGGTGTTAAAATTATGATGGATGATTTTTTAATATATGGCAAAACTAAAGAAGAGCATGACAATAGATTAGAAAATGTTTTACATAGAGCTCGAGAAATTGGTCTAAAGTTTAATAAAGAAAAATCAAAATTTTGTCAAAAAAAGGTCAAATATTTAGGTCATTTATTTGATGAGGACGGTGTTCGTCCTGACAATGATAAAGTTAGGGCTATAATCAATATGTCGACACCAAAAAGTGTCACTGATGTTCAACGTTTTTGGGTATGGTCAATTATTTAGGATCGTTCATAAATAATTTATCAGTTAAAACCAAAAATCTTAGACAACTCTTATTAAAATACATTGTGGCATTGGGATGATCAGCATGAATCTGAGTTTAATGAACTTGTTGCTTATTACCAATGCTCCAGTCTTAACTTATTATGACCCGAACAAGCAGTTAACATTATCGGTTGATGCTTGAAGATGCCATGGGAGCAGTTATTTCTCATAGTCGAAATCCTATCGCTTATGCTTCAGCAACTCTTAATAATAGTCAAAGAAACTATGCCCAAATAGAAAAGAATTATTATGGTATACTATTTGGATGTACAAAGTTTCACCAATATATTTATGGTCAACAAATCACTGTTGAAACTGATCATAAACCAATAGTTAGTCTTTTCAAAAACCTTTATTCAACATTCCACCACGTCTACTAAAGAATTATGTTACGTCTTGAACCCTATAATCTTGATGTAGTGTTCAAACCAGGAAAATATTTGTATGTCGCGGACACCCTATCACGGCAGCACTCAGCGATCATGCTTTGTCTGACATAGATACGGACTTAAGTCTGCATGTTAATTTGTTACTTGGTAACATACCAATTAGCAACGACAATTTAAATTAAAGAAAGTAAAAATGCAGGTTTTGAAGTTTCTTGGGAATGACAACTCGATTAGTTTTAAAAAATACCTTCATCCAGTGTGAATTCTGAATCTATATTTTATTTTTGAAGTTGATTTTTGATTTGACAAAGGTTTTGATCGTTTCGTGTTTCTTTAGCAATAACCTCTGCACACAGTGTTTCTGATGATATTTGAAAAATGAATTGCACACATAATATGTGATTTCCCGAACCAACTAACATGTCTGGAGAACTAAATGATTGTTGTATAGGTGCCCTAGATAGGCAGTCAACATTAGTGTTTGTTTCCCCATTATTGAATTTTACAGAATAATTAAATCCTGATAGAAAAGAGGCATATCAGAGAAGGCGGCTTGAAGTTATTGACAGTAATTGCTTTTTCTGGTGGAAAATCCGCATGTGGTTCATTATCGGTTTCAAGTGTAAAGTGGAGTCCTTACAGGTAGTTGAAAAATGATTAACGCCAAATATAATAACTAAAACTTCTCTGTCCAGTTGACTGTAATTTTTCACAGAACTTGTTAGAGATCTTGATGCATATGCAGTAGGTTTTTCTTCATTATTTACTAAGTGACTCATTACGGCTCCTACAGGACTGGCATCACATGTTACAATTATGGGCAGATTAGGATCGTACGGTATTAGAATTTTATCACTGGTTATTTGTTTTTAAGATGTATAAATGCCGATTCACATGCCGTTGCCCACCTATATTTTTTGTGTTTGCGTAACATAGCACGCAATGGTGCTGTTAACATTGATAGATTTGGTATAAAACGTGCGCATAATAAGTAACTATAAACATTCCGATAAAACGTCGAACATCTTCAATGTTCTTTAGCCATGGCATATTTGCAACAGCTGTCACTTTTCCTGTGCCGAATTACATGGCCTAAATATTCAATTTTCTCTGTAATGAATGAATATTTCTCTTTGTTTAAATGTAATCATTTTCTTATAACCGGGCTAAACAGGCACTTAGGTTGTATAAACACTCTTCGTCTGTAATTCCATGTATAACTATATCACCAAAATATGCTTAAGTTTTTGACAATTTCTGTAAAATCTTGTCTAGAATTCAATTAAATTCTGTCGATGCATTTTTAATACCAAAACTTAACCTATTCATACGATATGTACCTTTGTGTGAGGTAATGGCTTGCATCTCACTACTAATATCATCTACAGGAACATGGAGGTTGTTACGTAATTCTTGGGCAGCCACGTTGGGCGCCAAATTTATGTTACGTAGGCTCGCAGCCGTGCGTAACACAAAGAAAGTCAAGAAATGACCGGGCTCAATCGGAGATTAGGGGGGGGTTGTAGAAAGTAGACTAACATAGAATGTACGCGGCTGTAAGAAATTAGGAACAATACCTGCAATAAAAATAGTTAAGCAACCTGAAAGAAAAAAAGATAGTTAAGTAAACCTGAAAAAAAAAGAATGTAAAAGAATGTAAAAAAACGGTTGGATAATCTATATAATGTAGCAACGGTAAAAGCAGTACAAAACTTTCAATACAAAATGAGGTAATATTGGGGAGCAGCAGAAACGTTTCCTCACACACCAATTAACATAAATCAAGACAAAAATTTTAACAAAAGATAAATAGATAAGACACAATTGACATGAGTAATCTAGTAGTATTAGTTTTTTTTGTTTTCTCTTTTTTTTTCCAATAGTCTGCACTTCTATTGTAACAGGTATCAACACGACAAAGAATATTGCAAAACAAACGGATAGATATTTAAAGAAAGAAAACAAGTAGTAAATAGTTCACTTACAAAAGTCCTGCAGTAACGAAGTACTTCACCCTTGATTGTGATGGGGTTGATAGAATTTAGTACACTTACACTAACCACACAGACGCACTTCACTGGTGTTAGCAACAGACATTATCACACGTCGGAATTCGAATAAGATCGGGAGCTCTTTCTACCTCTGTAGGAGCAACAGTGATCACGGGATTTTGTTCTTCGTCCAACAGTATACAAGAATTAAACACCTAGGCATATAATTGAATAGGTTATGATTACCAATTCAAACTCCGCGCCAACCACATAGACATTTAGAACAACCTCGTAAAAATGAAGATAGGTTCACAATAAAAGAAGCGATTTCGCAGATTTCACATCGGGTACCCCGAACGAGTAAATATTACTCATACACAAAACCACTTGAAATACACATTATAAGCACTTAATCACAAATTATATACCGTTTTTTGTATTTTATCACAGTATTTAGTGAAAAACGAGCTTGGCTTCAACAAACAACATCGCATATTTCTACACTCTCTTCAAAGCAAAAGCAAACAGTAAACTATTTCGTAATTAATATATATAAGAACCAAGCACGAAAAACTAACCACGTAACGTAATTAACATCTAGGAACAAAGGACAAACTCGAACTCTTCTGTTTAATAAACTCGTATATCCACATAAGGAACAGCATTTATTAACTGCGAAAGTTGTTCTGGATCCATAGCTTTATAATGTTGACTATATTTAATTTTTTCTTAATCTTCGTTGGGAATGAAACCACTTATAGTTTTTAAATTCTATTTTATTTACGTTTCGATCCATGACCTAGGATCGTTGTCAAAATAATAAAAACTTCAAGTTTGACGTTTATGACATAAATTGAAGGTTACTTTGATTTATTGATGTTTGAAATATTTGGTTTGAGTACACTAAGCAAAAATTTTAAAGTTTAAAAGAATGATTGCCTTCAATTTGTGTTGCGACCTAGGATCGACTTTCCTATGGTAGCCAATACGCTTAACGTGAAATCAGCTGATTAATTTTTATTGGTGAATTTTATATAAATTCAATAATTTGGAAAACATTTTTTAACATGTTTCTATTTATACAATTGAGAGATTTCTAATTTCATGTCTTATTTTACCGAGATTCAGTGAAGGGGGTTAAGCAACCTGTGGCTACCAAGATCCCCCAACATTTATAATTTGCCGAAATTTTTTTGTTCTGCAGAAGCAATAGTTTTCGCTCATACTTCAGGAGTACCTTTCGAAAGAACTTCTTTTCAAGTCGTTAATAACTTTTCTACAGACGTGCCACCACTTCCAACATAATCTCAGTAGTATTATACTTTTGTGATACCCCCATATGCGTTCAATAGGAAAATTTCAGCAATTTGGATGAAGTCGCAATACCGAATGTCCATACTTTTCGGCTAACCTGTCAACTGCATTTAATGGTTGAGGTTTATTACTAAAAAATAATGGACAAATAATTTAATTGCTATCAAAAATACAACAAACTTACGTTTTGATAAATTCAGCAAATCATCTAACATCATACTGATGTCAAATTCTATGTTATTCGCAGTTAACCAATGTTGAATTTTAGCTTTACCATTAGCAGCAGTTGGTGTTTTATTTAATTGTGTGCTATGGTAGCTGGTAATATCCATAACAATTGTGGAAAGTTTTTCCAGGTTTGTCTCAAGATGAAATTCAAACTATCGCAAAAAGTTTTCTTGATTTATTTCAGCATGATGGTCACCGTTTTTGGTTTTAAATGCAAAGACAAACTCGGCGTTTCCTTTGTGCAGCGCACATAGGTCCTGTTTGCCGCCGTACATATTTCGTAGGAGGCATGAGACTCACATACTTATTACTACACTCACTTCACTATAAATCTAATTACAAAAGTTTTCCTTTCACATTCATTTGTGAATGCGTGCAAATTTCATCTGTCTCCTTAAAGTTTCTAAAGCTGAACAAATTCACACTCATCATCATCATTAGGCCTTCAGTCCTGGAACTGGTTAGACGCGTACACTCATTGTTTCCTATTCTGAACTAACCTACACATTTCCCTGAAATTTGCACAGTCTGCATCTATCACTATCTGATCTAGGTCTACATCAACCTGCTTTTTCCTATCTCTGCTTGTAATATATCCCATACTATTCCTCAAAAATGCTTTAGAATGTATTTCTGTCCTATTTCTCCTATTTTTTCCCACAGATATCCTTGTTCCCCTACTATTTCTATAACCTATTTGTTATTAACCTTGTCTGTCCATGCTATCATCCTCATACATCTGAAGCACAGCATTTCAAAAGGCTACTACCGTTTTTCTGTCTGCTTTTCCTACTGCCTGTATTTCATAGGCATACTGTGCTGCGCTCCACACATATGCTTTCAACAATTTTCTTCTTGTTTCTGTTTGTTGTCTTTCATCATAGGCACTGTTCTTTTTTGTTAGATGCAGTTCGGTCCCCTTCTGTTGTTTTACAATTATATACCCTATTTCTCCGACATTCAGTGGTTGTGAAGCGGGGTAAGTAGCCTGTGACTGCCAAGTTCACCCAGCACTTGAACATTTGCCGATTTAATATTTTTTCCAATATTTCTTTTCGCACAATCAACATTAGTTGCAGATATTTCACAACCAACACCTGTAGTTGTTTATAATAATCATCAGATTTATCTGGTTGGACACCTATATACAGCTCGGTTCCCCTTCTATTGTTTTATAATTTTATGCCCTATTTCACCAAGATTCAGTGAGGGGGATTAAGCAGCTTGTGGCTGCCAAGATCCCCCAACACTTAGACATTGCCGAATTAATAGTTTTACAGTAAAGCCTTTCGCACAATTAACATTATTCGAGAATATTTCCCAACCAATACTTGTACTTGCTTATAAAATCATCATGTTTAAGCACAGTTACTTTTTTCGTCATTAGTTTATCCATCTTGACACTGGTAGGACGAGTACCTCCATTGATTTCTATTCTGAGCTAGACTACACATTTCCCTGAAATTCCTAAAGCCTACATCTTTCACTATCTGTGTGCAGTAGTCTAACCTAGGGCTACCTCTACTTTTCTTTTTTCCTATCTTTGCTTCTAATATATTCCGCACTATTCCCTCATGCCGTAGTATGTGGCCTATCATCTTATCTCCTGTTTTTTCCACATATTTCTCTCTTCCCCATTTTAGTACATCGTCGTTCTTAACTTTGTCTGTCTATGATATCTTCATCATACGTCTGTAGCACCACATTTCAAAGGCTTCTACCTTTTTCTTGTCCGCTTCTCCTACCGTCCAGGATTCACAGCCATACAGTGCTGTGCTCCACACATGTTTTAAGCAATCTTTTCCTTGTTTCTATGTTTGTTGTCTTTGAACACAGTAGTTGCTTATTCTTGTTAAATGTAGCCCGACCTTGTGCTAATCTTTGTTTTATATCTTTTGCACTTTTCCCGTCTTGCGTTATTTGGCTTCCTAAGTAGCGGAAATCCTTAACCTCTTGTAAGTTCTTGTTACCTATTTGTATTCTTGTTTCTGATTTATTTCCCCCTCCTTTACATACCAGTACTTTAGTTTTTGTTAATTTTCATACCGTATCTCTCTGTCAGGACCGTTTCCATTTCATTAAAAGCAGTTTCTAACTCTTCCTTGCTAGATGCTAATACCGCTATATCATCTGCAAATCTAAGCATATCAATTTTTTGTCCCTGCATAGTAATTCCAAGTCTTCCTGTATTTGACAGTATTCATTGTCTAACCCCTTTCCTAATGTTTACTTCTCTACGTTCCTGCTCTAACTCTATTACTGCTGTTTGCTCTTTGTATAAGCTATGTACTACTCGTCTATCCCTATTGAAAACAAAAAAAAATTTTTACCTTCGTGAATATCAGATAACAAATTGCACCCTTATATTTCCTAAACCCTTACCTGATATCACAAGGTCGAGAATTTCCAAGGTAAAGTTGGATGGAAAACGGCTTGAGGAAAAGAAAAACTCTTTAGACATAAACGGCTAGTAGAGTGTTAGCTCTGGGTAGATCATGAGCTTGGGTCATGGGTTGTCAAATGACCAAAAATATAAAAAATGAGCGCCACCGTATTTTCCAATACAACAACCTACAAAAATTATCTGTGCTTGTATTAGGGGAATGCAGAAACCTTATATCAACACCACTAATATAACCATAAAACCTGAATTTCACTTTTCTAAAACACTTACCAAAATCTCAAATACTAGATGTCTTACAGATGTCTCGACTTAACCTGTGAACAAACAAATGCACAACATGGACACCGTTTGTGTCCTTAAAAATATTCACCAAAAATAATATAATAGAATTTAAGTTCCAAAAATATACACCCAGGGTATTTGTTATCAGTAGACACAATGTCTGCTCATGAATGACCTATAAGTTTTACTTGTATTTTGAATAATAAAAGAATTATGCAAAAATGGATTCTATTTGATTAAATTCCTTGATTTGTTTTAATATAATCTTTTTCTACTATTAATTTTATAGAACAAAAAATCAATAAGGTTTTGTATTTAAAAAAAAAACATAAAAATCTCTAAATGGAATATTTCATAATAAATTTTCTAAAAAGTTTTAGTTCACTTAATAATTCATATTACACATTTTAATTCCCAGCCAGGTGTAGTACTACATTGACTTCACAATTTAATATAATTATTTAGGATCTCATAAAATAGCATTTTTCAACAAAAGGTTAGTTTTACTTAATATGTATAAAAAGAATTCATCACGTTGTTTAACAATGAAAGTACATGACCTCAAAATTATTAAATATGTTTTAGATTAGCGTCAAATAACATGTGATATTTAAATTTGGACAGCTGAATATTTCTTTGACATCATATGCCACTAACAACTTTTCAGTTTAGTTAACGTTATCTGTTTTTGAAATAATTATGATAAGCAAACAGCATAGCCATCTTTAAAATTTATGCAAGGCCACAAATTTATTACGGAATTCTTTCTTTCATTAAATAATTTTTAAGTTACTTTAATCTAGGTAAAACTTCAATCTTGTATTTTTCGTATTACGATTAAATAATTATAAATGTGATTAAATGCTAAATAAATATCACTCACGTGTGGAAGTACAGCACGAGCAAAAGAAATCAAACTATGACCTCAGCTGTGGGATATTCCATTAACATCTGCGTTCTGCGATGCACAAACAGGAAACACATGAATACGGACGAATTTATCGCTGGAACTATGAGAATTCTTCTTAACCAAACATTATTTAACGAAACCAATTCCTCCTTAATTACATCCTATAGAATTTAGTATTCCAAATCCCAAACTAAATTTTCTAGATATTGCTTCCGAGATATTGCACTAAGAGGAAAATATTAATAAAACTTATTTACTTGATTATACCAACTGTTTTAACGATGAGGAGAAGCCTCTATCTCCTTTGGCCTGCAGGAATCAACTGAACTGCTCTAGGTGGGACATAAAAAAAATCATCGCGCTAAAGCCGCTAGGGACCACTTTCAGACACGAAGATTCAATCAATTCTAACTTCTTGCGAACTGTGTTACAGGCCACGTGCCTGGATACCACCATCTTGACTTTACTACCTCGCTGATAGCAGCTTACCCGTTCAGACGCCGATAGAAAAGTGACACGAAATGACAACTCACTCGACGAAGCTTATTAACAAAACTTAGACTTCAAGAGCAAAGGAGTCTGTCTATATGCTATTATAAATTTTATGAATTATTTTTATTGTACGGAAATTTACAAATTATATTTTTATATTAATGCGGTATTATTTTAGATTAATAAGCGAAGTGTAACTACGAAAAAAAATAGGTTACACTATAACTCATTCCAATTTTTTTGAGTATTTCAAACATTTTTTTCCATTTTACATTGTCGAATGCTTTTTCCAGATCTTCAAATCCTATATACACGCTTTCCCCTTTTTCTATTGTTTCTCCATTATCACTCTCAGAGCTAGAATAGCCTCCCGTGTTCCCCTGTTTTGCCTAAACCCAAATTGATCTTCTCCTAGTATTTCTTCAGCTCGTTCTTCCAATAGTCATTTACAATTCCAGTTAATATTTTTGACACGTGTGCTGTCAAACTTGTTGTTCGAAAATTTTCACATCTATCAGCACCTTTCTTTTTTGGTATAGTCGTCTGTCACCTGTCTCGTACATATAGCTTACAAGTTGGAAGAGACGTTCTGTTACTGCTTGTCCAGCGGCTTTTAGAGTTTCTGCTTGCACCTTATCTGTACCCGGCGCCTTACCATTTTTCAGACGTTTTAATGCTAATTCAAACTCATCTCTGAGTATAGGAAATCCCAAGTCATCATTTTCAATGTCTGATTCCTGTTCTAATGCTGTTAGTTCCTCTCCTGCATATAAATTCCCTATATATTCTTGCCATCTAAACACTTTCTCTACATTTTCTATAATGAGGTTTCCTTCCGTGTCCCTTATATTTTTGCTATACGGTTTTATATCCCTAAAATTGATTCTAATTAGTTTGTATACTTCATCTGTCTTTCCTACTTCCATCTTAGTTTGTACCTCTTTGCACTTTTCATCAATCCATTGTTCTTTAGCGTTCCTGCATTTGCGAATAATTTCCCACTTTATGGCTTTGTATCTCTTTTTTCCTGTTTCGTCTGATTTATTTTTGTATTTTCGTCTCTCTTCTATTAAATTCAGGATAACCTCTGTTATCCAGGGTTTCTTATTTTCTTTTTGTGTATACACCAGAATATCTCTGGCCGCCATGTCTAGGCTGGATTTAATGTTATTCCATTCTGTTTCTACTTCCTTAGTATCAGATATTTTCCTGATATCTTTGAGCAATTCATTTGACTTTTTTTCGAATCTTTCTTGAATATCTTTATCTTTTAGTTTCCCTTTTCAAATTCTTAAATTTATGTGCGGCCTTCATGATTACAATGTTGTCGTCAGTGTCTATATCTGCTTCTGGGTAGCTTCCACAGTCTTTTATTTGATTCCTAAACCGTTGTCTAACAAGAATGTAATCTATTTGATATCTTCCTATATCTACTGGCAACTTCCGCGTATATCGTCTTCTAGCATGATGTTGAAATAATGTTTCTGATGATTAAATTGTTCTTGTCGCAAAATTCTACCAGCCTATTTCCCCTGAGGTTTGTCGTGCCTAAACCAAATAAACCTACTATCACTCCTTCCCTACCTCTGCATTAAAATTCCCCGTGATTATTAAATTTTCAGGTCCTTTTACATATCTTAACATGTCTTCGATATCTTTGTAGATCGCTTCTACATCTTCATCACTGTAGCTAGAGGTGGGCATGTATAGTTGTATTATTACTGTATTTGCCGGTTTAAATTCTAATCTAACCATGAGTACTCTTTCGTTCTTTTGTACGTAATTTTCTACACGGTATTCTATCTTTTTTGGCATAACTATCCCCACACCCAAATTTCCCTTCTCTGCTCCTGTATGAATTACCCTGAAGTCTCCACACTAAAAATCCCCCGCCTCTGGTCATCGAACATCGCTGATCCCTACTATATCTAGCGCTAACCTATTTATTTCCATTTTTAGTTTCTCTAGCTTACCTACTTGCTTCATACTTCTAACATTTCACACTCCGACTCGCAGAATGTTCCCGACTCTTATTCTGGACTTTCCGATCGCATCATCCGAAGTAGTCCCCTCCCCCAGAGAATGCCATCATGTTTATTTCAATTTAAATACGCTGTGTACTTGGGAGGCGGCTCCGTGGTATGTGTGTGACTACTACGCCCAAGGTCCCGGGTTTGAATCCCGACACAGTCCGCTTGAAAAATGTTAGGCGAGCATTTTTCACAAAAATACAACCTCGTTCGGATGAGAGGTAAAATGGAGGTGCTGTGTGTGAGTGTTGTCATGCACGTTCAAGATCCCTACCTTGCTTGGAACAGCAAGGGTTCGGCAAAATTCCAAATTTTCCAGGTAAAAAAAACTCGGTTCCTGGCCAATGTAGTACCTTCGGGTGGAACATTGGAAATTCACATGTAATGTGTACTTGAGAGGTAATGTGGATAATTTGGTCATAAATACTAAGGGTTCGGAACAATAAATTAATAAAGTTGCACCGTCTCCTTTTCCAATAGGATGTAAAGGGTAGATGTACTGCAGAGAAAAATAAAAATACTCTGGCGGAACTAGCATTAGCCTTTAAGTGATGCGGAATTTGCAAAAGACTGATCTCAGGGGGAGGCTTTTGATATGATTACTATCTTTTATTTTCTAACCTTGCTGTAAAAGAATTAGAAATTAAACGTAAGTGGAGGCAAGAAAAGTACTAAACTTGTATATTGAAATTTCGGTCATCAGCATATGAACAATTATTTCTATAAACATTTACACAAAGCTTTATGTAGAGAAAAGTAGAAATAATTATATTTAAATTTAAGCTATTTGCTTGAAAACCTTTTAACATAGCAAATTCCATGAAATCTTGTAAGTTCACAGGACTTAGGTAATAAGCAGTAAAAAATATTCATAAGCACATTTTAACTAAATGCTAGATAAGCAAAAGATAATCACTGTTGTAAATACTCACTTAGGCAATTTAAAATGTGTAAACAGTTAGGTTAAAATGTTACCATCGTTGACACTAAAAGGAACCACAGCAAAGCTCATACCCGAAGTAAGTAACCGTTCCAGGTAGTTACGTTTGTTTTAGTATTTGTTTGAGTTCCACCTGACGTTCAAACATCTGCCCCAAACGAGTCGTCTACAAAGTGAAGTCTTCAACTTTTTAAATAGATAAACATCTGGTCCACCAAATATTTGCAGTTAAAAGCTATTTAATTCTATTTAAAAAAATTCCGGCTTCAAGATATTTTTTCGTTGTGGAGGTAAAACTGTTGCACATCATATTTGCGTCGCCGTGGATCAATGTAGTAAGCGTAAGACTACGGATCCCAAGGTCCCGGGTTCAAATCCCGACACGGCCGACTGCTTGAAAAATGGCAGGTGAGCATTTTTCACAAAAATTACGCCCTCGTTCGGATGAGAGGTTAAATGGAGGTCCCGTGTGTGAGTGTTGTCACGCACGTTAAAGATCCCTACCTTGCCTGGAACGGCAAGGGTTCGGCAAAATTCTAAATTTCCAGGCAACAAAAAACTCGCCTCCTGGCCAATGTAGTACCTACAGGTGGAGCATTGGAAATGTAAATGAACTGCACATCATATTTTTTGTTATTTCAAATGTTGAGAGAAAATTTATGAAGAAATATACATCTGGAACTTAAGATAAATTCAAAACATAGATCGCAGGCAGCAACTTGTATAGAAATAATTGTAGATATTTTCAGATTAAAAGTTTAGAGGATCTATTTGGATTATAACTTTGGAGCATAAGTTTAGATTAATCTTTTGGATTAATATTTTGGATCCTGCAAAAATCAATTGTGTTACAAACTTATAAGACACATGGTTTGACTAAACAATCAAAATAATAAGCTATTTTTATCTTACCATCATTACTTTGAAAGACAGATCTAACTAGGCAAAATTTCATCTTACACCCCATATAAGACATCTATAATATTATTTTTATTAAAACGTTATGCTTTAGGTTGAAAATACATACCATAGCTAACCTCATGGCAATTTCAAGAAATGTTAACAATACCGACTTGCACCGCCAGACAACAAAAGAATATTTACTCGGACATTATCAGGTAATCAACATAGAAGAAGGGGTGGGTTATCAAGGGAACGAATAAAAGACCATCCTGACATAAATTCAGATCCACCACAGTTGCGTTTTGAAAAATATGCTTAAAGGAATCAATACTTACACAATGTTTCCAGCCCTAAATATGTACAAAAGAAAATTAGACAAACTTTACAGTAATTCTGTCTACAAGAAAAGAAGTATACATAATCTATACATGCTGCTTTGTAAGGTGCACCTCCTCAAAAAATAACATAACATTCACATTTCTATAATATAACCCTAATGTAAATGAACTCTCATTTAGAATTTGGTAAGCATGTTGTTGACATTGATTGATATGAATGTACAAAGAAAAGGTAACTAACAAATGCTCTAATGTAAGCTTTGGTATAACTAAATGTTACTTTGCAATTAATTACATAATTACTCATGCACTGTGAACATAGCTTTGTAAAGTGCCGTCTGCAATTTACTGGATAATCATGAGTAAGAAAATTATGAACAGCAAACGAAGTGTGTATTTTTTACATTAGCATCAAAAAGTAAAGGAAATCAGACCTTAGACCAAGCTGTCTGTCTCTCTGGTAGCATCTTACATGATTCTGAAAATGTGGGCTGCTTCCGTCGATAGATTGGACACAATCAACCAATTTAACTGAGTTAGGACACTAAGTACAGAAAGCATTTTAATATCGCGACTCACAACATCTCTTTTCGCTAAAAGGATGTTGTACTAAATGTCCAACTTTCAAAGCACGGTCTGTATTTATAAGGAAAGATCGACGAAACCACATAGGGGGCAAGGAGTTTGGCGTTTAAAAATTCTTCCAAAGGATTAAGTGTAAAGAATTCTCAGGAAGCACCTGAAAAAGTATACCAGCTGTAAAGCACAGCTTGAAAATAAAGAGATAACAGCTACCAAGAATTGCTAACAAAAGGGGACTATCTTATTGCTCTGAACACCTGCACAGCTGCAAGATAACAGCACACTGCTTGATGGAACTTGTTGGAATAAATCCCATCACAAATGTTCATTTACTAAGCAGGTGGTTAAGATCGCCTAATCTTTTAAAAGTAAGACATAAATGTATGTACAGCTGTGATTGAAATGTATTTACTGCAGGTGTTAGAACATATTTGTAGCGACTTTGTAAAATGATGTTGCTAAGCAGATGTTTGTTTTATTCGATGGATTTATCATGCGACTAACAAAGCAATATATTTTAGAGTAAATACTTGAGGAAATTTTATAAAATAGCACGCATTTCAATTGGAAGGAAATAGAGCTTGTTGATCGATAGCTTTTTTGATTTTATATAAAATAGGAACAGTGAAATCGTTTAGACATTTTTAGAGCATTTTAAATAACAGTAGTTTGACTTTAAACTTCATGCAGAAAATATTGCTTGCGGGATTTTAACATAACAAATTCATTAGCATTCTTATAAAAATAATGGATAACGGATATATAAAAAACGATCGACGTATATGCATAAGAAAACATCGAATAGAAATTCCCTGTATTCGCAACTACGGAAACTGACTTTTTACTACAAAGGCATTACTCGCAATCCTCTGTGTATCCCATAAGCAAAGTATCAGTTTAGAACAGGTTGTAACGATTCGCTGGGTTGTTCAGACGAAATATGTCAAGCACAATTATAAATTATAACTGTAGTAGGTTGTGGAATAATAACCAAATAGAAGATAAAAATTTGAAACAAAAATTTGGTATACTTGCAGGTAATGATCATTTGATTAAAAATTTGTACTAGGTATGGGAGGCTATCTTTTAAAAACAGAAAACTATAACGGTTTAACAAAGTTTAAAACTTCTGGGTTAATAATTATTTAGATATAAGGGGGAGTCCGATAATTAGATAACATTATAGAAGATAAAGTTAAAGAAATGTTGACAAAACAAGAATGGAAAACCAAAGAGAAATATGTTTAAATGAAGGTATGATCATAAACGTAGTATGTACTACGCATTAAGGGCAGACGAAAACCGTTTTGTTTTTAATATACCGACATCCTTGAGGTTTGCCATTTAAATCTTACAGTTTATATATTAACGAAGACAGATTACACAAGTGATTGTAAATAAGCTGAATTTACGAGCTAGCTTAGCATAAACTTTTTAGTAGCATCAGATAAATCATAATTTATCTTCCATACTTTTTGTACCATATTAAAGTACCTTACATGTGATTTTCCAATGCTCCACCCGAATGTACTACATTGGCCAGGAAGCGAGTTTCTTTTACCTGGAAAATTTGGAATTTTGTCGAACCTTTCCTGTTCCAAGGGAGGTATGAATCTTTAACGTGCGTGACAACACACACACACGGGACCTCCATTTTACCACTAATCTGAACGAGGGTTAATTTTTGTGAAAAATGCTTGCCTAACATTTTTCAAGTGGACCGTGTCAGGATTCGAACCCGGGACCTTGGGCGTAGTAGTCAGACACATACCAACTACGCCACAGAGCCGCCTCATATTAGAGTACCAGGTATCGGGAGTTAAATTAGGAAGATTTAAGGCAGGTATGATATTTAATTTTCCAGGACTATGGCGAGCAGTGAAAGTAAATGGAGATATACGTAAACGTCCATTCAGTTGTTTCAAATTATTTAATCAGGTAAGTGCATAACAATCGGTAATTAATATAAATTAAGTTGCTTTGACATAACCCCTGAATTTTTTAATTCCAAAGATTACTTTTGAGAAGCTGATGTTCAGTGGCAGAATATTTTTGTTCGCCAGTAATTAACATACGGCTTGCATAAGTGATCTGAACCATCGTTTTCTTGAAATAGAAAAGCACCTAAGCCAGTAAGTGAAGCATCGGTCTAATATAAAATGTTTTTTAAAATTAGGAGAAATTAAAATGGGAGCAGAAGTAATCAAACGTTTTGTTTCATCAAAAGCTTCAGGTGCATCACAAGTCCAATCGATAGATTACCCTTTCTGCTTATTTTTAGTTAAAGCATTAATAGGAACAGAGATAGTGGATACGTTTAGTAAAAAGATAATAAAATATTCTGATTAAATGTTTAATTTCAGTGACATTTTTGGTCATTTTAAAATTAGTGATAGCATTTACTTTATCGGTGTCAGCACATAAGCCATTTTCATCAACAATCAACCCTAAAAAGGAGAGGGAGGAACAACAAAAGTTATATTTTTCCCAGTTAATTTTAAAACCAACATCAAACAATCCGCTACTTTATTTATAGTTAAGATATGTTCTTGAAAAGTATTAGAAATAACTAAGATATCATCAAGGTAAACAAAAGCACGTTCTTGATGTAAAATTTGGTCTAGTGTTCTATCCAGGGTACGTTGAAGTGTTGAGGGACATTAGATTAACCAAACGGTACGAAAGTAATGCATATAAACCTTGCCCAGGTTCACAAACGGCGGTTTTCTGACAAGAGGATTGTTCCAAAGGTATTTGATAAAAAGCTTGTTTAATATCTATGAAAGATATATATTTAGCATTACGCCATCTACTTAGGATTGAGTCGTTTCGTGGTTGTGGTAATGGATAGCTATCGGAGATTGTAACGGAGTTTAACTTTCAACCATCAAAACAAACACGATAATCTCCGTTTTCCTTTTTAACTAATAAAATGGGGCTACTCCAAGGAGAAGAGCTATGAGAAATAACACCAAACTGAATAATTTTATCAATTTCAAGCATATAAATGTTTTCGTAAAGGAGTGGATACAGGATATTGGTATTGTTTAAATGATTTGGCATCGGCATTTAGAATTTCATGCGATATGGTGGTTGCGCAACCTAGTTCTGAAGTAGATAATTAACAGAAGTTATTCATGGTTTTATTTAACACAATAGTTTTTTCTTCGGTAAGAGAAATTTTGTTTGAAATTCCCAATGAAGCACGTTAGTTCTTCTTAAGGTTAGCTTTCCTAATAAAATCGAGGAAATTTAATGCTAGGGTGGATACAATGAAAAATTTAACTTCACATTCGAGGGATTCGATACGAATTTTTAGTTTAATAGATCCAGTTACTTGTATGTGGGCGGAATCAGCGATAATCATAAATGTATTTTGAGATTTTATTTTATAATCTATATTCTGATTCCTTAATTATTGCAAATCTGTGAAATTAATTGGAGAGCAATTAGATCCAGTGTGCAACAATACATCAACAGATAGGGATGCAATCGAAATTTGTAAATGTGGACGATTATCAAATGGTTTCGTTTTCAATTTTGCAGTTGCGGAATTAGGATGATGAAAAGTGTAGTGTTTATGTTGTTGTGCAGTAGGGGTTTTAGACAGTGTAGCCCTTGGGGGATTTTAGATTATAAGAATCGACGGGGGAGGTTAGATTTGGCATGGAATACGCGGCATGCATAATTAATCTCGTTTGTTTCCGATCTCATATATAGTGCTTACTGTAATTGCAATAAATATATATATATATATATATATATATATATATATATATATATATATATGTAAATTCTGATACACGACTTTTGTCGTCGCCCTACTTTTAGTATTCAATAATATGACTTCTATATGATGTGCTTTTAGCAAAGTTTGGTTGGTTATCTATTTACTGTTCACTATATTTTATGCCTCGACTATATGAAACCTTTATCTCAGGGTGTTCACCTACTCACCGTGAGTTCAATCGTGAGTAGATGTGCACTGTCCAACCAAACTGCACACTCGTTTGTTTTACTACCTTTTTAATATGGAATTATTTACTGTATATGCCAAATTTTAATGATCAATGTTGCTTGGTGCCAAATTAATTTATGTATACTATTTCTGACTTTAATTTTGACGTTTTAAGATATTACACGGTACTTACCTGAATTATACTGCGATGAATGCCTTCTTTAAATGTTTCTGGCTCTAGATCGTATTCACCGTACGCACCTTCACAAGGATTCACAATCGCTGTTCACTTGCGTATCGCCTCCAGGTGTTCTTAACAATTTTTCTGACCCCAAATCTGAAATAATTTACCCTAATTTTAGAATTTTGAATAAACCGTTGTATCTACTTCCCCTGCGATAATTCTTCCTTATAATATGCTGCTCTCCTGTTTTCCTTCTTCGTGCTCCAATCAGTCCTTTCGCCTTTCCGTATCCAATCTCCAATCTATCCTGCCGTACTGTTCCAAATCAATCTATTCCCTGCTATTCCTTCAATATCCACTCTATGTCCTACTGCCTTTAATCTATCCAAATCACTCCAAAATTATCAATATCGTCGTTGCTTCGCCGTCGCTTTGTATATCCACTCGAATCTCCTGCTGCCGTTTAACCAATCGTCCCAAATCCAATACCAATCTCGTTCAAACCTAAATAAATCGTCGCTTTCCCGTCGCACTATTAACCACTCTAAATATTCTTCTATGATCGCCGCTTTTATACTACCGATGCTTCTTATACTTTCACTTGACTAAATCAGACTATTTAACTCAAAAAACATTTATTTCATCAAATATTTATACAACTTTTAACGCAGGTTTGCAAAACACGTCTTTATACTGAATATAATCGAAAAAGAATCCCCTTATTTACTTCGCTAAGCAATAAGCATAACAACATCAGCTTACTTAATTACATTTTTAAACGCATACAATATCCAATAACAATTTGTCTTTACTCTAGTGTCCAAAATACCTTCACTATAGTCTTTATATACATTCATAATTTCTACCATTGGTCCTAAACACTTCACAATTCTCCAATAATATTTTATATTTCTATTCACTTATAATTTTGATTTTACAATTCGTCCAAAGTTGATTCTATTTAAATGAAAAGCCAAAATATTTACACAAGACCTGGACGCTTGGTTGATTGTAGATATCCATAGACGCGTCCGGTTTTCAGACGGCAAATGTACTTTCAATGGCTTATAAAATATCCACTCAGTATAAAACCTCAAGTACCGTGCATTGTATCAACGTCATAAAGTCATTTTGTTTACCTTTGGCACATGCGTTTCAAACTAAATGGTACATACTTTAGCATATGTAAAGTACAGCAAAATATAGTTTTTTGCATTTATGGATCTGATTTATGAATTATGTTGTTTGGCATACACCCTTTTTAACACAAATCTACCCTTAGAAGCCTTGTACCCCCCCCTTACATTACATTGGCCCCACTGATTTGAAATGAAATTGGAAATTTCGTATGTTTTTTTCTCTTCCCCTGGTGTGCATAAATTTCTAATTTTTATTTAAAATCACCCTCTCGCATTTTTACATCTCAATTAGTCCACCCTTGTTCGCCTTTCTCTCACATCTATCTTACTACGCTATATACTAACCTATACTATAAACAAAACAACAAAAAAAAAAAAAACTAAACTTAAACTTTCCGTTGCATGAACTACATAATAACTATCCTACTAAACCCTCTTCGACTGAGCTATCCGGGCTCACTAATGGAGTTTTCGCTGGTTCTATAATACCTTCTTTTAACATTTTGTTTATTTCGGCTTTAACCCTATTTCTTATGGCAAACGGAATTGGATACACCCTTGTATTAAACCCGTTGTCTTCCGTGACCTCCAACTTATGCATATACCGCCTCGCAAATCTTGGCTCTTCATTAAACAAGCCTATATATTTATTAAACAATTCCTCTAGCTTCACCTTAATTTCATTACTCACTTTCCCTATTTGTTCATCATTAATTAATCTCGCAAACATATTACATAATCTCACTTCAAATCGTCCATAATTATCCACTTTAATCATTCCTAATCCTGTACTATCTATATCATTTCCATTCCTATATTCTGAACTAACCGTAGGCACCACCCATAACCTATCTTTATCAAATATCCTAATTGACCTATCCTTTCCATCTATATTCAACCCAAAATCCTCTTCTATAAAATCCATTCCTAATATGAAATCTAGCTGCACCCCTTTGTAATTAAAAACTCTGCATCTCCTGCTTCTTTATTCCCTATGTATATCGGTACACGGATAACACTATAAATCGTCGTTAGCTTTTTGTTCATCGCTGACCATAAGTTAACCCCATCAATTGTTCCTATTCGTCCCTTTAAAAATTCTTCATGTTTTACTACCACATTCTCATTTACCAGCGACAACTGTGAACCACTATCAACTAAAGCAACATATAAACAATCCCTTAAACTAATATTTATAAACAACAAATTCTTTTTATTAAAGATATAACTATTTAACAATAAATCCCTTATACTATAACACACGTCGACATTTATCCCTAAGCGGTCGGTCGTCCAAAAATTCGCGTTTTTTTTTGTTCCTGTGGCGCCTCGTGAATCTGCACCACCTCAATCCTATCTGGGTCCGTTGTCATCGCGCTCGTCGTCATATGCTGGACGTTTACGTCCCTGTCCGTCCGGCTGTTTCCATTGGGTATTCCGCCCCCAGTAGCACGGCCGTCATCCTCGTTGTTGCCGTGCTGGTATCTGTTTTGTCCATTGTATTCATTTGCCCTGTGATCCCTATTGTAATACGGTCGTCTATGTCCTTCGTGTCCCCATTGATTCCGATGTCCGTGGTTGAAATTGTCCTGTCTGTAATTAGGTCGGTTTTCGTGGTACGGTTGTCGTCGGCTGTCTTCCCTATAACCCCTGTTTTGCTCCCAATAGTTTGTCCGCGTTTTCGCCTCCAGTGCTGTCGCTAAATCAAAGTTCCTCATTACCCCTAAAAATTCCCTCAACGTCTTGACGTTCTGTACCACTACCACCTTTGTAACTTCCGGTTCCATATGTCCTGCTAGTAGTAGTACAATGTCGTCCTCGCCCAATTTTGGAGTCAAGTGTTGTGCCTGATTAAACTTGTCAATCGCGTATTCTTCGCGTGTGCCGTGAGTCCTGCTGTAATGTCCGGTAATTAAATTCGTCCGTATGTCAGTCTGGTGTGTATTGCTCCAAAATTGTTCTATAAAAAGTCGTCTAAAATCAGCGTAACGTGTCGTATTGTCTGCGGATGATATTATGCCATTTTTCGGCGTTGCCCGTCAAAGTCGCCCCCACGATCTGTAGTTTTGTTCTCTCATTTTCAGTCCCTACAATTTCGTCTAGTCGGTCTAAAAATCCCATGGGCTGTTCTGTCCTTCGTCCCTCAAACTTCGGTAATGCGTCCCGGTTTAATCTAACGTGCTGTCCGTAGTCCAGTCCTACGCGCCTTCTTTCTAGCTCGTCCAACTTGTCCTGTATCTGTCTAACTTCCTGTCCGACCCTATTTTCCAATACTGTCGCGTTGTCTATCAGTTTTGCGTCCAGTTGAGTCCTAACGTTTACGTTTTCATTTTGTATAGTCTCCAACGTCTGTCCTAAATTTCGGTAGTGCGTCGTATGTCTTTGGTCACAAGTCTGTATCTCCGTATTTAGTGTCGAAAACCCGCTAATCATCGTCTCTTCTACTGTATCCACACGTGTCTTAATTTCCGTTCTTAGGTCCGTCCGTGTCGCGTTCAAGTCTCCCTGAAAATGTACCCGCGTGTGTGTTCCAACTTGTCGTCAACCCTGTCCACTTGTTGTTGTACCTCTGTCCGCATGTTGTCCTTTACAATTTGTATTTGTGTTAGTAGATAGTCCTGCGTGTAGTTCATTTTTGCCGTCAGTTCCGCGTGCGCCGTCCTAAACTCGTTCCTTAATTCGTTATGTGATTCTGAAATTTTATCCGTCAACTCTGTTTTAACGGTTTTTAGTTCCGTATGTGTCGCTGTAATTTTGTTAGTCAAGTCGTTCTTTAATTCTGTGTGTGATGTCTTAAATTCCATTTTTAGTCCGTCTGTGAAGTCGCCATTTGATTTGTTAAATCATCTTTCATACTCATCAGAAATCTCATAATGTCCTGGGTTCCGTCGGCTTCTGCTACCCTAACCTCCGGTACTGTCGCCTGGTCCGTGTCCATGCCTGTCACCTCCGGCTCTGTCTGCCTCACGTCCGTCTCCTGTATGTCTCTCCCTGCGTCTATCTCCATGTCCTGTGTCCTTAATTCCATTTCAACACCGTATATCCGTCCCGATCTCGTGATCCTTTTCGTGTCCGCGTCCGTCATCTCTGCTGCTTAGTTTTGATCTCGTTTTCTGCAAAATAATAAAGAAAAAAAAAACTACGGGCCCCACCTAATCTCGGGATCCCGTATCTTACTATCTTTCACTCTAGTACTTTTCTAGCCTTTTTTCGAGCCTCCACGTTGGGTTTGCCAATTTATAAATTCTGATACACGACTTTTGTCGTCGCCCCTACTTTTTAGTATTCAATAATATGACTTCTATATGATGTGCTTTTAGCAAAGTTTGGTTGGTTATCTATTTACTGTTCAATATATTTTATGCCTCGACTATATGAAACCTTTATCTCAGGGTGTTCACCTACTCACCGTGAGTTCAATCGTGAGTAGATGTGCACTGTCCAACCAAACTGCACACTCGTTTGTTTTACTACCTTTTTAATATGGAATTATTTACTGTATATGCCAAATTTTAATGATCAATGTTGCTTGGTGCCAAATTAATTTATGTATACTATTTCTGACTTTAATTTTGACATTTTAATATATTACACGGTACTTACCTGAATTATACTGCGATGAATGCCTTCTTTAAATGTTTCTGGCTCTAGATCGTATTCACCGTACGCACCTTCACAAGGATTCACAATCGCTGTTCACTTGCGTATCGCCTCCAGGTGTTCTTAACAATTTTTCTGACCCCAAATCTGAAATAATTTACCCTAATTTTAGAATTTTGAATAAACCGTTGTATCTACTTCCCCTGCGTTAATTCTTCCTTATAATATGCTGCTCTCCTGTTTTCCTTCTTCGTGCTCCAATCAGTCCTTTCGCCTTTCCGTATCCAATCTCCAATCTATCCTGCCGTACTGTTCCAAATCAATCTATTCCCTGCTATTCCTTCAATATCCACTCTATGTCCTACTGCCTTTAATCTATCCAAATCACTCCAAAATTATCAATATCGTCGTTGCTTCGCCGTCGCTTTGTATATCCACTCGAATCTCCTGCTGCCGTTTAACCAATCGTCCCAAATCCAATACCAATCTCGTTCAAACCTAAATAATTCGTCGCTTTCCCGTCGCACTATTAACCACTCTAAATATTCTTCTATGATCGCCGCTTTTATACTACCGATGCTTCTTATACTTTCACTTGACTAAATCAGACTATTTAACTCAAAAAACATTTATTTCATCAAATATTTATACAACTTTTAACGCAGGTTTGCAAAACACGTCTTTATACTGAATATAATCGAAAAGAATCCCCTTATTTACTTCGCTAAGCAATAAGCATAACAACATCAGCTTACTTAATTACATTTTTAAACGCATACAATATCCAATAACAATTCGTCTTTACTCTAGTGTCCAAAATACCTTCACTATAGTCTTTATATACATTCATAATTTCTACCATTGGTCCTAAACACTTCACAATTCTCCAATAATATTTTATATTTCTATTCACTTATAATTTTGATTTTACAATTCGTCCAAAGTTGATTCTATTTAAATGAAAAGCCAAAATATTTACACAAGACCTGGACGCTTGGTTGATTGTAGATATCCATAGACGCGTCCGGTTTTCAGACGGCAAATGTACTTTCAATGGCTTATAAAATATCCACTCAGTATAAAACCTCAAGTACCGTGCATTGTATCAACGTCATAAAGTCATTTTGTTTACCTTTGGCACATGCGTTTCAAACTAAATGGTACATACTTTAGCATATGTAAAGTACAGCAAAATATAGTTTTTTGCATTTATGGATCTGATTTATGAATTATGTTGTTTGGCATACACCCTTTTTAACACAAATCTACCCTTAGAAGCCTTGTACCCCCTCCCCCTTACATTACAATATATATATATATATATATATATATATATATATCTTTACAGCAAAGGTGGTTATTTATTACTACCACAATACACTACAAAAAGCATACATGGTTTTCAACCAGTTAGACCATTCAGGTGGAGTTGACGAGATAATTCAGTTAAAGAAATAGGAATTGGTAATGGAGATATGTTATTAGAAGTATAATCATTGTTTTTTTGTAATAAAGGTAACGGTACATTAGGTTTTGAGCTTAATTGTTACTATAATGGTAATTTTGTGATACTGAGTATTTTTGTAACAAATGGGCACGTACACCCTGAACAAAGGTGTCCCTTCGGTAGTTTTCCGGAACATTAGGAGCACATTTATTTGTATAGACATTGGGATTTCCACACCAATAGCAAAACTGTTTCTGCGTTCTGTGCGGTTAGTATAATTGTGGTTACCTTTCCGACAATTCCAGCAAGAATGGAGATTATTTTCTACGGTATTTAAAATAGGTGATGAGAAATAACAAGGAAGGATCGTTACGGTAAGATACATTTTGTTGCCAAGATTTTGATTAGGGTTTTGTCGAGGGGTAATATTTTCTAAATGGAACTTGTAGGAAACGGCAAAGGTCTTTAAGTTGGGTGATTGATACAATTTTTTCGAAGGCGAGATGTACAGAATCATACGTGTTTAGATACCTACTGTGGCGAGCGAGGAAGTTTTAAGTATGTTACATGAGTGCCATGCGGGAATTGTAAAGATGAACTTGCAAGGAGACATTTTTGATGGTCTCATTTAGATGCTGGTATCAAAAAAAAATTAAAAGCTGCTCTGATGGTCAGGTACTACAGAACGATCCCAAAAAGGCTCCTGTTGCAAATTGGAGTTGGCCTACAAAGCCATGGTCGTGACTTCAGGAAGATTTTGCTGATCCATTTTTTAACGTGTTTTTCATTGTCATGGATACCTACTGAAAATGGGTGGAAGCCATGAGAGTTACAAGTCCTTTTCGTTAGGTAGTGATTACTGCGTTAAGGAAAGTGCTTGCTACATTTGGTATATGCGATGTTGTCGTGAGCTACAATGCAATGTGTTTTAAATTAGACGAATTTCTAGATTTTCACAGAAAAATGATATTAAGTCGACTAATAGTTCTCCATTTTTTATAGTAACGAATGGACAAGCAGAACACATGGTGCAATCTGTTAAACTAGCTATGCGAAAGTTAAGCTCAGAAAAGAACTACAACATAAAGCTGGTGAGGTGTTTACTGCTACAACATTCGTCATCACATAGTTTAACTGAGGAAAGTCCAGCAGAACTTCTGATGAACCGCAGATTAAGTACATTGCTAAATTGCCTTCATTCAGACTTGCGTTCAGCAGTAAAAGACGAGCAATACGATCAAGGTAACAAGAAGCCTATTCATCATTTCGAAATTAATTAGAGTGTTTTTGTGTGGAACTATAATAGTAAACGGGTAATGTGGATTTCTGGCATGGTTTCGAATGGAGAGGTCTCAACACTACGAGGTTACACAAGATGTCACATTGATCAACTTCGAGCTAGAGAATCCCGTGAAAACAGTGCACAACCAATCACTCAATTACCTGAAATGTCAGAATTCGATCCAAGACTTACACATGATGAAAAGGAAAATCAAGAGGTTGGTGAAATTCACGATTCTTCAACCACAAATATTGAATCAAGAGTATCGGCAAGAATAAGAAAAATGGATACTTAAAGCTATTTAAATATTTAGAGTGGGAAGTGTAAAATATAGGAATGTCTGCCAGAAAAATTAACTATGAAATGTCAATATATAATAACTGCTGTCAATTGTGAATAACAAAGTTTAGTGGCGTTCGAAGTTTGTACTTTACTGATACTCTTCATCATTAGGTCTTCAGTCCTGGAACTGGTTAGACGCGTACCATCATTGTTTCCTATTCTAAACTAACCTACAGATTTCCCTGAAATTTGCACAGTCTGCATCTATCACTATCTGATCTAGGTCTACATCTACCTCTTTTTCCTATCTCTGCTTGTAATACATCCCCTACTATTCCCCAAAATGCTTTAGAACGTATTCCGCCCTTCTATTTCTCTTTTTCACCAGATATCCTTGTTTCCCTACTATTTCTATAACCTATTTGTTATTATCTTTGTTTGTCCATGCTATCGTCCTCATACATCTGAAGCACAGTATTTCAAAAAGCTGCTACCGTTTTTCTGTCTGCATTTCAGACTGCCCGTATTTCATAGGCATACTGTGCTGTGCTCCACACATATGCTTTCAACAATTTTCTTCTTATTCTATGTTTGTTGTCTTTCCTCATAGGTGCTGTTCTTTCTTGTTAGATACAGTTCGGTCACCTTCTATTGTTTTACACTTATATACCCTATTTTTTCTACCTTCAGTGGTTGTGAAGGGAGGTAAGCAGCCTGTGGCTGCCAAGTTCCCTCAACACTTACCCATTTACCGATTTAATATATTTTCCAATATATCTTTTCGCACAGTCAACATTAGTTGCAGATATTTCGCAACCAACAACTAGTTGTTTATACTAATCATCAGATTTATCTGTGCTTATTTTTTCGTCATTAGGTTTTCCATCTCAAAACTGGTTGGACACGTACCTGCACTTATCTATATTCTAAGCTAGCCTACATAGTTCCCTGAAATTCTCACACAGCATGTGTATACAGCTCGTTCCCCTTCTATTGTTTTCTAATTTTATGCCCTATTTCACCGAGATTCAGTGAAGGGGGTTAAGCAACCTGTGGCTACCAAGATCTCCCAACACTTAAACGTTTGCCGAAATAATGGTTTTCCAGTAAATCCTTTCACACTAACATTATTCGAGAATATTGCCCAACCAATTCTTGTAGTTACTTATAATAATCATCATGTTTAAGCACAGTTATTTTTTCGTCATTAGTTTATCCATCTTGGGATTGGTTGGATGCGTACCTCCATTGATTTCTATTCTGGGCTAGTCTACACATCTCCCTGAAACCCCTACAGCCTACATCTTTTACTATCTGTGTGCAGTAGTCTAACCTAGGTCTGCCTCTTCTTCTCTTTTTTCCGATCTCTGCTTCTAATATATTCCGCACTATTCCCTCATGCCGTAGTATGTGGCCTATCATCCTATCTCTCCTATTTTTTACCGTTTTCCACATATTTCTTTCTTCCCCTACCATTTTTAGTACCTCTTCGTTCTTAACTTTGTCTGTCCATGATATCTTCATCATACGTCTGTAGCACCACATTTCAAAGGCTTCTACCTTTTTCTTGTCCGCTTCTCCTACTGTCCAGGCTTCACATCCGTACAGTGTTGTGCTCCACACATATGTTTTAAGCAATCTTTTCCTTGTTTCTATGTTTGTGGTCTTTGAGCACAGTAGTTGCTTTTTCTTGTTAAATGTAGCACGACCTTGTGCTAATCTTTGTTTTATATCTTTTGTGCTTTTTCCATCTTGCGTTATTTGGCTTCCTAGGTAGCAGAAATCCTTAACCTCTTGTAAGTTCGTGTTACATACTTGTATTCTTGTTTTTGATTTATTTTTCCCACCTTTGCATACTAGCACTTTAGTTTTAGTTTTGTTAATTTTCATACCGTATCTCTCTGTTAGAACCGTTTCCATTTCATTAATAGCAGATTCTAACTCTTCTTTGCTAGACGCTAATACTGCTATATCATCTGCAAATCTAAGCATATCAATTTTTTGTCCTTGCATAGTAATTCCAAATGTCTTTCCTGCATTTGACAGTATTCATTGCCTCTTCTATGTACAAGTTAAAAATCAATGGGGATAGGGCACATCCCTGTATCACCCCTTTCCTAATGTTTACTTCTCTACGTTCCTGCTCTAATTCTATTACTGCTGTTTGCTCTTTGTATAAGCTATGTACTATTTGTCTATCCCTATAACTCATTCCAATCTTTTTGAGTATTTCAAACATTTTTTTCCATTTTACATTGTCGAAAGCTTTTTCCAAATCTACAAACCCTATATACACGCTTTCCCCTTTTTCTATTGTTTTCTCCATTATCACTCTCAGAGCTAAAATAGCCTCCCGTGTTCCCCTGTCTAAACCCAAATTGGTCTTCTCCTAGTATTTCTTCCGCCCGTTTTTCCATTCGTCTTTGCACAATTCTAATTAATATTTTTGACACGTGTGCTGTCAAACTTATTGTTCGAAAATTTTCACATCTATCCGCGCCTTTCTTTTTTGGTATAGTTACTATGATGCTACGTTTGAAATCTTTGGGTATCTCGCCTGTCTCATACATATAGCTTACAAGTTGGAAGAGACGTTCTGTTACTGCTTGTCCAGCGGCTTTTAGAGTTTCTGCTTGTACCTTATCTGTACCCGGCGCCTTACCATTTTTCAGACTCTTTAATGCTAATTCAAACTCATCCCTAAGTATAGGATATCCCAAGTCCTCATTTTCAATGTCTGATTCCTGTTCTAATGCAGTTAGTTCCTCTCCTGCATATAAATTCCTATATATTCTTGCCATCTACCCACTTTCTACGTTTTCTATAATGACGTTTCCTTGTGCGTCCCTTATATTTTTGCTGTACGGTTTTATATCCCTAAAATTCATTCTAATTAATTTGCATGCTTCGTCTGGCTTTCCTATTTCCATCTTCGTTTGTACCTCTTTGCACTTTTCATCAATCCACTGTTCTTTAGCTTTCCTGCATTTTCGAATAATTTCCCATTTTATGGGTTTTGTATCTCTGTTTTCCTGTTTCGTCTGATTTATTTTTGTATTTTCGTCTTTCTTCTATTAAATTCAGGATATCCTTTGTTATCCATGGTTTCTTATTTTCTTTTTGTGTATAGCCCAGAATATCTCTGGCCGCCATGTCTAGGCTAGATTTAATGTTATTCCATTCTGTTTCTACTTCCTTAGTATCAGATATTTTCCCGATATCTTTGAGCAATTCATTTGACTTTTTTCGAATCTTTCTTGAATATCTTCATCTTTTAGTTTCTCTAGGTCCAAGTGCCTTTTTCCGCTCCTTTTTTTCATATTCTTAAATTTAAGTGCGACCTTCATAATTACGATGTTGTGGTCAGTGTCTATATCTGCTTCTGGGTAGCTTCTACAGTCTTTTACTTGGTTCCTAAACCGTTGTCTAACAAGAATGTAATCTATTTGATATCTTCCTATATCTCCTGGCATCTTCCATGTATATCGTCTTCTAGCATGATGTTGAAATAATGTGTTTGTGATAATTAAATTGTTCTTGTCACAAAATTCTACCAGCCTATTTCCCTGTCGTTTCGTGCCTAAACCAAATAAACCCACTACCGCTCCTTCCCTACCCTCACCTACCACGGCATTAAAATCCCCCGTAATTATTAAATTTTCATGTCCTTTTACGTATCTTAATATGTCTTCGATATCTTTGTAGATGGCTTCTACCTCTTCGTCACTGTAGCTAGAGGTGGGCATGTATACTTGTATTATTACTGTGTTTACCGGTTTAGATTCTAATCTAACCATGAGTACTCTTTCGTTCTTTTGTAAGTAATTTTCACGCAGTATCCTATCTTTTCCTCATAACTATCCCCACACCCAAATTTCCTTCCTCTGCTCCTGTATGAATTACCCTGAAGTCTCCGCTCCAAAAATCCCCCGCCTCTGGCCACCGAACTTCGCTAATCCCTACTGTCTAGTGATAACCTATTCATTTCGATTTTTAGGTTCTCTAGCTTACCTACTTGCTTCATACTTCTAACATTCCACGCTCCGACTCGCAGAATGTTTCGACTCTCTTTCCGATCGCATCCTCCAGTAGTCCCTCCCGGAGATCCGAATGGGGACTATTTTAACTCCGGAATCTTTTACCCCAGAGAATGCCATCATGTTTATTACAATTTAAGTACGCTGTGTACTTGGGAGATAATGTGGTGGTTTCCCGTTGCCTTCCACATCGCGGTAGTGTGTCTTAGACTGCCATACCGACCCCTATGGTCTCTGCCAATCTAAGTACCGAAAGAGCCGCTGCCCTCTTTCGGGGACCTGTCTTAGTCTGGTTCCTCACTAACGACCCTACTACTTTGGTTGGACCTGTAGTTTGGCTCTTTAGCTCATTAGAACACGCAAGCCATTTCACCTGTTCTATTAATTTAGAACTTCGTCAAGGTACAGGTCCATTCGAAATGGACTGATACTCTTAATACACAACAATAAGTAACAATTGCAATGAATTGGTCAGAACTTTAATTGATCTCAACTTGCACGTATGAATTCATTATAAAGCAAAGTAAAAGGATTTATATAACGGAGGAAAGTTGTATGGAATAGCACTTCACAACTTTCTATGGTATTGTAATTAACTGACATGGGATTAAATTAGTATAGCTTAAAAAAGCACTTTTAATAATCTCAGGTCATTAAATATGAAAGGTGTCTACTGCATAATACGTAACATTGGAAAACATATGAGTATATCTTAAAGTAATTAAACAATTAATATTATCATTATTATTATAAACAAATAAAAATGTACAAAAATCTTACATAATTGTTCCTAAGTAATAAGTTATGATTTTTTTGTTCTAGATGCTGAAATCACTAGCTTACGATATAAATTTTGTAACTCTGGAGGCAAATCATCATCATCAGAGAGCTCATTATCATCATTTGACAATGCTTCGTTACTATTCTCATTTTCAATAATTTTACTGATTTCATTTACTGCTTCAGTATCAATATCTTCATCTACATTATCAATGGCAATGCTTTGTACACCAAGTTCATCATCTGAATCTATAAGATCTTCGTCACCTAGAATGATAAAAAGGAAATAATAATAGATAATCTATCACTATTACCATCACTATATAATCCCATGTCATCTTTGCGAAAGGGATTTTCGTCTTCATCATCGTCATCAAGAATTAAAATTGGAGAAGATAAGTTACGATTGTCTATACTGGACGTGTTACCAATATTTTCTTCTTCCTGCCTAAGAGATTTATCTTCATCATCTTGTTTCTTTTCTTCTAGTAGCAAAGATTTTACATGCTCTGTAATGTATCTATTTGCAATTTCTCTACATTGGTCGCCAAACCCAGAAGGCAACCAACCATTCTTAGAGTCCAATACAGCAGGTTTTGGCACTTCTGGTAGGCGTTTTAACATATTTTGTATTTCAGGAATATGTAAATCGCAATACTGAAAGAATATGCAGTAATTCTATTTGCTTAAATATTAGATTACCTGATAAAACATTTGGCGGGCAGCAGGAAGCATATTTGGCTTTAAAATGTAGTGGTCTTCTGTTGGAATGGGCTTGTGTAAAGTTTTTTGTAAACAGCAATCTTTTAATGAAAATCTTTGAGTGGTAACTCGGCCCGCCTTATAATGCATTATGTTACTGAAACCTCTCTTTGGTTGAACCTTAACCTTCAAACCATCTAAAAATATATGCTAAGCGATTGATGAACGTCAACACAATATTAAACCTGATGTTCTAATTCTAAAATCAAATGTTTGGTATATACGAGCAAATGGTTCTATTCTGGGATCAAATCCAAATCTACACCACATAACTCGCCAAGGACCACTTTGAAAATAATAACCAACACACGGTAGCAAAAACTTCAAACGATCATAACGTATTCCTGTTTGATGTGATAATGCTGCTTTTGACCAAATAGGCCTTTCAGCAAAAAGCTACAACAAATGTGAGTTTAAAAATCCTTCGTTAACATTAAAAGAACTGTCACAATTCTATGATAGACAAAAACAATTATTTGTAAATAAAAATAATTAAGATGTTCGTGCTCATTTTTTAAGCTACATAAAATTCAGTTAATAATTATTTTGTTAGTGTGTAAAAGTGACAAAGAAAAATGCCAGCAACAATGCTGTGGGGTAAATTCAATTCAAATTGAAATTAAGCACACAGGAAAAAAATACAGAATTAAACTACATGCCGTGTGTAGTTGAATGCTGTCAGTTAGGTTGTCTATTTTGAAGTTAGATCTACCTGGGTCGAAGCATGTCCTAATTTTATCTGTCGTGAACATGCCGTTTGCTGTATTTTCTTAATAATTCATTGTAATATTTTGTTATATTGTAACATGAGAATTTCTATTTTATACAAAATTTTGTTGTGTGACGTTTCTTGGCCGTCCTTTTTAAAATTTACATACAGCAAGAGCAATATATTTCTTATTCGACAAACTGGCTGATAACCACAATTTAGTTTTCGCTCTTATTAAATCAATACATGATAGGTGAACGTTTTTACACTTTTTGGCTGCACAAAGTTTTTATTTTAATATTAACAATAAGAGATTTTTTAATCGAAAAAGGGTAAACTTTTTCCCATCATTAATCAACTAGGTTACTACGTGTAAAGTTTGTGATTTCTGGTCTTATACGAACCGAGGTCGAGAACCCGTAATTTATCAATGTATTCTTTTAAGCAAAGAAATGTGTGGTTATCTCGCTTAGCTAATGAAAAACATCTTTATGGTGGAGATAACGACGAGTTCATTAGAAATGCGCATTTTAAACTTCACTTTACCTCCAAGTTCCGAAGAGTATCGTCATATTAAACGCCAGTGCGTGTTAGAGCAGCACAGTGTACCTTTGCATTCCTCTACTGTTACTCCAATTACCTTAATGCCTGGTGTTCCCTAAACAACCACTTCACTGCCAGAATCTGGACAAAATATAAAACCTCCACAAAACCTGATCTACACGAAGATGTCAGCAATGCTCTTTGGCTAGAAGGAGCGGTCACAGAGGTATACCATTGGTTACAGCTATTAATCGAGGTGTGCATTTAGCTTAGTTTTTAATTGCTTTCTTGCATGTAAATCTGTAACCGGTTGACGGCAATTTGCAACCACATTATATTATATTTTATGCCCAAGTTGGTAACGTAATAACTTGTTTTATCGCTGTCACACAGATATGGGAAATTTGAATTAAGTGATTTTGAATATTAATAAGATTATTACGTTGGTCATGATGATTATTTTGTTGTTTTTCTGGCTTAATTTATTTGCTATTCACTTAATAATACTGAAAATTATTGTATTTGTGATTATGTTTAGTGTTTGATCGGTATCTATGTCGTCTTAAATTTTTATTGTTTACTCGATACCCTGTGTTTGTAACACAAAATCACAAGAAATGCTTTTGTAGCTAGTTTGCTATCAATCAGAAGTCATTTCCATTTGTACTATTTTGTACCACCTCTTAAAAGGGACAGTCTTCTATTCGTTCACTATTTGCAGTGTGCAATTTCTTGGATTTGGAATATCGCTGTTCTATTAATATATTTAACAGGGAGTGGTTAATTAACATCTAGCCACAGTTCCATTGACATCTTAAACTATTTGTTGGTATTGTTTAAATGAGGTTGCTTCACGAATTTCTAAACTAAATAATGTAGTATCGATTCATTGTCGTCTTGTTGTCACAGTACCTCGATATGCATATTTATATGTTACATGTTATCTATTTTATGTTATTTCCTAAGTACTTAATTGTTTATATGAATCTCTAAATATGGTTATATTATTTTATTACAGAAATTATATTTGTAGCAATTTGTGCATTGCAATTGTCAACTTAATTTGATTACAGAGGCAAGTTTTCAAAAAGACATTGTTATTAAAGGTCAGAATGAAATAATTAAATTACTGCATGATGAAATAAGTGGTCTAGAAAGGCAATTGAGTAATGCACGTAATTATTCAAAAACATATGCTTCCAAAGAAATAACTGAAACCCATATTATTTTCAAGATTAAATTAAGAAAGTGCTATGATTATTAAACCTGTTGTGCGGAATGATGGTTCAAAAACAAAAAGTGATTTAATGCAAAAAATTAACCTGGTTCAACTAGATGTAAACATCGCTAGAGTGAAACATATGTGATAGCTTGGTAGTGATTAAATGTAAAAGTGTAGATGAGGCAACTAAAATTAAAGTTGTTACGGTATTCTGTGCAAACATAGAAAATCGTCGGCACCGCAACAAAAAAGGAATCCACAGAATTAATGCTGTACTAGCTGAAAATGTCATATAGTGGAGTGGGTCACATAGAAAGAAAAATTGGAAACCTAAAGAAGTAGATTTACTACTAACCGTTAGCTAATAAACATGTTTTCAAAAGGAATATTTACAAAAACCAAAACGAACATTTATGTAACGTCCTATTAAAACAGGATACACACGAAAACGTCAACTCGCATATAACAAAATAACTTCAAAATATACATAAAATTTAAACAAATATCAATTAGGGATTATTTCCCAATCACAACACATTAAAATATAAATAGCAAGTACACGTATACTTACATAATGTTTCCAACCTGAAAGTAAGTTCTATAGATAACCAAGTGTTAAACTTATTCTAGATTATAATTAGTAAACAATTTGTTGGCATTAGCATTTCCTAAATCATAAGTTAAGGTAAGTAAAATTGCTTCAACGCGAGATTGTGATTTGAAGACAATCGCATAATCACTTTGCGCACTAACATGTGAATGTTAATTTTCAAACTGCAGTCTGTAATTTATTGTGCCATGACCATGAGTGAGAAAAAATTAAAGAACTGCTGTGGTTATCAACCATATAAAAAGAATTAAATAGGTTTCATAGAAAGCATCAAAAAAGAGCACAGTATTCGTACCTAAAGTCCTTTTGTGTGCCAAAAAGGAGTAGCTGCTTTCTGGGGGGACTATTCGCTCAGTATGTCTCCTACGTACATCGCCAGCCTGCCTCTAGTACCATCGTAGCAGATTTGAAAGTGTAAATTTACAATTATCGACGGACCAGATACTTTTATGAAACAATTTCACTAGTTACAGAACTTCACTAAGTTTAACTTATAAAAACCGAAGCAACGCAATGCCTGTTAAAAGAAAGCATCTTAAGTAACATGGCGACTTTTCAGAGTCTTTACATGTGAAAGGACACTGCATAGAATAGAATTTCTTCCGATGCTCAGTCTGTATATTCAGGAGTAAAAAAAGAGTAAGTGGAAACGGATTTCCTTTTCAAAAACATTTCCCATCGACAAAATACCACCTACAAAGTATTGTCAAAACAACTGTAAAGTATTCTCAGAACACCACCTGCAAAAAAGCGCAATTAAGAAAGCAAATGGTCTCACTACAACATGACAACTTTAACAAAGTATGTCCGCATGAGAAACCCTGCCTGGTAGTATCCAAACAACATCTATTCAAATTGTTAGATATATCTGCAACCCGCATTGCAGTCTTTTAAGTATTTAAGTGTATTATAGTTGGCCTATCCCCTGTATATAACCATTCAGATTTACTATTTCGAATGATACTACTCGGAAAAGATAAGCAGGTGGACAATCTTCCTTGTTTGCAACCTGAGTCCGGAAACTGCTGTGTGATAACAGAATACCGCGTTAATAGTATTTCATGCCAACTCATTAAACATATTTATTTAAGATATGCAGGTGTTTTAAACTTGTTTCAACAAACCCATTTAGCCTTTGATAATAAAGGCAAACTAACATAAACTAGATTCCAAATATTTAACTTTGTAACTGAACACTTAGTAAGATTTTATGGGATGCTTGAATAAGTAATCCATCCATTTGATACATAGTCAATACTTGTTAATGAAAATTTGTATGATCGTGCATACAACAGAAATGCGAGATTCAATCAGGAAATGTACGCTGCGGAAACTGTACGTAACACAGTAAATATTGAGTAAAATCTTAATAAAAACAACACTAGTAGAATTCCAACAAAATGATACTCAAATAAAAATAATTGGTATTGATCCAGGTTTCACTGAAGAATTATTACTTGATGCTATTTATAATCAAACATTAATAAGACAAGTAAGAATAACATATAGGAGATCAGAATACACAAAAAAAATAAAAACTAAATTTTTTGCTATAGTTGATTTCTGATTCCACATCTTTTGCTACGATAATGACTAATTCAAACGAGAGATATCTATGTATCGGCTTCAACAGATATTTATTTAGTCTTTAAATACATACATATATTAGGCTGCGTTAAATGTAACCAGTATAATCGCACAATGAATTCTTGCCGAAATAGCAATTCCTGTAGTAAATGTAGTAGTGTGACTACTACGCCCAAGGTCCCGGGTTCGAATCCCGACACGGTCCGCTTGAAAAATGTTAGACAGGCATTTTTCGCAAAATGAGAGGTAAAATGAAGATCCCGTGTGTGTGTTGTCACGCACGTTAAAAATCCTTACCTTGCTTGGAACAGCAAGGGTTCGGCAAAATTCCAAATTTTCCAGGTAAAAAAACTCGCTTCCTGACCAATGTAGTACCTTCGGGTGAAGCATTGAAAAATCACATGTAAGGTAAATGTAGTAGTGATAAACATGATGCAAAAACTTGTCACACCCATAACATCAATGTTTTAACTGCTTAAATCACAATGCACAGCTCAATACATATTTTAAGACAAATCATATTTCATATGATCGTAATTGTCCCAATTTTCTTAAACTATTGGTGGTATTGAAAGCAAAAATGTAATATATACAACCATAGCAATTAAAGATGTTATTCCTAAACAAATTTGTGCCAACTTCATTTATCAGAATGTAAGAGGTTTAAGAACAAAAAACTCAATCAACCTTAAACACAATCAATTTAGTAGGTGACGAACTTGATGTGATAATGATATCCGAAACTGGTTAAAGTGAGAATATGTTTAACAGTTAACCATTTCTTGATAGCTCCAAAGTATATCAAACAAACAGAACCGTTAATACTTCGATAAAAAACTAGAGGAGGAAAGGTACTTATTGCAATCAAAAATAGGTACAATTCCCGTGTAGAGAAGCTAAGTGTTCATAAATCTGGAATTGAGATAGTATATGTTAAAATCCAGCCTATCATCATTAGGTCTTCGGTCCTAGAACCGATTGGACGCGTATCTCTATTGTTTCCTATTCTGAGCTAACCTACATATTTCCCACAGCCTACATCTTTCACTATCTGCGTGCAATAGTCTGACCTAGCTCTACATTTACTTGTCTTTTTTCCTGTCTCTGCCTGTAATATATCCTGCACTATTCCCCAAATGCTTTAGAACGTGTTTTGTACTTCTATTTCTTGTACTTTTTTTGTTTTCCATAGATATCTTTCTTCCCCTACTATTTCTAGAACCTCTTTGTTATTAACTTTGTCTGTTCATGCTATCATCATCACACATCTGAAGCACCACATTACAAAGACCTTTTTCATGTCTGCTTCTCCTGCTGTCCCCATTTCATAGCCGTACAGTGGTGTACTCCATACATATGCTTTCATCAATCTTTTCTTTATATCTATGTTTGTTGTCTTCGAACATGGCAGTTGCTCTTTCTTGTTAGATTCAACTAGGCTCTTCTTCTACTGTTTTATAAATATATACCCTACTTCATCGATATTCAGTGGTATGTGATGGTGCTATGCAATCTAACTGCCACCAAGATTCCCCAACACTTAGACATTTGCTGCATTAATAGTTTTCCAATAAATCCTTTCGCACAATCAACATTAGTTGAGAGTATTGCAAAACTAGCACATGTAGTTGCTTATAATAATCATCAGGTTTAAGTACAATTATTTTTTTTAGTCATTAGGTTTTCAATTTTGGAACTAGTTGGACGTGTAACTCCGTTGATTTTTATTCTGACTAGCCCACGCTTTTCCCTGAAATTCCCACAGCCTACATCTTTGACTATCTGTGTGCACTAGTCCACATTATTCCCTCATTGTCTTAGTATGTGGTCTATCATCCTATCTCTCCTATTTTTTACTGTTTTCCACATATTTATTTCTTCTGCTACCATTTCTAGAATCTCTTTTTTCTTAACTTTGTCAGTGCATGATATCTTCATCATACGTCTTTAGCACCTCATTTCAAAGACTTCTACACTTTCATGTCAGCTTCTCCTACTGTCCTATTTCACAGCCGTACAGTGCTGTGCTCCACACATACACTTTCAGCAATCTTTTCCTTGTTTCTGTTTGTTGTCTTTGAACATAGAAGTTGCTTTTTCTTGTTAAATGCAGCACAGCCTTGTGCTAATCTTTTGTTCTATATCTGTATAAATTTATAAACGTATCCATGGTATGTTCTTGTTATTATTTTAAGTATTTAGAAAGTAACTTTGTTTGCTGAAAACGTTTTCCATTAAACTAAGTAATTTTTGATGTAGGTGATTTTTAATTTTTGCTCAAGAAAGTTAATTTTGTACTTGTAATGAAAGCATAATTGTGTAATAGAGTTGAAAACGTAATTGTGTAATAGAGTAAAGACTTATGTTTACATATTGGTGTTTTTTTGCAATTAATATAGGAGTAATAGTCCCAGCCTTGTAAAAAATTATATTGCAATTCCCTAGAGGTGTGATTAAAATTCAGGTGATTTAACATTTGATTTTGGAAAAGCATATTAGTACTCTTATTGTAAATGTTTGTTTTAAGCTTGTTTAGCATTAGTGTACTCAATTATTTCTGGAGTGAATTTTAGGCCACAATCACTTTCCCGATCTTGTGTTTGGCATCCTCTTGTTATTCCTTCTGGGGTATTTCTCTAGAAATCCCCGTATTTCGTGATTAAGCAGTGTCCAGCGTAGTTTCCGATTAAAAAATATTAAAAAAATATTAAAAATATTTACACAAGATAGTATTCCGAAACCCTAATCAAACACACCCTACATGTGATTACATTGGCCAGGAAGCGAGTTTTTTACCTGAAAAATTTTGAATTTTGCCGAACCCTTGCTGTTCCAAGCAAGGTAGGGATCTTTAACGGACGTGACAACACACACACACACACACACACACACAGGACCTCCATTTTACCTCTCATCCGAACGAGGGCGTATTTTTGTGAAAAATGTTTGCCCTAACATTTTTCAAGCAGATCGTGTCTGGATTTGAACCTTGGACGTAGTAGTCACACGCATACCAAGTATGTCACAGAGCTGCCTAATCAAACACACCACCTGTCCCACTGAATTAGTCAGCATCCATTCTTGTTAGCACAGTCGAGGTTTTCGGTACTTAATCAAAACAGAATTTTTAGCGGAGTACAAGCGAGCCGCGTCAGGATTCAAACCAGGGACCTTAGGCGTAGTAGTCACATGCATACCAACTACGTAACGAAGACGCCTAATCAAACACAACACCCATCCCACTGAATTAGTCGGCATCCATTCTTGTTGGCACAGTCGAGGTTTTCGGTACTTAATCAAAACAGAATTTTTAGCATAGTACGTCACCAAGTTTTTCTGTGTATTAAACTGGCTAGATTGTCGAGGGCCAAAACTGTGCATAACAAAATATTGGATGGTATAATTTTAAATTTTATTGAATGTAGTGACAAGCATTTATAATGTTAAACATTTATGATAATAATATAAAAACAAAATCAGACTGGTGGCGTCTAGTCTCTATCTTCAACGTGTGCTACGCTTGTATAAAAGAGAACCATGTAGTGCAATATTTTTCTATAAGCGCCAATAATGTTTGAAGCTAGTGTTGGTTAAAACAAATAGAAAAAGATTATCACAGGAAAACTGCAAGTCCACACAGACTGTAAGTCACAAATTTCATTTTTTCCAAACTCAAAATGGTTTAATAGATATAGAAATGCATATGGTACTGTTGAATGTACAAATGATTTGCAAATCAACGTTACTAATATTTTTGCATAATTGGTTCATGTTAGTGACCATTCGCCACCTTCACTACAACTAATAAAATCATTTTTTTCTTTTTAAAGTATCGAAATTCTCGAACTAACTTTTTAGTTTAGAAATAAAATAAAGTTCCACATAAACATATTTTAGTTTGTCCACATATTTATCCTATTTATAAATATTGGTATAGCAGAAACTAAAATACTATTCATATTGTAGGTTTCAATAGCATATAAATAGATGTCAAATAAGCTCTAGAACTCAGTGTGCATACTGACATTGACAAACTCAAAAGTTAGGTTATTTTTTTGTACTTTTGAAAACAAACTTACAGTATATAAAAAATAATACAAATATAAGTTTGATGGGCAGTACATATAATTAGAAACATTCTTATAAATAAATCGTAATTCTTGAATCTTTTTAAGACACTTTTGTAAATAAAAATTAATCAAGTAGAGATATATTGCAAACTGCAAGTTACATAACTTCGGATAATGAAATGCAGGGATGATTCTTAGTGTAAATATTAAAAAAATTTTAAAGTCGCACATACATCTACTATTTGTTGTATTTAATGGTTATTCAATTTTAGAATTGTAATGCTAATACGTCATTTAAACATTATTGACGTGGCCATTTCATTATAATATTAAATTAGGACACAAATAAACAAAACACCTAATGTATATGAAATACAACCAATAAAGACCAGAACTTTAAACTCTTCATATTAATTTAGAAAAACACCAACAGATTTCAGTAAATAGCCGACCTAGGAAAGCCTATTCGTAAACATTCATACAAGTTTAAAATAAAACAAACACTTGAATTGTGGAAGTTGAATTGACGCACCCTACCACACCTACCATAAAAAATTAAAGCGCTACAAATAAGCCGTGGAAGGAATTAAGAACTCGCACGTATTCAAAGAAGCTAACATTGATTCAGGTATTTAGCATCAATTTAGCACGTAATAGAATGTTGGAAATTGAAGAACTAAAGTAACATAATTATACATCAACAACTGCTCTAATTTTCCTGTATTCATATGAGACACATACACACAAAAGTACTGCAGATACTAGTGCCTTAAATACCGATAGGAAAAGTGATGTGAATAATATGTTAGATATTGGACTGCTTATTCAGTCCGCTAGAAACGAGATCGACGATATGTTAAAACATTAGTATTAACAACCTCTTGGCGTCCTGATAATTTATTCGCTTTTTCAACGACCGGACCACGTAATCTGAAGTTTCAAAGGCAATGGTATAATCGATTTTCATGGTTAGTGTACAGTGGTAAATACAATGGGACTTTATGTAAGTACTGTGTTGCTTTTTAAAGACTGCTGGAAAAGGTTATCATCAGAAATTAAAGTCATTAGTAGCCGAACCGTTTAGTAAATGGAAGCACTCCATAGAAATGTTTAAACACCACGGTGAAACACCGTATCACAAAACGTGCATACTACTAGCAGATAATTTTTTAAAAGTCTTTAATACGGAAAGGGTTGATGTAGCAAGCTAACTAAACTCTGTTCGTGTACAGCAAATTAACGAAAATCGTAAAAGAATACCTTCAATTGTTGATGTTATCAAAATGTGTGGCCGCCAAGAGCGGATCAAAATAAACGATCCTGAACCAGATATTAATGATGGAAATTTTAGAGCAATAATTAGAATGTGTATGAGGTGTGGGGACAAAAATTTGAATCTCCATACTGAAATAGCACTTTTGAATGCCACGTATTTTAGCTCTCAGATTCAAAATGAGATGATAGCTATTTGTGGCGAAATTATTCAAGAAAAACTAATAGCCAAAATAAAATGCTAAATTTTTTTGTTATTGCTAACGAAACGACAGACATTAATAGAACCAAGCACATGTCAATTTGTATCAGATATGTCAAACCAAATAATAAAATTTTCATTGTTTGAGAAAAATTTTTAACATTTGTTGCTGTCCATGACACAACAGGATCTAACTTGGCTAAAGTTATTTTACTGCAACTAAATTCTTTACGATTAAACTATGACTATTTAGTGGGATGGGGCTATGATAGTGCCGCTGCCATGGAAGGTTCTTTTAGAGGAGTGCAAGAAATTATATGAAAATCTTACCCTCTAGCCGCTTACGTCCATTGCAGCTCACACTCTTTTTAAATCTTGCTCTAGGACATTCATGTGAATTCAGGCATATTAGAAACGCTATTGAGGTAATAAAAGCTGTGGGAAATTTCTTCAAATATTCAGCCAAAAGAAATAGATGTTTGAAAGAAAATATTAAACACATTTTTCCTGACAATAAATGGCACAATCTGACTAGTGTGTGTGAGACTAGATGGATCGAGAACCATGACGGATTACTTAGATTTAAAGAAATTTACACTGCAATAGTAGCATCACTGAATGAAATTTCACATGAAAAAGATTCCGATTCATCAAGTAGAGCAATGGTCTTTCTGCATTCTATAACATCAAGTGAATTTACAATCAGTTTATGTTGTACATCAGTGTTGTTCTCTTATACACTACCACAATGTAAAATTTTGCAATCTCCTTTATGTGATTTACCGTCTGTGTTAGACCACTTAGATCTGCTAATAGGACTCTTAAGGAAATGACACAAAACATTATAACATTTAGCAAAATGTTTCAATCGACCCAAAATTTAATGGGATCCATTAATGAAAATATAAAAATACCACATTTAGCTACTAAGCAGAAAAATAGACCTAATGTTCAGACAGAGAATCCCGAAACATATTTTAGAATTGTAATCGCTGTTCCAGTTTTTGACGATTTTATAAACCAACTAGAAAGCAGATTTAAGGAACATCGCACTAATTTTAAAAATTTAAATTATCTTATACCTTGATTAAGTGAAAAAAGATTTAGTTTGAGTGCAATTGAGTACAAAAATTTTTTTAAGCCTTGATACATTTGACGCAGTACTAGGTCTTTAGGCAAAAAATGAGCAAATATAGAGAGCAAACCAAGTTGTGCTATAGAAGCGCTTAGTGAATGCAACAAAAGTTTGTTTCCGAATATACAGTTACTACTTGTTTTGCAGAGATCATTTTCCACATTGAAGAGATTGAAAAACTATTTAAGAAATTCATTGGGAGAACGTTTAAAGGTTTGGCTTTACTTTCAGTTCACCGGGGAATTGATATTAACAATGACGAAGTGATGGATCGATATAGAAAAGGGGTGAGGAGATTTTAACTTATTATTCTAATTTTCGTTAATAAAATGGGTAAAAAGCTTTTTAGTCAGACCCCCCCCTGCCCCCATTCTTCCTAGCTACGGCCTTGGCCACATACAACTTTATTTGGCCCTTACTGTAAATAAAATAAATCCTAAATTAGGACAGTAACCGATGTGTTGCAACTACACGTCCTGAACAAAAGGATGAGATTACCAATACAGTAATGAGAGAATTATATATTTTTTACATGACTATCCAGTAATGCATTTCTATTCATTTAAGAATGGGTCTATAATAGTACTCATTATTCTGTAGAAGTATATTAATTCATAATCCGGCACTTTTAACCAATCAAGAACATCCAGGTCGTGGATTATGATCATAATTCAACACCTTTGACCAATCAGAGCAAACCTTCATTTTTGATAATCCGTGAGGTATAATTTTCGTATCATGCAAAGTAGGCTGTTACACTGACAAATAAATTTTTGCTTGTCAGTGTTTGTGATATTAATTTAAACGTTTAGAAAGTATCTGATAATGAAGATTTGTGTAGCGTAGGAAAAGTATTGTATTCTACTTGCAAAATGTCCATTACTCATTCGAATTATGCTGCTCGCCCTAACGGTCTCACGGCGCAAACCTTCCAAATAAGTAATGGCTATAATAACTTGTGTAGCTGTAAAAATATGTGTATGTAATGGAAACAGAGAGGAATGCATTTATTATTTATTAAGTAAAGCACCACAATATATTCTTGGTTATTCAATCAACACTGCACTAGTTTATAATATTATACCTGTTTTATCCTTTCGAATATATCACCATCAAGTGCTAATCTTCGTAAAGTACTTAAAGCTTCTTTAGTTGCTTTGGTTGGGATAGTTGCATCTTTCAATAAAGGATTAAAAAATACAGAATGCAATTTTCGCTCGGATCTTGAACGGGTAATAATATTCTTTGGTTCCGGTTTTTTCTTCTGCGCATCCTTTTTAAGTTTTTCAGCAAACTCCGGAATAAGTGACTCGTAATACTTGTATCTTTCAAAATACAGTTTATTATCTCTAGAAGTATTAAACCGTGTGAATATAGGTGGTGGAAAAAATAATGGCAAAGCAGCAGATTCTTTAGAACTAAAATACAAATAGTTAAATATCAGCACATTTAATATAATTATAAATACATAAACCACTCCCATGTTGGTAAATTTTTAGGAATAATATCCTCATATATATACTGGCAAGGTGTATTTGCACGTTCCTTATTCTTGTTCACTGGTACTAGAGGCAAATACTGAAAATCACACAACCCTAAAAAGTTCAAGCTTATTTCGTAATAACAGATTTTTACTTACAGCTTACGAGAAAATTTGAACGTCATTGCTGCTACACCTAATACTTCATAGCGATAAGTAGCAGCCGGATCATTTATGAATTCACTATTTTTAGACGATGAAGCAGTGTCGGTGTTGATATTTTTTGACTGACATATTTTAATCTTAATTAGGATTCCAGGATTATAATCCTTTTCGCCCCAACAAGGTTTGCTAAAAACATCATCTGGCCTATATCTCAACTCCAATCTTCTGTTATAGTTTCCAACAGCCTACAACAACTAAAATTATTTAAAAATACTAAAAGAGTTCAGGTAATTCTTGCTAAACCTGCTAGAAAAAAACAGTACAGAAATACTTTTAAAAATCACATCAGAATATATGTTTTTTATGTTGTTCATATATTCGCAATAGTTAATTTTACTTAAATTTCTACTTAGTGTAATCAATTTTTATACAAATACAATTTTGAGCTTATCTAAGTCAGTACGTCAAAAACAATTCCTCCACATTAAAAAAATATCTACTATAATTATAGTGGTTTTCTTATTAAAAAAGGTGAGTATTATTATTGCTAATACTGACAATCGCATTCATAAAATTGTCTACACAAGTGTGAATTAACCATAGAATACTACGCATAAGACTTACGAGTGTGCATCATATTTTGATCTATCCCCTTTCACCCCATTACCGCAGACGTTGCTATCCCATGCAGGTTTTTACAGTTAGTAGGAAATGTGCTAAAATAGTGCATGACGTTCCTTAGAAATACTTATAATCACATTTCATTCTAATAGTGTCTGTATTAGTAAATTCCACCAATAAGATTAAGTTATTCCCTTAAAGAAATATAATTTTTAGGTTACTATAATTTTGATCTAAGGAAAAATTAATTTATATCGTATAGGATCCATATTCAAAAATTGTCAAATTCATGTCAGTTTTTAAAGGTTAGAGATGACGTCATCGGTGCAATTAGTACAGTTGTGATTCAGTTGCTTTCATTAATAAGGAATGATGCTGGCACCAGATGATCTCATCGTGTGAGTGCAGACAAGTCACCTACAGTTTTGTGCCGACTCAAATAAATGAAAAATCCCTGTTTCTGATTCTAGGTCCAGGATACGTAAATTTAAATAGATAGGTTAGATATAAAAAACGACACAAAATAACTTTATTTTATACGCTTAATTCATCCGTTCGAAGTTTGTCGAGGATGACTTTAGAAGGGTAGATCTATTTTTCATACAGCACTTCATACATAACATCCAAACAATCAACATGCCGCTTTGGTAGGACAATTACCCTTGACTAAACGTTATCGAACAGGGTTGAGTAGTCTAATTATATTCGGACAATTCTCTGCCAAGTGGGTCAGTTTCAATTTGAAAGATATATTGATTCCCAAATCGACAACCTTGTGTTGAAAATAACAATGTTGTGGAGGACAAAGTGATAGCAGCATATTATGGTATTCAATAGAACAACAGTTAATCTCTCCTCAGAGGTCTATAAAAAAAAAAGAAAAACTTCTGAAACTACACCAGAGAGAAGGTTTGTCACTAAATAAGCAATCAAAATTTAATTCATAAACTGATGGAACGTACCTATAGTATGTCTGTGTTTAAATTAAGCGTTTGATTAAGTACATTTGTGATATATTTGATTTTTAATCCTTCCTTGAAAATACACTATGTATTTGTAATGAAAATGTGTGTGCTATACAGAGTGTTCCTAAATATCATGTACATACGAAAGGGTGTGATTCTTTGGCGAATTTTATGACTGAAAACTTATATAAATGTAAGTTCGCAAACCCTTTGTTTCTGATTTACAGGGTGTTGAAGTATCAAATTTTTTGCTTTTCTCTTTACAGCTCCTACAGTTTTTGACATATTAAGATCAAATTTGTAATATATGTTACACTGTAGGGTTTACATCATTGGACATGTCAAATGGTAGTGAGAATCTACAGGGTGGTAGTTTCTCAGGGACCGTGCCCCTTTCTCCCCCTGAACTTTTTTAAAGTGCGTCCTTGGTAGATTTTAAAACACAAAATGAATTTTCAGTTTTGTTTAGAAACTTTTTGGTCTCTGGCAGTTTTTTCATATCTGTGATCGTTATTTAGGAAAATAATAAGAAACTATTTTCTGTGACAGCAAGTATGTACAATACAAAAAAATTTACAATACAAAAACCTAAATACTAACTATAACAATGAAATTATGTTAAAGCCAATATTGAAAGTGACCTCCTCCAGATCTTATCCAGGCACACACACTTCTTCTCATCGATGCCCGTACTCTTTCGAACACCCATGGAGTATTTGTTATGGTTTCAAATGCGGCTATAATTCGATTTCGTAAATCACCAAAGTCGTTCACTGGTGTTGTATACACTCGAAATTGGAGATGCCCTCATTGAAAAATCTGGGCTATGTAAGTCAGGGGATCTAAAGAGCCGTGACTGAGATCCACCCCGTCCTATTCACTGGTTCTAATACACTTCATTTAAATAGAAAAATGTGTCGGAGCACCATCATGCATATACCACATTTCATTTCTCAGCAAAAAGGTAGTTTTCGAGTAATAAAAACAATTCGTGTTCCAAAAAGATACCTGTATGAGTGACCAGCAAGTCGATCAGGAAAAAGAAAGCACCAATAAAATGGTCCCCAATCATAACACCCCATACATTTAACAAGAACTGCACTTGAAAATGCATGTCTACAATTCCATGTCTTCAGCCCATTTGTGGTTGTTGTGAAAATTAATAATAGAATTCCTTGAAAAATTTACTTCGTCGGTAAAAAGGATTTTACAATCAAAATTGGGGTTTACTGCTAGCGGCGGCTCCGTGGCGTAGTGGTATGTGTGTGACTACTACGCCCAAGGTCCCGGGTTCGAATCCCGACACGGTCCGCTTGAAAAATGTTAGGCGAGCATTTTTCACAAAAATACACCCTCGTTCGGATGAGAGGTAAAATGGAGGTCCCATGTGTGAGTGTTGTCACGCACGTTAAAGATCCCTACCTTGCTTGGAACAGCAAGGGTTCGGCAAAATTCCAAATTTTCCAGGTAAAAAAAACTCGCTTCCTGGCCAATGTAGTACCTTATGGTGGAGCATTGGAAAATTACATGTAAGGTTTACTGCTAGCCTATTTAGGTACCACTGGCAGAAATTAATCCTTAAAAAGAAATATTGAGGAAGGAGCGCCTGCACTCTGAATGTGGTAAGGGTTTAGTAGAAAATCGCCCAGAATACGCCAAACAACTTGATGACTAACATTTAAATGTTCGCCGATTTCTTGGGTGCTGGTGTCTGGATGTTCTTGTACTTCATTTAGAACAGCTTCTTCGATCTGTGATGTTCTAACAGTACGTGGTCTGCCTGCATCATTGGTATTTTTATTAAGAGTTCCAGTTTCTACAAGATGCCTATGAATTTCCAAAAATACTCGTTGATCGAGTATCATTGTATTAGGATAGTGTTCCATGTACAGACGTTAGACTTCTTGTGCATTTCCATTCGCAAGGCTATAGATGAAAAGCAACTCAGTCATTTCAGAATTCGTAAAATTTGGCATTTTTGTGAGATAATAACACTTTTACACCATACAGTTTACGACTTCCTTTACTTTAATAAACATATGCAGACAAAAGTGGTGAGTTCAATGCAAAGCGTACTGTCGAAATTAAAAAAATAAGAGATTATCCACAATTAATCCAGAGCCTACTAGACTCATTTAAAAAATTTTAGTTTAAATAACGCGTACAGATACGAAAAAACTGCAAGAGACCAAAAAGTTTCTAAATAAAACAGAAAATTCATTTTGTGTTTTAAAATCTACCAGGGCACACTTCAAAATAGTTTAGGGAAAGAAAGGGGGCATGACTCCCAAAAAACTGCCTACCTGTAGATTCTCACAACCATTCGGCATGCCCAATGATGTAAGCCCTACAGCGTAACCTATATTCCAAATTCGATCTTAATATCTCGAAAATTGCAGGAGCTATAAAGAGAAAACCAAAAAGTTTCAATACTTCAACACCTTGTAAATAAGATACACAGCGTTTGCAGACCTATGTTTATATAAATTTTTAGTCATAAAATTCACCAAAGTATCCCACCCTTTCATATGTACAGATATTTAGGAACACCCTGTATATGTTTGTAAGATCACCTACACCCACATTAAGGATATATTTCGTAACATTCCGGTATTTAGTTATAAATCTGTGGACCATATCTATGGAGAGTCGCCGTGGATCAATGTAGTAAGCATAAGACTACGGATCCCAAGGTCCTGGGTTCGAATCCCGACACGGCCGACTGCTTGAAAAATGGCAGGTGAGCATTTCTCACAAAAAGAATGCCCTCGTTCGGATGAGCCAATGTAGTACCTTCGGGTGGAGCATTGGAAAATAACATGTAAGGGACCATATCTATGTACCGCACACACTTACATAGGCAAACTCGTACCTACACTATAGAGAACAATACCCCCTACTTTTGAATTTGAACACCATATTTATTAAAACAAGCTTCATTTAAAAAGTAAAGCTCAAAATAAAATTTCATCAAAAAGTGTTATAAAATTCATAGAAAAATATAGCCAAATATATATCTGCCACTCGGACAAACACTCGCTGGTCTTGCAAAAATTATAACTGGCTACCTGTATACTGAAAAATTCATTCACTTATTGGTGTACAATTATAGAAATAACACAATAATGAAATTCTATAAATACATCCCTCACATTAAAATTTCTGGTAACATCACAAATGCATACCATAACGAGAATAAATAAACGCTAGTGTATTGGAAAGAAATACAATATCATTCTGGCTCCAGCAAAACAGCAATGTGATCATATTAAGATAGATTATAATTGTAATGCATTAGAGACACAGCCAAAATAAAGTTGTATGATTTATGTCAAATGTCAGTACGTACTCTCTATGGCATAATGTAATGTAATGTACCACATTTTGTATTACCGCTTTTATTTAAATATATCCAGCAAGTTTGAGGTCATCTTGTCTTTATATATTACATATTGGCGACGAGGATAAAAAAAGTTAGGTTAAGCTGACAACATGCCGCAAGGGGGCACAGCTACGGCAGCAGAGACCAGGGCGTTGGTATAACCTATGATGTGGACTAGTATTGGTGCTATAGCAAATTTTCAAGCAGAAGATTGGAATACATATGAAGAGATATTAGACTAATATTTCAGTGCAAATTTTATTTCAGAAGCAAGGAAGGTAGCGGCATTAATCAACGATTGGTAGTGAGACTTACAAAACCTTAAAGGATTTGTGCGATTCGAAATTGCCAAAAGATTTCACATATGTGGAATTATGCAATATTCTTCGAAAGCAATTCGCACCTCGTATTTCAGTTTTTAGGGAACGCAAGGAGTTCTATGAGCTTAAACAGATTTCTGGTAAAAGCATTCGTCAATATTTTGCAAAAATAAAGAACAAGGCGTCGACATGTAAATTTGGGGCATTACTAGAAGACCATGTCAAAGACCGTTTTGTTTGTGGTATGCAAAAGGGTCCCATTAAGGACAGAATAATGGATGAAGATTATAATACAGCATTGACAGAAATTGTAGAAATAGCACTAAGGCAAGAAGCAGCTCTACAATCAGCAGCGTCTAGTAACGAATTTAGAGAAGTTCATAAAATGGGAAATACAAAGGGTCCAATAAAAAATTTAACCAAGTTAATGTTAGTAAGGAAGGTAAGGGGGATGAAGTGCAGCTAAAGAAGAGCAATAGTAGTAGATGTAATGCTTGCGATAAACAGAATTATAACTTTGCTAAATGAGGAGCAAGCATGCAAAATGCGTTATATCCAATTTTGGTACTTTGGGAGTTAGATACAGATTTTTTATCTTCGAGATGAGTTACATCCTATAGCAATGTCAGAATTTTAAGCTAAATGTGTTAAAAATCCTTACGAAATTCCTATTTAAAAACCAACAAATCAAGCATAACGCGTTAAATCCAAAAGTAAAATGGAACTCCAGCAAAACGTATTAAATCCTTAGTTATCTGCAGCAGTGTTCTGTCATTGTTTCACATGTTACATTTACTACTTTTTACCAAATGGCAGTATTTCGATATTCAGCAGATGTTTACAGAGTGCTTAACTTATTAGCATTATAGAGAACTGAATGTCATCCTGTCAAGCCACTTATATACGAGGCGACTTTTGTTGTTGTGGGTAGCTTATGTAGTAAGTAGTTGTAGGCACGTTATGAGTAACTTAAATGACTTTTGCTGTGTTGATTGCCTTGTTTATTTTAATATGAATCAGTGGTGTTGATAGATATGTCTGATATATCTGTATTAGTTAAAGATGATAGCACAGGAAGTAGAGCTAGAAAATTCAATCCAACAAAACGCAATTCAACAAAAGATAAAAGGTAGGGTTACGTTATACTTTGTATGTTAACTGATTACTTTAATTTTTTAATAGATATGTGAATAAAACTCAAAACCTCAAAACATTTGTTAGGCCTTGTAGCCATGCTGGGAAAACTTATATGTGTGATGAGGTCACATTAGGTAATGTTAACAAATTACGAAAGTGGTATTATACAACGGCAAGTAAAATAGATCAAGAAATTAAACTTTGCCACATGATTTCTGTTGTTTCATCACTGAGGAAACGCCCCATTAAGGAAACCAAGAATAAGCTGCACCTACTATTTAAAAAGCAGAAGCAAACCATACCAAGTTAGAGTTTGTCTGAATTTCTTTATCTCTGTGTTGGGAATTACAAAAAGGTGGGTTTGTCGTGTAGCAAAAATAATTCATAAAGGTAAAGTTTCCAAAGAATTCAGAGGAGGTGATAGAGTTTCAAATAAGTCAGAAGCCAAAAAAGAAAAAATAAGAGATTTTATTGGTAACCTTAAAGGAAGGGAAAGCCATTACAACCGCAAAAAATCAAAGCGCATTTATTTAGAAGCTGATTTAAATATCGCAAAGTTGCACAAAGCATACAACAACCTACACAGTGACAACCAATTTAAAGCAAGCTTGTCTATATTTACTCGTATTATTAGTACCGAATTTAATATTGGGTTTTCATCACCAGCTACAGACTGCTGCACATTATGTACTAGATTGCAACGTACCATCAGAAAAAACAATGATGCTGAGAAGAAGCGTGTTGCATTATCGGATCTCAAAGTACACAAAAGAAGGGTCAAAGCATTTTATGATCTAGCCAAAGAAACTCCACCACTATCACATACCTTTTGCTTTGATTTGCAACAAGTCCAGCCTCTTCTAAAAACTCCTGTTAATGACGCATTTTACTCTCACCAAATCAGTTATTATGTTTTTTGTTGTGAAGACATGCAATCACGAAATCCCACATTCTACACCTGGTTCGAAGACCAAGCTGGACGAGGGGTCCGAATAGATAGGTTCAGCACTTTTAACTCAATTAGATTCTTTAGACTTGGAAGGTACAGAAGTGGTACGTATATTTTGCGATGGCTGGGAAAGCCAAAATAAAAATTCACATATAATTCACGCGCTCTACTATTTGTTGAAAGTAAAATCTCATACGAATGTATTGGAAATTAAAATTACGTTTCCTGTCAGAGGTCACAGTTTTTTACCAGCAGATAGGGTATTAAGCCGCATGGAAAAATGCTTAAGAAAACACCCTACAATTCTAAGTAAGAAAGAATATGCAGAATTATATTTTAAATTTGGATGTGTAAAAGAAGTTGGCAAAGATTGGGAATTGTACGACATTAAAAATTTGAAAACTTACTTAAAAAAAGTTGGTATATCAGAGTTCAAACGTATACACATACAAAAAAAAATTCGACCTAGAAACAAAATCAGATAACCATAACATGTTATAAAAACTTTAACTATAATGGTCTTGAAGAAATTCCGCACAGTTTATTAATAAACTTAGGCCGATCCATTCCTGAAAAGAAAACGAAGTCTTTGGAGAGGAATGGACCACTGATTCAACTTTGTAGTGGTATAAAGAAATTTTATGTAATTTAAACAGTAATGACGAAAAAGAGGGGAGAGAAAATTCTGAATACCAACAGGAATGCGATTGTTTAGAAGACGACGTTAAAGTTCTAATCTAGTTTATTTTTGAAAAAAATTTTCTGTTTATATGACAGTTTTTAAAATATGTACCTACCTATTAGCTTTCACATTTCAGTTTTTTAAATATGTATCACATATTGTATTTAATAAAGGCTGTTACAATAAAACAATCGCTTTCATTTTGAATTAAAACAAGTAATTTATTTTATAATAAAGAATCATGCAAACTGCAACACATCCATTCAAATCAGGCAAAGTGATATAAATCCAAAACAATTGTGTGCATAGCATGATAACGGGCTTGCTCACTTTTTTCAAAATTTGGTGGTGAAACTACCTCAACAGCTTCTACAACATACGTTTGCAAAACTATTTCGATTTTAAATGGACATCAAGTGACAACATTTTTGTGTTTTACTCAAAACGATGTTATGTGGATTTAACGCATTTTGTATGCTTGCTCCTTAAATGTAAGTATAGGCAATATAGATGTAAAATTTGTAAATTGCAGGGGCATTTAGCAGTAGTTTCTAAGGCGCAAACTAGTAAAGCTAATCATCTGTTAGAGGAGGAAGTGCTTGATTTTAAAGAAGTTTTGTATATCGAGAATAACTCAAATGTTCCAGGATTAATAGTCACAGTGGATGTTGGCGATAAGCAAATAGATATGGAAGTTGATACGGGATCAGCAATATCTGTTATACCAGAACGAAACGTATGTAAAGTTATTTTTAAATAGGAATGACTTAGTTAACTCTGATGTCCGATTAAAAACTTATAATGGATCAGCAATAAACCCATTGGGTGAAATCAAAGTTTCGGTAGCTTTAAATAATATTAAGGTAAAAGGTCGCTTAGTTGTGGCTAAACATGGTTGCAGGCCATTATTAGGACGTGACTTGATTTCTATGTTAAAGGTTAACACTTTTCCCGTTAATTCGTTAAAAACGAACGTTAATAAAAAGGATGTAAATTTATTAATAAACAAATATTCGGATGTTTTTAGTTCAGGTCTGGGAAAATTTAAATATGAGCAAATAGATCTAAAAATAGCAAACGGGGTAGAACCAGTTTTTACTAAGCCGAGACCCATTCCATGTGCCTTTAAGAACTTTTGAATAAGGAATTAGAAAGATTGGAAAAGGGTGGAGTGATTGAAAAAACAGATAATAATGCTTGGGGTACGCCTTTAATGCCCGTACTAAAGGGAAAAATCAGATACGAATTTGTGCAGACTATAAAATCACGATTAATAAGCATTTAGAGGATGTAAAACACCCATTGCCGAGAGTGGAAGAATTATTCAATGCGTTGCAAGGGGAGGAATGTTTTACCAAGTTAGATTTTTCAAGCGCTTATAATCAATTAGTATTAGCGGAAGAGGCTAGTAAGTTAGTTGCATGGAACACAAAAGGGCATTTATCTTTTAAATAGAGTACCTTTTGGTACAAAACCCGCGTGTTCAATTTTTCAGCGGTTAGTTGAAAAGACATTACAAGGAGTAAATGGTGTTATTAATTTCTTAGATGACATTGTAGTAACTGGCATAAATAAAAGGAAGCATTTAAATAATTTAGAGGCTGTTTTTCAAAGGTTAAAAGTTGCAGAATTTAAATTAAATGGTGAAAAGTGTCAATATTTTGTACCTGAAATTAAATACTTGGGACACATTATAAACAAAAAAGGATTATTTAAAGATCCTGAAAAAATTAAGGCAATAGTAGAAGCTCCTAAACCAAGTAATTCATCAGAACTTAAGGCATTCTTAGGAATCATAAACTATTATGAAAAGATTGTGCAAAGATTTAGTTAGTATACTGGAACATTTATATTGGTTATTAAAAAAAAATGTTAAATTTAATTGGAGTAATTGTTGTGAACAGGCGTTTACAAAAATAAAAAGTTTAATGGAACATAAACAAAATTTAGCACATTTTAATAATGAAATAACTATTAAGTTAGTATGTGATGCTTCGAATGTAGGTATAGGGGCAGTCCTGCTGTATGTATACACAAATGGTTCTGAAAAGCCAATTTGTTTTGCTTCGAGAGTATTAAATGAGGCAGAGCGTAAGTACTCTGTAATACATAGGGAGGTGTTGGCTATATATTGGTCAGTTAAAAAGTTTTACCAGTATTTAATGGGAAATAAATGCATTCTTTGTTCTGACCACAAGCCGTTGTTGGCTTTGTTTGACGAAAATAAAAAAATTCCACCCATGGCAGCAGGAAGGCTCCATCGTTGGACTTTATTTTTAAGCGAATTCAATTATACCTTTGAATACATTCAAGGTAAGGTAAATGAAATAGCGGACGGGTTGTCCGGGGTACCTATCGGGGTAAATTATGTAAGTATACGGGAAGACAATTTCAATTTTTTGGTAGACGATAATATTCCAATAAATAAAGTTGAAATAATAAGGGGCATTAAGAAGAACATACTGCTGAGTAAGGTGGTATTATACGCTAGAGACGGGTGGCCTAAACAATGCGAGGAGGAATTAAAGTCTTATTTTTATAGGAAAGATGAAAATTTTGTAGATGAAGGAATTTTAATGTGGGGATATAGAGTAATATTACCAAAAGAGCTTAGAGGGAGAATGTTAAAAGAGTTACATGCAACCCATAGTGGAATAGTTAGGATGAAGGCAGTGGCACGTCAATATGTGTGGTGGCCAAATTTAGATAAAGAGTTGGAAGTCTTATGTAGAAGTTGCGAGGCTTGTTTAACAAACTCTAGAAATCCTAATAAGGCTACATTAGTTAAATTTAAAGAAGCAAAAGGTGTGTTTGACAGAATTCATTTGGATTTTTTGGGACCGTTTCAAAATGTCATTTTTGTTAATCATAGATTCATTCTCAAAGTGGCCTGAAGTCTACCAAATGAATAGTTTGACGACAAAGAAACCTTAAGTAAATTAAGAGACTGTTTTGCGCGCTTTGGATTGCCAAACAAAATTATTAACCAATTTTGTAGTAATAATGGTATCATGCATATCACTTCTGCACCTTATCATCCATCTACAAATGGGGCGGCTGAAAATCAGGTTAAAACTTTTAAAGAAGGGTTAAAAAGGGCTTTAAGCGATAAGAGTAATAGAGAAATATCGATAAATACGTTAATTAGTAGATATTTGTTTGTTTATCGCAACACCACATTGTAAAACGGGTGAAAGTCCATCACAAATTATGTTTGGAAGAAGAATAAAAACAAGGTTAGATTTTATGAGAAAGGAGTTGCACGAATTTCAGGTGGAAAATCAAATAAAGCACTATAAAGGTAAACGAGAGGTTTTATTTGAGGAAGAAGAGCTATGTCTTGTGAAAGATTGTAGGGCAGTTAATAATTCATGGGTGAAGGCAATTGTAATTGAAGTATTAGGAGTAAGGAATTACTTATGTAAGTTAGTAGGGGATAGCAATGTAGTTTGGAAACGACACGATCAAATGTTAAAGAGTGGAGGTGAAAATAATTAATTAGAAGAAGGTATAAAGCAACCTAGTGTTTGAACATAGCACATTCTGGAGCAAAATACAGTTCAAAATAAAACAAAGTATCAGAAATTAAACTTACAGTTTCAATAGCCCGCATACCACCCAAGGTTGTAATTGCATTATCGATGTTTTCCACTATACCAGGATACTCAATGCAAAGTAACTTATTGGAAATATCCACAGTGTATGGTGGGATCTGTATAGTACTTTTATTCAATAATATATATTTGGCGTTCTCTTCTACAGTAACTGCTTTTGAATTTTTTGCAATATCTGTAGTTTCGTTTTCCATTTAGGACGTTAAATTGTATTTACTTAGTAAAAAATCACATTAGTACAACTACAAACAGTAATCAGACCAATTACGATAATTTAAAACAACAAACACCCACGTTCAGCACCAGGGTGTAGTCACTTTAACCACGGCATTGATATTACGATTTTAATGGTAACACAATCCGTTCAGATGGCGCTGTTTTAAATCTAGGGTCTCTAAGTAATTTTAGCGACCCTAGATCTAAATTTAGACGCCACGCCAGACTACAGGTATCTAAAACTATGCTACATGTTTTATATTTATCTATTAAAAAATTTTCTATTTGGTCTGTTGTTTTTACGCTTTCGTAATTATTTCAACTGTATTTGTGTGTAAAAAGGTATGTATTTTTTGTTAAAATTAATTAAATATATTTCTCCATTCTTCTAATTGCAGTGAAAACGATTTTCAAATTTTTAGTAAGGCTTGTTGGTTTAAACTTATACCTTAGATAACTTTTTCTTAATTATATCTTTAATAGTATTGATTTTGATGTTTTTGTAGCTTCGTCATGGGTGGTGGATATGTTCCTTGTTGCGTGCCTACTTGTGTTAATAGAACTGTCATCAGACACCGTTTTCCAAATCCTACTAAGAATATACAACGGTTCAATGTTTACTACAGCAGTGTTCCATTGGAAGTTATTTTACATGATTTAATATGAAATTGGTGATTTTTATCATTTCCATTTAGTCAAATAATTTAAATAACAATTTAGAATTCTGTAGTTAATCCTAGGGTATGGCATCTCAGATGCCTATCACGATATTTAAAAAGTTAGATTTATATGTGTATTTTAAAATTGTTTGTTCTGTTTGTGAATAACTAAACTTTTTGAAAACACCTTTGTAGTTATACTACTATCTTACAATAAACAACTACAGGTAGTTTTGTTTTATCACTAATGTTAAGTATGTATAAATTACAGAGGTAAACTGTACTAAGCCATATGTATTGAATTTTGAAGTAGCTTAAAATGAAGAAAAGAAATCCTTGTAATTGCTTGTACTTTTATATTGTTGTATCCATGTTAAAAAATTACTCTAAACTTTTTAAGCATAGATACCACTATATAGAAATACAAGCAATTGACGATTTTCTTTCTTTAGTGTAAGCTTCTACAAAAGTCAATATTACATGAATCCATGTCATATTTCCTAGTAAGGTTTTTAACCATTTTGTTAGCATAGATGCAAACCATAGTCAAAATACATGGTAGTGGGTAACACAATCCAACAGATGGCGCATCAATAAAAAACAAATCTTAGTATGGAAGTGGCTTATCTATAGTAACTTATCTAACCTATGCACCATAGATTAGATAAGTTAGTATAGATGTGCCGGGTCTTCTTTAAAAATTGTTGGCGTCTTTTTTTGCCATCTGGACGGATAGTGTTGATACTTCGTCTGAAATTATAGGTTTGGTTTGCATCTACACTATACTTATAATGTTAAAATCCCTGCTATGGTTGACATTTAAAATAACACTGCAAAATAATTTGAAAGCTTATAGATCCAAAAATTTATATTTCCATATTTTACTAAAATGAACTACATACATACTTTATGTATGTACCTAGGTAAAATTAATAAAACTGAAGATATAAACTTGTAAATCATATACGCATTTTAAGAAATAAAATAAACAGAATATTTTACCAAAATATATTATTGGCTTATTGCATATTATAAGAAGAAGAAAACTAATTTCAGATACTATTGACAAATACAACAACACACGGGTCACCAACACACAAATTAAAAAAAAGCAATCATCAAAACGTATTTCATTCTTATCCGGATTTCAAAATCTATGTCTAGTGGCATTCTTATTTCCACAACCTGTCACATAGTTGAGAACATATCCATAATCCATTCCGATAAAAAATATTGTTGCTAGCTACTATTAGGCAACCCGTCAAACACACAAGCGCCGTAAGCACTGTATATCTTCCATGGACCTAGAATCGTCTAGCAATTACTGGAGGATGAATCATCCTTTTTAATTCAGAATATAAATAAGGCCGATGAGGAAGTACAGAATTAGTCTATATCAGAATGTCGAATATAAATTATATCGTGTAAAGTTAAATAGTTGAGCTTTTGGAAGTCCAAGAGTAAACATAAATGTTATATTATGTGAACGTGTCTAATGTACATGCAGCTTGTAAAATACATAAATAGACAAAAGTGTAATAAATAAATAGTTGTGTTACTGTTGTTAATGGACCTATGGTTAAGAATTTAGTTTAAGAAGATATTAGTGCTTGTAAATTCATTAGTGTGATAGTACTTCATTGTTAATTGGACTGAAAACATCTATAAATAAGGCATATACTGTTAATTAGACTTGTGAACAGTGAGTAATAAAGACTCTTGTTACTACTTGTTTTAAATTAGTGAAACGCGGTAGTAGTAGTTCGCTACAATATGTAACCCATTATTCTACTATTTGTTACAAAAACTAATAAACATGAATCTTCCCTATAAAAAGTAATGTATAAACAAACACCAAGCTTTAACTTTAAGATATCAGTTTCTCTGAATTTTCAGTATGTAATAACAGCCATTGATGGTGAAATAAGTACCTACAAAAACAACAGTAATGTAATGTAGTTTTGTAAAGGCACACCTGGATATATTCAAGAAAGTCGATTATCAATATCATAATTCACGATAAATTTTTTGAAATGCAGCAATTTGAATCAAACAATCATTAAATAAGGGTACATTTAGATAAACAATTCTAAACGTCAAAATAATGTCAGATAAAAGATAATCAATAATAGCTTTTAAAATTTTTTTAATTTAAAATAAATTTTATTCCTTTCTAATGTTTTTTCCATTATAACACTAAACTTATGAACATGCCACAAACGTATACTGGCCACCTATCTAACTTGTTCACACTTGACTTGACTAATTTTTAGAGAACTAATAGCTTATATAGTTTTCGCAATTTCTAAACAGACTTATTACTAAACTTATTCTCCAGAAAAAAGTTTCTTTCTCGGTTTGTAAATTTTGCAATGTCGCCGCCTTCATTTGAGACATTTGTTGACGACTAATATTACTTGTATTGGTTACGTTAGATTTTCGTTGACGTTCTTATTTCATGTCATTTACCTCTTGCGTAGTTTTTCTCCTGCATTTTGTGTTATTCTTGCTTGCATTTAAAATTGTTCTTTGCAGAACAGGTTAGCGTTATTTTTGTTTAGGAAGTAGAGGGCAAACCTTAAAAACAAATTTTCATAACTGGTCGTCCTCTTACTTTAGTTTAATAAACATAACCTCTTGAAGTCTTGATTATTGGTGGCTATTATTCCGTGCCCGGTATAACATGCGTATGGCTATTTAATTAAGAATATATAACACATTAAAATCATGCAATTAAAATATTTAAAATATGCTCAAGTAGATAATATACCTTCCTTCTGGCACACTTCGATCCTCACTCGATCGATCCCCCCACCCTGCCTTCTATTTCGCAGTTGAGGTGGTGTGCCTTGTAAATTCAGACGATCCTCAAGACACTTCTGGCGCACATCGTTTCTCACTGGATCGCCGCCCCCCTTCCTATCCCTTTCTGCTTGCCTACTAGTTGTAGGGTGTTGAAGGGGGAAGGGGGTCTTATGACAATTCTCATGACTCGTATGAATTCTTCATTATGTTTATCGGCTTTGCGGGTGTCCTATTCATCATTCTGCGGGCTAGAAAATTTTTAACGATAGTGATAGGCAGATATAATTAGCATTGTGAAATTACATGGGATTATTTAGCACTATTATTTTAATATTATAATTTTACTTTTAACATATATCATTTTAATATTAGACTAGTATAAGTGTGTTCTTAAATTTTAGAATTAAGTTGACTCCATAATTGGACTTCTATACATATGTCTGTGTAGACTTTATTAATAAATGAAATAAATGAAATTATGTTTATCGGCTTTGCGGGTGTCCCATTTGGCATTTTGCGGTCTAGAAAAATTTTAACGATCCTCATAACTCGTATAAATTCTTCATTATGTTTATCGGCTTTGCGGGTGCCCTATTCGGAATTTTGAGGTTTAGAAAAAATTTAAAAAAATTTTAAATCGAGCTAACATATGCACTCAAAATTATATGGCATAGGTATGGGTAATCAAAATTGTAAAGGGTAATTGTTTCCGTTCTCTGGGATCGGTGATTGAGCACAGAAATAAAATAAACTGCAATATATATAGAAATAAAAATTTATTAGACAATCTATACACAGTAGTAATAAATTCTTTGTATATGTCTATATTTACAATTATCATTGTACACGTTTTAGGCTAAACATGTATATACATTGTGACCCTAAAACAGTCACGTAATGTGTACAACTTAAATCCGAGCAATATATACAACTTATAAACTAAGTAAAATAAAATCTATTATCTATTTCACTATGGCCCCATGCATACGTTAAGGTCGTGTTAGGGATGACGAAACGCTTATCATCTGCGCCCGATAAACTGACCTTGCTAAGTAACAGCGTAAACAAATCATGTTTTTTGCTCCTAATAGTTCGCATCGAATGCACGAGGGCTCGGAAGTTACTGTTATGTGCTACGTCCTTAAAACTGCCAACACTTATACCCTGCGCAACACTACGCTTAACCCCTTTAATCTTTTTTATTACATCCCTTTCACTAACTATACAGTAACTCTTGGCGCGAGTACCCACAAACTCTAAAACTATCTCACCACCAAACTCATCCTTGAACTTTCCGGGCACTTTCTTGTTTACAAGTGGGATCTTATATTTATTGTCTGGGTGGTAGTCACTAGTGTCGAATAGGTCCAGGTGGGTATGAATATCACTGTACAAGTCTTCTGTTTCGACACTATACACGAGCGAATCGGTATCTGTATACAAAAGCGAAAGCTTAGACCCATACAGAGGCAACAGTTTCTCATAGTGAAAGTCATAAATCAAGGTTTTGATAGGTCTAAAATCGAAAAGCCTGCATATATAGGTTTATTATAGGTGACTTTAACGCGGTCCATCTGTATGAGTGCTAAATTTTCGCCTAGTACCAGAATACAATTAAAGTTCGGGCGGGCAATCAGGGTACTCGCACACAAGGTCTTCCCGTTACACTCCCATCGAGTCACAAGCTTCACGTCGACGCGCTTGTCTATATTTTCCATGGTTTTACCAAAGATGGCATTGTTCATGAGTTTGAAAAAGTCCTTCTCAAAAGCGTTAGTGGCACGAGTGCGAAGGTCCGTGTTCAACTCGATATAAGGCTTCAACCATGGAGACTGGTCGAACTCGAGAACCCGATGGATGGAGGTCAACACTAATCCATTCCGCACACACTGCTGTAGATTCCTGTAGTGGATAATGTAGCGGTGTTTGTCTTCTAAGGTGGCGAGGAGCTTCGGAGCCTTAGATGTGATATAAGGCGACGTTTTCATTTCCGGGCAGAACGGCAGCTCGTTGTGGAGATCATGTAAATGTGAAGGGTACTCCAAGTCGACCTCCAGAATGAATCCTTTCGCAGAGTCCTTGGGAACATTTAAGATGGTGGCATGTAGTTCGGCTATATCGGTAGAGGGCAACCATCGAAATCCTCCAAGAGGAGAGCCTGGCTCATGGCCCAGCCATACAAGTTATTGGCATCGTAGTATGCTAAATACTTAGACGGAGCCGCAGGATCGTACTCTTCCATGTACTTGTTGTTGGCAGCAGCGTAGCGTCCACTACACTGGGTCAAACCTCCTCTGATCCCAGACTTTATAAAATGGTACATGTCAATATCCGTGAGGAGCTCCAGTTTCACGCCGGTGTATTTTAACATGGCGTCCCAGGTTAATGAGGGCGCTGTCACATACTGGCACGGATCAAGGTCATAAGTCGACATGCACACCGGCGAAAGTTCTCAAAGACGTCTGCTAACAACAGTACATCTGTCTTTAAATAGAGGTCGCTATATTCTCCGAGCGTGTTAAGACCAAAGTCCTCCATACCTTCTGAGCCCTGTCGTATTCGTCGGTGGTAATGGATGTAGAGGCGAGATCATTGTAGAAGGCAGCCTGTGGTGGAAGAGCTGTTTCGTCCAATACTTCCATACTTTGTATGTAAGTGTATGGAAACACACCTTTCTTGGTAACCAGTTGGAACCTGGAGTCCTCGGGAAAGTGACGTCTGACCTCTACAAACTGGTCCTGGGGCAAATTCTTCGCCAGTGTATCCAACCCGGCCGCCATAAATCGGAGAGAGTCGATAAACCGAAGTTGGACACAGGGCTTGTCGACAGTCTTTTCTTGTCCGTCTAAGACCACTTCTGAATCGTATAGTCGTACAGTTTTTGAAAACGAGATGAACCGCTCTTTATTGTTTGGTATAACGTTAATCTTCTCATTATCATACCCCAGTTCTTTTATGATGAAATGAGCATCATATCCACTAAGGTTGTGAAACACCACTGGGATAAACTGCGGAACCCGATAGAAGATGTTACATTTGGAGTGTACAGGAAAGCGGTACACACCATTCATGTGGTTGTGATCCCGCACACGGTCTGTTCCAAGCGGTTTCTTGCATATCCCACAGTCTTCGGTAGTGTGGAACAAAAGTTCATTCTGGGCATCCAAAGGAATCATGGGCACATTCGTCGTCAATATCTTACCCAGACGTCTAGCTTCCTCTCTAAGTTTGGTAACAAATTTACGTGCGGCGTCTGGACCCCGGTAGATCTCAAATTTATTGAGGAGTTGTCATAGCAGCATTTAATGTAATATGCCCAGCTATAAGGGGTATGCAGCTGAAGCGGTGTTGTAGATGATGTGGAGGGTCGGGCGTTGCAAAACTGTACGGCTGTAGGAGCGACTCAAAGTCTGCATAAATAACGAATGGGACCTGCATTTGTTTTGGATGCCCGAAAATTCTAAAACGTTGTTGAAGACGGTGGGCATTTGGGTAACGACATGGTTACAGTCCTGCCTAGTATGCCTAATTAAGGCAGTCTCAGTCGGAAAAAGATTAAACATCCATCGCAGATCCATTTATGTAAGCGATCTTTTGATAACTGTTTACCGACCAGACGTCCCAAATCCTTGATCCAACAGAAGTGACCTTTTCTTCATCCTGGATGTAAAGCAAGTTAACGTGCCGGGCTCTCCTGCGTTTAGTAAAATGTAGAGGACCAACAATAGACCTTCCTTCCACTCCGAATACATTGATACTCAGATCGTTCAAAGCCTCGAACTTGGCAATCTTGTCAAAGGCCATAGGAACTCTATACCACCCATATTTAAGCAGCTCGAGTAATGGGGGTACTTGCTAAGACGTTGGGAGTTATACTTGGCAGGATACAACGCTGCTACAATGGAGTATGCAAAACAGGCTGCGTCTCGGTTTTAACATTCACCACCGCTTTTTAGCTTTTATCCAGCGTGGAAGGTCAATGTAAGAAGATCCCTAAGTGGTTGGTATTTGTTGATGTTTAGTTCTAAATGCAGGACACGTTGTAAGGCCCAACCGGACTGGTGATGTTCAAATTCTTGGGATTTATCGAGCATCTCCCGAGAAAACGCCGTATACACTTTGTTCAAGTCGCTCGATCGGGTTATAATTTGATTCTTGGTATTGAAAGATTTAGTTGCTTCGGTATCACCCAAGTCCATCTTTGTGTACATACCAAACACTTCCACATTACATTTAAGGGTCGTGTGGACCTCCAAGGTGTCCTGGATCAACTTTACAAAATGCCGCTTTTGTTCAAGTAAAAAGTCTCCAATGTCTCTACAACCAGACATATTATTGATGCGGTAAGTTGCGATCCGGGAGCGGAAGGCTGACGATAACAGCTGTATCGCTTCTTGTTCGGGGTCTCCGGATTTGGTCTTATGCGCGGCACTGCGTAAATGTCCAGGGAACTGGCGTGAAGGAACGTCCATATTGCAATCTTTGCAATATCGTATGTCCTGTCGCTGGCGTTTTGGGGCAGGTGCAGCACGTGGTGGTGATGCTCCACGTTTGGCTGACATCGATGTAGAAGAAATAGTATTTCCGTGGAGAGCGTGCTGATGCCGGGTTAAATTAGCTCGACGCCCAAACCCCATATCACAAATGTCGCACACAAATAATACTGGTGCTGATAATCCAGTCGGTGGAGCTGAGGCTGTAACCTGACGTGGTGGTGGTTTAATGATATTATGAACCTCCTTTTTGTGTCGGTTAAGGTTGCTCTGGATCGAGAAGTTTTTCTGGCACACATCGCAGACGAATACTTTGACGGATTCCATTGTAATCTGCACAATAAAACTATGTTTATTACTCAGTTTAAAACACGTAAATTGCAATGTTTTACAGGTGTAAAAGAAACACTACTGAGGAAAATGGGCTGAGACTTCTTATAAATAGCAAGATGATCGTAAACAGGCAAATTAAAGTGCGTGCTCACAGGCAGTCAATATAACTTCGGTCCAGGATTTGTTTGTTACTCAGTTTAAAACACGTAAACCACGAGGTTTTGCGATCGTAGAAGAAATACAACTGAGGAAAATGGGATGAGACCCCTTATATTTATAGCCAGATGATCGTAAACAGGTGAATTACTGCGCATGCTCACAGGCATCCAATATAACATCGCCTTAGGATTCCTTTGAAATTTGTATAATAAAATGATGTTTATTTATAGTTTAAAACACGTAAATTATGAGGTTTTGTAGTCGTAGAAGAAACACTATTGCGGAAAATTGGTTGAGACTCCTTATAAATAGCCAGATGATTGTAAGAAGGTAAATTAAAGCGCATGCTCACAGGCAACCGATATAACTTCGGCCCAGGATTCCTATGTGATCTGCACAATAAAACGATGTTTATTACTCAGCTTAATAAACGCAGACAAATGTTTTCGCATTCGCGGAAAAGGAAAATGGGCTGAGGCCTCTTATAAATAGCCAGATGATCGGAAATAGGTAAATTAGAAAGAATGCGCACAGATCGCTAATAAAACGTCGCCCCAGTGGAGATGCTCCTAAAGGAATGGAGCACAGTTACGTCTGGGGAACTTGCGATACAACTAAAAACAGAAAAATTAGCATTATATGAATAATAAATAGTCATTGCTATGTTTTCGGACCTTATTCGATATAGAACCATGGCGCCAACCGCAAACGACAGCATTGTTGCATTCTATAATTTATAATGAATACGACCGTGGGCTACTTCAGTTTTATTCTAGTATTTTTAATAGCTTGTAAATTTCGATATTGATATTGGAATTGATGTGTAAATATAATATAATATAAGAATTAAAAATTAAAACCAGTAGTTTACATGGAAACTGGGCATGTCATCAACCAGTTCAAAAATATATTTTATAGGTATTTCAGTTATTAATGACATTGCACCAAATTCATTCCTATAATATATCATGATGCTAACCATCATGATCCTATTACGTAATACTAAAAACTAGTGCTAGCGGCGACTTAAGTTGCTGCTACAGTTTAGAAACCTATAAAACTTAATTCATATACAAATTTTCAAGCCACTGAATAAATAAGATGTAAATAAAATAGCCGAGCGCCTGCCTATTTGCAACATTTATTAAAACGTGTATGCCAAGGTCATATTAATATACACGTCTGGCGAATATTAAACACATAATTAAGCTAAAATGAATCTTTTAAAATAAGCATCGTCATCATCTGAAACAATGTTTTGTTAAAATCCGAGTATTTTACGTTAATGTATCAGCATATGTCATAAGGAAATGCTCCGAGTGTAGACACCGGGTATTTATTTATAAGTAAAATATTTAATCATTACTATTATTGTGCTATTCATTAGCAGAAATCTGCACAAATCTGCATAAATATTACATCCAATGCTCGATTTGATTGCATAGAATTAACCTTGTACCTGTTTTTGTTTGAGGTCTGAAAGCATATAATTAAAATATTGTATCATCCGTTTTAAATAATTCAGGTATGTAAAATTTTTTAAAAATTCAATATTCGGATAATTTAAAGAACGAAATAATGCTTTAGATAATTAAATGGAGTATTTTCATTATACAATACAATAATAATTATTACAATAGGTAAACCTATTTTGACTATTAAAAACAATGTCGATGTGTGAGCTCAAACGTTTAGTTACTTGATAAAAACTTCTCGGGGCATGATTCGAGCGATCAACGACCTACTTAAACGTGTTTATGCCTGCATGAATGTGCGTGACGTCATAAATATCATTGCTCATAAATATTTCTAGGATTAGTTCGCTGTAAATTGCAGAAATGACTGCATTCCATACGATACGATGATACAACTGTCTATAATTAACCGCAAAATACTAATTATAAAATGAGCTATATATTAAAACAGAGAAAATTACTTTTACCTGACGTTGAGATAATCAAAGCGGTTGATAATTAATCAATTTATAAAACTGAATACCCTTCAAATCGACCGATTTACATATATTTTAAATTCAGGCAATTAATTGTTTTATGATGTAACTATGTTGTCTTGACTCATCCAAAATTCTACATCACGTCTGTGCGAATCTCGGTAAAATTAAAGGTCATCATAGCTTTTATTAGAACTCGAATATTTCAGTGGATCCTACAATATTAACAAAAAATTACTAAAAATCTATTAGAAACCATAAATTATCCCGAAACTAAGCCGAATTTACGCTAAATTAAAATTAAATATGTAATTCATATATGCAACATTAAAAGCTCGTCAAAACGTGTCAACGATTATACACGTCTATCTAAAAAGCAAATACTATACATATAATTAAGCTAAAATGTGTCTTTTAACACCGTAAAACTTGCAGATTAATCTGAAAAATATGCTGTTAAATATGTATACAAAGGTTTAATACTCACCTTCAACCACTTCTCAAAACTGCATTGATAGTAAACAGGAACCAGGAAAAAAAAAAACTGGTCCGAGTGCACTTTACGTTATTATATTAGCATATCTCGTAACAATATGCACCAGGAGTAAACACCTGAGGTCCATCTATATTCATACTACACCAACTATACCTATGTGCTATTCTTTAACAGAAATCTGCGTTAACAGATCGAGACAAACGAAAAAATGACACATAGGTATGGTTTGTGCGGTATGAATATAGATGGACCTCAGGTGTTTACTCCTGGTGCATATTGTTACGAGATATGCTAATATAATAATGTAAAGTGCGCTCGGACCAGTTTTTTCCGGTTTTACTGTCCGTTAATCATAGCAGTTAGGTGAGTGACATATTTAATTTAATTATACGGAAATTCTGCATAATTTTCGATATATAATTTATGGTTTCTAATAGATTTTAGTAATTTTTGTTAATATTTTAGAATCCACTGAAATATTCGAGTTCTAATAAAAGCTATGATGACCTTTAATTTTACCGAGATTCGCACAGACGTGCCGAAGAATTTAGATGAGTCAAGACAACATAGTTACATCATAAAACAATTAATTGCCTGAATTTAAAATATATGTAAATCGGTCGATTTGAAGGGTATTCAGTTTTATAAATTGATTAATTATCAACCGCTTTGATTATCTCAACGTCAGGTAAAAGTAATTTTCTCTGTTTTAATATATAGCTCATTTTATAATTAGTATTTTGCGGTTAATTATAGACAGATGTATCATCGTATCGTATGGAATGCGGCCATTTTGTGATTTGCATAAAGCAAAACGACACATAAATAGTACAGTACAATAAATAATTTGCATAAGAAATCGATTTTATGAATAAACTATATTACAAAACCTGTATATCAGCCTACCTATTCGAAACCGCGTTATTAGAGAAACAATATATTTCCTGAATTAATTGCAATTCAAGAACTGTATTACTCGGTTTATAATCCCGGAATTTAACAGTAATGTGATATAAAACGTTAATAATAAATTTTGGATTCAAACTAAACATTCTTATTGCTATCGAATCAGTAATTATTTTATAAAATTAGCTATATATATCAAACCAGCACTGATATTTTCGAGTTATATAGACAAATGTATTCTTCTTCCTATAAATCGTGATTAATGGTCATTTCTACAATTAATAGAGAACGATACCTAGAAATATTTATGAGCTATGATATTTATGACGTCACGCATATTCATGCAAGCATAAACACGTTTAAGTAGGTCGTTGATCGCTCGAATCATGCCCCGAGAATTTTTATCTCTAACGGGTCGATAATTATTTTGAAAATTCATAAATCGAATCAATGTATAGATTTTTACGCTCTTATAATTGTTATACAAATTTCATGCTTGGACTTAAATTACAGCTTAATGTTTAAAGAACATCACACAAAAACCCGTTTTAATATAATAAAATTTAAGGAAGCGCTATAAAGTTTACATATTGTTGAAATACAAATATTCTGCTATGATAACTAACAATCCTACTTGTTTAACTTTATTAGTGTTTAGGCTTAAAAATAGGGCAAAATTCGAGTAACCAGACGGTATATAGTATATTGTGTCACAAGGACAAAAGTGCTCATTAGCAGCCCGCAGCTATTAGATGCCTGAGCGAGCGAAGCGAGCGAGGGCAGCTGATAACTAAGGACTACTAATGCATTTTTGTCTGTGTGATACACAACTGTTTTTCGTCTAACATTAAAGAAAAATAGAAAAACCATAAAATAAAGAAGGTTAATAACATTTGACGTATTTATTTATTATAGTAATTGATATTAATTATCCCTTGACCATTATTATGGATAGTGATACCAGAATTTGTAGGCACTTGGTAAGTATTTGAGATGCTGGTAGCATGATGACATTTTTTACGATAACGTTGACGGTCTATCTACATTAATTGGTATTTCATTTATTTGGTTTAAGAGCAATTAACATGTGAATTGTATTATTTGTGCTGGTACTAGACAGTTGATGTTCTTGGTTTGTTAGAATTTTGAGAAATTTTAATCTTATTTGATAACCAATCACCTATATATCCTTAAGCAATTGCAGAAGAACACCATCCTCCAGGTATCTTAAGTGTTATTAAATTACTTCCAGCATTAGCTAATAGAGTTGCAGAACTACGGCGGAAGCATTGGCCTGTGTATGTACTAGGTTCAACCAATTTCAAAAAGGTGGCTATTTTGCTTGGAATTTTGCTAAATACATTTTCCCGATCGGCTGTATTGTACATTTATTATTTTGTAATAAATGAATAGGGAATTATAAGTAATGTGGGAGGTATAATAGAAACATATTTGTTGTATATTGTAAGTAGATTCAGTACATCAACTGTAGTGTTTGTGACTGTAAATGTTCTTGTAATATTATTTTTGGTTTGTGGAACTGTAACAATCAATACGTGTCCACTAATATCTATGTGGTCAAGTTTCATATTCGTCAACTCATTTCGGCGGCAAGCTCCGTATACTCCCATAATAAGAGAAACTTGCAATGTAAAGTTAATCTAAAATTTACAATAATTTTATTTGTATACCTTTATCATTAGATATTCCTAATCATCTGCCGCCTTAAAAATTGAATACATTTATTGTACTTGAATCAAAATTTTAGATTTTTTGGGAAGGTAGTTTACAGAATGCTTTATGATGATCATCAAAATTAATATTTTCTTTGACTTTAAAAGTGCTTTTAGCATTGAAAATTTAGCCCATCGAGTAGTAGCATTTACACGTTTCAATCTTTCTGATAAATACGCAATTAAAACATTCTCTGTTACATTTTTAGCTTTTTTTTTTTTTTTTTTTCTATTTATTAAATAATTCATAGTTTTTTTTGTACCGTTCTCTAGACTTTTTAGGTAAAAGATTTAAAGAAGCATTGCTCACTTCTTCTTTCAACACCGGTGGAGTACTTGTAATTCCTTCATCATCATCACAGTCTAAATTATCATTCATCTTCACTAACAGTTATTCAGTTAGAATTACAATTATTCACTACTCATCTATGATTATTTTATATTTTTATTTGAAACTCTTATTAACAATACACCGACGCCGAGGTTAAATGATAATTTATTTGAAACGTCAAAGCCGCAATATATGAATCTCAATGATAGTCATAGGTGTCTAGATCGGGAAAAACCTATAAAATCATGCTATTATGAGTTTTGCGGCCCTAGAAACGCAAAGATTTACTTTCAGTCAGATTTTTAGGGTAGATATGATTTATTTTCATATATGCTAGGCGAAAAACAAATTTTTATAAAATCAAGTTAAATCGGCGCGCTGAAGAAAATATATGTATCGTTGTGATACTAACGATTTAATTTTCTAGTACGGTTTAGTGTGGTTCCAGATATTGACAAAGACGAACGCGATTTTGTATATGAATTATATATTTAATGCGCTACTTTTAGTAAAATTCTAAATAGTTTTTGAGATAGTTTTAGGTTTCTAATTAATTTTAATAATTTTGTTAATATCTTAGGATCCATTGAAAATATTCGAACTCTATATAAAAGCAGCGCTGACCTCAATTTTACCGAGCTTCGCACAGACGTGATGTAGAATTTTGGATGAGTCATGATGTAATCATTTTATAACTTTTGTGGGGTTCGAGACTAATCATTGTCGCCGGGTGATAGTGAGAGGTTAACACTCCTTCGACTGATATTTTACTGTAATTAAACATCGTTCTAGGTAAGTCGAACATTTTGGGCGTGTGTATGCTTGATTGGATATTTATATATTTTTTCAGATATGTATAATGATTTCACTTTCTGTAAATTGCAGAAAATAGCCGCAATCTATACGATGGTACATCAGTAGTTTAATTGTCATACAGAAACACCTTACTTATTTAAATTTACTAGTGTTTGGGCTTAAACAACAGTGTGAAATTCGATGAACCAGATGGCATGAACAAATTTTTATAAAATCTGCATTAATCGGTGCTCCGAAAAATATGTGCCGTTGTTATTCAATTTTCTGGTGCGGTTTCATGATACATAATTGTATCGTGGTACCAAAGACGCTCGCGAATGCAGCTCTCCATAAGGCAAATTAGTACGTATTATAAAAATCTTTTCTATTAGTGACCCATTTTTAAAAATCTGTAAATTATATTGGTTATTATGTGTTTGGATCTTTAAATTAAAGACCGACATTCTGTGAATACAAAGCAATTTTCATTTTAAAAATAGAACTTAGTAAAGCGCGAGAAGCCTCAAACGTGCATCCGGTTAATATATTTTACAGCTAGAAATATTTATAAGCTATGATATTTATGACGTCACGCACATTTATACAAGCATAGACATGTTTAAGTAGGCCGTTGACCACTCGAATCGCGCCCCCAAGAAGTTTTTATCAAATAACTAATCGTTTGAGCTCACACATCGACATTGTTTTTAATAGTCAAAATAGGGTTACCTATTGTAATAATTATGATTATGTAAAGCATTATTTCGTTCTTTAAATTGCACAAATATTGAATGTTTACAAATTTTACATACGTGAATTATGTAAAACGGATGATGCAATATTTTAATTAGTTGCTTTCAGACATCAAACAAAAAATAGCATTGGACGTAATATTTATGCAGATTTGTGCAGATTTCTGCTAATGAATAGCACAATAATAGTAATGGTTAAGCATTTTGCTCATAGATGGATTCCTGGTGTTTACACTCGGAGCATTTCCTTATGACATATGCTGATACATTAACGTAAAGTGCTCGGCCTTTCAGTTTACGAATCGAGTTTTGTGAAGTCGCTCTAGGTAAGTAAACTAATTTTTGTGGCCAGATTTTAACAGCACATTGTTTCAGATGATGACGATGCTTATTTTAAAAGACTTATTTTAGCATAATTATGTGTTTAGTATTCGCCAGACGTGTATATTAATATGACCGTTGCATACACGTTTTAATAAATGTTGCAAATAGGCAGGCGCTCGGCTATTTTATTTACATCTTATTTATTCAGTAGCATGAAAATTTGTATATGAATTAAGTTTTACAGGTTTATAAACTGTAGCAGCAACTTAAGTCGCCGCTACCACTAGTTTTAGTATTATGTAATAGGATTATGATTGGTTAGCATCATGGCATATTATAGGAATGAATTTGGTGCAATGTCTTTAATAACTGAAATACCTATAAAATCTATTTTTGACCTGGTTGGTGACATGCCCAGTTTCCATGTAAACTACTGGTTTTAATTTTTAATTCTTATATTATATTATATTTACACATCAATTCCAATATCAATATCAAAATTTACAAACTATTAAAAATACTAGAATAAAACTGAAGTAGCCCACGGTCGTATTCATTATAAACTATAGAATGCTGTCGTTTATTATCCCTTCCTCCCTTCTGCTTACAATATTACTAATTCATTTTACCTAATAATTTGCATCATAACAAAACAATCGCATTTATTCATTCTGTTATTGGCTACGCATAATTGCTTTGAGAGTCCATAATTCTATACAGGCTAGCACAACAGGCATCTTATCCATCGTGTATATGTAACTGCATGTTTTGTTAATATCAACTTAATAGCTATAATTCATTTATAAAGGTGTCAAAAATATTTACTATGTTGCTTTGATCTTTGTGCGCATGGTAGACCATTGCACACGCCTCTGACTAAAGCCGGGTCCACGGTGCTTGCGGCATGGTTCCAATTCAACATCAAAAGCTCAGCGAATAGGCTATGAGGTAAGTGTTATTGCACCGTGTTACCTTGCGCCCAAATATCATAACAATAAGTAAACTCGCTTGTTAACAATAGCATCATGGATATAAAGCTACTGGAAAATGGTTTGGGGTTTAAACTGGTGGTTGGCCATATTTATACGACAGATACCACAATGTGGGAGTGTATCGGCATTGGATGATCCTAATCCCTGCTTACAAACCAGGATGTCATCCATTAAAATGTCAGGTATATATAGTATAAAAAAAGCGCTGCCTGGTGGCTATAAAGAACCGTCGTACCCCACCCCTAGGCTTTATATTGCAATATGCTATTGTGATTAACTGTAGTAAGTTACTTAGTAATGTGACAATTTGGATATATATGGGACTGTTGGATCATAGGTTAGAGTAACATCGGGTACGATTAGAATATCACAATGTATTGGCGACTTAGATTGCAATCGATTGAGCAACTATTGATCGAGCGTAGCCCTATAGTATCCGTTACGATGACCTTAGCGCTGTATTCGCAAAAGTGATGTAAAACGACATTTCATTATGAGCGTATTATCAAAACATTATTCAACTTTATACAACTTTATTTTTACAAAATACAATGCAGATACAAATTATATAGATATCCAGTTATTGGCTATCCTTTGGAATCTTTTCGGTAGTCTAGCGTTCCACCCTATTGGATGTATAAGGAAGCATTTTCTTATCCAATTAATATTTTGCTCCTGCCCATTATAATATTAGAGACGGCAAAGCTGATGTTGTGGGCGTTGGTGCTGTAATTGTTTAATGGTTTCATGAGGTTGGTAAAGTTGATTATATTGTTGATATTATCGATGTTGTTGATGTTATCGATGTTGTTGATGTTGTTGATACTGTTGATGTTGTAAATTCTCATCATTCATTTCTTATGGCAGTAATTGAGACAGTTAAATTTTTATCTTAAAACTTAGAATTTAAAAGATATTCCATCTGAATATCTGCCAACAGTTTTATAAATCCCATCTCCTCGATTATTTCCATAAAATCATCCAAATCTTCGGGTAATACTAACACAGCAGTACAGTGCTGTATTGCTTCCTCGTATGACTGGCACATAAGACATTTTGTCCTTCTATCGAAAACCGTTGCCCGCATTCCGCCTTTTTACTCGTAGAGCATTGCGAAATCTTCGAATAACCTTCCCAAAGTCTTTATACATATTTGTTTAATCACCTCTTTAAACTGTATAATCGATAAATTATAACTTCTATGCCAACAGTCCTTTTATATGAGCTACTCTTGTTCGGATATGCCCCGATTGTGCTCGATTTGTGTTATGCTTATTCTATTATACAACCCTCTTCTCTTAATTCTTCTATTATAGATACCCTCTAGTGCTAGGATGACCTCTATTATTTAAGGTTATGTCACTGATTTCTGTATCAATTTCCAATATACTTTTTCCCGAACTATGCGTATCAGATTGGGGATTATACTTAACTCCATAAACTGACGTGTATATATTTTCGTCTTCAGTTTTAACCAGCACGTTCGTATACTAACGATGTACAGGCTCGTCGTTAACTGGTAACTTAATCTTTTTTTAAAAGTTCGCCTTTGTTTTCAACTTTAATCTCCTTCATAGGTTTTAGTATTTTCCGCTATTCCTTATGACTGGGAAGCGGTGATTTGCAAAGGCTCATGCAATGTTTATGAGCTTCTTTGAAATCTGGTTGTGAAGTAGTATATCTTTTGCGTTCCACAAACTTCCTTCGTACGGCATCCTGCATAAAATGATGCTTATGTTTGCTTACAATAAAATCTTTAGCGGCCGTCATCATGAAACTTGAGATTGGGGCTAACCATTAACGGCTTCTTCTATATTTATATACTCATCGAAATTTTTCTATATCGCCCCTTACCCAAATCAAAATCTTTTACAATAGTAATAAAACTATATTTCGAGTCACCACCATTCCAGCATCGCTGACAAATTTCTTTAAACTTTATAAAGGGCATATCACTGCCAACATGATTTAGAAAGATATGCCAAAGATTTGCATCATCCTGTTTCCATATTGAAATAACATTAGCGTTATCTCTAAGTCCGTGCTTTACTGTGCTGGCATACGTTTGGCATAAGTAAAAGGAATCGATACTCTTATGTCTACCACAGGAGAAAAACCGTGCGATCTTGTTTTGTTCGTTTGCATGAATATCATCAAAGACAATAATTGAATCTTCTTTTGCATCCTCTGGCCTAATCAAATCTTTATAATTTCCAAATTCGTAGTAACCAATATCCGTCTTTAAGGGTTCAAATAACTTTCTTAACAGTTCATACTTTGGCTGATATAAACTTTTAGAAAACACATAGACGTTTTGGAATGCAAGTCCATTCTCATGTAAAATGAGAGATATTAGAGCGTTGGTTTTCCACAACTCGATGGTCCCGCAAATATTGCCCTTATATTGGATGGGAACAAAGGTCCATGTTTACCAACTTCCTTTGCACTAGAAGTGGTATATGTATCAAAGTTTTGTATGGGTATTTTAACTTTTGTCGTGCAGCTTCTACCGGGATATTTGATTCTCTACTTTTATTTCGAACACCAAGTTTATAGAGGTGATCCCGTAGCGTTGTTCTAGGCACATTATACAACCTACTAGCTTTACGCGTATTTAACACACCTTTCCGAATTTCACTAATTGCTTTCTCTAAAGATTGCTTGGTGTACATCTTTCAAATATACTGTTAAGACTGATTCAAAATTTCAAAAGCAGTCTTTTATACTAAATAGTCCATCCCTGCCCGCCCGTCCGTCCGTCCATCCACCCGTCCGCCCACCAGCCCGTCCGCCCGTTCATCCGCATTCGTTTGCCCGCCCGCCCGTGCAACCGGTCCGCCCGCCCATACGGAACGTTGCGCTGCAGCCAACAAGTACATGGACGAAGAGTACGATCTCATTACACCGTGTAAGTATTTGACCTACTACGATGCCAATAACTTTTCCCCATATCTATGTTATATAATTTTGAATTGATTTTAAACCCCAGGACATATGTTCACTCAATTTAAAATTTTTAAAATTTTTCTAAACCTCAAAATTCCGAATGGGGCACCCGCAAAGCCGATAAACATAATGAAGAATTCATACGAGTCATGAGGATCGTTAAAAATTTTTCTAGACCGCAAAATGCCAAATGGGGCACCCGCAAAGCCGATAAACATAATTTCATTTATTTCATTTATTAATAAAGTCTACACAGACATATGTATAGAAGTCCAATTATGGAGTCAACTTAATTCTAAAATTTAAGAACACACTTATACTAGTCTAATATTAAAATGATATATGTTAAAAGTAAAATTATAATATTAAAATAATAGTGCTAAATAATCCCATGTAATTTCACAATGCTAATTATATCTGCCTATCACTATCGTTAAAAATTTTCTAGCCCGCAGAATGATGAATAGGACACCCGCAAAGCCGATAAACATAATGAAGAATTCATACGAGTCATGAGAATTGTCATAAGACCCCCTTCCCCCTTCAACACCCTACAACTAGTAGGCAAGCAGAAAGGGGTAGGAAGGGGGGCGGCGATCCAGTGAGAAACGATGTGCGCCAGAAGTGTCTTGAGGATCGTCTGAATTTACAAGGCACACCACCTCAACAACTGCGAAATAGAAGGCAGGGTGGGGGATCGATCGAGTGAGGATCGAAGTGTGCCAGAAGGAAGGTATATTATCTACTTGCTCACTAGTACAAATTCCACATAATAACATTTATTATTAAGCTAGACAGATAGACTGCAATTTTGTCAGTATAAAATCATTTTACAAGTTACTTTTAGAAAGTCACCGTCACCAATTACTAAATACTTGCAAAATCTATATTGTAGCAATAGGATCATTGTAGTTACGAGGTATTGCTATTTTGATAGTGGCAACGGCGTTAATATATGACATCACAAATATTGATGACGAAAGTCGGTTTAAAAATTGCAAGAGCTATCATAGGTTAAATAAAGTTAGAATAGATATGCCACTCACTGCATAACAACTGTTGGCAAGTTAGCCCCAATTATTGAAATGTGATAAAACTAAACGACGTTAAAATCTGTTACCAAGGTTTGCGACTTCTCTGCTCAAAAGGTTGAGAACCAGACTCTGAAGATTTTAACTAAAAATTCTAATTATAAAAAATAATTCTGTCTGGTATCAGGTAAGCGTTCTACAAGCATAATAGATAAAAATAAATTTGTTCATTGTTTTATATAGAGAACAATAAACAAATTAGGTCATTTTTGTCTACTATATAGGTACTTGTACAACACTTACCTGATTCCAGGCAAAATTATTTTCTATAAGCTAGAGGACCACGTCTCGGACAGCCAACTTCTTCAGTAATTAGCGATGTGCATTATTTTTCACCTTGGATGAATTCAATTTTTTATTAAATGTTATTAAAGAGCAATCTGCAAAAATGCAACTAAAAGAACGCTAAAAAGTTAGGTTAGCAACAATCAACAAAACCTCGCAAATATTACGCAATATAATAAAGTCGCCCATGAAAATAGACCTACAGAGCCATCTGTAGAGATGTGATAAAACTAAAACACACCAAACAGCCGATCCATTTAGAGCGCCTACACCCTGAAGAGCTATATATCAAAACATGAGGGTAAATGCTGTATTGTCATAACTTTTTATTTCTAAAATCTAATCGTTATATTATTCCAAAATTTATAAAATTGATTTTCAAACACATTTTTGTATCTCCTTATTTCTAAACAACAAAAGCCGAGATTTTGAAGTGGATTCAATTCTTTGTATTTTTTTTTATATTTTTAAGATATTTGTTTTATTCTAGATAACTAAGTTCATACAACTTTTTTTTTATTTTACAATTATATATAATATACCTATTTTTAGACAATCACTAACCTTTTAAATATAAATAATTAATGTTTATAATCGCTAGCGTGTTTCCAGTTCATAGAATAGGATATATGCTTTCCCACTCACTAGTGCTGTGGAAGATATACTTCTCACCATGGAGTCATTGTATTTATGCCATGCAAATGAATATGGTTGCCGACAGTGTGCTGTATAATGTCCTCTATATGTCGTCCCATTATGATTCAGTATTGCATATAAGTTGTAGATACACTCCGAAGTGTTTTCAGCAGCGTAATCTTGCATATCCAAATCATTTAATGGGAAATTTATAATTGTGGATAGTTTTCTTCTATGTGAAAAACGTTTTAAATGTATTATTAATATTTTAGGGAACTTTTGTATTGCAAGAGATACTATACATTTTCTTCTTTCCTTGCAATTGGAACATGTAGGTTTCTCATCACCATCCAAAGGTGTCTCTTTGATGAAATAGTCTAAACATTGTTGTAGCTTTAAATAGTCACCATTTTGGGGTATAGAAAGTGATAAATCCCAGAACGGGTCAAAAGTAACAGAATAATGTCCACAATGTGTACAACGTAATGTAGATTTCAACTGTCCTGCATATATATCAACAATTTTGGAATTTTCCATTCTTAAATATTGTTTCCAGGATGCGGAAGCTTTATCACACTCGTTCAACTTTTCATCTATTTCTGAAAATATCGATGTACATGTATTAGTAGCCTGTTTAACGTCCTTGTGTAGGCCTTCTAGTAAATACCATAAAAACTCTTGTGCATCTTGTTGAGAGTTACCTATAAAACTAGGTACAAAACGTTCAATTTGTGATTTGAAATTAATCATATTAGATTTTTCATCACATGGATTTTGAGACTATAGCTGCCTTATCACTTTCGAGAAAGCTTTAATGAGATCTCCTTTCATGTTAGAAATATTAATATTAATGTCTTTTATGAAAATATCATTTCTAACACACTCCAAAAGTAACTTGGTGTTTGAGAGACACTGAATTACAGGGTTCATGAAACAAGTATTGCCGATATTATTTAATCCATTCAGGCCTAAACTCTGAACAGTATTGGAAGTGCAAAGTGATTTCGCATAAAAAGCACTGGTTTTTAATGAATTATTAAAATCTCCGAGATCATTAGAATTGTGTGTAGAAGTATCAGGAATGTGATTAAGATGTGTCGTTATGTCATTTAATTTGGAAGCTTTGAAAATAAATGTCTTTTCAGGAGTAGTAATTTTATTTATTAAAGTTTTGTTGACCTTTTTGTTGTTTTTGTTTGAGTTATCATGAGTAATATTTATAGAACAAAGAGGCATTAAAAAGAGTTCGTCCAAAGATTTAGAATTGTTGAATTGCAATACTGATTCTTTGTAAAAGGAAAGCGGTTGCTCTTGAATCAAATGAACATTTGGTGATTCTTTTTCCCATATCTTTCAGAAAATTGAAAGTTTCAATAGCAATAGGATAAAATAAATAAAGTGATGAGTTTGAGTATTTCTTAATTTCAATATTTTCACCATAAGAAGGTGCAGCACCTGGATTTTTTGCACATGCAGTAGAATGTGATTCTGCTAAGGTATCGTTGCAAGTAAAATCCTAAATTGCTGACTTCCCGCATTTCCAAGGAATTAGGGTGATACTATCAGGTCGCTTGCTATCATTTCTAAAGATGTTTATCGGTTCCAATATAGCAGCCATTTGTGCAGAAACTAAAGCACGTCTAATTATGTCATTGATGACTCTGTGCCGAGAGTTGCGTCCTTTACTTAAACGGCAGCTCAATCCATGTACACCTGATTTATCTACAAAACTACCGCAAATGCATGTGTGAGGAATGCATAAGGTTGCTTCAAGTCCGAGTCCAACAGCAATCCTGAATGATTGATCGTCTAAAAGTGTACCTAAAATAGAAACAGGTAGAGCATTTAGCCAAGCACTAGCATGCTTTGGAGAAACTGCTTGAATTCTAGCCTTGTCTGTGTTTGTAATAGTTGATTTAAGCAAATTTCCTGATACTATGTCTAAAAGAGGCTTGTCCCATTTTTTTTGCAGTGATTTGATGATAATTACTTCATTTTTCTTTGTTCTATAAAGTCAAAGTTTTTCACTTTCTAAATAATTGTCGTCGACTAATCCGCTTGAAGATTTTGCTAAAACAAGACTAATTAAATGAAGGGATGCATTAAATGATGATAAAAAGCAGGGCAGTGATAAAGAAGATGAAAGACGTATTCCTAGTCCTCCTCTGTCTATTGGAAGAGTTGATTGTGTCCACTCCTTATCTTCTAATTTAACATTTGTAATATTTCCAAAATATTTCGAAGAGTTTTGTCAAACGAATCAAGAATAGTTTGACGTGTCCATGTTGGAGAGCATCTTAAAATATATAAAAGTTTCGGGATAGTTAAGCAATTTTTTAGCAGTAAATAGGAGATATGAAATAGTAGTCCAATAGAAACTAAACGAGATGAGAAAAAAGATAATATTTCTATTTTGTTGTTTAAGCATTTCTTTAAAGCTTCGGAAGATAATGGAGCGACAAGTAAAGTCCAATTTGAACGTGGACATGTTATTATTCCTGGGGCAATCGAGTTATATTTTGAAAAAACATTACTTTTCTCAGGTGACATAATAAATAACTCACATTTGTTGAAATTTAGCTCTAAATCTAAAGATTTTGATGTATTTATTATTTGCTTAAGGTCGTTAAAAACTGATTTAATGTTTCCACCTATGCAGCCATTGTCGAGGTACCAGCGATTAAAATCTGATTTAATTAATTTTGTAAGTAAATTTATAGTTAAACAAAAAAGTGGCGGTACTAGAGGATCTCCCTGTTGAACCCCCCTTTCTAATGAATTAGTGTTTGATTCAAAAATTTAGGTAGGAAGGGGGCCCATAACACTGCTTGATGAAAGGAAGTAATATTGGAATATGTGTTGAAACTAAGTGTAAAATTATGTCCCTGTGAATTGTGTTGAACGCATTTTTGAAATCGATTTTTAATAGTACTTTTTCTTCATCTTTTGAAATAGAGTCAATAAACAAACGTGCAGAATGGGCAACTATTTCACATCTAGCAGGTGTGCCAAAACCGAATTGGATTGGTCAAAAAAGGGAAGTTAATTCCTTTTTAATTTTTGAACATGCTAATTTTGCAACAAGACGTTGAACGAAAATGCCAATCGCTATTGGGCGTAAACCACCATCCTTTTTTTTAAAAGCACTTAATGAAGATCCATAGAGTAATGGACATATTTCCTCTTTAACTAAACCCGATAGCATTAAATTGCACAATGATGTTAAAGATATAAGGAGATTATTTCCTTCATTGTTAGAAGCAAAACCTAATAGATCTTGAAAATGTGACGGCCGAATAGAGTCAAGTCCCCCTGCTGAACTGGTGCGAAATGATTTGATTGCTATCAAGACGTCTTCCTTTGTGACTTGTAATTCTGAAATTGATGGATCATAAGAAATATTTTTATTTAGAGAACATGCTTTTGGATGTTTTTCTTTCATCATCATCGTTAGGTCTTCAGTCCTGGAACTGGTTAGACGCGTACCATCATCGTTTCCTATTCTGAACTAACCTACAGATTTCCCTGAAATTTCCACAGTCTGCATCTATAACTATCTGATCTAGGTCTACATCTACCTCTTTTTACCTATCTCTGCTTGTAATATATCCCATACTATTCCCCAAAAATGCATTGGAACATATTCTGCCCTTCTATTTCTCTTATCTTTTTCCCCAGATATCCTTCTTCCCCTACTATTTCTATAACCTATTTGTTATTATCTTTTATCTGTTCATGCTATCGTCCTCATACATCTGAAGCACAGCATTTCAAAAGGCTGCTACTGTTTTTCTGTCTACATTTCAGACTGCCCGTATTTCATATGCATACTGTGCTGTGCTCCACACATATGCTTTCAACAATTTTCTTCTTGTTCTGTTTGTTGTCTTTCCTCATAGGCGCTGTTCTTTCTTGTTAGATGCAGTTCGGTCAACTTCTATTGTTTTACAATTATATACCCTATTTCTCTGACCTTCAGTGGTTGTGAAGAAGGTAAGCAGCCTGTGGCTGCCAAGTTCCCCCAACACTTAACCATTGACCGAATTAATATATTTTCCAATATATCTTTTTGCACAGTCATCATTAGTTGCAGATATTTCGCAACCAACAACTAGTTGTTTATACTAATCATCAGATTTATATGTGCTTATTTTTTCGTCATTAGGTTTTCCGTCTCAAAACTGAATGGACACGTACCTGCACTTATTTATATTCTGAGCTAGCCTACATAGTTCCCTGAAATTCTCACACAGCATGTGTATACAGCTCGTTCCCCTTCTATTGTTTTCTAATTTTATGCCCTATTTCACCGAGATTCAGTGAAGGGGGTTAAGCAACCTGAGGCTACCAAGATCCCCCAACACTTAGACATTTGCCGAAGTAATGGTTTTCCAGTAAAGCCTTTCACACACTTAACATTATTCGAGAATATTGCCCAACCAATTCTTATAGTTACTTATAATAATCATCATGTCTAAGCACAGTTATTTTTTCGTCATTAGTTTATCCATCTTGGGATTGGTTGGATGCGCACCTCCATTGATTTCTATTCTGGGCTAGCCTACACATCTCCCTGAAACCCCTACAGCCTACATCTTTTACTATCTGTGTGCAGTAGTCTAACCTAGGTCTGCCTCTTCTTCTCTTTTTTCCTATCTCTGCTTCTAAAATATTCCGCACTATTCCCTCATGCCGTAGTATGTGGCCTATCATCCTATCTCTCCTATTTTTTTACCGTTTTCCACATATTTCTTTCTTCCCTACCATTTTAGTACCTTTCGTTCTTAACTTTGTCTGTCCATGATATCTTCATCATACGTCTGTAGCACCACATTTCAAAGGCTTCTACCTTTTTCTTGTCCGCTTCTCCCACTGTCCAGGCTTCACAGCCGTACAGTGCTGTGCTCCACACATATGTTTTAAGCAATCTTTTCCTTGTTTCTATGTTTGTGGTCTTTGAGCACAGTAGTTGCTCTTTCTTGTTAAATGTAGCACGACCTTGTGCTATTCTTTGTTTTGTATCTTTTGTACTTTTCCCATCTTGCGTTATTTGGCTTCCTAGGTAGCAGAAATCCTTAACCTCTTGTAAGTTCGTGTTAAATACTTGTATTCTTGTTTTTGATTTATTTTCCACACCTTTGCATACTAGAACTTTAGTTTTAGTTTTGTTAATTTTCATACCATATCTCTCTGTTAGAACCGTTTCCATTTCGTTAAGCGCAGTTTCTAACTCTTCCTTGCTAGACGCTAATGCCGCTATATCATCTGCAAATCTAAGCATATCAATTTTTTGTCCCTGCATAGTAATTCCAAATGTCTTCCTGCATTTGACAGTATTCATTGCCTCTTCTATGTACAAGTTAAAAATCAATGGGGATAGTGCACATCCCTGTCTCACCCCTTTCCTGATGTTTACTTCTCTACGTTCCTGCTCTAATTCTATTACTGCTGTTTGCTCTTTGTATAAACTATGTACTATTCGTCTATCCCTATGACTCATTCCAAGCTTTTTGAGTATTTCAAACATTTTTTTCCATTTTACACTGTCGATTGCTTTTTCCAGATCTACAAACTCTATATACACGCTTTCCCCTTTTTCTATTGTTTTCTCCATTATCACTATCAGAGCTAAAATAGCCTCCCGTGTTCCCCTGTTTCGCCGAAACCCAAATTGGTCTTCTCCTAGTATTTCATCCGCCCGTTTTTCCATTCGTCTTTGCACAATTCTAGTTAATACTTTTGACACGTGTGCTGTCAAACTTATTGTTCGAAAATTTTCACATCTCTCCGCGCCTTTCTTTTTTGGTATAGTTACTATGATGCTACGTTTGAAATCTTTGGGTATCTCGCCTGCCTCATACATATAGCTTACAAGTTGGAAGAGACGTTCTGTTATTGCTTGTCCAGCGGCTTTTAGAGTTTCTGCTTGCACCTTATCTGTACCCGGCGCCTTACCATTTTTCAGACTCTTTAATGCTAATTCAAACTCATCTCTAAGTATAGGATATCCCAAGTCATCATTTTCAATGTCTGATTCCTGTTCTAATGCAGTCAGTTCATCTCCTGCATATAAATTCCCTATATATTCTTGCCATCTACCCACTTTCTGTACGTTTTCTATTATGACGTTTTATTGTGCGTCCCTTATATTTTTGCTATATGGTTTTATATCCCTAAAATTCATTCTAATTAATTTGTATACTTCGTCTGTCTTTCCTATTTCCATCTTCGTTTGTATCTCTTTGCACTTTTCATCAATCCATTGTTCTATAGCTTTCCTGCATTTTCAAATAATTTCCCATTTTATGGCTTTGTATCTCTGTTTTTCTGTTTCGTCTGATTTATTTTTGTATTTTCGTTTTTCTTCTATTAAATTCAGGATATCCTTTGTTATCCATGGTTTCTTATTTTCTTTTTGTGTATACCCCAAAATATCTCTGGTCGCCATGTCTAGGCTGGATTTAATGTTATTCCATTCTGTTTCTACTTCCTTAGTATCAGATATTTTCCTGATATCTTTGAGCAATTCATTTGACTTTTTTTCGAATCTTTCTTAAATATCTTTATCTTTTAGTTTCTCTAAGTCCAAGTGCCTTTTTCCGTTTCTTTTTTTCACATTCTTAAATTTTAAGTGCGGCCTTCATAATTACGATGTTGTGGTCAGTGTCTATATCTGCTTCTGGGTAGCTTCTACAGTCTTTTACTTGATTCCTAAACCGTTGTCGAACAAGAATGTAATCTATTTGATATCTTCCTATATCTCCTGGCATCTTCTACGTATATCGTCTTCTAGCATGATGTTGAAATAATGTGTTTGAGATGATTAAATTCTTCTTGTTGCAAAATTCTACCAGCCTATTTCCCCTGTCGTTTCTCGTGCCTAAACCAAATAAACCTACTACCGCTCCTTCCCTACCCTCACCTACCACGGCATTAACATTCCCCGTAATTATTAAATTTCCATGTCCTTTTACGTATCTTAATATGTCTTCGATATCTTTGTAGATGGCTTCTACCTCTTCGTCACTGTAGCTAGAGGTAGGCATGTACACTTGTATTATTACTGTGTTTACCGGTTTAGATTCTAATCTAACCATGAGTACTCTTTCGGTTTTTTGTAAGTAATTTTCTACACAGTATCCTATCTTTTTCTGCATAACTATCCCCACACCCAAATTTCCTTCCTCTGCTCCTGTATGAATTACCCTGAAGACTCCACTCCAAAAATCCCCTGCCTCTGGCCACCGAACTTCGCTGATCCCTACTATGTCTAGTGATAACCTATTCATTTCGATTTTTAGGTTTTCCAGCTTACTTACTTGCTTCGTACTTCTAACATTCCACGCTCCGACTCGCAGAATGTTCCCGACTCTTATTTTTAACTTTTCCGATCACATCCTCCGAAGTAGTCCCCTCCTGGAGATCCGAATGGGGGACTATTTTAACTCCGGAATCTTTTACCCCAGAGAATGCCATCATTTTATTATAATTTAGGTACGCTGTGTACTTGGGAGGTAATGTGGTGGTTTCCCGTTGCCTTCCACATCGCGGTAGTGTGTCTTAGACTGCCATACCGACCCCTATGGTCTCTGCCAATCTAAGTACCGAAAGAGCCGCTGCCCTCTTTCGAGGACCTGTCTTAGTCTGGTTCCTCACTAACGACCCTACTACTTTGGTTGGACCTGTAGTTTGGCTCTTTAGCTCATTAGAACACGCAAGCCATTTCACCTGTTCTAGTAATTTAGAACTTCGGCAAGGTGCAGGTCCATTCGAAATGGGTTTTTCTTTCAATGCAGTGAAAGGTTGCTCATTAAAACTTACTACGGTATCAGTCAGATTATTTTAATCACACCGGAAATATCGCCGTCATATATTTTACTGAGGATATTTGTTTTTAATAATTCCCTTTTTTTATTTTCGGAAGTTTGTTTTTGTTTCAATTTCAATGTTATGGTTTTTAAGTTATCTTAAATTTTTTAAAATTTGTGAAGAGATAGAACCGCATTTTTTGGATTGTGGTGTTGTGTAAAAATTATTATAAGCAAAAAGTAAAGGATTACTCCAAGATTCTATAGAATTATCTTTTACACAAGAATCGATTGCATTGCTTAAAGCATTCACTGTTTGGCATCTGACCGATTTATATAGTCTCTTAACAATTAATTTGGACTGTTTGTATTTAGATAAAAGTTTTTTTAAGTTTGTTACTTCTTGATTGCATTTAGAATCCTTATCGTCTTTGTCTGTTTTCGACGTTTGCCTCTTTCTACAAATATTACTACCTTTATGTTTTACTAATCCAGATTTTGTCAAACTTGCTCTTCCGCATAAGCTACAATCAAATAGAATTTTCAGTTCTTTCTGTCTAGAGTTTTCCTTCCTTGTGTCATTTCCATTGTTCACTTCCATTATTTCAAATATAATATTGGTTTAAAAAGTTTATACACTTTCTCCAATTTTAATACAGTTGTCCATACAATATATACATTTTTCTCCAATGATTATAAATATGTAAGTTCCTTTAAGTTTTTGATGACGTTTTCTGTTTTATATAGCATTTAACAAATATTCATATTTAAAAGTATTTCTTCCAGAAATTTTGACACTAATTGGTAGTATTTTCAATTGTGCACTAGCCAGTGCAATTTTTAATAATTTAGGAGCACTAGATTTTGGAAGAATAAAATTTGCTTGAGAAAATTAATTATACTTTTTCGTCGACCGTTTATTAATGTCAATATTAACAAATGATTTCGTTTTAAAAAGGATGCATTAATGGACGTCATTAATGCACTCTTTTTCATTAAGTAACTCTTTTGTGACTTTGACGTTTTGATGTTTTAATAGAGGTATAACCTCAACCAGACATACGGATACGCATCCTTGTTGTTAAATTCGCATATCATATATTTTAGTGGTGACTAGTTTTCCTTTAGCAAAAGTGAAGTTTATGTAAAAGCGAAAATGTATGAAGTTGACATTATTGTATTCTGACGGTCTTTGTGGAAAAGGAAATTTTGTTTTACTTGCGGTCGACGAAAAAATGTTGTAATCAACTCATTTGTTAATAGGCAATTAATAATCTCAACTATTAAAGCAGTCACTCGCTTTGCTCGTTCGTGCTTTAAACAGTTCGATTATTAATCGCCTTCCTTAACCAACTAGTTGATTGAATAACTATTATTCCTTTCTTTTTAATAATAATGATATGACAATTACCAAAAACATATTAGCACACTTGATATAGTTACTATACACAATTAGGCATATGTATACAAAGGTGTTGCTACCCTGATTTTATTACAGCTCCAAAACCCCAACTCAACTTTAACGTTATTCAGATTATGATTCACATTAAAGTTGATTCACAAAACCTAAAACAGTTAAACAATAATAACAATAATAATTGATTAAAATTCAAATAGTTAATAGTTTGCTTTAAATATCTTATTACTCTTTTTGCAGCCTTTCCAGTTGTTCTTTAGAGCAATGGTTAAAACAATTCGAATATTTGTAATTCTTGCTACGGGTGCATAATCATTATCATAATATTGTTTCTGAAAGCCTTTTGCGACTAATCTCGCTTTTTTAGAACCATTTTCTTTTATTTTGAAGACCCATTTTGTTGAACTTTCCCATGTTTTCATTTTCTCTAAACAACCGATTTCATTAATAATGGCTTCTTCCCATTCTTTGTTTTTAATGGCCTCCGTGTAAGAGTTTGGAACTTCTTCATCACTGCTTATGAGGCAATAAGCTGCATAATCGTTTAAATATTTCGGCGATTTCACCTCTCGTCCGACTCTTGTAGTAACCTTTAGAACTTTTTCTTGATTTTCTATTTTATTTTCTAAAATTTCGAGATTATCAGATTTTATCGTACTTATTTAGGGAACTGTTGATTCAATTACAGTTATTTTTAATGGCAATTTTTCTTCTATATATTTGATATCAAATTCATTAAATGTAACATCTCTTGATATGGTAATTTTATTTGTAAAAAGATCCCAAATTCTGTATCCAGCTCCACTATAACCAACCATTCTTCCTGCTTTACCTCTTGGCTCAATTTATTTTGTTTTGGATTAATATAATACCAACATTTTGCACCAAAGACACGTAAGTGATTAATAGATGTCACCTCTATAAAATATTTGAGCTGGTATTTTACCGTTTGTAGTTTTTGTTGGTGATCGGTTCAATTGGTATGCCGCACATTGCAATGCTTCACCCCATAGTATTTTTGGTAAGCAAGTGTCCACAAACATACATCTGACTTTATCTAACAGAGTTCTATTCATGAGTTCTGATTTTAGATTCTGTTGAGGCGTATATCCCGCTATAAATTCTTGTATTATACCATTGTCTGCGCAATACTTTTGGAAATCTTGTGACAGATATTCGCCGCCCTTGTCAGTACGTATTCTAGATATGTTGCTTCCTTTCGCACGTAGTTATTCTATATACATTTTTAATTTTATAACACATTCTGATTTATTTTTCATTAAGTACACGACTGTAAAATTAGAGAAGTCATCAATTATGGATACAAAATATTTTTCTTCATTTAAATCCTCGATATTTATTGGACCCAATACATCACTATAAATTAATTCACCTACCCTTTTAGTTGTAGTTCTTGACGAATAAAATGACAATCTTGTTGTTTTACTCACTTTACACGACTCACATACAGGCAACCCAAGCTTGTGTAAGCTTTTTCTATTGCACAACAAAAAGGTTTCTTATTAGGTTGCATATTATTTTAGAATTCTTAATCATTATAGTTGCATGGTTATCTTTAAACAAAATTGAATATCCTTTTTGAATTATCTTTCTTACTGACAGAAGGTTGTAGTGCAAATTTTCAACTATTAGTCCTTCAATGTTAATAACAATTTTAAGATATGGTGTACACGGGGCCGACCTGCATGAATCGACCAACAGATGGGAGAAGGGTTGACGTTGGATGTCAGGGAGACATTAGATTCATTTTTGTTGGTGCTGACAGATGATTTATATATTGAGTGAATAAAAGAAGAGTTTTTCAATCAAGCGTATTCCTTGTGTTTTATTCTGACTGAGAGTTAACATATCAGAAGTGGGATTAGATTGGAATAGTATAGATAGCTATCTATTTACAAGCTCTGCGTAAAAATGACATTTTTTTTTAATAATGGATGCGACAAATGAAACCAACAAAATGGAGGGTGATGTCAGGACGTTTCCTGAACCATCAGAAGATCCGTCCGTAAATGATTTTAAAACAATTATTAAACAACAAATGGCTGTAATGATGTAAATGGTGAAAACGATGGAGCAAAATCGTTCACACACAGAGCAGTTGTTTTGTAACGCTTTACAACAGAATCAGCAAATTCCATCGAAAACAACGGATTTAAATTATCAGGTGATGCCGGATTTAAATAAGTCTATTTCAAGTTTTTGGGGCGAAATCGGCAGCGGATCTATGGAATGGCTTAATCGTGTTAATAGTTGTGCATTTTTACATCGATGACCTGATGCTTTCAAGCTGGAAACGGTGCAAAAACATTTGAAAGGTCCAGCCAAAGATTGGTACGAAGTTCGTAGAATAAAGCTGACATCTTGGAATGCATTTGAAGCAGAATTTCGATCGACATTTGACCTTGCTCCGAGCACGACTAGTTTGTGGAAAAAGATGGTGCAACGAATACAAACAGATCGCGAAAATGTGGAGAGTTATTTTCACAAAAAATATAAATTGTGTAATGCACTTAAATTACCTTTCACTGAAATAAAAGAGCAGATTGTGGTGGGGATATATAATAAAGCACTTATTCCCAGGTTAATAACAAAACTACATCAAAGCGAAAATGAACTTTTACACGATATAGTCACTTTATATCGCACGACGATCTTGCGACAGGAGAATCGTACCTGTACTAGTAACAAACATGAAGGATTCGGACAAGAAGGAAATAGTAATGTACGATGCTATAATTGTTCTGAAAAAGGGCATGTGTCTGCAAAGTGTACTAAAGTGAGTGAATTGAATGCTTGCTTTCGATGTAAACAAAGTGGACATTTTTCGAAAGATTGCCCAAGACGCGTCAATGATACTAAACCGCAAGATGGTAAGAAAGGTGTTAAAAAGAATTGGACATCTGTTATGACAATAGAGCAGCAACATAATATCAAATCGTTAGACAAACTTTTGCGTATAGTAAATATAGACAACCATGAATTACAAGCATTAATAGACATCGGTAGTTCTATTTGTACAATGCGTGAAAATGTGGCTAAGTACTTTCCAAATGTACATCAAACCAAAGAGGAGTTACATGGAATTGGTGCACAAAGTCCAGTACTTAAGGCGAATGCTTATGTACAAGCTGCCGTAGAAATAGATGATGTTAAATCACAAGATATAAAATTTTATGTAGTGCCTAACACAGTGCAAGTAACAGATGTTATAGTGGGAAGATCGTTTTCCGAACATCCAAGCGTTGCATATGTACATGTTAATGATAAACTGGTATTTGGTTATAATTATGAATTCCCATTTAAACACATTGATGTTGAAGAAATTTCCCGGCGTACACGTATTAAATGTGCAAAAGATAGTGTGCTTATAGCAAATCACGTCAATTTTATAAAAGCAAAGTATAATGACAGTACGATAACTGTACCAGTTACAAATGTTTTAGATGGGAACATTAAGCTAAATGAAAGAGACGTAATTGGGGTAGGGCGTCTACCTACGAATACAACCGTTGATTTATACAAAGCTGAAAAAAAATGAAAAAATCCAGATACCTATGGAAATGCTAAATATTGATGTAACCGTTGAAGAGGCTATTAAAATGAAATTATTGAAGTTATGTCAAGAATTTCGCGACTGTTTTGCGTTTAATTTAGCAGAATTGGGCTGTACAACTTTAATTAAAATGGACATTCAAGATACAGGGGTACCTGTTCGTGATAAACCATCCTGCACAAATGTGAAGGAAAGACAAATAATTGAAGATATTGTTGAAGAATGGAAAAAGGCAGATATTGTAACGGAAACGAATTCTTCGTATTCGAGTCCAGTAGTTCTAATTACCAAGAAAACGGGAGAACCGCGTCTTGTTATTGATTATCGTGCTTTAAATCGTCAGACGGCGAAATCAAATTTTCCAATAGCGACAGTGGACGAACATTTAGAAAATTTGAGCGGTAGCAAAATTTTTACGACGTTAGATTTAGCACACGGATATTTACAATTATCTTTAACTGAAACCGCAAAAGCAAAAACTGCATTTATTACTCCAGATACAACGGGACAATTTGAAAGATTAATTTTTGGATTGACAAATGGCCCTTATGAATTCAGTCGATTAATGTCAATTATGCTAGGACCTTTAAAAAACCATGTCGTATTTAGATGATTTGATTGTGCCTGCGAAAAATTGGTGTAAAATGTTACAAAAATTAAGGCAAATTTTTGAAGCTTTCAAACGTGCAAACTTAACACTAAAATTAAAGAAATGTCAATTTGGATTGGAGCGGATTGAATTTTTGGGTCAGATAATATCTGCGAGAGGAATATCTCCAGGATTAGAAAAAACTAAAGCGATTAGAAATTTTGCAAGACCTAAAAATGTTCATGAAGTTCGGCGTTACTTGGGGCTTACTTCGTATTTTAGAAGGTTTATACCAAATTATGCAGTTCGTGCTCCCAAGTTAAGTAATTTAACGCATAAGAATGTTGCATTTAATTGGACAAAGGAGCAAGAAGATGCTTTTGTAGATCTTCGAGAAGCCTTAACTAGTGAACTTGTGTTAAAATTGTATAATCCTCAAGCTACTGAAACTGCGTTGTTCACAGATGCTAGTGCTGATGGCATTTCAGGAATTTTAATGCAATTACAAAACGGCGACAAACAGCTACATCCAGTATTTTATATAAGAAAGAAGACCAATGACGTAGAAAGAAATGATCATTCGTCAAAATTAGAATTAATGGCAATTGACATTAACTTTTCTGTTTACACGGATTGCCAATCCTTGGTGTTTTTAAACACGCAGAAAACGCAAAGTCCACAAATCGCACGGTGGTATGGACTTTTAGTGGATTATAATATGGATATAAAATATAGACCTGGTGATAAAATGAGTCACACAGATGCCTTATCCAGAGCTCCAATATCAGATAAGGAGCGTGAACAAATAAGCGATATTCAAAATAAACTAGATGTTCTACAATTAATTAATCAAGAAGATTATATTCTAACAATTCAACGCGCAGATAAAGACTTAAATAAAATAATTTCAGCAGTGATCAAAAATCCAGGTGAACGTACACGCAAAGAACAACAATCTGCAAATGGCTATTTGCTGAGGAATGGAAAATTATTCAAAGAATTTGTTCAAAAAGACGGAACGACACAGTTATACGTGATACCAAACGTGTTGCGAAAAAGCATTGTTGTAAAATTTCACCATATGATGGGACATTTTAGTGTAGGCCGAACAGTGGCAAAAATTTGTGAATTATATTGGTTTGCAAAACTTAAAAGTTATGTGCGTCGACACATAAGCGCTTGTCCAGAATGTTTGTTAGCAAAAGTTCCAGCAGGGAAGCAGCCTGGATTCTTAAATCCGCTTCGTGTGCCAGAGCGACCCTTTTCAAGGATTCACATTGATCATATTGGGCCATTTATTCGTAGTTCAGAAGGAAATGCGTATCGTTTGGTCATCATTGATGCGTTAACAAAATTTGTTAAATTATATCCAGTAGAGGGTACAGAAGCGAAAGTGACTGTGATAGTTATAGAAAAATTTATAGTGCAGTTTGGTATACCAAATCGAATAGTATCCGATCGTGCAAAGTGTTTCACATCAGAGATGTTTCAAAATTTTGTAATAAAACCTGGAATTAAACACACATTGAATTCGTCGCAATGGGCTCGCGTAAATGGTCAAGTTGAACGTGTTAACAGAACATTACTCCCCGTAATTATGACTAGTATGGAGAAGGAAACGAGTTGGGATGAAAAAATTATGGAAGTAGAACAAAATTTAAATACAGTCGTAAATAAAACACTATGAAAGTCATCATTCAAAGTTCTATTTAGGTTCATGTCATGTTTTACAGATGGTCGTTTAGCAAATATGGTGGGTGATGGTAAAGACATCGAATGGAAACCTCCAAAAGAACTTCAAACCAAAATCCGCCAAAATCTACTGCAAGAACAACAAAATGCTAAAGCAAGACACGATAGTAAACGTTCTGCAGCAATAGCTTACAAAATAGGACATATTTTTCATAAAAAAATTGCCTATACATACAGGTGAAAGCACAAAAACACAGGTACGTTACAGAGGTCTGTTTATGATTACGGAAACATTACCTGTGGATACTTATCGAATAGCTAGTATTGAAAGCATCAAAGGTCGTCAATTTACAACAACGGTACATGTGAGCCGAATGAAAATGTACAAATTACCAGAAGTAGATGAACAAACAACGTCCGAGGAGGAACATACACCTACAGCTAGTGATAGCATGGCAAAGAAATAAACAAAATGTATCAGAATATCAGGGAGCATGCAAATAGTGATGTGTTCGAAGAACACGGTGATGCAAGTGTTAATGTGCCAGGGCCGTCAGGTATTCAGAAACACACAATTCGAAAACCATTATATTTACAGGACTATGATGGAAATTATTGATTTTTTTGTTTGGATATTAATTAGTTTTAGTTAGAATTTTGTATTTTTAATTTTGTATAATGTTGTATAGATATTATCGTTAAAGTTGATCATCGAGGGCGATGATCCGGCACAAAGGCCGAGTGTAAGATATGGTGTACGCAGGGCCGACCTGCATGAGTCGACCAACGGATGGGGGAAGGATTGGCGTTGGACGTCAGGGAGACATTAGATTCATTTTTGTTGGTGCTGACAGATGATTTATATATTATGAGTGAATAAAAGAAGAGTTTTTCGATCAAGCGCATTCCTTCTGTTTTATTCTGACAGAGTTAACACAATATTTTGATAACATACTTTTAGGACTCCTTTGTATCTTGCCACCAGAGAGTCACTGTTAGCAATTTTTACTGTTATTGGTTCAATATCTTCAATTATATTTATTTTGTCTTTAATGTGCAAGCAGAAAAGTGAATTTGTCGTGCCGTTGTCCAGAACGAACGTAACACTATTTTGTACGTTAGCATTTAACAAAGTTGCTATAAAACTGTCTTCATAATTGGTTTCTTTTTCTTCTGTAACATATGCTTCTCTTTGATTTGTCTTGTATTTATTATCATTCCTTCTAAAATAATCACTATAACTAGCATTATGTCTGTCAAAATTATTATTTCCAGCATTTCTTTCATGATCTCGTCCTCTATAATACCCTCTGGTGCTATGGCCTCTGAAACTTCTGTTACCATAACTTTTGAAACTGCTTTGTTCACTCTTATTAGTGTTATAATTCGCATTTGTTTTAAATGAACAGTCATTACCGCTGGCTCTTTTATTTTCATTATTTATCTCTGCGTCTAATAGCTTGCTTTTAACAAAATTCATGGTTAGAGTCTGTGTTGTAGTTTCAAGTACCGTAATTACAGTATTATAACTTTCGGGCATAGTCAGCAATAAATGACAGACTTTGTCAGTTTATTCAATAGTTGAACCTGTGGACTTATGATCCCTAAGAAGTTTGTCCACTTCAACAAAGTGATCCTGCAAATTACCTGACTCATATTTTAATGACAAAAGCTTCCTGCGTACATATAATTGAGAATAAACACTTTTTCTTTCAAAAACCTTTTCAACAGTTTTTAGCATAGCTTTAGCTGTTTTTGCATCTTTGATAAGCTCAATATGTTGGTCAGCTACCCATTGCACAATTACGTTTCTTGCTTTGGCATCATTTTTCTTGAAAGTTTCTTTTTCTTCGTCAGTCTTCATTAGTATTTCAGTTGTTACTTCTAGCACTCCTTTTTCTTCTAATACACAATTCATACAAAGATATCGAAGACTTATTAAGATACGTAAAAGGACATGAAAATTTAATAATTACGAGGGATTTTAATGCCGTGGTAGGTGAGAAACGACAGAGGAAATAGGCTGGTAGAATTTTGCGACAAGAACAATTTAATCATCACAAACACATTATTTCAACATCATGCTAGAAGACGATATACGTGGAAGACGCCAGGAGATATAGGAAGATATTAAATAGATTACATTCTTGTTAGACAACGGTTTAGGAATCAAGTAAAAGACTTTAGAAGCTACCCAGAAGCAGATATAGATACTGACCACAACATCGTAATTATGAAGGCCGCACTTAAATTTAAGAATGTGAAAAAAAGAAACAGAAAAAGGCACTTAGACTTAGAGAAACTAAAAGATAAAGATATTCAAGAAAGATTCTAAAAAAAGTCAAATGAATTGCTCAAAGATATCGGGAAAATATCTGATACTAAGGAAGTAGAAACAGAATGGAATAACATTAAATCCAGCCTAGACATGGCGGCCAGAGATATTCTGGGGTATACACAAAAAGAAAATAAGAAACCATGGATAACAAAGGATATCCTGAATTTAATAGAAGAAAGACGAAAATACAAAAATAAATCAGACGAAACACGAAAACAGAGATACAAAGCCATAAAATGGGAAATTAATCGCAAATGCAGGAAAGCCAAAGAACAAGGGATTGATGAAAAATGCAAAGAGGTACAAACGAAGATGGAAATAGGAAAGACAGACGAAGCATACAAATTAATTAGAATGAATTTTAGGGATATAAAACCGTATAGCAAAAATATAAGGGACGCACGAGGAAACATCATCATAGAAAACGTACAGAAAGTGGGTAGATGGCAAAAATATATAAGGAATTTATATGCAGGAGAGGAACTAACTATATTAGAACAGGAATCAAACATTGAAAATGATGACTTGGGATATCCTATACTTAGAGATGAATTTGAATTAGCATTAAAGAGTCTGAAAAATGGCAAGGCGCCGGGTACAGATAAGGTGCAAGCAGAAACTCTAAAAGCCGCTGGACAAGCAGTAACAGAACGTCTCTTCCAACGCGTAAGCTATATGTATGAGACAGGCGAGATACCCAAAGATTTTAAACGTAGCATCATAGTAACTATACCAAAAAAGAAACGCGTGGATAGATGTGAAAATTTTCGAACAATAAGTTTGACAGCACACGTGTCAAAAATATTAACTAGAATCGTGCAAAGACGAATGGAAAAACGGGCGGAAGAAATACTAGGAGAAGACCAATTTGGGTTCAGGCGAAACAAGGGAACACGAGAGGCTATTTTAGCTCTGAGAGTGATAATGGAGAAACAATAGAAAAAGGGGAAAACGTGTATATAGGGTTTGTAGATCTCGAAAAAGAATTCGACAATGTAAAATAGAAAAAAATGTTTGAAATACTCAAAAAGATTGGAATGAGTTATAGGGATAGACAAATAGTACATAGCTTATACAAAGAGCAAACAGCAGTAATAGAATTAGAGCAGGAACGTAGAAAAGTAAACATTAGGAAAGGGGTGAGACAGGGATGTGCCCTATCCCTATTGATTTTTAACTTGTACATAGAAGAGGCAATGAATACTGTCAAATGCAGGAAGACATTTGAAATTACTATGCAGGGACAAAAAATTGATATGCTTAGATTTGCAGATGATCTAGCGGTAATAGCATCTAGCAAGGAAGAGTTAGAAGCTGCTCTTAATGAAATGGAAACGGTTGTAACAGAGAGATACGGTATGAAAATTAACAAAACTAAAACTAAAGTTCTAGTATGCAAAGATGGGGAAAATAAATCAAAAACAAGAATACAAGTATGTAACACGAACTTACAAGAGGTTAAGGATTTCTGCTACCTAGGAAGCCAAATAACGCAAGATGGGAAAAGCAAAAAAGATATAAAACAAAGATTAGCACAAGGTCGTGCTACATTTAACAAGAAAAAGCAACTACTGTGCTCAAAGACCACAAACATAGAAACAAGGAAAAGATTGCTTAAAACATATGTGTGGAGCACAGCACTGTACGGCTGTGAAGCCTGGACAGTAGGAGAAGCTGACAAGAAAAAGGTAGAAGCCTTTGAAATGTGGTGCTACAGACGTATGCTGAAGATATCATGGACAGACAAAGTTAAGAACGAAGAGGTACTAAAAATGGTAGGGGAAGAAAGAAATATGTTGAAAACTGTAAAAAATAGAAGAGTAAGGATGATAGGCCACATACTAAGGCATGAGGGAATAGTGTGGAATATACTAGAAGCAGAGATAGGAAAAAAGAGAAGAAGAGGCAGACCTAAGTTAGACTACTGCACACAGATAGTAAAAGATGTAGGCTGTAGGAATTTCAGGGAGATGTGTAGGCTAGCTCAGAATAGAAATCAATGGAGGTACGCATCCAACCAATCCCAAGATGGATAAACTATTGACGAAAAAATAACTGTGCTTAAACATGATGGTTATTGTAACTACAAGAATTGGTTGGGCAATATTCTCGAATAATGTTAAGTGTGTGAAAGGATTTACTGGAAAACCATTATTTCGGCAAATGTCTAAGTATTGGGGGATCTTGGTAGCCACAGGTTGCTTAACCCCCTTCACTGAATCTCGGTGAAATAGGGCATAAAATTAGAAAACAATAGAAGGGGAATGAGCTGTATACACATGCTGTGTGAGAATTTCAGGGAACTATGTAGGCTAGCTAAAAATATAAATAAGTGCAGGTACGTGTCCAACCAGTTTTGAGACGGAAAATCTAATGACGAAAAAATACGTGCAGATAAATCTGATGATTAGTATAAATAACTAGTTGTTGGTTGCGAAATATCTGCAACTAATGTTGACTGTGCGAAAAGATATATTGTAAAATATATTAAATCAGTAAATGGTTAAGTGTTGGGGGAACTTGGCAGCCACAGACTGCTTACCTCCCTTCACAACCGTTCATTTACATTTCCAATGCTCCACCTGTAGGTACTACATTGGCCGTGTCGGAATTTGAACCCAGGACCTTGGGATCCGTAGTCTTATGCTTACTACATTGATCCACGGCGACGCCTCCCTTCACAACCACTGAAGGTCGAAGAAATAGGGTATATAATTGTAAAACAATAGAAGGTGGCCGAACGGCATCTAACAAGAAAAAACAGCACCTATGAGGAAAGACAACAAACATAGAACAAGAAGAAAATTGTTGAAAGCATATGTGTGGAGCACAGCACAGTATGCCTATGAAATACGGGCAGTCTGAAACGCAGACAAAAAACGGTAGCAGCCTTTTGAAGTGCTGAGCTTCAGATGTATGAGGACGATAGCATGGACAGGCAAAGATAATAACAAATAGGTTATAGAAATAGTAGGGGGAACAAGGATATCTGGGGAAAAAGGTAAGAGAAATAAAAGGGTTGAATACGTTCTAAGGGATTTTTGGGGAATAGTATGGGATATGTTACAAGCAGAGATAGGAAAAAAGAGGTAGATGTTGACCTAGATCAGATAATGATAGATGCAGTCTGTGCAAATTTCAGGGAAATCTGTAGGTTAGTTCAGAATAGGAAACAATGATGGTACGCGTCTAACCAGTTCCAGGACTGAAGACCTAATGATGATGACACAATTCAACCGAAATTTCCATTTAGAAAAGTTACTAGGATTCAGTTGAGGTAAATTGGTAAAATTACTTGAGCTTGACGCCATTTTTTTGTGTGTAGTACTTTTTTACCTTTTTTGTAGTACTGTGTTACCTTTTTAATCTTTCTGGGCCCATAACCTTTTGGAGGAATAAAATTTGCTTGAGAAAATTAATTATACTTTAAACCTTTCTTTTTAATAACAAGGTCAATCCATATGAAGAGACTCAAAAAGATTTTTTCAGGTTGCTTGACCAATTTTAATATTTTTAATTTTTTTGTTTTTCTTACACAAGTCAGCACTTCAAAACAGGTTTGAAATTTTTTTTATCTCATCCTGTTTTGGAGATACGGCCATTTTTGTTTGGCCATGCGGTCTAATTTTGACTGTTACAGTCATTAGCGATAAATTAAATATCTTCAGACTGGTTAATGCTACAGTAATGGGATTCGTACTATTCTTTTTAGAAAAGTCCATTCTACAATTTAGGCCCTTACAAAAATCAAAAATACAACCTAAGTTCATGATCAAATTTTAACAAATTCGACTTTTTAAGGCTGAAAATTTCAATGAAAGAATAAAATACCCAAGCTAGTATTTGTATGACTATAAGATATAATAGGATACTTGCCAGTTTTAGAGAAAGAAGGTTAAAATATGCCTCCCTCAATTTTCTATAATTTTTTTGAAATTTCAAGGCTTAATAACTCTGGTGGGAGAAAATATAAAAACCTGAATTTTTACACAAGATGCACCCTTATGATAGTAAACTACTGTAAAAGTTTCAATCTTGGTATTTGATCCTGAACCAAGTTATGAATTTTTAAAGTTTACCAAAAAACGCATTTCAGTTTAAATTATAAACAAATATAAGAATGATAAATGTGCAAAATAAATATTCCTATTGTTAAACAATATAGTATTTTAACAAAGGAAGGGTAATTTAAAAATTAGTCAATGGTTTAAAAAAGGATAGAGATAAAAGGTTCATGTCCTAACAGTCACATATGCATCATTCATGTCTGGACAGGAATCTGCCTGACAGTGAAACTTATCTGCTCATTGTGGTTCAGCAAGTGCCACAGTCTGTTAGAGATAGTTTTCTAATGTGGTGTGTCTTTTGTTAATTCAAGTTTATTTTATTAATTATAAGTGTTTATTAATTATTTCTTCATTTTACTTTTACTGTGAGTATTTGTTATTATTACTTACCTTAAAATGGATGATCTGTGTTCTGTTGGACAATTAATTAATGAACATTGCCATAAAACAAGTTATGGTTTAGTGTCTAAAAAATTAAAACATATCAATGAGTTTGATGATGTTGAACAAAAATTTTTAAAATTAAGAGCGAGTAACGATATTATTTCAATTGTGAGTATCACGAAAAAAAATATCTTCTAAAATATAATCACCTTTTTGGGAAATCTTGTTTGGATCCTTTAAAAGTTCACAAGAAACGAATTACTTCTGATTTGAGAGAGATTAAATTAGAACAGTTGTTATTGAGAGCTCATGAATATATTGATAAATTAGTCCCGGGACAGTTTCTTTGTTGAAACTGTTATGAAAAACTATTTGTTTTAGACACAATCTAAAATTTCCAGTGATACTGATTATTTGGATAATTATGTTCCTCTTGAGGAAATCCAGGAGAATGTAGATTCAGCTTGTTCTTTGTTAGGACTATCTCCAGCGTGCAAAATAAGAAAGCTAACTTGCGAGAAGAGGCAATCAGCCATTGAGAATAAAGTTCATAAAGGTAGTGTAAAACTGAGAAAGAATTTGGAATTGTGTTTTGATCATACTGAAAATAACACTGTTCCTGTACAACAAGATGTGTTAGACTCAGAATATTCTGATTTGATTGAAAAATCATGGTCAAAAGAAAAGATTGTTCCAGAATTCCAAGTGTCAGAGCGTTTGATTAGACTTACACGAAATCTGATGAAAGAACAAGGCATTTTGCCTTCATTACGAAAAAAGAAAGGAGTATCCATTGGTGAAGAAACTGTGGAGAAAGTAAAAATGTTTTTTGAAAATGACGAGAATAGTAGAATGTGTTCCAGTAAAAAAGAGTGTACCAAGGTGATAGTTAATGGAAAAAAGTAGTACAACAAAAATGTTTAGTTCTTTGCAATCTCGATGAATTATATATGGCGTTTAAAAAATCACATCCAGAATGTCAAATAGGCAGATCCAAGTTTTGTGAACTGCATCCAAAGTGGTGTATTTTGGCAGGAGCTTCAGGTACCCACTCTGTGTGCGTGTGTGTATACCATCAAAATGTGAAATTAATGATCAATTGTGCAACGCTGAATGTTGACTATAAGGAATTGATTGATTTATTAGTTTGTGACATACATAATTATGATTGCATGATAAGTTTGTGTGAAAGTTGCCCTGGAAAAGAAAGTGTACTAGAACTATTTAGGGATTCGGAAGAGAATCTTCCAGATCATACTGAGTTTAAGCAGTGGGTCACGACTGATAGATCAAAGATGGTCACTATTATTAAATCTCAAGAAGAATATTTTGAATCGCTAGTTGAAAAGTTAGAAAATCTGAAGAGTCACCTTTACATTTCTAAAATTCAAGGACAGTTTTCGAAGAATAAGAAAGAAAACCTAGTTGGGTCAGAATGTATAGTTTTACCAGATTTTGCAGAACATTTCACCTACATTGTCCAGGATGAAATACAAGGTTACCATTGGGTAAATGAGCAAGCAACAGTGCATCCATTTGTTATAAGAACGAAGATGGTAAGGTGAAAGTTATTCGATTTGTGTTTTAAGTGACTATTGGTAGCACAATACGACTGTTGTATGTGCCTTTCAAACAAAAGTAATCCACTATATTAAGGACAAACTACCTAAAGTAGAAAAGTTGTTTTACTTTTCAGATGGCAGTGGAAGCTAGTATAAAAATAGGTAAATTTCTCAAACATTAGCAATCACAAGAAAGATTTTGGTCTGGGGGCTGGGTGGCATTTCTTTGCCTCTTGCCACGGAAAAAAACGTCTGTGACGGAGAAGAAAGGGGGGTACAACAAAACGAGAAGTGACGAACGCTAGTTTACAAAGGACAACTAAACCAAGTCCTAAATGTAGACCAGATGTTTGCCTTTTGCAAGGAACATATTATAGGCATAACTTATTTCCTTGTTAAACAGGAGGATATTATTACACACAAGGAAAAACTTAGACCAAGATTTGAAAATACATTGTGGGTCAATGGAACGAGAAAATTCCATAGATACCATGCTGTTGGAGAAAACACAATTAGGTGCTATACAACTTCAGAAACTGCCAAATATGAGGATCACTGCATCACTAAAATCGTACTTTTAAGTCTCGAAGTTAATAACACTATTGCCTGTATATATGATGGACAGTAGTGATTAGCTCAGATCGAGCAAATCAGTCTAGAACATAATGGTATCTATGTTCACTTTTATCACCCTGCAGGACCACGCACATCTTTCAAGAAGTCTGTAAGTGATCGAGTTTGGATACCAATTTCAAACATTTTAAGAAAATTGACGGCGCTAGAACTAACAAGAGCGACAGGAAGATCATACACTGTCTTTCAAAATCTTTCAGAAGAAATAAGTATACTCCTAAATGGGCATTTATCGTAAACAAAATAATTAAGAACATTATATATGTGAACTTCAATCGTTCAATTCTTGTTTATAATAAATACACGTTCTTTCTTTAAATGAGAGTTTTTGTTAAACTTTAAAAATTCATAACTTGTTTCAGGATCAAATACCAAGATTGAAACTTTTACAGTAGTTTACTATTATAAGGGTGCATCTTGTGTAAAAAATTCAGATTTTTATTTTCCCCCACCAGAATTGTCTCGAAATTTTAAAAAATTTGAAAATTACGTTTTTTGAAAAATTATAGAAAATCGAGAGAGGCATTTTATTAACCTTCTTTCTCTAAAATTGGTAAGTATCATATTATATCTTATAGTCATACAAATATTAGCTTGGGTATTTTATTCTTTCATTGAAATTTTCAGTCTTAAAAACTCGAATTTGTTAAAAATTTGGTCATGAACTTTGGTTGTATTTTTGAGCTATTTATGTTAGATTAACACTTTAAATTGTAAGGACCTAAATTGTAAAATAGACTTTCCTAAAAAGAATAGTACAAATTCCATTACTGTGGCATTAACCAGTCTGGCCAATATTTAATTTATCGCTAATGACTGTAACAGTCAAAATAGCCTGCATGGCCAAACAAAAATGGCCGTATCTCCAAAATGGGATGAGATAAAAAAAATGTCAAACCTGTTTTGAAGTGCTGTAAGAAAAACATAAAAAGATTAAAAATTGTAAAATTGATCAAGCAACCATCACCGGATCACTTCATATGGATTGACTCAATAATGACATAATAATAGTTACCAAAAACACATTAGCACACTTGATATAGTTACTATACACAATTAGGCTTATGTATATAAAGGTGTTGCTACCCTGATTTTATTACAACTCCAAAACTAGAAACTACCAAAAACTTCACTTAAAAAGCCTATAAAAATCTGTACTTGACATATTTTTGAGAAACAAACATCGAAGAATAAGAAACATGGTTCGTTAAAATAAAGAGATCAATTATATATCAAAAAGTTATTACAAAGCTGTCTAATGCTGAAACAGAACCAACTCTTTTCACTTTTCTAACTTTTCTTGATTGATTGGGTACTTAATCATGATCCGCTCGGAAATAACCTGGACAGTTTTCATCATTTTCAACGAAGTCACTGCAGTACATGCAGTATGCATACGTGGTCCTTAGATACCTAATTATTTCTTTCAGGAGTGATTCGTTATCGAGTGATTCATTGTCGAGTGATTCGTTATCGAGCTCGTTTTCGGAAGAATTACTAGAATAGTCGTCATAGTATTCCTGATTGATTTCAGTTTTCCCTTCACTTATCTTTTTGTCTACACTTTCTATGGTAGCACTCGTCCAAAATTGTGAATGCTCAGGATAGGTAATACCATGTAATGTATCTAATTTTTCACACAATCTCTGTGATCTAAAAATATCCTTTTCTAAATTAATGGCGTATTGCTTTTGAATTTGTGCTGCTATAAAATCGTTTCTTAGGGTTACTAAATGTCTTTCTTTGAAATTTAATTTTATTTTGCGTTGCTCTGATTTATATTGATTATGTCCAATACCAGATGCGTCAGTTTTAATTGTAACTCCTACCGGTTCTATAATTCCAGTTGATGTTTTTCCAAGTCCTGTGCCAGCTTTGTAACCCATTCGTTTTAATATCTTAAATCCTCGATTGTCAGGTGTAATCGCAGTTTTTAAACCATCGATCCTCCTCAGTTCTTCATTACTCTGTGGTTTTGTATTTTGAAGTTGGTTTTTGTAAATATTGAAAGAGTGTTTTTGGCTATGTTTGAAAAGTAAACCTGGACGTTCTTCTTTTTTAACACATTCCAATAAAACTTTGTCAGACATGTAGTCATCATCTGAATTAGACATTTTGCTTTAACCCCGATCAAAAATCTTCAACACATAAATGCACTGTTTTTACCGGTGTGAACTTAACGGCTAATTTCCAGCAGCGAATTCACGAGTATTGCCGAACGACCATAGGCGTCGCAATGTATTTTTTCCAAAGTCAAAGGCCATTGTAATTGCATCTTCTAGACATCCAGCAGCTAATTCCTAGCAGTAAATTAGTAAATAATATAAAAAATTACAACCACGTTTCTAGTGGTTCAATCGTAGCAGTGAATTTACATAATAACCCATATGAAGGATTTTAAATTAAACTACGTAATATAATAATATTACAAAAGCTTTTGTTAAAAAAACGATATTTAATTTCTACAATCAATAGATTAATTTACAGATTACGACTTTAGAAATTGCATAATATACTGCATTACATACCAACTGCTCAGACAATTTCTTCGGAGTATATAGGTGCAACAATCTTTATCTTTATACTTTATTTATTTAAAACTACTTGAATCTTTATATTCAACGTAAGTTTGAAGTAGTTGCGGGACGATAACGTAAGAGCGTCTGAAACAGTATACAATGCCTTTAAAAATACAAACCCAGTAAGAAGACTTCTTATTTACAAAAAAATTAATTAGTACTTTTTCAAAGTTATACAAAGGCCGTACACGAAATTCCAAGATTCTCATAGAGAGCCTGGCCAGTATAGATGTACTATCTTCGGCAAATCTCCCAATATCCAAACTGCCGACATGCGCTTTATGGCAAACCATTAAGCAAGGCCCTATCCATGCAAAAAATCAATAAAAGTTTTTCGCAAGTTATGCAAAGGCCATACGCGAATTTTCATAGTTCTCATAGATATGCAGCTAAATAGTACAAGTGTATTACCTTCTGCAATTTTTCTATTATCCAAACTGCCGGCATGCGCTTTAATGCAAACTATTAAGAAAGGCTCTATCCATGCAGAAGATCAATAAAAATTTCTCCCAAGTTATGCAGAAGCCATATTTAAATTTTCAAAGTTTTCATAGATATGCAGCTAAATAGTATAAGTGTACTATTTTCTGTAATTTTTTTAATATCCAAACTGCCAACATGCGCTTTACGACAAACCATTAAGGAAAGCCCTATCCATGCAAAAAATCAATAAAAGTTTTTCGCAAGTTATGCAGAGGCCATACACGTATGGCCTCCGCATAACAATAGATTTTCTGCAGTAAAGCGCATGTCGGCAGTTTGGATAATAAGAAAATTGCAGAAGGTAATACACTTGTACTATTTAGTTGTATGTCTATGAGAACTTTGAAAATTCGCGTATGGCCTCTGCATAACTTGCGAAAAACTTTTATTTATTTTTTGCATGGATAGGGCCTTCTTTAATGGTTTACCATAAAAAGCATGTCCGCAGTTTGGATATTAAAAAAATTGCAGAAGATAGTACACTATTTAGCTGCATATCAATGAGAAATTTTAAAATTCGAATATGGCCTCAGCATAACTTGCGAGAAATTTTTATTGATTTTCTGCATGGATAGGGCCTTTCTTAATAGTTTGCAGTAAAGGACATGTCGGTAGTTTGGATATTAAGAAAATTGCAGAAGATAGTACAATCATACTATTTAACTGCATATCTATGACAGCTTTGAAAATTCGCGTATGGCAATTGCATAACTTGCGAGAAATTTTTATTGATTTTTTGCATAGATAGGGCCTTTCTTAATAGTTTGTCAATAAGCGCATGTCGGTAGTTTGGATACTAAACATATTGTAGAAGATAGTACAATTATACTATTTAGCTGCATATCCATGAGAACTTTGAAAATTCGCGTATAGCCTTTGCATAACTTGCGAGAAATTTTTATTGATTTTTTGCATGGCTAGGGGCCTTCCTTAATGGTTTTCCATAAAGCGAATGTCGGTAGTTTGGGTAATAAAAAAATTGCAGAAGATAGTACAATTATACTATTCAGCTGAATATCTATGAGAATTTTGAAAATTTGCGTATGGCCTCTACATAACTTGCGAAAAACTTTTATTGATTTTTTGAATGGATAGGGCCTTGTATAATGTTTTACCATAAAGCGCATGTTGGCAGTTTGGATATTAAAAAAATTGAAGAAAATAGTACAATTATATTATTTACCTGCATAATTATGAGATCTTTGAAAATTCGCGTATGGCCTCTGCATAACTTGCGAAAAACTTTTATTGATTTTTTTGCATGGATAGGACCTTGTTTAATGGTTTACCATAAAGAGCATATCGGCAGTTTGGATATTAAGAAAATTGCAGAAAATAGTACACTTATCTATTTAGCTGCATATCAATGAGAAATTTTAAAACTCGAATATGGCCTCTGCATAACTTGCAAGAAATTTTTATTGATTTTCTGTATGGATAGGGTCTTTCTTAATAGTTTGCAGTAAAGGACATGTCGGTAGTTTGGATATTAAGAAAATTGCAGAAGATATTACAATTATACTATTTAGCTGCATATCTATGACAGCTTTGAAAATTCGTGTATGGCAATTGCAAAACTTGCGAGAAATTTTTATTGATTTTTTGCATGGTTAGAGCCTTTTTTAATAGTTTGCAATAAGCGCATGGCGGCAGTTTGGATATTAAGAAAATTGCAGAAGATAATACACTTATACTATTTTGCTGCATATCTATGAAGACTTTGAAAATTCACGTATAGCCTCTGGATAACTTGCGAGAAATTTATATTAATTTTTTTGCATGGATACGGCCTTACTTACTGGTTTGTCATAAAGCGCATGTCGACAGTTTGGATATTAAGAAAATTTCCGAAGATAGCACACTTACACCATTTAGCTGCATATCTATGAGAGCTTTGAAAATTCATGTATGACCTCTGCATAACTTGCTTAAAAATTTTATTGATTTTTTGCATGATGGGGTCTTCCTTAATGGTTTGCCATAAAGCGCATGTCGGCAGTTTGGATATTGGGAGATTTGCCAAAGGTAATACACCTATACTGACCAGGTTTTCTATGAGAACCTTGGAAATTCGTGTACGGCCTATGTATAACTTTGAAAAAGTATTCATTAATTTTTTGTAAAGATAAGGTCTTTTTAGTGGGTTTGTAGTTTTGAAGGCATTGTATACTGTTTCAGACGCCCTTAATCGTCCCGCAACTATTTCAAACTTAGGTTGAATATAAAGTTTCAAGTAGTTTTAAATAAATAAAGTATAAAGATAAAGATTGTTGCACCTATATATTCTCCAAAGAAATAGTCTGAACAGTTGGTATGTGATGCAGTATATTCTGTAAATTAATCTATTAATTGCAGAAATTAAATATCTTTTTTTTAACAAAAGCTTTTGTAATATTATTATAATACGTAGTTGAATTTAAAATTCTTCATATCGGTTATAATGTAAATTCACTGCTACGATTGAACCACTAGAAACGTGGTTGTAATCTTTTATATTATTTACAAATTCACTGCTAGGAATCAGCTGCTGGATGTCTAGAAGGTGCAATTACAATGGCCTTTGCCTTTGGAGATAATATATTGCGACGCCTATGGTCGTTCGGCAGTACTCGTGATTTCGCTGCTGGAAATTAGCTGCCAAGTTCACACCGCTCTGTTTTTTCATCAAGTTATTGGTCTTTACACTTTTGATATATGCTCAAAGCATGTTCATAAGTTTAGTGTTATAATGGAAAAAAAAACATTAGAAACGAATAAAATTTATTTTAAGTTAAAAAAAATAAAGCTTTTAAAATTGTTTGCGCCATCTACTCGGATAGCGTTAATACTAAAATGCGCCAACAGAATCATTTATAGAGTGCCTACACCCTGTTCGCCTCTTAAATGGTATAGTAGAATTTATTTAAGAAGAGCCTGTACGTCATCATGCGCACATGGCTAAAACGGTGTCAGAATAGTCCATTGTTTACTTTCATAGTTTTCTTTCTGTTTCTTTGTGTTTTATGCCTTGCCTATTCGCGTATTTGTCATGTCAATTTAAACCACCAACAAAATAAAACTTGATTTTAGAATATTTACTCTATGGGAGTTTGATAAAAATTATTAAATCGGCTACGCCACTGACTTTCAAGGTATGCGCATATGTCAAATGACGTACAGGCTCTTCTTAAATAAATTCTACATCTACATTGAACAGATATTTAAAACATATATATGTTTTGTTGGGTAATAAATATAGTAAAACCTATACACCATTGATTAACATGTTTAATAGACAGGACGTTTCTCATAATTGCATTGTTAGCGAGCACCATCTAGTACAGACGAATTAATAATAAGACAAAATTCAGTTGCTTAAATTCTCACAACGGGGAATGCGACTTTTTCGCCAAATTTGCATTTGGAAAATTTGGAACGTCTTAAAAGCAACCAAAATAAATCACGAATAGTTAGGGATGTTACATCTAGTTTCCTCAAGGTTGGCAAAAAATGTCATACTTCTGCGCTTTGTCAAAAATAATTGTGAATAGTTTATTTTATATTAATTATATAATTTGTTGGAAGTCGAAGATAAGTTCTATTGTTGTGAAATATGGAGGAAAAGAAAAATCAACAATGTGTAGGTTATGTGAAATTTATATTATGCACCTAACAAAAGTGAGTATAATATGATGAGTATTATTCGAATTTCACAAAAATGTCAACTTTTTGCAACATTCTTACGAAATTTGCAGCCGTGATTTTATTCGAATAAGATTGCGAATTTCGTCCTTATATTAACTTACCTTAATAGTAGCAAATTTTCCGTTAGCTGTTGGCGTTGACAGCTACCATGGTTCACCTCGAATACTGAGAAATACTTATTCTTCAAAAACAATACTAAACATAGGTTAGATAAGTTAATATTGGCAACACCGCGCCATCCAGCGAGCGTTTTAACCTCGTTTCAGCATGCATCCAGTAGAAGGAATTTAAAATTATTTACATGTATCCGGTGGCGGAAAGTACAAAATTGTTTAAATGCGTTTCTGGCGGGAATTTCAAAATTATTTAAATTGTATTTACATATAAATTTATTTCTAGACCTTTTCCTTTTAACACAAATGCTGTATGCAAGTTATACTTTTGAAGGTAGTATTTTCAGAGTATTTACATGACAAAAATTCCAATGTAAAACATGAATCAGGTAGCAAGAGCAATAATCAGTATACATTAATCACATGCAACATCTACGCCCATGAAAATTAAAAATTGAGATTAAAATTTAAGAAAATTGATTTAAATACACTGATATATACGTTCTATAATAATGCATACAGTTGACACATCGAAAAGGTTAAGTGTGTAGTGTAGACCCAACGCCCTCTATAAACGGCACACCGGGCTCCATGATCTAACATCTAGTGGCAGTGGCTCAACGACACCAACGTTGTGTTGTTATAATGTAACCCAAATTCACACTGGGAAGATGGCGTTAAAGCAGGAAGGTTTGAAATAAAACTACAGAATTTACCTAACTTGACTTTTAATCAAAATAATAACCACTAAATAGGTCATTGGCATGAAAGCATAGAAAAATGACATTAAAGCTAACGGTGCCGTACTCAACTTGGGCGATTGGGAAAGAGCACGGCAGAGAAAACTTTAAACTGCCTTCACACTTCCAACTGCATTTGCCACATTTCGACAAGGACGGGTAACGTACAAGTACCCAGATCACCAACATTGAATTATCGGGATGGCAACTAGTACCCAGACATACTACACATGACAACTGAAGAAACGTTAGTGTAAACCAACTAGTGTTTTTTGGTAGGTACTGAGGTCGGCTAGGTCAATACTACCCAGCTAAAGTTGAAGAAGGGGGACACCAGGAACATGACCTGTATCTTGACTACCAATGTTCCTTCCCGCACGGACATAATATGTTAGTAATATTCAACAAAGCTCGATCATACGCGCCCACATACATACATTGACAGTTTCCAGCCCGTGTTACAAAATAGTTCACAAAGGCTAGCCGACTTCTTATTATTTGCAAAAGAGTACACTACAAGTGCATTGACAAGACAACATGAATTGCTGAAATGAACTTATGGTATGATTGCGCGTTGTTAAAAAGGCGCTTATTATTGAATAGACTATCTCCAACATAGTCATAAATGCAAACGCGAAAGCGCGAGATTGTCGATCATACCAGAGGTTCAATTAATTACATCACAACAATGATCACAAACGTTAAATACTAGTTAATCATATAGGAACATCGGCTAGATAATAGGATAAACAAAACAACAAACATATCCTTAAGTTAAACCCATATGTGAGCAGTGCAGTTGTAAATGTGATTAATATGCTGAAATAAAACAATAACACATAAATAAAATGTCAAATGAATCACAAATATCAAACAAATACAAAATATGTTAGCAGCAAATACATATTCAAAATTCTACAAAAACAAGCCCAGATTCAGGCACTAAATCTTTATATAAATGCATGTTAGTTAAATATATTAACTCTAGTAAGCAAATCGTAAAAATTATTCATTATGATGGCATCAGTTAAAACGTACTTTCTAAAAATTAAACACATCGTGGCATTACAAATTACAAACAAAAAATATACACAACTTTATGGTTAATTCAATAAAATCCTAAACAAATACAACATTGAAATATAATACTGTTCGTATTCAAACTTGTCTAATAATTTGATTCAATATGATGTTAGTACTTTTCATTAAATGTCGTAAAATTACAGTAATGGTACCTCTGCTATTAATTCTGCAATAAGTTCGAACTCTGTATTAAATACTAAATAAACATTATTTCAAATAAATAAATTTTAGTTGTCGGTCGATAAACCAAACAACACTCATTTATACATAAACATGTTAAATAAAATCGTAAATCCACATGGAAATTACGTATTACAGTTGATAAGTAAAACAACTGGCAAATTCAGTGACAAAAGCAACAGGTAATCATAAAAATATTTCCTTCAATGGTTAAATAACTAACGGTTTTACAATAAGTATCAACATCACATTCAAAACAACGCTGGAATTACAAGATGTAATCATATTACCTTAAATAGCAACTACATTATCAGAAAAAACCATACCTTTAATAAAAAACCGCCAAGTGATACCTTCAACCTGCCATCGTGAAATTTAAAAACAAAGTCTTTTAACCCTTGTCAACTCGATCGATCGTCACTACACATGCGCCCCTTTATACTGTAAATTCTGACGTCACGGAATGCGTTCAGAAATCTGAAAGTGGTTACTGAGCCATTCAAACAAATACCTTCGAATATCGAAATGTACACTATAATATTTGCAATAATTATCAACCAATAGGAATCGACTTAGATAATACTACGGATTACTACACATGATATTGGTTTTAAATTCAGAACAGAGGGAAACCGTAGAGCTTTAATAGAAAACTAAGTATTGTTAAGAGTAGAATTAGATTTATGAGGGCATAAGAAAAACATTTAACGACGCGTGGTCTTCATGGATAAAACATGGTGCTTTTCGAAAGGAGATTTTTTTTAATTGCTTTCAAATCTCAAAACAATGATTATCTTGGCGAAGCTACAGCACGTTGGAGTTGACTTTTCTGATACAGTTTTAATTGTCGTCCATGCCTGAAAGAAGAATTCAATAAATATTACTTAGAAACACCTACCACTTGATGCTTATTACCGTAACCGAATTTTCCACATTAACTTGATGTCCCTGCTAAAGTAGACGAACAATTATGATATTATTCGATCAAGTGCATGTAAAATCATAAAACATTCCAACTTCCTCTATGGGCGAAATAAAATAATTACTTGTGGTGTCAAATTTGCAAATGTTTGGATTGTTGTTAATTCGATCTTGATAAAATGAAAATATCATGAGATTTACATTTCAAAAGTTTTAACAATTAATTCGTTTATAATATATAAAACAAAAGTTGGTAATCAGAATATTTTAATTAAAAATGTATAATCCAGAAGCTATTTAGACGGAAATATAATAATCTTAGAATGCATAAGCTCTAAGAAAATAACTACCTATTGGCAACGCCGCTTTTAGAGGTAAATTGAATAAATATGGTATTCCAGATGGTCAATTATCTTAAGAAATGCATAAATATTAGTTCATACGATACGATTTCACATGGCTGCTTTTCTTCGTGGTTCCAACTATAGTAAAAATAATAAATACAAGTTTTGCAATACAGAAAAAACTACATTACATTATCACTTATCCTGAGAGGCTTTTTCTACTTGTCATAGTTGAGGGTTGCCAAATCGCTCTATCACAGCAATCCCTTTAACATTACTCGTACACGGAAAACTTTTTCCACATCGATTTCTTTTGATTTGCTATTCTAAATTCTACCATCTTATGTATTACCTATCTCTAAAATATCTTAACACATATTAAATTTTGGTCATAATTAAGGAAACCTTCAAAATAACATGCCTCTTACAAATAAGATTCCATCACTGGGATAGTTAGATATTCTTTACAAATGTGTCTGCTTACCTAGTTTTTAAATAAATTCAAATAAAGTTTACCTTAAACTTAATCTCTAACATGAAATAATTTCAATATAACTACATAATATACTTTTCCTAAAAGAACCTAAATTTCTTAACTTCACTCTGGCCAGGTATTGCTAAAAGAAATCCTAAAAAACTTAAATTTAATCCATCAATAATGCTATTACTTTACATTTTTCCATTTTCCATATTACATTACCCGACATTTATAAATTTTTTGAAATGTCTTTAATAACCAATATGGAAAACGATTAAGCACCAGCTTTTTGTTATAGCCTTTTATTGTAAATTTCAAATAATTTAAAGTCAATACATACACATAAGACTGTGCAAATTTCAAGGAAATCTGTAGGTTAGTTCAGAATAGGAAACAATGAGGGCACGCGTCTAACCAGTTCCAGGACTGAAAACCTAATAATGATGACATACATATTTCTTAATATTTTAAACTGCTAGCAATTTGTTTGAATTTAATCAACACTCGTTCCGTCGGTAAATCATTGATCAATAAAAATAATCACCTTCACATTAATTAATTTCCTACTGGATAGATGCTTACCATTGCAATCTAAAAAGTTAAATATAAATTTTTTAAAAACGTACATACAAACTCATAATATTTCTCACAGTTTAATTGCAATATTTCTAACAACATTAGTCATTCTGGTGAAAATTACTTGGGTTTTCCCCTAACACGGCTTTTTTAATTAACACACCACAAAATTCTATATATACAAGTAAATTGTTCAAGTCTTGAGTCCTTTTTTTAACCGGTCGCACGACGATTATTGCACTTACTTTGTCTGTGCAAGCGTAAGATTAAGTAAATTGTTGCATGCCGTTTTCTTTTCTACGGAAATATATATTCTCATCTTAAAAACTGTTTCCTTCCATTCTTTAACTTCCAACCTTCCAGCCCCGTCCCACTACTATTTACGCGTATGTCTACATTTTGACGTTTTCCGACTAGCTGCCCGTGAATAACTATATCGCTTTTCAGTCGCATCTAATTATTGCCATTTAATTCTTCCTCTTAATTATATTTTGTTGGTTTTTTTTTGTCACAGTACAATCCTCTTTTGGGTTTAAAGAATGAATTCCGCGGAAAGTACGTGTGGTATCATGTAATTTATTTAAGTTAATGTTTGCGTTTCCTTCTGTTACGTCATCATCGAACATTTATTGGAATTGGTGACAATAAATACTTTGTGCGGGTATCCTACAGTTTTCAGTGAAACATTATATACCGACAGTGAAAGTGCGTGAAGACAGTTGCATTCGAACCCTTGCAGAAGACGGTTGTATGAGAGCTTCTGAAAGCGACACCATCACCCGGACGAGCGCGTTCTTGGTTGTCCGCAAGCTTTTGTGTGTGAACGTTTATTGCCCACAGCGGCACAGGCTTTAAGGTATTTATACCCTTTATTAAGTAGTTTGGTGCAGTTGTTTTTAGTTATTACATAACCGCTCCACCGCCAATCGGTATTGCTACAAAAAGCAATTGGTCCTTCCCTATAATTAGCATATCTATATCATCTCCTTAATCCCATCAAGCCATTGGTCCAAACGATCCGAATTCACTAGTCCTATGTTAATACGCATGTCCTAAATTAAATATTATTTTGCATTTCAGCGAGCTTTTAAGTAATTATTTTAGCTTTTAAATTTGTGTTCAAGCTCCATATTTAGCGGGTTAAAATATGTACAATATTAGCTACATACTTTCGTTAAATTAAATAAGCGATTTCGCCGTTTAGTTACAAACAAATACTTTAGCATCAAATCTGTTAGTTTTCAGTCTTAAATATATTTTAGGGGTATATAAAGCACACAGCAACCTGAAAATTATAGTTCGCTTTATACTTCTTAAATAAGAAAGAAAAGGGATTTGCTTTGTATTTAAAAGCCATTGCACGTTTTTGTATTACACACAAACCTGCTCGGTTTGTAAACGTAAAATATTGAACACATTTGCAGGGTAATAAAGTTGTAAAGCTGCATCTTGCAAATATGTTAAGCCACATGTTTAAACGTTCCTGTGAGCTTTGATGTAAAGCCGCCCATTTTTAAACGGGTAAATCTTATCTTTACGCTTTGTTTGACAAACCGTTAGGTTTTTCTACGTGGTTTTAAGACCACATTGCAGGCCAATAGTCATAAAACGTGATTTATTGGTTTATACGCTATTTGACATTTTGCGTGGCTTGAACAACAACCCATAATATTTTAATATTTCTCAGCGCACATCTGACCGGTTACGGTTTTACAGCATCTTTATAGTGTAGGCCTTTCAGAATAACTTTCAGAATGGCTCCAAAGAAAATACAGGTAGCCGAGCTCCAATTGCTTAAAATACGGATTATAGAGATGTTGGAACTGGGCAACGCTATACAAAGTGACCCAACTTTAAAAACGTTGTTCCTTATTCAAACAAGGGGAGTAAATGACCTTTACACCAATTTCAACAAAAATTTAGTTGAGGTCTTAGCCTCATGTGACGAGGTAGAATCATTAAATTACAACGCTTTACGGAAGAAAGTAGATTCCGCTTATTATTGCATACTGCTGCATCTCGAAACGATGCAAGAAATGAAAGCACCACAAATCATTGAAAATGCTCCAAGCAGCCCGGGATCAAAATTGTTACCGCTAAAGCTCCCAAATTTCAATAATGAGGTAACTGAATTTTTCGTCTTTCATCGATTTATTTGACAGTCTGGTCTATAATAACGCGTCGCTGTCCAATATCGAAAAATTAAATTACCTTGTCAGTTGCTGTAGCGGGGAGTCTTTGAAAATCATTAAATCGGTACCCATTTCGGGAGATAATTTTATCATTTCATATAACGCCTTGCGTGAGAGATTTAGCAATCCGCGTTTATTGGCAACTTTGCATTGGAAAGCTATGAAAGACTTTCCACCTTTAAAATCAGAAGACCCTAAGAAACTTAGGGCACTTATTGATTGTTTTTCAGAGAACCTTGCTGTTCTAACTAACTTAAAGTTTCCCACTGAACATTGGAACTTTATTCTGGTCGATTGTCTTTTAGAAAAACTCGATCCGTTCACTAGAAAACGCTTCGAACTCCAATCGGATCCGAAGCAAATACCCAATTTCGATGATTTGAGATATTTTTTAACTCAACAATGTGCAGCGTTGGAAACCTTTTCTTCAACCGCACCTGTTTCTTATTCGACGACTGTCCATACATCTCACACATCAGTGCCTAAGAAATCCTCAGCGTTTCAATTTAAACCAAGAGTTTCTTCTAACGTAGTTTCACTGGATACACCAAGTAGCTCCAGTGACTCAAAGAATTCATTTTCGCACCATTGTCCTTCTTGCAAGGGCAATCACTTAATTTACAGATGTCAATCGTTTTTAAAGAAAACTCCGACAGAACGTTTCGACATTGTCAAACGCTTACGCCTTTGTTTAAATTGCTTACGAACAGACCATGCGTCCATGCAATGCAAATCTTATAATTCCTGTCGAACTTGCGCCAAGCCGCATCATACCTTGCTACATTTTGAACCGCAACCTGCTTCTAGCTGTTCAGCTGAACCGATCGCTACACCTATGCATAAAAATGCCAATAGGACGCAGTCAGCCTCTCCTATTCCGGCAAATGTTTTGTCTTCACAGACGAATTTAAATCTTGGGGTTACTGTCTTACTCTCCACTGCTGTTGTAGAAGTTCAAGATCGTTCTGGTAGATACAAACCGATCAGGGTACTCTTAGACCCTGGCTCCCAAGCTAGCTTTATTCGAGACGATTGCGTGAGCAAACTTTGGCTTCCACGCATACGTTCTCAAGTTCCGATTTATGGACTTGGGCAGACAACTTCAGCAGTCAATAGGGGTGCCGTCAGCTGCACTATTCGCTCTATGTTAGACTCTGAAAAATCTCTAGAAGTCACAACTTTTGTGCTTTCGTCAATATCTGGCAAATTACCTAGCGTTGAAGTTCCTAATAATTGGGAACACTTATGCGGCCTGCACCTTGCAGACCCGACCTGGAACTCTTCAGGAACTATTGACATGCTCCTTGGAGCAGATGTTTATCCGTTCATCATCAATGGCGGTGTTATACATGGCAAATTTCTTCAGCCTGCCGCCATAAATACAATTTTGGTTGGACTATTATTGGTCCCACAAAAAGCTTGCAGTCTGATACTGTCCAAGCATTTTTTACTTCTGTAGAAGATCCTATCGACCAGACCCTAAGGCGGTTTTGGGAGATAGAAGAGTTGCCATCCAAGCCTTCTACTTTTCCGGAAGAAGAAAAGGCAGATTTGATTTTGAAAACACGTTTTCTCGTGACCCTAGCGGTCGTTTTATTGTTGCGTTACCGTTCAACGATACTTTGCCCGTTTTTGATAATTGCTTTGAGATGGCTAAAAAAAGACTATTTTCGTTGGAGCGCAAATTGCATGCTCAACCGGAGCTACGCGCCCAATACAACAATTTCATGCAGGACTATCTTGATGCGGGTCATATGGCATTACTCGATTCTCCGCCCGTTGGGAACGATAATTATTTTTACCCCATCACCCTGTGTTTAAAGAAGAAGGTCATACTTCTAAAATTCGTGTGGTTTTGACGCCTCTGCAAAGGCTAAAAACAACGTGTCACTTAATGACACTCAATTGGCTGGACCTAGTCTCCAAAACGACATTTCGTCAATCTTACTGAAATTTCGTACTCATCGTTTCGTTTTTACTTGTGATGTTCGCCAAATGTATCGACAAATTTTGGTTACCGAAGAACATCGAAGGTTTCAATTAATTGTTTGGCGGTTCTCCGCAGAAGAACCCATTCAGACTTATCAGCTTAATACAGTGACCTACGGTATTAAGTCATCGCCTTATCTAGCATTAAAAACTCTTCAGCAATTAGCCATTGACGAAGGCAAAAGGTTTCCGTTAGCCGCTGAGGCTATACGGTCAAATCTATATATTGACGATTTCGTCGCTGGTGGAGATTCTATACAATCGGCCCGAGAAATTAAAGATCAACTTATCCGACTTTTACATTTGGCTGGTTTTGAACTTCGAAAATGGAGTTCTAATTCAGTTTCTATTTTGGAAGGCATTCCGTCAGATTTTTGCCAATATACTTCTCTCGATTTCGATTCTGACGAATCAATAAAAATATTAGGTCTTCAATGGTCACCTACAGAAGATATTTTCTCATTTCGGGTTAAACCATTAAACCCAATATGTACAAAGCGCAACATACTTTCACAAGTTGCCAGAATATATGATCCATTAGGATTTTTAGCCCCACTAGCACTTTTTGCAAAACGCCTAATCCAGCATCTGTGGATGTTAGGTTTAAATTGGGATGACATCCCACCAGCAGACATTTCGTCTCAATGGCAGCAATACCAAGAAGAGTTGCCGTTATTATCGTCATTAAAGTTACCACGTTGTTTACCCCCTTCGGATCCTTTTACTTGTCATTTGCATGGGTTTTGCGATGCTAGCGAGGTAGGGTATGCAGCGGTAGTGTATTTTCAGTTCATAAATCAAACTACTGGAGAAATAACTGTACAATTTGTAGCCGCTAAAACAAAAGTAGCTCCAATTAAGCGCATTTCAATTCCACGTTTGGAATTATGTGCCGCCGTTTTATTAACCGATTTACTTTCTTTTACCATTCGGTCTTACCAAGGCTTGATTGAAATCTCCGATGTTTCAGCGTGGAGTGATTCTACGGTCGCTCTCACTTGGATACGTTCTCCACCTTTTCGTTGGAAAACTTTTGTGGCAAACCGTGTTAGCCACATTCAAGAAATCATTGCACCTAGCCGATGGTTTTATATTAAATCTTCGCATAATCCGGCTGATCCTGCATCTCGGGGATTAATGCCAAGCACGGTTATTTCATGTTCGCTATTGTGGGCGGGGCCTGAATGGCTTCACTACCCTAGTGACTCGTGGCCGCCTCAACCAACATTGTCAACCTCAATTGCTGAGGTAACTACGGAAAAGAAGATCCTAACATTTGTCGCTCAAACCGATCCAAACGTCATTGACATTTTACTAAGTCGCTTTTCATCGTTATATAAAATCCAAGGCATCGTGGCTTACATTTATAGATTTTCTAAACCCATGGCTCAACGTCATACGGGTCCCTTAACAGACATTGAATTACACAATGCTCTCATGATTATCGTTCGGCATGTACAAAATGTTACATTTTTAAAGGAAATAGCTTCGATCAAGGCAAACCGTAAATTACCTAAAAGCTTGCGAAAACTGTCTCCATTTGTTGATCCACAAAATATCTTAAGAGTAGGTGGGCGCTGACACATTCTTCGCTTTCCTATTTCGAAAAGTTTCCTGCGTTATTGCCTCAGCAGCACCGATTAACCGAACTTATTATTCGGTAAACTCACGAAAGGTATTACCATCCCGGTGTTAATACCACAGCGTATCTTATCCAACAGAATTTCTGGATCCTTTCTATTAAAAATTAAATCCGAAGTTATTTATCATCATGTCATAGATGTTTTCGTACCAAACCGGTCCTGGTAACTCCTCCTATGGGAGACCTACCGGCAGCACGTATTACCCAGATCAAAACTGCACAAGGCACATTAAAACGACCTTTGGTCAAACTAGCACCGCTACCGGTATTTTAATTTTATTTTATGTTTAGATGTATATACACATTTCTTACATGTATAGTAGTATATTATTTTTACATATTTGCTTATTTACATATATATATTTTTATTTTTGCATAGTTGGTAATATCGCTCGCTGTAGTGTACCACCCTATCTTTCGTTACCTGTTTTCCTAGCAAGGTCAAATCCCATGTGATTTCCTTCACCCAACCTACTTCCCTCCTTTTCAAAATTCTATGAATTTGGTGGGCGGTATGTTACGTCATCATCGAACATTTATTGGAATTGGTGACAATAAATACTTTGTGCGGGTATCCTACAGTTTTCAGTGAAACATTATATACCGACAGTGAAAGTGCGTGAAGACAGTTGCATTCGAACCCTTGCAGAAGACGGTTGTATGAGAGCTTCTGAAAGCGACTCCATCACCCGGACGAGCGTGTTCTTGGTTGTCCGCAAGCTTTTGTGTGTGAACGTTTATTGCCCACAGCGGCACAGGCTTTAAGGTATTTATACCCTTTATTAAGTAGTTTGGTGTAGTTGTTTTTAGTTATTACATAACCGCTCCACCGCCAATCGGTATTGCTACAAAAAGCAATTGGTCCTTCCCTATAATTAGCATATTTTATCACCTCATTCACCCCAATCAATGCACCTTCTATTCAGTAATGTAAGGGAATACATTGTATTATATTGAAATGTAAATTATATCTGATTTCAGTGAATGTCACAACTTAGCGTCTAGGTTTTTACATAGTATCAAAATGTGTCTGGGGTTTTCTTTATATGTAACTTTGAATCTAAGTTATTTAACTAAAATTTGTAGAAAAGCTCTCTTATATTTGAAATATATTTTAATAAATTCACTGTTTTTTCTTCATAATACTAAATCTTTCATAAAATGACATGCTTCCACTATAACAGTTTACTAAGATAAAATTTAGGTTTAGCCTTTTGTGGTTTAAAATAATTTATGATCCTACGTTCCGTTCTAATATGTATATAACAGGAACGATAAAAATACTTTTTTAATTTTATGTTATAAATGTTCAATATTAAAATGTTTTTCTTTTTGGTGACTTTTAGATAAGTTACTAACCTAAATTACGTTCACGTATGTATAAAATGAGATTTTTGTGATGCCTAAGTTTATGATTTTAATAGAACTAACTATTTATTGCAACACATGTTTACTGAACACTATTGTACATGAGATCAGAATTATACAACGTCTCCAATATTAATTTATCCATTTACGATTAATTTTTTCTATTTGTTTCCTGTTTTTATTTATTTGAACACCCACGCGTCATAAGACTTAAAAATTGGAAACAATTCAGCAACCTGTTAACGCTTGTATGATCAACAAACTATTCTTAAAAAATACACTATTACTGTCTTATTTTTAATAATTATCATACCATGGATATGTTTACTTTCCTCATATTAATAATATTTAATAAAATTTCATTATTGCTTAAGAATTAAATACTTTTTAAAATTGTTCTGTTTAAATTTTTTTCTTTACTATTGCGGGCTCCATTTAAAGAGTACGCGGCTTTTGAGCGGCTTGCATGTTGGCCGCGTCTGGTCTAAATTGAATATAGTCAATGATGTTGTTTTAGAATTTTCTAGACGTTATTAGATTATACTGTATTTGGCTAGCACATTCTCAGAAATATCAAGAATGAGCGTTATCTATTATGTAACAAACATTAATACAGAATTTTTCAATGATAAAATAGATGAAGGTAAATCAGCATAAAAAGGCGTATGTTGAGTTGACTGCGCACTTACTAAATTTCAAAAACGTTAAACGTTAAATTTTTGTGGTGCTAAATTTTTTAAACAAAACTTGAATATGAAACAAATCTCTAAAAATTTTCAAAGATATGACATGGCAATTCAAGCTTCAAACTTTTTAAATTTTAATCTTTCTTTAGTTAACGTTACTCGTGATAGAGCTCATTAATAAGATACACAATACGTATAGTAGCGTGAATGCAGATCAAAACAGAAAAACTTTTTTATGTGATAAATAGCAATCACGGATATTATAGAACTACATAAATAATATTTATCTAACTCCCATTACGAAGTGTCAAAATTTTAATATATTTTTGACGTTACTAAACGTCACCTTTTTATATCTGTCAGTTCATTACAACACCAGTGATGTAATGAATGCTTGCGTAACGCTAAGCTTTTATTTGGGAAATAGATATTTACATAAATTTCAAACTATAGCAATGCTAGATAAAACGAGAAAGCTGTTCTTTTTACATTTGAAACCACACACTCCTTTTGTTATATTTTAAAGCGGGGTTAAATAAAATAGTGTACGTAACGCGCTATAAAATCCTGATTCTATTTAACTAATGTAATTTCCAAAACTCGCTCGCTACGTTTGCTGGTTTTGGCAAATATTACATTCGTCGAATAAAATTAATGTTTTCATAACTGGTTACGTAAATATCTATTCTTCATTTAACAAATACTTTTGCAGTTAAATAGCACACTGTATACTAAACAAAGCATTACGATTGGCCCATTGTTTTACGCGGATACTTCTCGAACTACAATTATCGAATAATATTAGAGAGTTTTTGAGCAACGGGACCGCATTACTTAATTAGCTACAACTAACATTAAAATATAACCTATTTTAGTTCATAGTTCAAAATGTCAATATAGAATACAGAACTGTGGATCTAAACAGTATACATTAAAATGGCGAGTTCTAGCAGGTATTTTGGTATTATTTTATATTCGTGTACCAGTATTTCTCTTTATTAATTTCGTGTAGAAAAATCCTGAAATGTCTAATCATTCTTTTTTTCTGTAGGGGCGATGCTAATAGAGTATGCTGTTATTCTCATCCTGATGCTCCACTTATTGAAGATTACAGAGCAGGGGACATGATTTGTTCCGAATGCGGATTAGTCGTTGGAGACAGGTATTCAGATTCTACTGTCATTTAACAATAACCCACTTATTGCTTGTTATAGAGTAATAGACGTTGGATCAGAATGGCGTACCTTCAGTAATGATAAGGCAGGTACTGATCCTTCTCGTGTTGGTGGTCCCGAAAATCCTTTGCTAAATGGGTCTGATTTAACTACAATGATTGGTCCTGGAAGAGGTGGGTTTATAACTGTTGTCTTCTTTAATGTATTCTATATACAAAATTTAGGTGATGCATCATTTGATGGTTTTGGAGTTGCCAGATATCAGAATAGACGAACAATGAGTAGTTCTGACCGTGCCTTACTTAATGCGTTTAAAGAAATAACATCCATGGCTGATCGCATCAATTTGCCACGTACAATTGTTGATCGTGCAAATAATTTATTTAAACAGGTGCATGATGGTCGAAATCTCAAAGGACGTTCTAATGATGCAATTGCATCTGCCTGTTTATATATAGCATGTCGTCAGGAACTTGTGCCACGTACATTTAAAGAAATTTGTGCTATAAGTAAAATCAGCAAAAAAGAAATTGGCAGATGTTTTAAATTGATCTTAAAAGCTCTTGAAACTTCTGTCGATCTTATCACCACTGGTGATTTTATGTCTAGGTTTTGTTCAAATCTTGGATTACCCAACATGGTGCAACGTGCAGCCACTCATATTGCACAAAAAGCTGTAGAATTAGACATCGTTCCAGGTCGTTCACCAATATCTGTTGCAGCAGCAGCTATTTATATGGCATCGCAAGCATCTGACGATAAACGAAGTCCTAAAGAAATAGGTGATATTGCCGGAGCTGCAGATGTAACAATTCGGCAATCATATAAGTTGATGTATCCTCACGCTATAAAACTTTTTCCGGAAGATTTTAAATTTGCTACACCTATTGACCAATTACCACAAATGTAAGAATTACTTTTTTTTATTTTGAGTTGCTTATGAGGTTAGATTAGCTGGAAGTTGATAGTTATAAGGTATAATTTTTATTTATTTGTTGCAAGATTGCTGTTAATATAACGACGATATATTTGATGTGCGAAAATGTATTGAATAATATAAGCGACTATGTTAAGTAAGCTATATTACCGAAATTACTAAGATTGAACACCGTATATATTATTTTTATAACATACAGGGTGGCGCAATTTCTAGCATAATTTAAAATATGTACTGCTTGAATTTTTTGTCTTTAATGTTCCCTAAATTTTTAAATGGCATTCTATACCAGTAGTAATAATGCATTTGTATGTGCTGACTGCAATTTATTTTATCAAAGTAATGATCCTATTTGAAGACCGTCATTTTAATGGTTTGTCTAGCTTTGTTGTGACTTAAAATGCCTTAGTTAAAGTTGATTAGGTAAATGGGATTTTGTTGGAAAAATGTCCGATTCCATTTTGTTGAAAAAACAATTTTTTGAATATCAAACAAACTTTGTAGAGACCGAATCAAACTAATTACAATAAACTAGAAGTTCCATTGCACTATTCTAAATTTGTGTCTTGTTACATATTTAGCGATGTTTTTTTTTTATTAATGTTATTTAGACAAGATCTGATAAAAGCTTTGATAAATACTGATTTTTTGTATTATTTAGCCCTGAATTTGTTTGTATATGACGAATACTAAGTGCCTTGTTCTATAGCTTTAAAAATATATAATTACAGGTAGGTTAGCAACCGGGAGAAGTTCACGAATTTAAATTTCTGAAAAAGTCTGGTGTTTTTTTTATCAACAGTCGAGTAATTTCATTCTAAAAATAATAGAAAACTGATAGCCATCTGTGCTTAAATTTCAACTAATATTAATAAAATCCCATAGGTATTTGAATTGTTTGAGTATTTATACGATTTTAGGAAAACACATTAGCCATAAAACACATGTTGATTGTGTAATGTTAAATCTGTGGTTAGATGTAATATTATTGAACATGTTAAATTACACATATTAATAGTTTAATTTTTCTTAATCTTCTTTGGGAATTAAACCACTCATAGTTTTTAAAATCATTTTTATTTATGTTTCGATCCATGACCTAAGATCCTTGTCAAAATAATAAAACTTCAACTTTGACATTTATGACATAAATTGAAGGTGACTGATTTATTGATGTTCGATATATTTGGTTTGAGTACATTAGGTGAAAATTTTAAAGTTTAAAAGAATGATTGCCTTCAATTTGTGTTGCGGCCTGGGACCGACTTTTTAGGTAGCCAATACGCTTAACGTGAAATCAGCTGATTATTTTTTATTGATAATTTCAAATAAATTCAGTAATTTGAGGTTTGGAAAACATTTTTTAACATGTTTCTATTTATACGGTTAAGAGGATGGTTATAAAAGAAGTGTGTGATTACGTTACCGTAAGACTTAAGCAGCCTGGGCTGCTAATATGCCTATTGTTAGTAATTAGTTGTATGTATAAATAGAAATCAAGTATGTAAGCTGTATTTCATGTTACTATTGCAAGGAAAACCCAGGAAAAACTTGCAATGCTACCTAGATATTGTGGGCATTTGATTTTCATTTGTTATTTCTTTTAGTAATGGAATCCATTGCTTACTGAAAGTCACGGATTCGTTTGCTACGCAGTTATTTTTATGTAGGGTTAATGTAAGCAGCTTTTTTGATTTTGCATTTTTGGTGGTTTTCTTCTTTGTTGATAATTTTTGTGTCTTCCCATTTTATTTTATGACTGGAGTCCCATGCATGTTGGCAAATCATTGATTTTTCAAATTTTATATTTTTTATATATGATTTATGTTCTTTTAATCTGTCAATAACAACCAATCCAGTTGTTATACTATCTAGTATTCTTGAAGAAATCTTAAATGAACTTCGTGATATGCCAGATGTACAACCATTCTTATTTCCTGTTAATGCGAATTTAGTCATAGACTATCAAAATATTATCCAACGACCCATGGATTTACAGTCAATTCGAGATAACTTGCACCAAAAGAAATACCATAGTCGTGAAGAATTTTTGGTTGATATAGATCTAATTTTTAAAAATTCTGCTTGCTATAACGGTGAAAATAGTAGTGTAACTGTAGCCGCACAGCGTATGTTAAATAAATGTATCGAAAGATTAGAAGAAGAAAAACGATAGACTAATACGACTGGAAAAAGCAATCAATCTTTTATTAGATAGTGATCAAGTTACATTAACATATATTTTGGATAATGTACTTGATTATAATTTGAAAGCAATGTCGGAGTCATGGTCTTTCCTAAAACCCGTAAACAAAAAGTTAGTGAAAGATTATTATACTGTGGTTAAAAGGTCAATGGATTTGCAGACGATATCTAAAAAAGTATCCATGCATAAATACCATAGCCGACATGAGTTTTTAAATGATGTACAACAGATTTTAGAAAATTGCGTTTTGATAATGGTAAAGATTTACCATTTACTCAAAAAGCGGAAACATTGGTAAACATCTGTAAGTTTACATTATCTGAGCATGATGAGCACCTAACTCAATTAGAAGCAAATGCTTTTGTTTCAGATCAAACCTACCAAGATGAGGACCACACGTGGCTTATTGTCGATGAAGAAAATTATACTATAGCTGAACCAGACCAAATGAGTCTTGCTAGTTCGCTAGATAATCCATATTTTAGGGGTCACATGGACGATTATCATTACATCGATGTTCAAGGACCTGAGCAATTTTTAGATACTGGTTGCACTTCTGTTAAAGTGAAAAGAGGCAGGGGTAGCCCTAGGTCGAAGTCAGCAGCTATTTTAGAGGAAGATCTACACTTTTCGAGTGAAGAAGATCTAGATGACGTTCTTTTAAATGAATTTGAAGATAGCAATGCCAGAATTTTGATACCAGCAGAAATCTCTTGTAAATAATTCACTTTAAATTGAAAATTGTAATTTAAAAAATGCTCTTGATTGGTGTTTAATTTTAAATGCACATTTATTTAGCTGATGCAACTATCCACTGTAATAAACAATGCTTACCGTTGGCTAACCAGATTAAATATTTTTTTTTATTTTGAAAACAAGCCTAGGTCATGGATCGAAACGTAAATAAAGATGATTTTGAAAACTATGAGTCGTTTAATTTCCAAAGAAGATTAAGAAAAATACTAAACAAACCACAACATACATACAGGGAATAATTTAATTGCTTGTATAGTCTGTTCCCCGAATCACTGTAGTGACATTACAGACAGTGATTATTGTTGCCAAATGTAATCCAAAACTATGTATGTGTAATATTTAGAAGAAAATAAATGCTTCGGATTGGCATCACTTTGCACCATTGTCGTTAACACTTTGTTAAATTTTATTTTATTTTGCATCCATCTGCTGTAATTAGCCATTTGTTGCTTTTAGCAATTTTACAAATTTTTCTTGTTTATTTTGTATTGTGGTCCTACTGATGTATGGTTAAGATATCATGAACAAAGTATAGAACAAATAGGTCCTAGAAATGGTAGGAGAAGAAATTTGTGGAAAATAATAAAAATAGGAGAGATGGATTATAGGGCACATACTATGACATGAGGGAATAGTATGGGATATATTAGAAGCAGAGAAAGCAAAAAAGAGCGGTATATGTAGACCTATTGCACGCAGATAGTAAAATATATAGGCTGTTGGAATTTCAGGGGAATGTGTAGGTTAGCTCAGAATAAGAAACAATGAAGGTACATGTCCAACTAGTTCCAGGACTGAAAACCTAATGATAATAATTTTGTATTAAAATTGTTCTCTTCAGAAAAATTTTGCTTTTTGTACTGTTATTCTGGATTAACAGTGAACAATATGGCAACATAGCTGCTGGTCTATATAACGTCACCACACTGATTTGTGGGACCGACTAACATGCATGTTCTCAAAGCATGTAGTTTGAATAACAGACAACTTCAATTATATTTAAAGAATAAAAGCCAAGTAGAATCCAACCTACCCTGTCATTAAAACTGTAGCCTACAAATGTGATGTTATTCTGTGAATAATATTCGTATGAATCAATAAAGGGTATTTTGCTATACCTGCCGTTTGTTTCAATTCAGTATCAGTTTGGTGTTTCCTTTAATCGTATCGTGCCTACCTGAAATTTGTTTTGAAGACAGTGTAATTACTTAAAAATATTTAAAACATTAATATTGCAAAACAAACATCATTTCAACTGGATTAACGTCAGGAATTCTCCTTTTAATCAGGACCACGAGGCATGCCTGTAAAAGATAAATGTGGGAAAGTGTTCCACAGTGAAACGGTTGTATTTTCAGATGCACAATATTTGACCAAACCTAAATATGAGGTTTTGGTCAATAAATCGGACAAGTATACTTTAAACTTCGATATACATTATAAAAAATTTAAGTAGACATTGTATTTTTTAAATGCGTTTTTTTTTAATAATGTTTATTTGTTTACCGTAAAACTCTAGTAGGGTGATATGAAACAACATTTAAAAATTATATAAAATTTATGTTTTACCCTCGATAAACACAAAAATAACTAACCATCACATTCAAGACTAAAATATAATTATTCTAAACTGTTATGAAGATAGAGATTCGTTAAAGAAGATCCTTCGTCGTACATTGATGTTAAAGCTTATTTCAAAGGAAAGCAAATCGATGTGTGTGGTTTTCCATGTCTATTTGATTTTGGCGAGATCATTTTAATAGCACTTTAAGCAACGGTTGCAATATCGAGCACTATTGGCAAAACAAATTTGTCAGCTATCTTTGGATGCTTTCTGTAAAAATTAACTTCTATGTCATAATTTGCATCTTGTCCAATGTAGTAAATGTTTTTGTTGATTTTTTCTTTAATTTTAAGCTCCGCCAGTACAAAGACTTCAACCTCTGGAAAGCACACAAGATCTTCGAAACCATCTGGTCAACTTCAGGAATCCTGTCCTCCGTTTCTGAGTGAATGGATAATACTTCATCATTATCATCAGATGATTCCACCAGTTTGCGTTTAAAGTTCTCCACATGTGTGTTTTCTGCCTTTTTTGTTTTGTTTCTTCTCCTCTATCATTTTTTTTCCAGGATATCTGTTACGAATACTTGTACCTTTCTTTTATTAATTTTCTTTTTCCTTTCAGAAATAGTTCAGGTGAAACAAAATCTTGCTTTTGTTAGGGCCCTTGAATTTAATTGTTAAAGTTGATTAATGCAGACTCATTGGCTTTAGAAGTTGAAGCTTCTTGCACATCTATAGTAGGTCGATCTGTATCAGCAGAAGTTATAAAGTCAATCTCATAGAACACACTTTTGTTAAATGAAAAAGTCAAGTTCTTTTGAATTTGGATTTTATGTTACTTAGCATCATCGAGCGATCATAAGCAGTTCCAACACATTCAGCAACTTGGGATGTATAGTCATTGACGTTTCTAGATGATGAAGAAACCAACTGTCTACTGCGGAATTGTAGTAAGCTTCGAAAGAGGTGTAACACGCCCAAAGGTTGTGATGTATGGCTACAATGGCGTAGTAGAGTTAATATTGTAACACCATTCTCTCGAGCTTTGGCTATAGTACTTGGAGAAATGTGGCTCTCGTGGTTGCCCATGATCAGGAGCATAGATTTTTCTTTGCTCGATACTGTAAATTTAACAAAATGATTTAACTTGCGGGAAATATTTCATAACACATCCACCCAGAAGTAGTAGCAAGATCTAATGTACCATGAGGAGCACCATTAATCATTTGAATTATAAAAATTTTTGCATGGAAGAAATCTTCAGTGGCGGCAATGTTGTTCCCAGAGCAAATTATGCAGCATGTACTAACATTTTGCCCCCTTTTGCCACTTGTGCACCTATTCGTCTGTTTAATTTCTTTTCTTGCAATTATTTTTTAGAATTCTGGACAGTTGTATTTGATATTTCGTCTGAATTATAAACCCTTGAACTTTTAGAAAAGTTTTCACTTTGAAAATAAACCGCCTCCAATTTGGTGTAGAATGTCAATACATCATGCAGATTAAATGAAGTCATTTTTGAAAGCTGCATTCCTTTGGCGAACGAAAACTAGTATTAGAATGATGTTCTTAAAACCCCCAAACCATTCAAAATCTGCCATTTTATTTTTGTCCAGTTTTCAGGAATTAGTATTATATTTCATAACAGCATTTCGTAGGCCGATTTTCTGCATTCTATTACTGTCAATTATCCACTTTTGACTTGGTGAGAATATATTCTACCAATTCTTTTTCTTGGTCTATATAAAAAAACTTGTCTAGAATTGTATTTAGGTGTAAATTAATTTTGTTCAATGGAATTCTGTTTTGTTTTCTTGCATAACGGACAGTGTAACATAAGAACACCTGTCCTTTCAGAAACTTTTCTTAGACTTAAGCCACTATTATACAGGTTTATATCATTCTGCTTCACCTCTGTGGTGGTTAAACTAAAAGCAGCTTTCCGTGTACAATTTCTTGTTATCTGCAACAAAGACACAAATGTAAAACAATATATGAGGCGCAATGAAACATATGAGGCAGACTGAAACATACTGGTCCACAGTAAAACATTTATGTTTCACTGTATTCCATGTGTACCCTCAAAAAAACAGAAAAAAGCGCTGCAACTAAACATGATATAAATAAAAACATTACAAAGGCTACTTACATTATAAAATATCAGGCTTTTCTGCTACAATTATAATCACTCAATAATATATATGGACAAACTTAAAATTGCCATTAAAAGAACAGGTTGACGGCAACTACAACCTCTTTTTGTGAACTTACTTGTAGCATGACTAAATTATAGCCGGTACGATGATATATATTCACTTAAAAAGTGAGACTTTTGGTTAAATTTTTATTTACGAGATGGCGGTAGGTGTATATTTTCTTATTGTATTATAAACCAGAAGTTTCATTGTGGAATACTCTCCCCTGTCCAAGGTGCAAAGTGTGCAAAAAAATATTTAAATTGATATAAATTGGTCGCAGGTTGTATGTAGTGTTATGAATGGCAGAAAGCACACTAATATTTTAAATAGTATTTACATTGGCTGACGATCAAAAACAAAACTTACTATATATAATAATACTGAGCTACTGTTTCCAGGGCAATGCATATGTCTAGCATGCATTTTTTGCTAATGCATTATATATTGTTGAATATACAAGAACTATTAATTGCCAGAATGTGTATCTACGTGTATTTTAACGTTATCAATTGTATGTCTGAAATAGAAAAACCATTAATACTTTCGGCAAGAAATGTCTCTATGTTATAATTATTACATAATAAAGGTCTTAGAAAAATTTTATCAATGAAGTTCAAAAGAACCGCATGCCCAAGCTTTTGTCATAGGATCGACGAGTTGAGTTCCAGTTAGGACGTGCTTGACTCTCAATTTTCCTTCTATATGTTGTTCCTGCAAATAGAACCATTCACACCATTGCACACCAATATGTCTGGTTTTGGCCCGATACTCATCGTCTTTGATTATGTCTATTGTTGACTGATTGTTGATTTTCAATTGTGGACTTCTTATGCATACGTTGTAGCCAGACTATTTCTGTAATACATTTGCTCGTAGGTGTCAGCTCAGATCGGTTAATGTTATAATCATCTACTGTTTATTACTAGCCCAAGTATTTACGCCTCCACTGTAAAGACAAATTAATCCGTCCTTGAACGACCTGTTTTTCACAGTTAGCAAAGTCTGCATCGCTATGAACTTCTAATTTTCTAGTCATATTTGACCTGGTAGGAAATATTGCAATCAAATGTCCTTTGTTGATAGCGAAAAATACCTTTAACACTATTCTAGTTTGCATTTGTCGATTTCTCCAAATTTTCGGAAACTGCTTAGAGCGTATGCCAAGTCCAGATGCGTTACAGTCATCAAATACATTCTGCAGCTTCTCGGTAAAGCACATCATCAGCTGACTCATCTGTGCCAGTCACTCTTTTTGTAACTGGTGTTTTCATGGATGTGCTTCTGACATTTGAAATACGATCCAATATTCGTTGAGTGTAATTAGTTTGATGCAATCGAATTGATCCATTACTTCGAATATCAATTTGTATCCCAAGAAGAAAACTATCCAACTCTGCGTTATTCAGTGAATATTTATTAAATGAAGTGCTAAGTTTTATATGTTTTCTAGTTAATATATGAACAATTTATGCTGCATAAGCGACATAAACAATCTACTTTCAGCCTATGTGGAAGATGCAACAAATGGATGATATTTTCTAAATTTGATGCAACATTATGCTCATTTGTACGAGACCTTTGTTGTTTATTTTGAATTGGTGTTATTTACTGCACTGACTCACAATTTACTTGTGTTATTGCACCACGATCCATGGTAGACTGCTAATTTATACATCACATGTAATGTGGATAAAAAAATTGCAGGTCTGTAATAATATTTATAGATTTAAAAAACATGACCAAAATAAGTGTACAAAATTTTACTTTTGTTTATTATTTTTCTATACAAATAAAACAAAATATTAATATGTATTATTACTTACAAATCATGTATAAATTAAAGAAACAAAATTACCAATTCTGTTATTTAGGAAGCGACCAGCGTTTTATTAATGGCCCTTTAGTTCCAACTAGTGCAGCTTTACAAATGTTATTAGTGTCAGGTTTAATTTTTTAATTTTGTGTTTTTCAACAAGCTCGCTCTCAACATTCTCATAGGGAAATCCAAATAAGGAGATGTGTCACTTATACAAATTTTTCCCTGAAGAATATTCACTACATTAATTTTATGCTCTTGCCGGAGAATTATAATGTACTCTTTCAGTTGCTTTGCACATTGTGGTGCTATAACCAATTAGATGGAATCACTATTGTCTTTCGTGCAACTCATTTAATTTCCACTCTGATAGAGCTGCTTTCCTCTTTCACTTGCTTTCATACATGGTTGCTATTTGCGTATTTGTAGGTAATCATATCTGAAGGTTGTTTCATTATTCACAATTTGTGAAAACATCTGGTTTGTTACGTTCCATATTATACTTTGAATATTTTTTGCATTTTACATTCTCGATACCAATTTTAATGTCTTGCTTTCACGTTTTGAAAGTTGTTCAATTATACTATGTCTGTGATACGTTAGCATTTGATATTTATTGGGGTTACCTGACCTAACTTAATTGTAATTAGGTAAAGCAACTGTGTATCTTGGAATGATAGAAATATGCTCAAAAGTTGTCGTTTAAATAAATTAAAAGTTCTCTTTGGATTTTTGTCAGTCTCTGTCCTGTGCTTCGGCATGTGCATAGAAAATTTATAAATACGTTCATTGAACGAGTTCAATATATTTCGAGTGTTGATTTGCGTGGTTTCTTCTGTGATAAATATTATAAACTCAATCGAACTGTTACAAAATTTTAGAGTGAGAATTCGCTCCTTTTTATGCGACTGCCGATTGTAACCCATATAATCGCGATTTTATCCTCCGACCCTTAAATCAATGCTTACCTAACCTTAACACAGAAGCCTCGTTTTGTCATTATAACACATCATGTCATCACAATCGATAGGTAACGATAACCTTACTCATGTTCACCTGAATTACGGTAATAAAGGAAGGGAAAGAAAGAAATAAATGTCATGCTAACACAATCGGAGATGAGAAGGGGGTCTAAAGAATGAAACAAAAGAACAACCCATTTTGCTCTGAAAAAATGTGTGCGCATGCCCGTGGGTGCATGAGGGCATGCGGGTCGGCAGGTGGGGGGGGGTGCGTGCATGTGTCTGTATGTATGTGTGTATATATATATACAACATACAGGGTGGCATTACTTTTATGTCATTAAATTGAGGAGGCGAAAGAGATTAATTGGCTAAACAAAAACCTATAAGGCATTTTACTCTTGGACCGCTTTTTAAATGTCCGACCTAGGTCAACTTAAGTAAAAGTTTCGCGACTGTGATTTTGTTATATGTTTATAAGAAATAACTTACCGGTGCTAGTGTTATCCTTAATCACACACGCACATGAAATGATTTCACAATAAGTGTTCAAAATACCACCGTATCTGCAAGTTTGTGGTTGGTATAACTTCCGGTCATCATATTTTTAAATCTGAATTCACTAAATTACTGCACGATAAAATTACCTACAATTAATTACAATTGTCACAACATTGTGTTTAAGTGAATTTTCTAAGTAGGTCGTGGAACACAAGTATCAAATTCAAACGGGTGAGATAATACACTTACTCCAATTACAAGCTATTTAATGAAAAAGTAGGTTATCGTTATACTGCAAACAACTGAACTGCAAAAAAACTTAAGACCACAGGGTTAGAAACCCAATACAGTCAACCAAATCAGCATCATGGAACATTATTTTTTGTAACATCCGTATGTTCAAAAAAATTTTAAATGATTTCGGTAGCAGCTAAAGTGCATCGAGTTATTTCGTTTGGCAGCTATAATGGACTTTATTTCAGTAATTTAAGTTTGCATAAGGTCATAACTTGGTTGGTTGACTCTAAAGGATGATGTTATTTGTATTTTATTCGTTACCTAGTTAACATTGCAGTGGTATTAAAACATTTTTTATACTTTTTGTGTCCATTTGTAGCTTTACCATTTATTTTAGATTACAGGTTAATTAACAATTTTTGCTTGTCTTTTTGGTCTCTATTTTAAACTAATGACATAAAACTAATGCCACCTTGTATACATATGTACAGAACACTAGTCTGTCCAATACAATAAAATACAACACTCAATAGAATAATATGGAGTTTATTACAGCATTTTTATACAGTTTAATATCCAGTAACACTATCACATCACTATAAATAGAAATATCCCATACGACTGTAAAAATAAATAGGACTAGAATCTATAACACATAGGACACAACATACATATTTACAATAGTACACTTAGGTACATTCAACAAACCAGCACCAATAACTAATCAAATATTAGTTGATGGATAAGTATCAGGTCTGTATATACTTTTGACATCAATTAACTCAATTATCCATCAATATAAAAACAATATCACACAAAACCTACACTAATATCTTTGTTCTAATAGATAACAGTATTATTTACGCAAAATGATTTACTCATCTTAATATTTATATAATACAAGTTAAAATCCACACCATAAATGAGTAAGGCTATTACTATCTGTCGACCACGATGACGAAATGACAAAATGTGTTATAGCGACAAAGCGAGGCCTCTGTGGTAAGGCCAAGTAAGCATTGGTACAAAGAACATAAGAATAAAGGGTAAAATCCTGAGTATATGGACTACAATCCGGGCATTCATATAAAAAGAAGTAAGTTTTCACCATAAATATTTGTAACTATCTAATTGAATTTATTATATTTATCAAAGGAGAACCCACAAACTAACACAATATATTGAACACGTTCAAAGAACGTATTTATAAAATTGTTTATGCAAATGTCGAAACGTAGAACAAGAAATTGACAAAAAACCAAAAAGAATTTTTAATTTATTTAGACAGCAACAACAAGATAACACCTTTCTTTACTAATTACAGTTAAACTAGGTCATGTAATTTCAATAAATATCCAATTCTAATGTATCATAGACGGCTCATAATTGAGCAGTTTTCCAAACATGACAGCAACAAGCCCTATTAGAGTCACTGTGGTTTACATAAAATGGATATGGCATGCTAGTAAAGCATGCCCCAGTTAGAAACTTGTAGTATTATTTAATTATAGAAAGTTGACAAATTTTAATTAAAACGTTGAATTTAGTGCACCAGATGTTGACCGTTATCATTATTATAATTTTTTTGTACTGATTGCAGTTTTTTATTTAATAAATTATGTTTTATCTTGAAACAGTTATCAAACAATTGTAGAAAAGTATATTGTTGCTTGTGACTGTACACATTATTTATTTTTTATATATTTTGTTAAATACGTTGTCTTTTTGTATAGTTAATATACACAGTAGTAAGTAGTTTATACAGGGAAATATATGTTTAAAAACTGTATAAAAGTTCATACATTAATCCTGTACGACCCTTCAATCCTTCTCCCATCAGTTCAGTGTGCTATTGAAACACAAGGTAAAAATCATATAATCTGAATTGTATTAGTAAAAGTATAAATGAATAAAGTCACATTACATTGCATTTTATGATGCAGGAATGTTTATCAAATTTTGTAGTAAATCTGACTTAAAAGCTCATTTTGAGAGTTTTCTAAAAATATATAGTTTAAATAGCTATTTTTTCAATTAGTCAATTTATTTCATTTTTTTGTTATAATAAATTAATTTATAATATTGGAAATATATAGTTAGCTACGAAACAAAACATTTACACAAAATGACAATTGTTTGTATAACAAACGTCAAAGAGCATCTATCATAATTATTGTTAGTTTAATTGAAGCAGTTCGTTAATTACTAAATGGCAAAATTAGAAAATCACAAGAAATATAACACGTTAACTGCATAATTGAGCGTAAAAGAATTCCAATATCTGCAGAAGCATTATACATTAACAGAAAATTTGTAACACGAACGCTTTATGCTAAATATAAAAATTAAATGGGTAAAGAATATTAATCTTGAACGGACAATTCGTTTTCAAATACCCTGTATCATTTAATTTCATGTATATAGTGTTTAAAAGTGTGACTGCCATAAATTGGCAGTTTTCTTCAAATCATAATCTTAAAAACCAAATTGGAATCGAATTTAGGATCGTAAATTCTTTTAAACCACTAAATATTTATTTCATTAAATTTTTTTGGTGGTCATGTCGTTTTTTGTAAAAGCTTTAAAATTGGGAAATAATAGTAAACTTATTAATATACATCTCAAGTTGGGGGATCTTTTGTATAAATTTCAGTTAATTAAATTAAATCTAAAGTTGCAATTACTACAAGTCAAACCAGATGCTGAGTAGCTAAATTTACGGGAATGGATTGTAGAAGATTTTAGTTCAATACATTAAGATGTATTTATTTATATTGCTGCATACAAACACAAACGTAAGCCTAAGTAAATCACATGATGCCACAAGATTGTGCAATGACAAAAAAATCCTTACAATTAATTGTGAGCTCGTAATAAAACAACATCAAAATGTAGAGATACGTACAAATAGAAAAAAAATGGGTGTTGGGGTTGATATAATGTTAGCTTTTTAGGAGAATTTGATATAATGTTAATTTAGAAGTAAGTTTGAAGGTACAGAGCTACAAGCAAAATTTGATTGCATTTCTGAAAGGAAATAGGCAGCGATCGATGTGTAAAAGTGAAATATGCCGGCAGGTGCAAGATAGTTTCACAAACGTGCGACACATGAATATAATGTTATGATAACTGTTTGGAAAAAGTGGTTAGGACCTGACAAGTAACCCCTCGATTAAATTGAAATTTTGTGGTGTGTTTAGAGTAAGCGGAGTTTCTGTCAATGGATATTTTATGGTTGCAAGAAAAAACATTGACTTGGATACCCTGGAACTACACGTAGATTGAGTTTTTATGTTTAAGAACTTTTAATTATGCATTGATGAGCTAATACGTTTATTGATTGTTATTTATCTAATAAAGAATTAAAGTGAAAATAATTATTGGGTTAGATTAATTAGTGATGGAATTGTGTTTTTTGATTTTAGAATGCAAGTTTTAGTGGTAAAATTTAGTATTAGTTGAAGCATAAAGAAAATTTTAGGACTTTGGAATGGACAATGAAATGATACAGCCAAAAGTTGGTATTTAACTGGGGATTTTAATTTGTTGGTAATGATATTTTCAATAATTGGGATTTATAAATGTCTTATAATTAAATATTGGAAGCAGCAAAAATGTAGAGTGATGAATATGTTGATATTGATAAATTATGTGTAAAATCTTTTTAGGATATTTTTCTTTTAGCATTTATGGCCAGATTTGAGCTTAAGGAATTGTTTTTTTAGGAAAGTAAATTTGTATTTTTATTGATATTATTTTATGTGAATAGAGTTTAGGTTTAGACTTGAATATTTATTTGAATTCATTTAGGAACTAAGTAAATCCAGCTAATCATAAAAGATATCCGTCTACTCCAGTGATGGAATCTTATGTGGAGGAAGCATTTTATTTTGAAAAATTTCTTTAATTATAACAAAATTAATATGCTTTTAAAGATAGTTTTGAGAAATATAGTGTATAGTGACAAAATTTAGGAAACTGAAGCAAGAGAGATTTATGTGGAATAACCGTTTTTCATGTAAAAATAATATCAATAGAATTACTGTGACAGATGGTTTGGTGCCCCTCGATTTTGACAGAGAAAAACCTTTCAGGGTAAGTGCTACTGTAGCATAGAATTTTTGTATTTCAATTATTTTATTTATTATTTTTATTTCGAATTTCTATTTTCTTTTATAATACTTCCATTTGAATTCACTTCCGCACCACTGTGATTAGCTGACAACATTTATATTGTTATGGGGTTACCGTCTTTCAAGGCAAATCAAAATTTAATTCCCTTAACATTCATTTTATTTGTGACAAATTGTGGCTAATACAAATTAAATTATTATTTTTTTTCGGAAAATACAGATTCCTAAAAGACGGCAACCAAATATTACACTTTTAGAAGGTTACAAAGTAATTTAAAACAGTTTGGATGTTTTATAAACCTAGGAAGAAAAAATCTGCAGTTCATAGTCAACAGCAAACTTATGTTGCAATCTTAGCATGTATAGAAACTAACCCAACGACATCATGTAGAAAAATTGAAAAGGAAACGGGTGTTTCTAAATCAGCAGCTTCCAGAATATTGAAACGTAATAGGCGATTTTGCCAGTGATTATTTTCGTAAGTGTGCTGCTATTAACAATTTTGGAAGCAAACTTATATGGTTTTTATAAAACGTTTATGCAGTGATGGTGTATTTAATAGATATAACAACCGCCTCCAGTCTAACGAAAATACCCACCAAACGTTCACAAGCCGTTTTGGCTTGAATGTTTGCTGCTATGTTGTTAGCAAATTTAGATACCATATTTTTGAAGGTGATCTTACAGCAGCCACTATATTGAACTTCTGGATATAAACTTGCACAAATTATTGGATGATATGCCTCTGGAAAATAGAGGTGAAATATTGTTTCAAGATGGCACACACCCCATACAATGCCAGGATTACTTGCAATTATTTGAATCGATGATATCCCAATAAATGGATGGGTACTTTTGGTTCTGCTCAGTGGCTGCCTAGATCGCTTGATTTGTCGATATTGGACTATTTCTTGTGGGGTTCTATAAACGAGGAGACATATAAAACTCAACACCATACCATTGAATAGTTACTGAATTCAGTTGATGCAGCATTAACTTGAAATTAACTGAATAATAAATATATGTGCTGTGTCTGCTCCAATAGCGTTTTAATTTATTGTGGGTAAACCTTTTTAAATATTACTAAAAATTAATATGGTGCTGGATTACAATATTTTGATCACTATCTACTACCTTTAATTTCAAGTACGGCTCTACCCTGTTTTAACTCTTAAGGATGGACGAAAAGCTATTAATTTTTGCTGTTGGAAAAACCATAAAGTTAAGTATTTTATCAGTTGACCTAACTTAAGACTAATTTAAACAATTTACCACATGCCACATCACAATTTTATTACAAACTAGTATTGTGTTCGTACATTTTGTAAAAGCTGTTCTGAACAACTACTCTGTTCTCTTGTGTTTACTGTCTGTGGTCCAGTATTTTTTTCTTGTTAGACGCTGCGAAAGATCCCCGTTGGTGGGAAGAGTTATTCCATCCATTCCTTATCCATACTATCCTACACATTATGATTACTGTTTATGGCCTTAATATTACCATTAATACTGATTAGGGTGGAGTTAACACTGTATGCGTTAAATAATTTAGTGAACATAAATTGCTACTTTTGAAAACATGCTAGAAATTTTGTTTAGACCTGGCCTAGCTTCGTAAGGATGTTAAGGGTCTATTTATTTGTGAATACCGCCATATTTTGTATTATAAGGGGTTTTTTGAAAGTGCCGAGTGGGTTCGTTTTATTTAAATAAGGGTTGTGCAGTCTCTAAGTTGTGTTTTTATAGTTATATTTGAGTTGTGAGCTTTTGAAATATGTTCATCGTCATGGGAATATTTTACTTATTTGTGAAAAATATTTAGATATAGTGTAGTAGTTGCATTTTAATACCGCCACAGGGCCTAAAAGTTTTCTGCCTTTTTCTTAAGATACATTTTGGTAAATACCACCTTTTTACTAGGGATGGCAAACTAAGTATTATATAATAGTGCTATTTCCGTTTCTTGAAGCAGAAATTTCAGCACTGATTGCTTCTATGTTCCCCAAATGCCATCCCCAGATCACATTTGTTCATTTCAGGAGTAAACCGGATGAATAGGAGTGTATGGTTGAAACATGATATGGAGTATTGTATCAAAAACACACACAATTAACAAAGTATGCACCGATGTGTTGGAGAATCAATTGCCTCCTTTGTATCAAATTTGGGCAGTTGCAACACGCAGTCTATGAGACGTTTAAGAGTTTCAGCATAGACGCTTTTGTTAACTATCTGATCTGGGAGAATAATTTACAATGTGCCACTCCTTGCCAAGTGAGAGCCGTACTTAAATTTTTTCAGCTCTGTTGAAACTTTTTGTTATGGTATTCTATGTAGACAAAATGGAAATCAGTAAAGTAAGTAAAGAAAATCCCCTACACCGAATACCACAACAAAACAGGGGGAGGGATAGAATAGAAATCCAAAAGAATTAGATTGCTGACTAGCTCAAAATGTCGTAGAGTGGGTGGGTCATATAGAAAGAAAAATTGGAAACCTCAGTAAGTGAATTAATTTAAGTCGTTAGGTAAACATAATACAAAAAAGAATATTTACAGAGACCAGAAAAACGCACATTTACGTAATCGTCCTGTGATAACATGATGTACACCAAGAGCGTCACTTTGCATATAACACAACATAAACATACGTAAGCAAATATAAAATCATAGAGTCTTAATAAAATGTACATACATACTTACCTAATACTTCCAACCCTAAATATATACAAGAAGAAAATTAGACATAATCTATACAATACTTGTACCGGCTCTGTGAAGTTTACTTTGTAAATTAAAAATGTAACACTAAACTTAATTAATGTAACACTAACTTAAATGAACCAAGTGTTAACTAATTTGGTAAGCAAGTTGTTGACATTAACATTTATGTACAAAGAGAAAGGAAACAGTAAAAGTGTTCTAAAGCAAGTTTTGATTTAACTAATAGTGACTAGATATTATAACCCCGTAAACGAGGTATGCGCGCCACTAATGACAGTTGGTAGCGATATTACATAATGTGAAAATTGACGCGCATATTGTCGATGACGTCACACAATATGCAAATTATTGCAACACATTTTCAAAGTATACAACTTTAAGAGAACCCTAAGGTGTACTTACGTGAACCCGTAGGGCTTCTTACAGGATTACTTCATGCTAGCGGCAGCGGGGCTCCGTGGAACTTTTTCGGGCGTCGGCTGCTTCGACTAATCTTTCTCGGGTCGTGGGTCTTGAGCCAGGTTGTACCCAAATTCGATTGGTCTTCCTATGTAGCGGGAACTGGTTATAAGGAACGATAAGGGCAAAAGGGACCTACATAACCAAAAAGATACGATAAGATACCACACAACCACTCTTCTTCGCGTTTCGGAGGCAAGTCCTGACGCATCTCCCGGAAATTTACTACTCCTCTTTAGCCCACACGCGTTGGCGCGAAATCTCGCGCAACGAGCTATCTGAAGTGACAGAAATACGCGCAACAAGTCTTTTTAAATTTATGGCGCGAAATTCTCACATATTAAAACTTAGTTAAGAATGTCTAGTGCCGATTTCGGCACGTAACATAGAAAGCAATCACTTGCGCACTGAGAAATGGTGCAGTCTGTAGTTTAGTGTGCCATAACCACAAGTACGAAAGCTACAGCACAGCACGTATGTGGTTAACACCCAGCAAAAGGAGTATCTATATTTCATAATAGCATCAAGGAAAAACCAAACAAAGTAACTGTAGCTTAAGAAGTGTAGTTGTTCGTCTCAGGTACCATCGTAGAGGATCTGAAAAGTGCGTATACACTTTCCGTCTATTGCACTGGACTATAACACTTTGACTAACTTATTTAGCAACCACTGATGTAAAACAATTTAAGAAGGCATTTTAATTAGCATTGCGACGTACATGGTTTCTTTATGGAAAAAGGATTCTGTATAGAATCAGACCGCCTTCAAAGCTCAATCTGTATTTATAAGGATTGAACCATCAGGGATATCGCGCATTTTCAAAACAATTCCAATCATAAAGTGTGAAATATTTCTACAAACAGCACCTGCAAATCTTTTCACTATAGCAGCTGTGAAATATTCCTGGAACATGGCTTGCAACCAAAGAGATAACATAATGACTATAAAGAATTACTAATAAGGGGACAATCTGTTGCTCGTACAAGTGCACAGCTGCGAGATAACAGAGTACCGCTTGATAGAATTTCCTGGTATTGATAACAAACCCATTACAAGTGTTCATTTACTGTGTAGGTGGTTAAGGTGGCCTTTTTAATCTTTAAAGAAAGCCATATATGTATGTGCAGCGGTAGTTGAAACATATTTCGAAGCATTTTTATAAGGTGTTAGAACATATTTAAGCGAATTTGTTAAACAAAGTTGATAGCGATGTTTTGCTTTATTCAACACATCTATAATGCGGCTAACAAAGCAAAATATTATAGTATAAATACTTAATGAAATTTTATAGGATGTTTTAAATAGCCCTCATTTCAATTGGAAGGAAGCCGAACTTGTTGATCGATAACTTTTATGATTTAAAATAACATAGAAAGCATGAGGTCGTTTAGAATTTTATGGACGTTTTAAATAAAAGTAGTTTGAATTTAATATTCATGCATGAATAGATCGCTTGCAGGAATTTAATGTAACAATTTCATTCGACTAATTCAATTCAATAGGTTTCCATAGACTTGTTTCAATACCTTACAAATCTCATGGCCATTCTTACCAAGTTTTGTAACGAATCGGACATTAATATAATGCTTCTCCTACAGAAGAAGCTCCACTAGAATGGCATGAATGAACATACTCGACTTCATTATACAATTGATACTTACCCACCGTAGGTGTATTTCAGTTTTGACTGAGAAGATTGGTGATTATTAGATGAGTTGGATTGGGTGCGGGGGAAGGGTACCTAGTGTTCTCTTAGGAAATTCAATAAAATATGTATATTTATGTACGGGACAAACTCTATGTAGTATTAAATCCAAATTATAGGGAAAAATGTTGTTACTAAGCTCCATAAATAGGCCCCAATATAGTCATATCTTCAAAGAGGCCATTCTGTTCCTTGGAAATACTTACTACTCAATCTGTAAAGTAGTATTGATCTGAAACGGCAAAGAAAATTAATTTGATAGTATAGGGAAAATGTCTACGGACACTAAAAACCTTGCTGTATGTTACAAAATTAAACATCGACAATAAATATTATTTTTAATAGTTCTTTAAAATCAGTGGCATTGTAGTGTCACATAGAATAGATTTTATACAATAATCAAAACAATATCTGTCAATGTAAAAAAGAAATCACACAAATTAGTATACTTATTCCTAATAAATAACTAATACTTAAGTTAAGAGTATAAATACTATTACAGTATGAAAATAATTACGACATAAAACAGCAACCTAGTGATTATTATAGCTGGAATGCCTCCACCACAATATTGCTCAGACTAAAACTGTTAATACTAAAGACACTATTACTTATATCTGAGTACTTAGTCGCTGGCAAACACATTCAACCCTGTATTTTATATTTGCCAAAACATCATTTGCCAATTCTTCAACAGTAGTAAACTTACATTTTTGAAAATTAAAAATATCTACTAAAAAGCTAATAACCTGCTCTTTAAAAAATAAACAAGTATCCTTAAGCGATTCATCAGGTCCTAGAAACCCCCATGCTAGAAGAGGTGATAACTGTTCAGATAAAGTATAAAAATGTGCCATAAATCCATGTGGAAATTTTGACATCCGCCTTTTTGCTTTAAGAACAGACCATACAGCTGTTGTCAAAGCAGTCTCTTTAAATCCGTTAGAAAGCCAACGATTTTGAACTACAGCAGTAACAGTTGAAGGTGGTGATTCTAAATCCTCAAAAGCATCCATTAAAATATAATCTAATACAACATCATAAAATGTCAAAGCTTTTACTCCCTTTAAACTTAACTCTTCTTCCAAATCACGCCAATTTGCTACTTCATTTAAAAATTTTAACATACTTTCATAACCAATTAAAAATTCTTTTGGATCTTTATCTGCATATAATAAAAGATCTACTAATACTTGTCTTCCAGCATCAACAAACCAGGCATATGTTACTTTATCCCTAAACATATGCTGAAATGCTAACCGTAAACAGTGAAGTTTTGCCAAGTACTCTCCATCAGAACCACATTTAACTAATTCTGTTCTTAAGGTTCTGTAAGGTATCCCACAATCTTCTAACCTCATTAATGCTGACTGGTATAAAGGAAGCTGTTCAACATTGGGAAAGAATTCGAAAATTCTTCAAACTCGCGTAGATCTGCAACCTAGTAAAAAAAATTATTAAAGATAATACTGTTTAAAATTGTACTACAGAACTATAAGTACTAACAAATGTCTAAATAATAGTTGTACATAATCGTTGTGGTGCAATGTAATATTCCCATATCAAGTAAACAGAAGATTAGCTAAAGTAAACTGCTATAAGTACCATATGGCTAAAAATTAAATTGATTGACCCTGTTGAGTACATTTTTGGTTTAGAAGATCAGGTAAATTATCCTTGACCTCGATTGTAAACAACAAAGAATATGTGCCAATGAACTCTGGGGAGGGAAGATAATGCTGGAAGAGGGTTATAAGTACTCTCATATGAAAATACCTGTTTTAGTTGATAATTTCTTTTGACGCCATGTGATCTCAATCCGTTTCAGAAGTACTTCAAAGCAGTCCTGTTAAAAGTAGTAGCAAATTAAATCTCACAGTACTCTACTACGTTTGACAGGGGCATAATCGCAGGCAACGAATTTATATACAAACAGCCTTGCGACTGGAGTAAATTAGTCACAATAATAATTTAGGAAATTAGTCTAAAATATTAGCTTGCTCAAGTAACTCATGATGATATGAAAACTAAAATGCTTCTACACTATTTAAGCACAGAAAATTTTATTGTTTGATTAAATGATTGATGTATATCTATACCCATATAAAAAATTGTAGTTACACTTATCACAGTTATAAGAAATAGAGAAATGTATACATGATAATGAGTCAATACAATATAGATAAATACAATATATATGTTACGCCCAAACATCGAAAATGTTCATTGAGCAAAAAAATTGGCCACAACGCGTTGTGGTCGATGCCAAACGACCATACACCGAAATACGATAATTTTTTGCATTGTGGCCGTTATTCTTGACCACTACGCATTGTGGACAGTGCTCTAACGGCCACGATGCGTTGTGGAAGATTGAAAACGCTCCTAAACCGATTTATCTTGTCTGGACTACTCAGTGTGCTTACTACAGTCTAACAGTAAAGTCCTGTATTGCATCTATTAGCAACATCGAGTGAAATATTGAAATGTAAATTAAATATAATTATTGTTGACAAAAAGCATCGAAATGAGACAGACGTTTAATGAAAAACTTAGAAATATCGTTGATAATAGTAACGATCGAAGTGAGTATTTTACAAATGAACGCTATAATGAGATCGTAAATGAGGTAAAAGAAGCAAAACGTTTGAAAGACAACAAATTGCCGTTGTCATCCAAACAATATAGAAGGCTGAAGAGATATGATATCATATCATATTAATTGGAGCATTAGAAAAATTAGTTGAAAGACCTCAAGAAAGTTCGTGTGAAAATTTTAGATATTACTGTAAAATGGAGGACCTTTTTGACATTATTGAAGCTGCCCACATAGCACCTTGACATAAAAGAACACGAGGTACGTATTCAAACGGTATTTTCATAAATGAATACAATATAGGGTGTTCCTAAACTTGGAGGGGTGATTTAATGTGGAAAAATAAGAATAGTAGGTTATTACAATAAGACAGTCAAAATCGTAATATTTTCTTACTGGTTTTTTATATTGACAGGTATTGTAAAATAGATGGCGTCGTTTTAAAGCTATCTTTATCCCACTGACTAAACCTTTCGGTTTAATAATTGTAAATGTGTAAGTTAATTTTAAATTATTGGTATATTATAATTACCTGTTAAAATAAAAAAATGTTATGATTTTCACTTTTTTTTAGAACATCTTACACTTATTTTTTAATGTAAAATCACCCCCTCCGAGTTTTCGAACACATCGTATAACCGCATCACTAGAAAACTTATCGCTATTGCAACAGCATTCAACAATATTGAGATTAAACTTATGGCTATTATTGTGTTGTTCCATACATTAATGTCCGATGATCGTTATATTTAATTATGTGTTACAATAATTATTGTTAGTTTAGTCTAAATTTGTAGGTCGATCATCTATTTCTATCGAGCTGTTAAACAACTCCCATTTTTATAAAGTAGCACTTATAGCAGTTTCTTTTCTCGATTTTAGTTATGGAGAATGAAGTTAACAAAAAATACTGCAATGTCACCAGGGCAGTTATTCAGATCTATTTGTCTCCTCTATGCGAGCAGTGCCAGGGAAGGAAGAAAACGAAGAAGAAAGGATTAGTCATTGCCCCAATTCTATCAAAACACATGAATGCCAGATGCCAAGTGGATTTGATAGACATGCAGACCGAGACTATCGTTTCATGTGCAACTATCAGGATCATTTAACTAAATTTACAATTCTTAAACCACTTAAAACGAAAACAGCAGAAGAAGTAGCATACAATATAATCGACGTTTTTGCATTTTTGGTGTTCCATTTATACTACAAAGCGACAATGGAAGAGAATTTTCCAATAATATAATTGAAGTTTTAAAGGATCTGTGGCCAGGCCTTAAACTTGTGCACAGTAAACCTCGGCATTCACAAAACCAGGGGTAGGTGAAACGATCCAATCAGGACGTAAGAGACATGTTGATAGCATGGATGCTTGATAATAATACCAAATAATGGTCAGAAGGTTTGCGGTTTATTCAGAGCAAAAAAATTGTACCCTACATGAAGGAATAAAAAAAAGTCCTTACGAAGCCATGTTTGGTGGCAAACAAAGAATTGGACTTGCAGATTCTTCTCTGGAAAAAGAAACATATGAAACTTTAGAAACGGAAGAAGATTTAGAAAAAATCATGGTAGAGATGGCTCACAGAATAGACCACAAAGAGGAAGAAAACATCACCAGCGCAGTATTCAGTGCCGCAATGAGTTCTATATGCGAAGATTATGGAATTCTTCAATTATGCAAAACATGCGGTTTAAAAGTACAACGACATGCGGTATTGAATCTGAAGACCAAGTCATATGCAGCTTATGCAATAGACTGGAAGCAATAAGAGAGCAGCGTGTAGAAGCTAAAGCAGGACTGCAAAACAAGCTAAAAAAATGTTAGCTTTGTCTCAAGAAAAATTACCTTCTGCCGATTGTGGTCAAAATGTAGTACTTAAAGTTCCGGACGTCGACAGAGGGCGTCTTGCTCCTAGAAATGTTCTAGCCGTAGTTCTAAGCGTTAATAAGTCTGGTCTGTATAAGTTAGGAACCAAAGAAGGAGCATTGGAAAGACTTTATAGCCGTAATGAATTTACCCTCTCTGATTCCAATTTTATGAACCCATGTGATATTCCGAGCTCTTCATTAAATTTGAGAAAAGCCTCAGCTCTTTCGTCTGGGTCAAAACAAGGATTTGTCATGTGCCATTGTAAACGTAACTGTAACTCTAAAAAATGCAAATGTAACAAACTTGAAGTATTGTGTAATTCTAAATGCCACAACAACAGTGCCTGCAAGAATAAATAATTGTTTTTGCATTTGCAGTAGTTTACTATACCTATACTTCAGTTAGTTATTATAATAATCTTTTAGGTTCATTTATTAAAGTTACATGTAGAAATATGCATTTTTAAAAATTTTCAGTTGCTATCTTTCCTAATCATGCTAGTCAGTAATCACACAAACACGATTGCTTTATGAGCGTAATGAATCATCCATTCACAGTGCGTTGTGGCCGTTAGAGCATTGTCCACAACGCGTAGTGGTCAAAGAAAATGGCCACAACACGAAAAATTATCGAATTTTGGTGTATCGTTGTTCGGCACTGACCACAACGCGTTGTGGCCAATTTTTTTGTTCAATGTGCGTTTTCTTTCGTTGCTTGGGCGTAACATATATATATATATATATATATATATATATATATATATATATATATATATATAAAATTAAATACAATGTATAAACGAGTAGAATGCAAATTTAACCTCTGAACAGGAATATTGTTTGTTGTTAGTTGCTTGTTGATAATATTCAAATTTCGCTGATCAAACATTCATAATGAATTCATCAGGCGAGTAATAAGGACATTTACGTAGCAATGTTAGCAACAATTTTGAATTTGATGAATGTGGAGATAGGTTTAAAATTTGTCAGTAACTTGTTAATTGGCGACAGAGCAGCGTAGCCAAAAGAGTTTTATAAATAAAGTTGAGTGGGGAATTGATTTATAGATATCAGCAGCCTTTTTGTAGTATGATGGTGGAAGGAGTTTAGGCTTTTATAAAGTGAGTGGGTTTTCCAGAATAAAATCAACACTTCGTAAATGTATAATGAAATAAAAGTCAATATGTTAAGTTTTATGAATAATGGTTTACGATGGACATATCTAGAAGCTTGGCCGATAATCCAAATAGCCCTTTTTTGCAGCTTAAAAACGATTTATATTCTATTTAGGAGAGCATTTTCTCAAAAAGCATTACCATAGCATCTGGATTCAAAAAGCGAATGGTAAACTTTTAAGGAACTGTCAGGAGTCATCTCTCTTGATACAGTGCGTAATGTATAACAAACTAAAGCCAAATTAGTTGCCAAATCATTTAGGCGAACTAACCAGTTCAAATTTTGGTCAATTTATAATTCTAAAAACTCAACAATAGAATACAAAATTTTGAGGGTAGTGTTAGGGAAATTTAGAAGTGTTGACGTTAAGCTTGAAAATCAAACAAGTTATCGCCTTATTCGCTGCAAGGTTGTTGCTATTAAACCAGTTTTCCAAAGATTTTAAATCTACCTGAATATTGTTCTTTATCGAATGTATTGACGTAGCTTCCGATTGTAGACTAATGTTGTCAACAAAAAGTGTACTTTTGTAATGTATGATTGTAGGAAAATTGTTTATGTAGTACAAGAAGAGTATAAGTTCCAATACAGAACCTTGCGGAATCCCAAGCTCCACCTAAACTTTCTTAGAACGTTGGAACAAATAAATAAAACGAACTTTCTTAGAGTAATAGAAATTGTTGTTGATATAGTATTTTACGGATGGAGTTCTATTTTTAAGATATGTAAGATAATCATGTAATGGCTATTCCACGAATGCCATAATGATGTAACTTATTTAAAAGAATACTATGGTTAACCAAATCCAAGCTTTGCTGAGATCAACAAACTCTGCGATTGTAGGGGAATCTATTATTCAGAGAAATGTATGTACTATACAAAAGATTTACAATTGCATTAAACGTCGATTTCTTTGGACGGAAACCAAACTATGTTGTGTCAAAGGCATTAGATTTGCCAGCAAAATTAAGTAATTGCAACTTCGCAATACTCTCGAGTACTTTAGAAAAGGAAAATAAAAATGATATTGGTCTATAGTTATGTACACAATAGGAGCTACCTGTGTGAAGAGGTAATATAATTGCATGCTTTAGGTAATCTGGAAAAGTACCTATTTCAAATAAGTAGTTAATTAGGTTAGCCAAATCACTAGGAATATTTGCAGGTAAATAAAGTAATATCTTAGGAGGTACGTTGGTATTACCAGAACAAGCTGGTATAGTTGATACGATTTCCGTGGCATTAGTGGGGAGCAAAAAACTGTTGCAAGTAGTAAGTTTCATTCGTCGTAGCTAGTCAGTCCAAAGCATGAGAATTGTGTAAGGTATTACTCACTACTAAGTTTTGACAGCTGTCGTAAAGTGAGTGTATAGTGTATCAGGTATACAATTTCCAAGTTTCTTTTTGGGTGTTTTTGAGTTTGAAATATGGCATCAAAATAAAGTCTCTTTGGCCTGTTTTGTTACGTTCCATTTTGTAGTTTAAATACTTTCTGCATTTTACTCTATAATATTTCTTTCTTGGATTTTGAGCTCATTTCTAAATAATTTTTCCCTTTCACTCCTCATGCCCTTTTCCTTTGGTTGGTTTTGTTTCCTGTCAGTCCTCATGCCGACTTAGGTTAATTTTCGATCCCTCTTCCTGTGGTATACGCATTCTAGACATTTCTTCTTTTTTTTTGAAAACTGCAACTTTGCTGACTTTCGGTCTATTTCGCAATTGTCCGTTTTGAGATGATGCCTTGCTGCCAGCTTGAAGTACAAAAAATTTCTTTCTCGAACTGTATTGTCATTTCCTAGCATACTTTAAAGCTTGACGTTATGTCTTGTTTAGGCTATTACTGTTGGTTTCCTTCATTGCTTCTTTTTTATACCTTGGTTTTCTGCAGGAAACCACTTCTTTTCGGGGGGTTGGAGATTGTACAATGTCTCTTTCTGAGATACATCCATTCTTTGACGACTTTGCAGTGTTGATGCCTTTCCATCTTCGCCCTTGTTGATTGCTACCAGCTTTGTCTGTACTTTGGAATTTCTACCTAGGTAAATTTTTTTCTGTCTCTTTCTCTTTTTGTTGTCTAATAAAAGTTTCCTTTCTGTTCGTACTACTGTTGTACTGTTTGGACCATTGTTTAGCTTCCTACCTCCACCTTTTAATTTTGCTGGGGGGGATTTGTTACGTTTCACTTCGTACATTTAACAAGAAAACGCAACTACTGTGTTCAAAGACAACAGACATAGAAATAAGGAAAGATTTCTTAAAACATATGTGTGGAGCACAGCACTGTACGGTTGTTAAACCTGAACAGTAGGAGAAGCGGACAGGAAAAAGATAGAGAAGCCTTTGAAATGTGGTGCAACAGAGGTATGATGAAGATATCATGGACCGACAAAGTTAAGAACAAAGAGGTGCTAGAAGTGATAGGGGAAGAAAGAAATATGTGGAAAACATTAAAAAAGAGGAGAGATATGATGATAGGCTACATACTAAGGCATGAGGGAATAGTGCGGAATATATTAGAAGCAAAGAGTAACTTTAATTAAGATTTGTTAAAGAATTATACCACTTGACTACTTGTACTTTACAATCAAAAGTAGAACACGGCAAGTAGATGAAGCACACACAGTACGCTGATGAAAACACAGCAAGATGTTTACTTCACCAGTTACACAAATGAACTATTCCACGCTGCATACTGCAGACAAACCTACAGTGCTAATTAAACTATTAAATGCAGATGAGATAATGCGATATTCTTAATAGTTGAATTACATATGCTTGGATTGCACATGGCATAAACGATACCCCTGCTAAGACAAACTAATATTAATCTAGTAAATAATGGTCATTTAACAGATGATGTTAATCTTATTTATCACTTTTCAAATATCTACATTGAATAAAGTAATTAGTATTTACGGGTATGATTTACGAATAGTTTTTTTTTTCGGTATTGGGTGATTAGCTTTATTGGATATCGGGTATTTATAGGGTATCGGGTATTTATCGGATGCCGGGTATTTATCGGGTACTGGGTATTTATTAGGTATCGGGTATCAAAATTCTGACCTTGGTATTGAGTTTTTGGGTACGTACCCGGGTACCCGTCGTCATTCCTACTTGGGATGCAATTTGAAAACAAGATCCATATCTAACATGGAAGACCTAATAAAAGATATAACAACAATTCAAGCGCTGCTGTATTTTTAACTCCTAATGTCTGCACTTCTTCTACTAATTGCAAGAACGTCGAGGTTGATGGTTGTAATGATTGTAAGAAAGTTTTTGATAGTTTGTGGAAAATATTTGGTAAGTTTCGCATATTTGTTTTATTCTTCCTCTAATAACTTCTTTTTCTTTTCATGAAATTTTTCCTCATCCTTTTAGCTTCTGCAAGCTCTTTTTATATATCATTTTCTCTAATCACTCGGCTCGGAATACATCAACCCATCGGTATTTTTCCCGGTATACATTGGCTACATGTACAATTTCTGTAATATTTAAAGAATACTACATTGCCATAAAATTGTATCAGTATTAAAAAAACTAATGTTCAGATTTGGTATGTTTATCACGGTTTTCATATAAAAATAGGTTATACCTTCTGAAATATGCTGTATAGCACCATACACTGCAATATTGTTGCAAAAAGAAAAGGGAATTAAATTTGAGTATGAAAAACAGGATGTTCCATTTTAAAACTTAAAACTTTGATTTGGTACAATGATATATGGTATCCAGTATATTTTGGAATGACTATGGACCTAAATCTTTCTCATAAGGATTTTTTTACAAGAATACAAAAATTGCTAAACCTGATCGCAATGGTGGCTCAACCTGTACATTCTGAGGTGGAATATTAAATACTTTACCTGATCTTGTGCGGACGCAAAGCTCTCACCACCGGAAACATCTCCATCGACACCACGATCAGAACGATGGGTACCACTGCCTGGTCGAAAAAGTACAGAACGTTCATCAAGAAATAATAATTCTGAATGTTCTTGTAATTCAATAGCAGCTTCTAATATAAGTTGAAGATCTCTACAGAACATTGTCTCTTCAGGACCCAAAACTGCCAATGCACCATTCCCTCTGTCATTTGATCTATAAATGGCTAATGCATCTTCCCAATAATTTATAGCTGCTTCTAAAGCTTCCATACCTGAAATAAAATTATAAAAATTAGAATTACTAACCTTCGACTACTTATGTAAATGGTTATCAACCAAAAATTATAAACACAACATATTAGGAAAATAATAATGCAGATTAAAATAACACATGGCTTCCATGAAGGAAGGTAAATAATCTATTAATTCTTGTACAATCTGGTAATAACATTTAAAGATCCCTTTGAATTCGTTTTTATAATGTTGACAATAAGAAGAATCGTGAATTAAAAACTGAATGGATTATAGTTTCTAAGAATGAGTTATTCCAATATAATAATAGTATATTATTCAACGAGCGAGTTATGATAGTCATTACTCATTCAGAAGGTTTCCATTGTAAGCCCACCAGGGCCAGTGGCATAATCCGAATGAGTAATGGCCATAATTCATGAATGGAATACTATATTTTTCCCAGGTCTACACAAATCTTCATTATCATATATTTTCTAAATGCTTAAACTAATATCACAAACACTGACAAGCCAAAAATTCATTTGTCAAAGTCTAACAGCCTACTTCGTACAAGAGGAAAATTATACTTTGTGCATTATAAAAAATGGAGGTTTGTACTGATTATGATTAATCTGGGGTGTTGGATTATGAAGCGTCGCCGTGGATCAATGTAGTAAGCGTAAGACTACGGATCCCAAGGTCCCGGGTTCAAATCCCGACACGGCCGACTGCTTGAAAAATGGCAGGTGAGCATTTTTCACAAATATTACACCCTCGTTCGGATGAGAGGTTAAATGGAGGTCCCGTGTGTGAGTGTTGTCATGCACGTTAAAGATCCCTACCTTGCCTGGAACGGCAAGGGTTCGCAAAATTCTAAATTTCCAGGCAACAAAAAACTCGCCTCCTGGCCAATGTAGTACCTACGGGTGGAGCATTGGAAATATAAATGAACGGTGTTGGATTATGATCATAACCCACGACATGGATGTTCCTGAATAGTTAAAGCTGTTGGATTATGAATTCGTATAATCCTACACAATAACGAGTACTATTATTGCCCCATTCTTAAATGCATAAGGAGTGCATTAATTACTGTATAGTTGTGGGGATAAACCTTTTTCTACTCCTATTTAATAATATATTCATTATTGATAGAGTTTTTTACAAGTAATAGTGATCATTACCAAAAGATGTTGCATAAACATTCATAACAACACTGTAGAATGAATCACGTTTCAGAATTATCATGATTCAACACTTCCACAGCCAATGGATTAACTATCGTCGTTTAACAAGAGTGCTGTGCAGCAATGACACGACATCATAATGCATTAATTCTATCAACGCTAACTTATAAGCTGTTTACAATATTTATTGAATTGTTTGTTATATTATTGTAATATTATGGATTCTGATAGTAAATCAGAGGGTCTTACCCCTTCTTATGTTACAGAAGAGGCACACATAATTTCTTCGTCGTTTTACCCGAAAATTAAAATATGAGCAAATTTACAAGGCATTTATGAATTGGTGAATAAAAAAAGCATATAACATCCTTCTTAGAAAACATTCTAATCGCATGGAGAACTTTCCGATATATATGAATCATCTTCATTATGGAACATTTACTAGATGTTAAAAACACCCTCACAGTAAATAATAATATTTATATAGAAACCTATTCAAAATTGAGAGCATTTTTGAAACTAAAATCAGAAGGATATCAAGTAAAAAAAGTCAAAAACGTTCACTGCAGACCAAATTAATACATTCATAAATGAAACACATGATGATATTTATTTAGCAACTAATGTATAATAATTATCACACAACATATATAGTATTTGAAGAAATGTGTTTTAAGGTTGCCCTTATCATGGGAATAATGAGAGCTTGTCGATCGAATAAATTGTGTAATATGAAAATTCAAGATATCCAACATCTCGGATCAGCTCTATTGATAAAAATTCCAAATACTAAAACCAAAATAAGCCATCAATTCACAATAACAGAACAAATTTATAATATTTGCAAAAAATATATTAATTTATGATATAATATAGAACTGGACTCATTTTTTTAAATTACCAAAAAAGTCCAAATTAGAAACAAAAATCAATATAAATAAGTTTTCTGTGGTAGGTAAACAAATTGCAACTTTTTTAAAATTGTCAAATTCTGAAATGTATAAAAGATCGTCAGTCATGCTGCTTATTGATGCCACAGGAGATATCACCACTCAAAAGAGACATGGTGGCTGACGATCTACTTCGGTGGCAGAGGGATATATAGATGAGTCAATGCGAAAAATAATGGACACAGTAAACAAATTACACAATCAGTAATCTGAACATTTCTCATACCTCTGTAAGCCACATAAAAATACGTTTTACCAATACAAATGTAATCAATCTTCAAACGAGTTCTAATTCTGTTCTATCTATATCTTTTACCAATTGTTCAAATATAATAATTAATTTTAATCAGCAACAAAAAAAATTAATTTAATAAAAAAGTTTCCAGCATTAACTTGTTTACTTACTTATATATATTTGTTAATTTTCTGTAAAAAAATATAAAAACATACAAACAGCTTAATTTGTATCTATAATGAAACAAAATATCTACAAAGTCATAGAAAAAGTATAGTATTCTACTCGCATGTAATAGTTATTATTCACTCGATATTTAGGACACTCGCTTTTGCCTTGTGTCACAAAACATACTTGTGAATAATAGCCATCATTACATGCTCATTGAATAATATACTATTAATACTTGTATAACCAGAAAACAGATTTTTCTTAATGGCGATTCATCAGGAATATTTTGTTTTGTATATTTTTCCAAAGCATTACAAAACACTTCATTCTTCAATTTAGCTACAGGAATATTATCACAAATAAAAGACTTACAAAGTTTTCATTAAATTCAGATCGTCTTTGTTCAGGCTTTGGTAATTTGGAAATTAACATTTGTCTTTGGATATTTCCACTTCTACAATTTTATTACTTATATGTTTAGCAGTTTGGGGATGTTGCGTAATTTGAAATTAATTGTCCGCTGTTACAAGAACTTCGCAATATTTACAAAATAATAGTTGCACATTTGTAGTGGAATCGTCATAATAGGTCTTCACAAACTGATTTAAAATGTGCTTATACTTTTCCTTTCTTTTGGCATCTTGAAATGTAGGATGTTAGTGTTATTGCAAGTAATACACAATACAACTAGCAAAGTTATCCATGTACTGCTAAACTACTTAAATTTCTAAATTCTTTTGTAATATAAGTAGGTTTGTCCCTACCCCTGTCATCACTTTATTATTTCAAGTATTGTTGCTTTACAAAATCTGAGAAACCTATAGCATCAGGTGCACAACTTTCAGTACCCTTCAGTTCTGTTGTTCATTCTTTGTAGTTCACTACCTACAACTAAAGATATACCCTGTTTATTATTCCAACCTTAATGATAGCCATTTAGTTTTGAATAGCGTTGTGTTTTAAAGATAATTTAGTACCAGAAAAGTTTCATCATTATTAGGTCTTCAGTCCAGGAACTGGACGCATACCTTCATTATTTTCTATTCTGAGGTAAGCTATAAATTTATTCGAAATTCCCACAGCATACAGCTTTCACTATCTGCGTGCAATAGTCTAATCTAGGTCTACTACCTCTATTTTTTTCCTTTCTCTGTTTGTAATATATTCCGCACAACTTCCTAATGCCTTAGAACGTATCCTATCACTCTCTCTCTCTCTCTCTTTTTGTTTTCCACATATTACTTTCTTTCCCTACCATTTCTAGAACCTCTTTGTTCTTAACTTTGCATGTCCATGATATCTTCATCGTACGTCTGTAGTATCACATTTGGAAGGCTTCTTCTATCTTTTTTCTAAGTGCTTCTTCTACTGTCCATGTTCACAAATACGTTTTCGACAATTTATTCCTTGTTTGTTGTCTTTGAACATAGTAGTTACTTTTTCTTGTTAAATGCTGCATGATTTTGTGCTAATATTTGTTTTATATCTTTTGCACTTTTCCCATCTTGTGTTATTTGACTTCCTAGATAGCAGAAATCCTTCATCTCTTGTAAGTTCTCGTTTCCTATTTATATTTTGGTTTTGACTTTTCATCTCCTTTACATACTTGTACTTTAGTTTTAATTTTGTTAATTTTCATATCGTATCTCTCTGTTAGTACTGTTTCCATTTCATTAAGAGCTGTTTCTAACTCTTCCTTGCTATCCTTCTTTGCAATCGTTTGTCCCTGCATAATAATTCCAAATATCTTTTTGCATTTGACAGTATTCAGTGTCTCTTCGATGTATAAGTTAAAAATTAACGGTGTAGGGCACACCCATGTCTCACGCCTTTCCTAATATTTACTTCTCTATGTTCCTGCTCTAATTCTATTACAGCTATTTGTATAAGTTATGTGCTATCCGTCTATCTTTATAACTCATTCCAATCTCTTTGACTATTTCAAACATTTTTTCCCATTTTACATTGTCAACTGCTTTTTCCAGATCTACAAGCTCTATATTCACACTTTCTCCTTTTTCTATTGTCTTCTCCATTATCACCCTCAGAGCTAAAATAGCCTCCCGTGTTCCTCTGCTTTGCCTAAACCCAAATTGATCTTCTCCTAGTATTTCTTCAGCCCGTTTTTCCATCCGTCTTTGTACAATTCTAGTTAATATTTTTGAAACGTGTGCTGTCAAAATTATCGTTCAGAAATTTTCAGTCTATCTGCACCTCTGATTATTGGTATGGTGACTATGATGTTACGTTTGAAATATTTGGGTATCTCGCCTGTCTCATACATATAGCTTACAAGTTGGAAGAGACGTTCTGTTACTGCTTGTTCAGCGGCTTTTAGAGTTTCTGCTTGTACCTTATCCGTACCCGACGCCTTACCATTTTTCAGAACCTTTAAAGCTAATTCAAACTCATATCTAAGTATAGGAAACCCCACGTCATCCTTTTCAATATCTGATTCCTATTCTAATGCTTATAGTTCCTTTCCTACATATAAATTCCTTATATATCCTTGCCATTTAACCACTTTCTACGATTTCTATAATGATGTCCCTCCTGCATACCTTATATTTTTCTATATGATTTTATATCCCTAAAGTTCATTCTAATTAGTTTGCATGCTTTGTCAGTCTTTCCTATTTCCATCTTAATTTACTGCTTCTTTATCAAAACGATCCGCTGCATTTTATTAACAATAGGTTTTTAATACTCACCAAGGTTGTAAATAGGATATACCTATCTTTGGAAGTATTATAATAAGAAATGATCGTAAATTTGCAACTTTTAAACAGAAAATGCAGCAAACTTGCATTAATGCTATAAAGAATTAAAATATTCATTTATTGATAATATGGTGTTCTGATTGTCTGAGTCACCCTGTGAATGCTTGTGGTAGCAGAGACAAAATTTATTTACAACTTAGAATATTAATATGAACACTAACATTAAATCCACGATGCGCACAGGAAATATATATGTATATATATATATATATATATATATATATATATATATATATGTAGTGGTTTTAAAAGGTTAAATTTAACTATAAACAAGGCAATTTCAAAGACAATTTCAAACACCTTGTATAGAGGAAACAACCAGAATTTACGTGCGAAATTTATTTCATTTAATGAATTTAAAGTAACAAGTATTAACAAAATTTTACAAGTAGTGATTAAAATTTAGTTAGGTTCGTAAAGAAAATAAATTGTAGAAGCCAATGCAAATTATTAATTAATTTAATTGAGTTTAGTTGAAAGGGTTATTAAGTTTAAAACGCATAAGAGCTTAAAAAATCGATAATACCAAGGTGAAACGCCTTGCTAACAAACGAACAGCCGTTGAATATAAAATACCTTGAAACGCAACCTCCTAGAAATGTTGTGTTAAAACGTTTGCTAATTGAACACCTGCAGGTTTTGGAAATGTCATGTTCCCCTTATTTGTGTAGATAAAAGACAGTATTCAAAGAATAGCGGGCAAACGGTCGGACGGTTCGCGTAAATGTTAACTAAAAGTTTACTTAAAGCGCAGAAGGGATAGACGATCAATGAAATGCTTCGGAATGAGACGGGCATAATAACAGTTTACTTCAAAACGCACGTATTCAGTCCACATGGGTTAGTTTGAAACGCGGACAGTAATATCGATTTCTACCACTCAAACAAGGTTAGAAGGAAACATAGAATATGCATAAGAGAGGAATAGCGTTAATACAGGCGGGGTTTCAAGACGTCACTGAATATCTCATTGGGCTATATAGTTAGTAGTAGTAGTTGGAGAGGTGGCATTGGAATTATATAAATACTCTAAAAGAATTAGCATCGCTCTCTTTAACTTCGCTCTTAGTAATTTCATCGCTTCAGACTACGTACAGAAATTTACCACGAGCTTGTAAGTATATAAAATTATTTTAAATTAAATAGTACAGTGTTGGCCTCATAATTTTGAAACGCGGAACAAGCTCGTGAAGTGAAGTAATGAAACGTAAATTAAATTAAATTAAAGTAAAATATGCAATTATGAAAGAAATGTAATAAATTTGGATGCATCGTGAAGGCAGAGCATGCAGCACAACTTAGATGGTGTTCATCTACAAATAGCTAGAAGCGGCCAGCAGAGCAGAACCACGAAACCGAGAGCGAAACAACTTAAACGCTTCGTCAAAGGAGTAGGGATCTTCAAGAAATTCCAGGTAACGCTTTAGAATTTGTTGTTTTTGATAAACTATTAAAATTGTTGTGATGTGTGAGAGTGAACTATGATGGTATTTTACATTATTTTGCGTATTGAAAATAATACGTATAACTAACTTTTATTATGGTATTTAAATATAAATAGGGCTGGGTCGGCGTATAGATATATCGATACGTATCGATACGACCCCGTATCGACCCCCGATACAGCGAAAATAAATATCGATATATCGATACTCGATATGTATCGATACATATCGATACGCATCGATACGTATCGATATTCGATATAGAATATGTATCGATATTCGATACGCAAAATCACGTATCGCCCACCCCTATATACAGGGTGTCCCAAATTGAGTAGGATAGCATGGGTATCTTTCTTATTATTAATGATAGAGATCTGTTTAAATGAGCAAAGTTGTGTCATTTGGATAGCTTATTTAAATTCCGCATAGATACATTCGAAATTCCAAACGGTATAGAAATTATTTTAAAAAAAACTGAAAACTGCCAATTTCTTCGAAGTCGAATATTTTTGTTATAATAAAAGATACGAAAAAATGTTTCTTATAAAAGTTACTTAGTTCAATTGTGTGCACTTAAAAGTGATATTAAAATTAAATTCAAGATGGCGGTTATCGAGATATTAGCATCAACTTTCATATTTTAAATGGATGCCATATTAGATTTTTAGATGGTTAGATAGAATATTTTTTTCTCTTTTCAACGATGTATCACAACATATGTTTAAATGAAAAAATTTACTGAAAATAATAATTTAAATTTTTTATGGAGTAGGCATCAACACATCAGTTTTAAAACAAATTAAACGAAAAAAACCATTAGAATAACATTAAACACCAACTAATAAATCATAGCAATTGTTTAAAATGTTGACCGTTATTATTGAAACACAATCGGCAACGTTTTAGAACACTTTTTGTTACGCGTCGTAATGTATTCCCATTAAGACCGTTTATTGCCTGCATAACCGCTTCCCGTAGTTCATCTACATTATTTTACTGGAAATTACTTCCATATACATTATCTTTTAAAGTGCCCCATAAATAAAAATCCAGGGGTGTTAAGTCTGCTGATCTAGGCGGTCATTTTACAGGTGTGTGGGTCGTGATTACCCTGCCATCAAAACGGTTACTTAAATAGGTGATAACTTCTCTAGCGTTGTGTGGAGTTGCGCCATCTTGTTGATACCAAATTTGATTATTTTGTGCCAAAGGTAGTTCGTCTAATAAATCTTCTAAAGATGTTTGAAGCATTTCCAAATAACGTTGAGAGGTTAAGGTTCCATCGAATATTATAGGACCAAGTAAACGGTTTCTCAATATACCACAAAAACATTACATCCAAATCGAATTTGATTGCGGCGTGGAACTGTTATGCGTGGGTTTTCCTGTGCCCAATAGTGTTCATTATGACGATTAAATATTCCACAGTTAGAAAAATAAGACTCATCGGTCCACAAAACGCGATTGATAAAATCATCATTCTCCCTAACTTGATTGATAAACCATCTGCAAAATGTTGATCTGCGGAGATAGTCCTTTAGTTGTAAGTTTTGAGCAATGTGAAATCTGTAAGGGTGATATTTATGCTTTTTTAAAATTCTTGATGCTTGAGACTTGGATACGTTTACTTGGGTTTCTATTTTCCGTGTTGAAATGTTTGGATTAGCTTCCACACAGGCCAGTGTCAACACCTCATCTGCAATGTCTCCATTTATGTTTCGAGTAGGTTTTTTTAAACATCCATACTGCTGCATATTTGTGTCCAATCTTTGAAAGATTTTAATGTTTGGCTGTCTTTTTTCGGGAAAGTTTGTTAAGTATGTTTCGGCAGCTAGGCGACTGTTCTTATTACATTTTATGTATGTACAAAACATATGATATTGTTCGCTTGTTGAAAAATTTGCCATTTGAATATTTTATAGAATAAGTATATCACAACTTATAACTGGGAAAGAGAATACACAAATGCCAATTATTAGTACAACAGATACACTAATTCAACATGACAGTTTGTTATAATTTCATTTGTTTAAGAGAAATCTGATTATGCCTACTTGATAAAAAATTAAAATTATTATTTTCAGTAAATTTTTTCATTTACACATATGTTGTGATACATCGTTGAAAAGAGAAAAAAATATGCTATCTAACCATCTAAAAATCCAATATGGCGTCCATTTAAAATATGAAAGTTGATGCTAATATCTCGATAACCGCCATCTTGAATTTAATTTTAATATCACTTTTAAGTGCACACAATTGAACTAAGTAACTTTTATAAGAAACATTTTTTCGTATCTTTTATTATAACAAAATATTCGACTTCAAGAAATTGACAGTTTTCAGTTTTTTTAAAATAATTTCTAAACCGTTTGGAATTTCGAATGTATCTGTGCGGAATTTAAATAAGCTATCCAAATGACACAACTTTGCCCATTTAAGCAGATCTCTATCATTAATAATAAGAAAGATACCCGTGCTATCCTACTCAATTTGGGACACCCTGTATATATATATATATATATATATATATATATATATATATATATATAGGGGTGGGCGAACCGGGATTTTGTGTATCGAATATTGATACACACACACACATATATATATACTTATGTCACAAATATTGAACTTGAAACTTTAATTATTTTGATAACAAACAATTTTAAGTGAAATATCGAATTGTTAGTAAATACATTATTTTAAAACGATCTTGTGATTTTATTCTCAAAATAAATTATCGATGAGAGAGAGACATGGTGGCTGACGATCTACTTCGGTGGCAGAGGGATATATAGATGAGTCAATGCGAAAAATAATGGACACAGTAAACAAATTACACAATCAGTAATCTGAACATTTCTCATACCTCTGTAAGCCACATAAAAATACGTTTTACCAATACAAATGTAATCAATCTTCAAACGAGTTCTAATTCTGTTCTATCTATATCTTTTACCAATTGTTCAAATATAATAATTAATTTTAATCAGCAACAAAAAAAATTAATTTAATAAAAAAGTTTCCAGCATTAACTTGTTTACTTGCTTATATATATTTGTTAATTTTCTGTAAAAAAATATAAAAACATACAAACAGCTTAATTTGTATCTATAATGAAACAAAATATCTACAAAGTCATAGAAAAAGTATAGTATTCTACTCGCATGTAATAGTTATTATTCACTCGATATTTAGGACACTCGCTTTTGCCTTGTGTCACAAAACATACTTGTGGATAATAGCCATCATTACATGCTCATTGAATAATATACTATTAATACTTGTATAACCAGAAAACAGATTTTTCTTAATGGCGATTCATCAGGAATATTTTGTTTTGTATATTTTTCCAAAGCATTACAAAACACTTCATTCTTCAATTTAGCTACAGGAATATTATCACAAATAAAAGACTTACAAAGTTTTTCATTAAATTCAGATCGTCTTTGTTCAGGCTTTGGTAATTTGGAAATTAACATTTGTCTTTGGATATTTCCACTTCTACAATTTTTATTACTTATATGTTTAGCAGTTTGGGGATGTTGCGTAATTTGAAATTAATTGTCCGCTGTTACAAGAACTTCGCAATATTTACAAAATAATAGTTGCACATTTGTAGTGGAATCGTCATAATAGGTCTTCACAAACTGATTTAAAAATGCGCTTATACTTTTCCTTTCTTTTGGCATCTTGAAATGTAGGATGTTAGTGTTATTGCAAGTAATACACAATACAACTAGCAAAGTTATCCATGTACTGCTAAACTACTTAAATTTCTAAATTCTTTTGTAATATAAGTAGGTTTGTCCCTACCCCTGTCATCACTTTATTATTTCAAGTATTGTTGCTTTACAAAATCTGAGAAACCTATAGCATCAGGTGCACAACTTTCAGTACCCTTCAGTTCTGTTGTTCATTCTTTGTAGTTCACTACCTACAACTAAAGATATACCCTGTTTATTATTCCAACCTTAATGATGGCCATTTAGTTTTGAATAGCGTTGTGTTTTAAAGATAATTTAGTACCAGAAAAGTTTCATCATTATTAGGTCTTCAGTCCAGGAACTGGACGCATACCTTCATTATTTTCTATTCTGAGGTAAGCTATAAATTTATTCGAAATTCCCACAGCATACAGCTTTCACTATCTGCGTGCAATAGTCTAATCTAGGTCTACTACCTCTATTTTTTTCCTTTCTCTGTTTGTAATATATTCCGCACAACTTCCTAATGCCTTAGAACGTATCCTATCACTCTCTCTCTCTCTTTTGTTTTCCACATATTACTTTCTTTCCTACCATTTCTAGAACCTCTTTGTTCTTAACTTTGCATGTCCATGATATCTTCATCGTACGTCTGTAGTATCACATTTGGAAGGCTTCTTCTATCTTTTTTCTAAGTGCTTCTTCTACTGTCCATGTTCACAAATACGTTTTCGACAATTTATTCCTTGTTTGTTGTCTTTGAACATAGTAGTTACTTTTTCTTGTTAAATGCTGCATGATTTTGTGCTAATATTTGTTTTATATCTTTTGCACTTTTCCCATCTTGTGTTATTTGACTTCCTAGATAGCAGAAATCCTTCATCTCTTGTAAGTTCTCGTTTCCTATTTATATTTTGGTTATGACTTTTCATCTCCTTTACATACTTGTACTTTAGTTTTAATTTTGTTAATTTTCATATCGTATCTCTCTGTTAGTACTGTTTCCATTTCATTAAGAGCTGTTTCTAACTCTTCCTTGCTATCCTTCTTTGCAATCGTTTGTCCCTGCATAATAATTCCAAATATCTTTTTGCATTTGACAGTATTCAGTGTCTCTTCGATGTATAAGTAAAAATTAATGGTGTAGGGCACACCCATGTCTCACGCCTTTCCTAATATTTACTTCTCTATGTTCCTGCTCTAATTCTATTACATCTATTTGTATAAGTTATGTGCTATCCGTCTATCTTTATAACTCATTCCAATCTCTTTGACTATTTCAAACATTTTTTCCCATTTTACATTGTCAACTGCTTTTTCCAGATCTACAAGCTCTATATTCACACTTTCTCCTTTTTATATTGTCTTCTCCATTATCACCCTCAGAGCTAAAATAGCCTCCCGTGTTCCTCTGCTTTGCCTAAACCCAAATTGATCTTCTCCTAGTATTTCTTCAGCCCGTTTTTCCATCCGTCTTTGTACAATTCTAGTTAATATTTTTGAAACGTGTGCTGTCAAAATTATCGTTCAGAAATTTTCAGTCTATCTGCACCTCTGATTATTGGTATGGTGACTATGATGTTACGTTTGAAATATTTGGGTATCTCGCCTGTCTCATACATATAGCTTACAAGTTGGAAGAGACGTTGTGTTACTGCTTGTTCAGCGGCTTTTAGAGTTTCTGCTTGTACCTTATCTGTACCCGACGCCTTACCATTTTTCAGAACCTTTAAAGCTAATTCAAACTCATATCTAAGTATAGGAAACCCCACGTCATCCTTTTCAATATCTGATTCCTATTCTAATGCTTATAGTTCCTTTCCTACATATAAATTCCTTATATATCCTTGCCATTTAACCACTTTCTCTACGATTTCTATAATGATGTCCCTCCTGCATACCTTATATTTTTTCTATATGATTTTATATCCCTAAAGTTCATTCTAATTAGTTTGCATGCTTTGTCAGTCTTTCCTATTTCCATCTTAATTTACTGCTTCTTTATCAAAAACGATCCGCTGCATTTTATTAACAATAGGTTTTTAATACTCACCAAGGTTGTAAATAGGATATACCTATCTTTGGAAGTATTATAATAAGAAATGATCGTAAATTTGCAACTTTTAAACAGAAAATGCAGCAAACTTGCATTAATGCTATAAAGAATTAAAATATTCATTTATTGATAATATGGTGTTCTGATTGTCTGAGTCACCCTGTGAATGCTTGTGGTAGCAGAGACAAAATTTATTTACAACTTAGAATATTAATATGAACACTAACATTAAATCCACGATGCGCACAGGAAATATATATATTGTAGTGGTTTTAAAAGGTTAAATTTAACTATAAACAAGGCAATTTCAAAGACAATTTCAAACACCTTGTATAGAGGAAACAACCAGAATTTACGTGCGAAATTTATTTCATTTAATGAATTTAAAGTAACAAGTATTAACAAAATTTTACAAGTAGTGATTAAAATTTAGTTAGGTTCGTAAAGAAAATAAATTGTAGAAGCCAATGCAAATTATTAATTAATTTAATTGAGTTTAGTTGAAAGGGTTATTAAGTTTAAAACGCATAAGAGCTTAAAAAATCGATAATACCAAGGTGAAACGCCTTGCTAACAAACGAACAGCCGTTGAATATAAAATACCTTGAAACGCAACCTCCTAGAAATGTTGTGTTAAAACGTTTGCTAATTGAACACCTGCAGGTTTTGGAAATGTCATGTTCCCTTATTTGTGTAGATAAAAGACAGTATTCAAAGAATAGCGGGCAAACGGTCGGACGGTTCGCGTAAATGTTAACTAAAAGTTTACTTAAAGCGCAGAAGGGATAGACGATCAATGAAATGCTTCGGAATGAGACGGGCATAATAACAGTTTACTTCAAAACGCACGTATTCAGTCCACATGGGTTAGTTTGAAACGCGGACAGTAATATCGATTTCTACCACTCAAACAAGGTTAGAAGGAAACATAGAATATGCATAAGAGAGGAATAGCGTTAATACAGGCGGGGTTTCAAGACGTCACTGAATATCTCATTGGGCTATATAGTTAGTAGTAGTAGTTGGAGAGGTGGCATTGGAATTATATAAATACTCTAAAAGAATTAGCATCGCTCTCTTTTAACTTCGCTCTTAGTAATTTCATCGCTTCAGACTACGTACAGAAATTTACCACGAGCTTGTAAGTATATAAAATTATTTTAAATTAAATAGTACAGTGTTGGCCTCATAATTTTGAAACGCGGAACAAGCTCGTGAAGTGAAGTAATGAAACGTAAATTAAATTAAATTAAAGTAAAATATGCAATTATGAAAGAAATGTAATAAATTTGGATGCATCGTGAAGGCAGAGCATGCAGCACAACTTAGATGGTGTTCATCTACAAATAGCTAGAAGCGGCCAGCAGAGCAGAACCACGAAACCGAGAGCGAAACAACTTAAACGCTTCGTCAAAGGAGTAGGGATCTTCAAGAAATTCCAGGTAACGCTTTAGAATTTGTTGTTTTTTTGATAAACTATTAAAATTGTTGTGATGTGTGAGAGTGAACTATGATGGTATTTTACATTATTTTGCGTATTGAAAATAATACGTATAACTAACTTTTATTATGGTATTTAAATATAAATAGGGCTGGGTCGGCGTATAGATATATCGATACGTATCGATACGACCCCCGTATCGACCCCCCGATACAGCGAAAAATAAATATCGATATATCGATACTCGATATGTATCGATACATATCGATACGCATCGATACGTATCGATATTCGATATAGAATATGTATCGATATTCGATACGCAAAATCACGTATCGCCCACCCCTATATACAGGGTGTCCCAAATTGAGTAGGATAGCATGGGTATCTTTCTTATTATTAATGATAGAGATCTGCTTAAATGAGCAAAGTTGTGTCATTTGGATAGCTTATTTAAATTCCGCATAGATACATTCGAAATTCCAAACGGTATAGAAATTATTTTAAAAAAAACTGAAAACTGCCAATTTCTTCGAAGTCGAATATTTTTGTTATAATAAAAGATACGAAAAAATGTTTCTTATAAAAGTTACTTAGTTCAATTGTGTGCACTTAAAAGTGATATTAAAATTAAATTCAAGATGGCGGTTATCGAGATATTAGCATCAACTTTCATATTTTAAATGGATGCCATATTAGATTTTTAGATGGTTAGATAGAATATTTTTTTCTCTTTTCAACGATGTATCACAACATATGTTTAAATGAAAAAATTTACTGAAAATAATAATTTAAATTTTTTATGGAGTAGGCATCAACACATCAGTTTTAAAACAAATTAAACGAAAAAAACCATTAGAATAACATTAAACACCAACTAATAAATCATAGCAATTGTTTAAAATGTTGACCGTTATTATTGAAACACAATCGGCAACGTTTTAGAACACTTTTTGTTACGCGTCGTAATGTATTCCCATTAAGACCGTTTATTGCCTGCATAACCGCTTCCCGTAGTTCATCTACATTATTTTACTGGAAATTACTTCCATATACATTATCTTTTAAAGTGCCCCATAAATAAAAATCCAGGGGTGTTAAGTCTGCTGATCTAGGCGGTCATTTTACAGGTGTGTGGGTCGTGATTACCCTGCCATCAAAACGGTTACTTAAATAGGTGATAACTTCTCCAGCGTTGTGTGGAGTTGCGCCATCTTGTTGATACCAAATTTGATTATTTTGTGCCAAAGGTAGTTCGTCTAATAAATCTTCTAAAGATGTTTGAAGCATTTCCAAATAACGTTGAGAGGTTAAGGTTCCATCGAATATTATAGGACCAAGTAAACGGTTTCTCAATATACCACAAAAACATTACATCCAAATCGAATTTGATTGCGGCGTGGAACTGTTATGCGTGGGTTTTCCTGTGCCCAATAGTGTTCATTATGACGATTAAATATTCCACAGTTAGAAAAATAAGACTCATCGGTCCACAAAACGCGATTGATAAAATCATCATTCTCCCTAACTTGATTGATAAACCATCTGCAAAATGTTGATCTGCGGAGATAGTCCTTTAGTTGTAAGTTTTGAGCAATGTGAAATCTGTAAGGGTGATATTTATGCTTTTTTAAAATTCTTGATGCTTGAGACTTGGATACGTTTACTTGGGTTTCTATTTTCCGTGTTGAAATGTTTGGATTAGCTTCCACACAGGCCAGTGTCAACACCTCATCTGCAATGTCTCCATTTATGTTTCGAGTAGGTTTTTTTAAACATCCATACTGCTGCATATTTGTGTCCAATCTTTGAAAGATTTTAATGTTTGGCTGTCTTTTTTCGGGAAAGTTTGTTAAGTATGTTTCGGCAGCTAGGCGACTGTTCTTATTACATTTTATGTATGTACAAAACATATGATATTGTTCGCTTGTTGAAAAATTTGCCATTTGAATATTTTATAGAATAAGTATATCACAACTTATAACTGGGAAAGAGAATACACAAATGCCAATTATTAGTACAACAGATACACTAATTCAACATGACAGTTTGTTATAATTTCATTTGTTTAAGAGAAATCTGATTATGCCTACTTGATAAAAAATTAAAATTATTATTTTCAGTAAATTTTTTCATTTACACATATGTTGTGATACATCGTTGAAAAGAGAAAAAAATATGCTATCTAACCATCTAAAAATCCAATATGGCGTCCATTTAAAATATGAAAGTTGATGCTAATATCTCGATAACCGCCATCTTGAATTTAATTTTAATATCACTTTTAAGTGCACACAATTGAACTAAGTAACTTTTATAAGAAACATTTTTTCGTATCTTTTATTATAACAAAAATATTCGACTTCGAAGAAATTGACAGTTTTCAGTTTTTTTAAAATAATTTCTAAACCGTTTGGAATTTCGAATGTATCTGTGCGGAATTTAAATAAGCTATCCAAATGACACAACTTTGCCCATTTAAGCAGATCTCTATCATTAATAATAAGAAAGATACCCGTGCTATCCTACTCAATTTGGGACACCCTGTATATATATATATATATATATATATATATATATATATATATATATATATATATAGGGGTGGGCGATACGGGATTTTGTGTATCGAATATTGATACACACACACACATATATATATACTTATGTCACAAATATTGAACTTGAAACTTTAATTATTTTGATAACAAACAATTTTAAGTGAAATATCGAATTGTTAGTAAATACATTATTTTAAAACGATCTTGTGATTTTATTCTCAAAAATAAATTATCGATGAGAGAGAGACATGGTGGCTGACGATCTACTTCGGTGGCAGAGGGATATATAGATGAGTCAATGCGAAAAATAATGGACACAGTAAACAAATTACACAATCAGTAATCTGAACATTTCTCATACCTCTGTAAGCCACATAAAAATACGTTTTACCAATACAAATGTAATCAATCTTCAAACGAGTTCTAATTCTGTTCTATCTATATCTTTTACCAATTGTTCAAATATAATAATTAATTTTAATCAGCAACAAAAAAAATTAATTTAATAAAAAAGTTTCCAGCATTAACTTGTTTACTTACTTATATATATTTGTTAATTTTCTGTAAAAAAATATAAAAACATACAAACAGCTTAATTTGTATCTATAATGAAACAAAATATCTACAAAGTCATAGAAAAGTATAGTATTCTACTGCATGTAATAGTTATTATTCACTCGATATTTAGGACACTCGCTTTTGCCTTGTGTCACAAAACATACTTGTGAATAATAGCCATCATTACATGCTCATTGAATAATATACTATTAATACTTGTATAACCAGAAAACAGATTTTTCTTAATGGCGATTCATCAGGAATATTTTGTTTTGTATATTTTTCCAAAGCATTACAAAACACTTCATTCTTCAATTTAGCTACAGGAATATTATCACAAATAAAAGACTTACAAAGTTTTCATTAAATTCAGATCGTCTTTGTTCAGGCTTTGGTAATTTGGAAATTATCATTTGTCTTTGGATATTTCCACTTCTACAATTTTTATTACTTATATGTTTAGCAGTTTGGGGATGTTGCGTAATTTGAAATTAATTGTCCGCTGTTACAAGAACTTCGCAATATTTACAAAATAATAGTTGCACATTTGTAGTGGAATCGTCATAATAGGTCTTCACAAACTGATTTAAAATGCGCTTATACTTTTCCTTTCTTTTGGCATCTTGAAATGTAGGATGTTAGTGTTATTGCAAGTAATACACAATACAACTAGCAAAGTTATCCATGTACTGCTAAACTACTTAAATTTCTAAATTCTTTTGTAATATAAGTAGGTTTGTCCCTACCCTGTCATCACTTTATTATTTCAAGTATTGTTGCTTTACAAAATCTGAGAAACCTATAGCATCAGGTGCACAACTTTCAGTACCCTTCAGTTCTGTTGTTCATTCTTTGTAGTTCACTACCTACAACTAAAGATATACCCTGTTTATTATTCCAACCTTAATGATGGCCATTTAGTTTTGAATAGCGTTGTGTTTTAAAGATAATTTAGTACCAGAAAAGTTTCATCATTATTAGGTCTTCAGTCCAGGAACTGGACGCATACCTTCATTATTTTCTATTCTGAGGTAAGCTATAAATTTATTCGAAATTCCCACAGCATACAGCTTTCACTATCTGCGTGCAATAGTCTAATCTAGGTCTACTACCTCTATTTTTTTCCTTTCTCTGTTTGTAATATATTCCGCACAACTTCCTAATGCCTTAGAACGTATCCTATCACTCTCTCTCTCTCTCTCTTTTTGTTTTCCACATATTACTTTCTTTCCTACCATTTCTAGAACCTCTTTGTTCTTAACTTTGCATGTCCATGATATCTTCATCGTACGTCTGTAGTATCACATTTGGAAGGCTTCTTCTATCTTTTTCTAAGTGCTTCTTCTACTGTCCATGTTCACAAATACGTTTTCGACAATTTATTCCTTGTTTGTTGTCTTTAACATATATTACTTTCTTAAATACTGCAGATTCTAAATTTATTTATATTCATTATTTTTAATTAATATCAAACAAAATAAATTAAATAAAAACATAATTATAAATAATCAATGTAAATTCTATTGAAAATTAAAATCAAAATGTTAACTAGTCAAGAAAGATATCAAAAAGATAAATAATGATCATGATATAGTATATCATCATAATACTACATATCTAATAAATTCAAATATAATATTGATAATAATTCATAACATTACATATTAACTGAATACTCTAATATTTATAATCAATAATAGAATATCAATAAAATACATAATACAATTTTTAAATTATGTTATAGATATATAATTATTAGCAATATTAATATCTTTAACAGTATTCTATAATTCATTACGATATATTTCATTAATTCAATATTATCTTACATAATAATCTAATAATTAATATTTATTATTATAAATTTATTCATTATATATACTTACTATTACATTAATTATTTTATAGTATAATATACTATTTATTATATATGTATTATTATCAATATTCGATCATATTCATTGTAATTATTATTATTAATTACTAACTTTATCTTATTACATTATCTTAGCATCATAAGATTACTTAATTATACTCTATATTACATTCTTCATAATATATTTATCATTATCTATAATGTTATATTTACTATTTATATACTTATCATCTTTACTTTTATTTTCATGTACTTATTATCTTATTTATTTATATCTTATCTACTTATATCTATCTTATTGCTATTTTCTTTACTTATACTTTATAATTTCATTTACTTCATATTCATCTCTACTTCACTTTTGTCAACTCATTACTTTATCTTTATGTATTATATTGTATTCAATTATACTATATATATATTTATTTCTATATACTACTATTGTTATTTGTTTATTATCATTATACATACTAGTAATATCTATTTAACTTTTAATATCTCTACTTTATATTTCAATTTATTTCTAATTATTATATCATTTTCTCATTTTCTTTACTTTTAGTTCAATGTATTAAACATTCTATCATTTTATTTATTATTCTTTAAATACATCTATAATCTATATTATTTTATTAGTATAAATACTGTTATTATTATATATTTAATTCTACTATCTTAATTAATATTATGATTTAATTTTTTATGCTTATTAATGATTGATTTAGTAATTTATCTATTAACTATTTACTCTGTTATAGTTTCATTAATATCAGTAACTTAGATAACATCATATCATTATTAACTAATTATACTATCTAATTTTGCATTCTTAGATATGATTATCTAATAGTATCTAATATATTATATTATAAATCTATAATTAGTTAATTATCTTAACATTAGCTATAATATTATTGCATATGAATATTATTATGACAAATTTGAATTATAATAGAAAGTAGTCTATGAAGCTAAGCAGTAACTAAGTAATGTAACTATAATTATTAGTATGTATTATTCTATTGATTATATTGATATATTTAAGTTAGCTTCGTACACATTACAGTATCTAGTATAATATATTTTCAGCTATGATAAATGAGTAATTACTGTTTAATCATAACTTATGTACTAATTATATGTATAAAATTAAGTTCATGCATAATCTATAATTCATATGACTTATTTAATAATTCATTTATTTTAATATTAGATTAATATCTAATTACATTATATAATGATATCTTATATTATATATTCAATTATATACATAACTTGTTATTAATTGTATTATATTATTAACATAGTTTTTAAATCATTAAATTATAATAACATTATTCATACTTTATAGAATTTTAAATTAATACTTATTATTGAATTTATATATAAATTAAATTCATTATTTATATTTAATATATTAAAATTATTAACATTTGAATTATATATCTAAACTTTATTTATAAAATTATTATTTAATATTATTATTAATTTATTGTTATAATTTTATTAAACTTCTTAAATCTCTATTTTTAAATTATACAAAATTTAATTTAAATCTAAATTTAATTTTAAAAATTAATCTACTATTATTTTTATATAAAAATTAAACTTAATCAATCAAATTTTATATTGTAATTAGTTTATAAATTACTTAATTAATGATCATTTAAATAATTTGCTTTAAAATAATTATTTAAAAAATTATCTTAATGTTTAATTCAGTTCAATATTTATTAATATAAAATTTTTAATTCAAACTTAAAAATTATTGTTATTTTAAATTTAAATTAATTTCTTAAATTTTAATTATTTAAATTTAAATTCTAAACTTTAATACTATTCAATTCATATTTTTCTAAATTTAACTTTTTATAAATTACTATTTAGTAGATTATTAATTTATCGTTTAAATATTAATCATAAACTTTTAAATTTTATTAAGATTTATTTTAATATTAATTTAATATTTTTCATTTGATTCATTTTTACCATATATTATTAAATTTTTTAAATATTTAATTCTCTAATTTTAATATCTTTTAATAATTAAATTCTCCATTAATATTATTAATTTATTATTAATTAAAGCATTTAAACCTTTTCTCATCTCATTAAACCTCTAATCTTCACTTCTTAACTTTCAAATATTAACAATTTAAAAATTTAAATTCTTAGAAATGTAATTATTATAATTCATTTCTAATTTCATATTTATATTTTAATTAATTTATTATATAATATAGTTACCTATTGTAATTACTAATCTTTTAATAACTAAACTTTTACTTATTTTCAACTCTTACCGTTAAATTCTTAATTAATTCTTAATTCGTTCAGAAACTCTATATACTGTCATTAACATATAATTCTAGTGTTAATTTAATCTAGTATCCAAAAATTCATTAATCTTTAAGTTCCCTAAATAATGATACTTAACTTATATTAAATTTTTTAAATAATTATTAAACTATAAAATTTATACTTTCATCATTATAATTCATCTAATTATTTATAGTTAAAATTTTATTTTAATTATAATCCACTTAATTTTAGATTACATATATATCAATTTATGAATTACACTTAAAAACACACTTTTAATTATCATATTCTTCAAATAACATTTATTTTTAGCATAAACAATTATTTCTCTTAAAATTTACTGCAACTTATATTATTATAATTAATATATTAATATAATTTAATTAAATATTATTTAAATTATTATCAAAAATTACAATATATTAAAATAGTTAAATATATAACACTTTAAGGAATATATCTTTAAAAAATAAAAAATTATTAAAATTTAATTGTAAACAAAATGATATATATTAAATTTAAAATTTGAAATATATTTATTAATTAATTTAATGATAAAATTAATTACTTTAAGAGATTAAATTTTAATTTATAAATAATAGTAAATTCATTAAAATAAATTTAAACTAAATTATAAAATATAATATATATATTTAATTTAATTAAATAATATAAACAAGCATTTAATTAAACATTTAATTTGTGAAGTAACCGATTTTAAAAATTCTTTAAAATTTATAAAAGTAAATGTAAGTAAAAATTCGAGGTGTAAAAAAATAAATTTACTAAACAACGAAGAAATAAGTTATTTAAAATTGGTTAGTTAAAGGTTTACTTAAAACGTAGCAAAAAATTAAAGAAACCGTAAAGAAGCAATTTAATACTAAAATTAAAACGCATAGATAAAATTAGAATTATTGAATGCAGGTTAAATTAATAACATAAAATTGTAATTTAAAAAAGTTTATAGAGGATAACATAAAGTTAGAAAATATTAATTTAATTAAAGATATATAAATTAATAAATGAATTAATTGAAAGATAAAAATATTTTAAAGCAATAAACAATGTTGATAATGAAATAAAGAATTAATTAAAAAGTAAATTAAATGAAAGAAGGTAAGTAACAAGGTCAATAGATCACAAGTAAGACAACAATAAGAAGATCCAAGACATGAATCTTAAAATTAAAGATTCCATAATCATTAAATGCCTTTATAAATATGATATTGTTCGCTTGTTGAAAAATTTGCCATTTGAATATTTTATAGAATAAGTATATCACAACTTATAACTGGGAAAGAGAATACACAAATGCCAATTATTAGTACAACAGATACACTAATTCAACATGACAGTTTGTTATAATTTCATTTGTTTAAGAGAAATCTGATGATGCCTACTTGATAAAAAATTAAAATTATTATTTTCAGTAAATTTTTTCATTTACACATATGTTGTGATACATCGTTGAAAAGAGAAAAAAATATGCTATCTAACCATCTAAAAATCCAATATGGCGTCCATTTAAAATATGAAAGATGATGCTAATATCTCGATAACCGCCATCTTGAATTTAATTTTAATATCACTTTTAAGTGCACACAATTGAACTAAGTAACTTTTATAAGAAACAGTTTTTCGTATCTTTTATTATAACAAAAATATTCGACTTCAAAGAAATTGACAGTTTTCAGTTTTTTTAAAATAATTTCTAAACCGTTTGGAATTTCGAATGTATCTGTGCGGAATTTAAATAAGCTATCCAAATGACACAACTTTGCCCATTTAAGCAGATCTCTATCATTAATAATAAGAAAGATACCCGTGCTATCCTACTCAATTTGGGACACCCTGTATATATATATATATATATATATATATATATATATATATATATATATAGGGGTGGGCGATACGGGATTTTGTGTATCGAATATTGATACACACACACACATATATATATACTTATGTCACAAATATTGAACTTGAAACTTTAATTATTTTGATAACAAACAATGTTAAGTGAAATATCGAATTGTTAGTAAATACATTATTTTAAAACGATCTTGTGATTTTATTCTCAAAAATAAATTATCGATGCGTATCGATTCGTACCGATACGTATCGCCAAGTCTCGATATGTATACTTAATCTACACATCTAAACGTTCCAATACGAATCGTTATATATATATATATCCATACGTATCGATACGCACCGATACGCATCGATACGTATCGATATGTATCGATACGCACCGATACACATCGATACATATCGATATGCGTCGATACGTATCGATACGTATCGATATATATCGATATTCGATATATCGATACATATCGATATAGAATATGTATCGATATTCGATACGCAAAATCCCGTATCGCCCAGCCCTATATATAAAGCTTATTAACGTTCCTCAGGAATTTAAATGTTTTTATTGTTAAGAGTACATGGGTTTTTTTTGTGTTTGTTGTAAGAGTATACAAAAGCATACATTATTCATAATTAACTGGGTTATCATAAGCTCACCATACTCCAGAGTGTACCAATTAAAATTAATTATAATTACAGAAAGAAAAATAAGGTAGTATTCAGGGCCCATTTACTCCGGTTACATTTTATGTGTTTGATATTTCAAGTTAAAATCCTGGACATTACAAAAATAGAATTTATTGAGGTGTAACTTGAGCACCGAAATGTAGATAATCTTGAATTTTTATTTGTAGATAGTGGTAAATAAATATTGTATGATTGTTGTATTATTTTGTGGTGTTATTGAGAGTGTGCGTGAACGATGACGAATATGATAGTGAATCTAGGTATCCAAGAGGAGGCCCAACTGAGCTAGTCAGGGAAGCGGTTGAAGAATTAAGGTGAATAAGAGAGGAATCTGGGTAAGAAATTATTTTTTTTGAAAATTTAACTATTGTGTGAAATTTGTGACGATTTTTGGGTAAATTAATACATCCTCGAATGTTTTTTCTTACTCTGTCGATTTTATAGAGGGTACACAGCAATATATATATATATATATATATATATATATATTGCTATGATAATAGGGTAGTTTAAGGGTAGATTAAGTCATAGGGGTCGTAGAATAAATATAAACAACTTCAACTTCAAGAAAAGCAAATAATTCCGAAATTATAAGAGTAAATCGGTCACTCTACATAATGTTAATTAAGAGGACACTATATAAAATATGCAGAATTAAATGCATGAGAACATAAATATGTCTAAGTGTAGTTTACAAGTAAAGAAAAGATTTTAAAACGCAATAAATTGCATCAAAATTTAATCAACGGGACGCATAGATGAATTGGTATTGCAAATATTTAACAACTGCGTCGAAAATATCAACGTAAACGCATTCTAAATAATTCATTATTAGAAAATCGTTACGTGACTAGAATAGAAGGCATTTGTTCAGAAAATCAATATTCTGTGGAAACAAATAAGCACCAGGCGGTTCAATTATACGATAAAATTAACAAATATCCAAATACGTGAGTTAATAAAAGTCAAAAGTTGGAAATTCTCGAATAATACTACAATATGCTGGATGCAGACGTGACGAACAGAGCATGCATCGAAGATTTAAACTAAGTAATTTGTGAAAATTCCGAGATGCGAGATAAGGCAAAAGTATCAGCCTAGAGTGTAAACAAGCCAATGAAAACAATTGGAGGAAGGACTTATATATACGATAGTAACGGAACGACATTTTAGTATATATTCATACTGAGCAACGAATATGTTCAAAGGTGTTAAAAACTCACGTAACTAGTGAAGTATAAATCAAAACAAATCAGAGTTAAAAGTGCGAGAATTTGTGCAACGAAAAATAAGCCGATCCATAGATAGACCTAAGTTAAACAACTTAATTATATTCATTTCTAATATTAATGAAACAGGGCTTTAATTTGGGTTGTAATTTGGGACCTTTAATTGAGACGGCTTTGATTGAGATGGCTGTAATTTGGGACCTTTAATTGAGACGGCTTTAATTTGGGACTTCTAACTTTGAACATACTCTAATTTTGGAGATAATTTAAAATGAACGTATTCTAATTTGGACATATTAGGATTGGGTACGATTTTAATTGGAAGCGATTTATGGGAGGCGTTTCTTATATGGGGCCGGCATATCAATAAGCAAAGCGGACACAGAAAGGGGATGCAGATCATAGACTAGGATGGAACTACAGAACCCATTTCAGGTTAGCAATCATAATACACTTTATTATTGAAAACTGTTTTTGATTTAATATTTGCCACATTGTATTGTTGTAAGAGTCATCGAAAAGGTCACTTAAAAATTTGTAAAAATGGAATAGGTATCTTGGAACGTTCGAAGGTCCCTGAATATAATTAAAAGATATTTTTGCTGGCTTTCAGAAAAGCATAAATCTGGTATATGTAGATATTTTGTACAAAAAGAAAAATTTTGAGAGTTGTAAATATTATCAATTATTATATTGTGTGTTCTAATTTAATTCAATAAGATTTATTCAGTAAGCTAGTCGGGGTAAAAATCCTAATTTAACATTTCATAACTTTGGGGCTTAAAATAATAATAGGGCAAATCACAGCTCTATATATATATATATATATATATATATATATATATATTACTGAGGTCATAAAAGGGCAGTAGCAAGCTCTAATTAGAAAGTGTATAAATTTGTCACGCGAAGTTTGAGCCATGTTTGAACAAAATCGGGTTGTATTTGACAAATTACCAGTAAATATTAGGGTTAGTTGAATATAGCATAAAATTGTATTGAAACATTAATCATTAATAAGTTAGGAAACATAATTTGAGGCGCATAAGTGCGTGAATGCATATAAAACGTAAATTACGGCAAACATAATTAAGATTTGTTTTAATATTCTAAAGAATAAAAGTTTTCAGGTCGAGAGCATATGTAAAGCGGTAGTCGTTATTTAAGTTGCACGTGTTATAGATTCAAAGAACTTTATAGTTGTAAACAGATAACAACATAAAATCTCGTCAACAAATAATAGCTGGAAAAATATAATGAGGACAAAACACAGGTGCAGACAGCACGTACAAAAACAATATCGATTTATAGAGAAAAAAAACTAGAGTTGCAAGCTTTAGTCAAGAAGGGAGCATAACATATGTTTAGTGAAACGTTTGACTTTGATAGGCTTGATATTGGAGCGAGACGAAGACGCGCTGTTTTCGGAATAAATCGAGTAGTGAGGGTATAGAAACCTGGGGAGATTTTACTGACAGAGCACGACGGTTATACTAAATAAACAAGAGTAGGTTAGATGACGATAGCGGGGGTTAGGTAAAACAGAGCCTGTGAACAAACGGGAGAATTATGTCTAAAGATAAAATAAGACGGGAGATTTTGTTTATGAGTGGGAATGAAACGAGAGATATACGCGTCTACAGTGGGCGTATTGTAGAGGCTAGAACTTAAAACGACAGTTGCCAGAATTTCGGGGTATCGAGCTTGTTTGGAGCGAGAATTCCTAGATTTGAAAGACTGTTCAGCACGGTAGGCTAAAAATACGTAGAATTTGTCAAGGATAGTTGGATAGTTTGTGGAAGTGTTCAACCGTTAGCTTGTTTGTGAGGTGAAACTAAGAAAAGTGCGACAGGGGTGTTGGAAATTGATGTAGGGTGGTGGATTTTGGAGCTGATATAAATCCGTAGGGGGTGGTAAATCGCTCTCTTCTCTTTTGTCTTTACTTACGATCGCCTACCTAACTACATAGCAGTGATGGAGTAAAGTTACAGTTAAATTAGCACAAGTGGGCGTTTTTATATCTTTGGTTATAAATAATCAAAATTATAACGCAAGTAAGTACAATTTTAGTACTGGGTGTTTGAAGGCGGCGTATGTACTTTGAGTACAGAGTAAACGTATGGATGGACCAGCAAGTGCACGAGAGCATGGTAGTACCGTGCACTTGTGAGAAAGAATTTAATTAGAAACGGTGTGTTCCTGATGGTGAGAGGCCACCTGGAGACAGTATCTGAGCGTGCAGTCGAGAAGGAGGATCACGTTGGAGATGGTGTCCATATAAAAAACCTGGAAACAGTATTTGAACGTGCAGTCGAGAAGGAGGATCGCGTTGGAGATGGTGTCCATGTAGAGAGCACTTGAAAGAAAATCCAGGTAACTCTACTTATAAGACTTTTGTTTGTTTTCGTTGGTGATTTTCTGAGTGACAATTTTGTGATTTTGTGTATTTATTAGGTTATAAAGACATTTTAATTGATGAGTCAATTTAAAAGGGACTTAATGAAAAATTTATGTAATAATTTGATGATATCACTTGAAGCTAAACACTATAAATTTTGTAAAAGGTAAAAGGGTTTCAGGAAATTGCAGTGCCGTTGTTGGCACGTATATAAAAGGAGGTTTACTATGAGCTCGTATTTGACCTGGGGTATAAAGTAAAGGTTGGAAATAAGGCCAGTTATTTGTTTCAGGATTGATGTAGTATGATTTTAAATTTATTTTTTTTAAATTGAGCTATTATTTACCACAAGTATTAAAATGTTTTTGAGCGTGAAATACATGAGGTATGTAAGTTGAATTGATTCGCATTGCATTTACATTTTCAATGCTCCACCCGAAGGTACTACATTGCCCAGGAGGCGAGTTTTTTGTTGCCTGGAAATTTAGAATTTTGCCGAACCCTTGCCGTTCCAGCTAAGGTAGGGATCTTTAACGTGCGTGACAACACTCACACACGGGACCTCCATTTAATCTCTCATCCGAACGAGGGCGTAATTATTGTGAAAAATGCTCACCTGCCAGTAGTCTTACGCTTACTACATTGATCCACGGCGACGCCTTGAATTGAAATGCAACGGATTGGATATGTTAATAAATATTTATGTACTTTTGGCAGTCAGTGTTATTTTTAGTAGGTTAGGATTTTCAGGGAACGAGTGAACAGCCGTGGCGGATATCTCTGAAGAAGCTGGGAGATTTAGCGTCTGAGTGAAAAGCATCTTCAGAAGATATTGTTATTAAATGGTATAAATTGTAAGTCTAGGTGGTAGGGCTTCAATTTTAGGTAAGTAAAAATTTTGTAATAACATTTAAATTTTTTTAGGGAGTTTCCAAAGGTAAGCAGCATAAAATTGTTTATGACAGCCAACTGAGTGGTGCAACCAGAGGAACACAGATATAAATGTTTTTGTGTGCGTAATTAAATTGCAAATGTTTTTAGGACTAAAATCCCTTTAGTTTGTAAAGTTGCAGAACGAGTTTCTATGTTGAAGAATTGGATATTGTGGCTTCACGACAAAAACCTGGGTCTGGTCTAGAATACGTGAATATGTCTTTGATTGTTAGTAACACCGTTTCGGGTTACGCTGAATGCAATATGGCACTTCGTGGTGGTGATTGCAGTAAGATTTTCTTAGCTTTGGTACCTAGCTGCTGGTGAGCGGCTTCTCTGGTTGGTGGAAATTAAAGCGGGCTGATCGCAGAATGTTCCCAATCTTGGTGTGCTTGCTGGCTTCACATGCTTTAAGAAGTGCTCCTGATGACCGTGGTGTTTGGAAGTGGGGTGAGATCCTGTCCGTAGTGTTATGAGAGTTCACTTCATTTTATCGCATTAGATTAGGTGGTCACAATGAGATAATCTGAAGGAAAACCCTTAATGCTCGAGCAGGTTGGTGCCTTAAGTCTTGCATTATTCTTAAGCTTAAAAAAGTTTGGTGGCTTTCTTAAACAGAGAACAACAAGTAGTGACTTGTTCTATCCGTACATTTGCTGGACGCGACGCTCTCAGCGTCGCTATAGTGCCATGTAACTCCACGAGTTTTTCGGCTTGTTGAAATTTCTTCTTCTGGTAAGTTGTGGTTTGTAGTTGATGTTCTTAATATATATATATTTATATATGTAGGTCTGGATTCCAGAAGACCTGCTCCTGGAATCCTCTTGGTTTGGTGCAGTGAGCAGTTTCCCGGATCTTCCCCTCAGTTGTCCTCCTACTACACAGTATTCCGGATCCTGGGTCCACTGGCCTGTCGTTTTCGCCTAACAGGACTGGCTACTCGCCACAGGCCGCTCCATCGTCAGGTAGCTCGTCTAAACAGGACTGACGGATGTGCATCCCCGACGACTTCACTTGTGTACCCATTCCTCGGCACCCATAGCTGGAGAACTTCCTCAGGACGTCACCGTTCCGCTGCCCACCTTTGATCACCCGAAGGCGGTGGTCGGAATACGTGAGCTGTTACCCCATCGGAGTCTGGGCAACAACTCACTTGTTCTAACGTTTGGAGCTCCATTTATATTGTACGCTCGGACGGTTCTATTTGTATTTCGAGAGGTGTTGGACGAGTCTCTTATGAATTGGTGGTGTTTTATGCGTGCATGATACGTGTTTATTGGCCTGTTAGTTAGCCGTATGGTTGGTTGCATACTCTTACAATAAGAATGTCTAAAATATGCATTTGTATATGCAAATGCATAGTTACTTGAACCTACTCAGTACATTCGAGTGGTTTCGGAAACATATTAAGATTGGACTGCTAACTTCGAATCTGTATAATAAATAACTTATTTAAACACTTTTTCTATTATACCTTCTAATGTAAAATTGGTTAATTCACCCAATCTGTTAGCTTAAGGTGGTTGTGAGGAATTCATTTTTGTTGTACTTAAAACAAAATATTTTTATTTGTTAATCATGTAAAGTGCCAAATTATAGGTATTGAAATGTACTTTTGACAAACACAATGCGAAGAGCTAAAGATTAAAGCTTGCGAAGTACATATTGGCCGTGGTTAGTTCTGTTCGTATTAGTCTTTAACCGAGATCTGCACAACTGGCACAAACACAAGCAAAAAAGAATAGCTGTTAATATTGCGAATTTTCAATTACTTTACAGAAAGTTGTAGGTATAACACTTTCACTCTGAATAGACTGTTTTCATTGATGACTTAATCAAACAATAAAGCAATTAGCAGTTACCCTTCGTAATTAGAGGTTATAAAGTAATAATAGTAGTTTTAAATTACAGTAAACTTAAAATTATCTGTTAAACATATCCATTACTCATGGAATTCTTATAGGGCAAGTAATAACACCATATATACCTAGTTATTTATAAACAGAATTGTATGACAATATAAATTTAATATCTTAGGTTGCCAATGCCATGACCTGCCTTACAAAAGTAGAAAGTAAATGCTATCTGTGGGTAACCATTCTACGTCGCATTTATTTAAGTAGTTAGATAAATAAGAACATTGCTAGCTCAGCTACTTGGAATAAATTGTTTACTTCCTAATAATGATAAAGGAAGGAACCAGTATATAGTATGAAGTAATGAAGTATTACGCTACGTCTGTCTTCATTTCTTTAAGAAACTTATATCAAATAGACATTGCTAATTTTAAATTGACTTTAGGACACTTTCGAGAATAGAAATCGTGTTAAAATATTTCAATTTTACAATAATAGAACGCTTATTTATCTTAAAAACCTTATTGACAAAAATAATTTAACGACTACACCATGTGCAGTTGACAGTTCTTCTCAAACTACCTACTAATTTGGAAAGCTAATGCCTCAAACCCTTAGGCCCATTTTAAAATAACTTTCATATATGTGCTACTTCAATGCAAAATTTGATTATTACGAGCGGATAACGTGGCAAGTGTAAACTTTTTGTGGTACAAGGGTATTTCAGTAAAAAACAATCGTGGATAAAAAATTGCTTAGTTTCCGGAGATTATTTGTCGGATGTAAGATTTGTATTTAATCTATAATTTTTCTGCTAAATTTAATTTTTTTTTAAATCCAATCAGCCCTTAGTGAGCTACAACCACTTTTAACATTTAGATTTCGTCTTGTTTCTCGCCACGTGTATTTAATAGTTGCCTTAGGATAGCCATGCCTTTAATTTTAACATTAAGGCAGCACCTCTTATTAAGTAATTCAACTCCAAAAAACGAAATATTACGTTTTTGGACCCCTACCTTGAATTTTTTGCAAGATATTTAACCTTGGAAACACGATCTTTTTCAAAATCTGAAACACTTAGATATTAATTTTTATAAAAACTTTTTAACCTGGACATCACGAAAAGTTTGAACTATTTCAAACTGTAGAGAAAGCTCTCACTTTTGACATCAACTTTTGTCCTGGCTAACTTTTAATTTTAGGTATACATTTCCATTAAAAATTTTAAACTAAACGCGGCTCAAAAAGCTTGTCACTTTTTTACAGTTAGCATAATATGCTAAAACGAACCAGGACTTATATTACTTGTATTTTTAAAATTTTTTATACAAAATCATTTATAACTAATGGTTAAATATAGTTTATCTCAGAAAAATATCATTATTTGCACCTGGTCGATAAATATAATATATCTTAGGAATTCGAAATCGTTCAAATGAAATTTTGCAATCAAGAAACATACACGAAGTCTTACATATCATTGCATGTAATTACAATAAACGTCATATTCTTAAGACTCGTAAAGGTCTGTTGAACCTAATCGTAACGAATTCCCTTGTTGCCCTATTGTCTTTACTTCCAATAAATACAAATCTAGTAATTATTCATCACAATCACAAATATTTACGGAGTCTTGTTAACACTAGCACAATCTTAATCACTATTTATAGGTACTAGCTTCATCTTCTAAATACGACGAATTAGACACTATTGTAAAACTAATCTTAGTGGTAATTATTTATCTAACACCTTCATATCACGTAAGCGAATTTATATGTACATTAATTTATGTACATGAAACGTTTATTAGGACTGAATTCAAACTAATACTAATCAGTCGCAACCGGGTTCACACTTATATACAATAATCCTTTATTCAAGAAAACTACATAGAAATCTAGAATGCGAGTCATCAAACCTTTCGAGAACAATCCTAGTGTATTACGATATTTGTCAATCATCCATTCTTATCGCTGAGGCCGCTTTAGTAAAAACCGCATAAACGTACTTTCCAGTATGTTGCATATATTTTTTAATTACTCTGTATACTTCCCTCTTCTAAAACTAAATAAAATATTTTGCGAGTCGAAAGCTGGATGGCTCAGTGACTATAAGAACAACCGGTGTCATTTTTACATTTCCCATATTGATAAAAGAAGCAATCGACACTCTTAAAAGCAGGTACCGTCCCATTAGAGTTAAAGTCGCATACAAAGATTTGGACCCCGGTTTTCTGGAATAGTACCTTCAGCATGTTTTATACCTTACATGTGATTTTCCAATGCTCCACTCGAAGGTACTACATTGGCCAGAAAGCGAGTTTTTTTTTACCTGAAAAATTTGGAATTTTGCCGAATCCTTGCTGTTCCAAGCAAGGTAGGGATCTTTAACGTGCGTAACAACACTCACACACGGGACCTCCATTTTACCTCTCATCCGAACAAGGGTGTATTTTTGTGAAAAATGCTCGCCTAACATTTTTCAAGCGGACCATGTCGGGATTCAAACCCGGGACCTTGGACGTAGTAGTCACACACATACCATTGCGCCATGAAGCCGCCGTATGTTTTATACTACCTTTCCAGTCCACTCTATCGAGTCCATAACAGATCTTAAATATAGTTAACTTCTCTTCCCCAAACTCCATCATCTGGTCTTTGAGAGTCACCAATGCCCTCCACATGTCCTGGCGACTGGGTTTAACAGTGGACAATTGCTTTGTCACTATGTAATAAATGCAACGACGTTCATTTCTAAGCTGTATGGTTTTTTCCACCTCTGGTTGTTGTTGGCAAAGCTGGTCCAGACCATCAAATTTGCATTCGAACATCGTAACAATCCTCCGGGTCATATTGAGCTCCGCCGCTACGTAACATGCCTGTTGGCCTCTTCGGTATTCCCAAACATCGCCTTGCCGTAACCGTTGTACACGAACATGAACAATTCATAATTTGGATCAAGCCTTGGTCCGTCTTCCTGGTTCCATACACGCCTCCCGTTATCATATCCTCCGGCATTGTCGTAGTCGCCACTGTCGTAAGTTGCCAGTCTGTTAATGTTGTAACGGGCCTACTTTTTTTGATTACTCAACAATTGGTTTGCCTGACTGTACCAAATATGCATCTGTATATTGTAGTTTATTTATAAAAGTGTTAGGGTCGCTAGTGGAAGAGTAATCCGGATGACCTTGGAAGGTTGTGTGATTTTTCGGTCGATAGGAAATAGAAAAGGGGGAGTGGTATGCGAGCGCTCAAGTGTTTCGTAAGTGACGCGTACGAAACGTGTTAATTACCAAGGGTGCGGAACTAATTATTGAATATTATTTTTGTGCAAAAGATAGACTTGTTGCTGGCATTTGGAGTACCTATATTAGATATTCAACTACTGTCGCAAATTTTAGTGGTGGAGGTATTTTTTTTTATTAACGTTCTATTAAATGCGTCATAACAGCAACGCAATTCGGCTTGTTGTAATTTTCTCTACAAGCTTCAACAGATTAAGCATCCAAGAATCCACGACTCGCGGTGTGGAATTCTGGATCTATTAATTACTGCACTACACAGTAACGTGATGCAAAGCGATATGGTTCAAAGTGCACCACTTTTGACAGTTTACGAATCCTAGATACATTTTTTATTCGTTTCAGTACACTGTAAAGACCCTTTCAATTTCTTTGCAACTTTGGCGACAATCCATGCCTCCGTCTGGAATTGTAGAACCATACGCGGTCTCATGTTTGAAAACCAGACTCATGAGCCTTCGGTCGCTCGTAATCTGAATACTTTTTTTTACGTCTCGATATGCATTTTCCGCTCGAGTCTCTAGACAAAACTTTCGTCTAGAATGTCTCTCCAGACTTACTACCGAACACACAGCCTCATGGTAAGCGTGTCTTGCGTCCCAGTATAGCACATGCAGGAATCTGTTCAGTGTTCTCGGAAAGATCGGTAAGCCAATAAAAATAGTGTAATTATTGGTCTCATTCCCTTTGATGTTAAGAGACTTCCTTGGAGAGATACTTTCTCAAGGTGTGGTTCATGCGTTCTACTATTCCTTCCGATTCAGGTTGTAACGGTGTCGTTCTGACTTTTCTCATACCAAGAACTTCTTGAAATAGCACCAACTCAAAATGTCTGTCATGGTCAGCGTGCATCTTCAAAGGTATTCCAACATTTGCAGAAAAGCTCTTTGACTAATATGTCAGCGACGGTTGCTGCTTCCTGGTTGGGTATGATATACGTTTCAGTCTATTTTGTAAAGTACAAGGCCACGAATATGTATTTATTTCCAGAGTCGGTTCAAGGAATAGGCCTGAGATGACAATTGCCACTCTCTCAAACGGGTTTCCTATGTTGTATTGTCTGGTGGGTGCATTTCGGTTATCCAACGGCGTCCATAACTGTCAGTTTCTGTACCATTCCCCGACGTCTTTTTTGTAGCCTACCCGGTAAAATCTTTTACGGACTTTCTCTAGAATTTTCTTGACGTCAAGCTGCCCTCCCGATGTCCCATTATGTAGATGTCCTAAAACCTCGGACATCCGGCTCTTGGAAACTACCAGTCGAAGGGTACTCACAGATTCATCTTCTATTTCCAGGAATCTTACCCAGATCCGGTCCTCTAACTGCAAGGAATCCCACCGTGCCCAGAACGAATTCAGAGTGATACTTAGTGGGCTAACATTTTGCCACGATGAGCGGTCTCCTCTGATTCTTCAATCCATAATGATGCCTAGGTCTGGGTTTTTCTATTGTTAAGTCCTCAGCTGCAGTAGCTGCCAATCGTAATCAGGGTTGTCCGACAAAGAAGATCACATTTCGTCTCCAGCCGTGAAGGATGGCTACAATCTGGAGGACATGGTCGTCTCGACAACGCATCTGCGTTACGGTGACTAGAACCCGCTCGATGTTTAGTGTCGAAATTGTATGCCTGTAGCCTTTCTGTCGATCTCGCAACCTGTCCTTCCGGTCTCTTGAACTACAGTAGCCACTTCAGTCCTGTGTAATCTGTTCTTAGGTGAAAGTTTCGACCATAGAGAAACTTATAAAAAGTGCTCTACCGATTTCACTATACCCAACAGTTTCTTTCTTATAATGCAGTAGTTCTTTCCAATTTCGAGAGCACCTTGTTGAAATATCCACTCACATTTTCTTCTCCGTCCTGTATCTGGGACAATACACTTCCAATGGCAACATTACTTGCGCCCGTATCTAATACGAATTTGCCTTCCTACTGAGGGTAACTTAAGATCGGAGCTGCCGTCAATAAATGTTTTAGCTGTTGGAACGCGTTTTGACAACCTTCGTCCCTTCTTTTGTTAATTTAGGTAAGGACTTGGCTATATTCGCAAATCCACATACGAATCTTTATATAATATGTGCATAATCTCAAGAAACTGCGTAGTTGGTGTTTGTCTGTGGGCGTCGGCCACTTTTGCACAGCACTAAATTTTTCCCGGTCTGGCGTAACTCCATTTCGTGAGACTATATGCCCACGTATTGTACCTTTTCGGCGAGCACGTGGCACTACTGTGTACTCAACTTCAGATTAGCTTCTCTCAATTTTTGAAACACTTCCACCAAAGTGTTCAAGTGTTCCCTAATGTCTTTCCAGTCACGAGCACGTCATACAAATATACGAGATGGGTTTTCCATGACAGACCATGTAAGAGGTTATTTAGTAAACGTAAAAAGGTGACAGGAGTGCTGCAAAGTTCAAACGGCATAACTGTAAATTGCCATAGGTCAGTGCCAACAGTAAACGCAGTCTTCCCTCAATCTTTTAGATCTATATCCACTTGCCAGTATGCACTTTTCAAGTCCAAGGTATAGAACTATCGTGACCTTGAGCGTAGTATATAGGGTGGCGTCAATCCCCGGAAATGGGCATTGTCCTTTTTCGTCACGTCATTCAACCGGAGAATTTTGTTGACTCGTACTCCTTCTTTACAAGCACAATAGGGTAGAAGCGTTCGATCAGATCCTGCTCCTCCATTTCTTCGAATATTTTCTCAATCTTTTCACGCTTGGTCAATGGCAACCTTGTCTGCTGTTGTCTTATTGGCCGGGCGTCCCCGCTATCGATTTTGTGTGTGACTACCACGGTTTTTCCCAACTGACTGCTGTCAATCGCAAACACGTCCGAGTATCGTTGAATCGGGTTTTTATGTTCAGCCAGTTGTTGTTGTTCGAGATCCTTACACGGTTTTATTAACTGGTCTAATAACTTCGAAAACCACTCATTGGTAGGTGGCTCCTTAACGATGCTGGTACTCTACGCCACGGGAACTACAAAAGAGAACCATCCAACTGTAGCACTATTTTTCAGCGACGTCATAGTTATTGGCGTCTAGGGTCCTAACAGTACACTCTTCCCAAGGGAATCATCACAGATCAGTACAATAGCGCGCACGAAGCCCTACCGGAGGGCAGCATCCAATCGCCCCATCACCACACTTTCTGTCCTTTCTGGGAGAACGTCGTCCATCAAATAAATTCGCATAGTCCGTCGTTTGCCTCACATAACGGTATACCGTTGTTCCCTACTCTCAGGGCATCCACTTTCCTGTCCAAATGATAACCGTACTTTTTCAAGATGTTCATTCTCAAGATAACTTCTTTGGTGATGTCCGCTATTATTATTTGTTGACAGACAGTATAACCTAAACCCCGCATTCAGATTTAAATACCAGAGTAGGTTAATGATCATGTACAAAAAACACTCATCCCATTCGTCCTGGGCTGATGGGAAGGTTCCGGTCTTTACGGCGGGCTCCTCGTTTCTTCCTGTTACTGTTGTTGCCTCATGTTGTTGCAAGTACCGACACGATATAAGGAAGATAGGGAAGGTGGGAATCACTTGAACGATAGTATCGAAGCACGTCGGCGCTCAACGGTAGTCGGTAAGCAAGCAAGTCGAGTTACGATCTTTTTCTTTTGCATAAATGTCTACCCCCTCCAGAAAAGGTTGAAGCACTCTGATGCACGTGGGTGAGAACAACGCCGTTCCAACCGTGAGAATGGTCATGTTAGCATAACCTCAGACCACAAATACAAGCCAATAACCTCAATGTCCGTATGAACTACAACTTAATGTGGTTTTCACAGGCGTTGGTTTTACGATATTATCTGCTGGAAATTTCCCCATTCAGAATTCTAAAAGTCCCTTAAACCTAAATTAATACACTAAATGATATAGCTTTCTAAAATAAAGAGCAACAACTGACAGACATACGGACATGTTAAATTTTTTTTGTCGATTATACGTAAGCTTTTTCGCTATAACTATCACTTGATGGTCGAATATTTTGCTACTCATCCCGATTTTTACGTTTAAAATTCATGCGTTGCGGATGTCTTGGCCGGCCACGTCCGAGGATCTGTCCGTCGCAGGCATAGCTGTACCATGGTTGCGAACTACGGCAGGGTCTGCAATTGTCCTAGTAGCGCCGGTATCAAATAAAAACTTATTAATCTTACTGTTATACTGCCCATATACGTAAATACTGTCATCACATTTAGTTTGCGCAATGCGAATGTTTTCCGGGGCAGAATCCCTGCATGTCGAGTTTTGATCCCATCGCCGACCTCTCCTAGTTTTCCGGTTTCTCTTTTTCTCTTTTGGTTTGCTTACACTGCCGATGGCTATGTCCAAATACTCCAAAATTGCAGCATATCGGTCGTTTCCCTTTTGATGGCTGGTTACGAAAAACCCACCGAATCATTTCCTCTATGATCTTTTGTCCCTGTTCTTCCATGGAACATCTAACTTTGCTACAACTGTAACAATTTTATTTTTGATAATAAATCCCTCCATAAAATTGCGAGAATAATATAACAATTTTATTAACAACAATAGTAAATTACATTCAACTTCAATAGTAATACGTTAAGCCCGCATCGTCCTTTGGTAATCTACTTGTGGTTAAATATCTGTGTCATCTACAGCTATTTACAAACACATCTCTGTTTGACTGTCCACCTCCGGACGCCTCGGCCGCCCGAGCTAGTTTTGTAGATAGTCGGCCATATGTAGTAGAAGCATCAACATGTACCCTAGATTGCAGGCCGGCAATTTGCGAATCCACTTCAATGAGTGAACACATCTTCGAATAACGCGCGACAACTTACATGCGACAACTTACAATGCGACAACTTACAATGCGACAACTTACAATGCGACAACTTACAATGCGACAACGCAACAACTTAGAATGCGGCTCTTAGAACACGAAATTTAGAATACGAAATTTAGAAGGCAATTTTTAGAAGACGACACTTAGAATGCAAACTTTTAAGACACACAAGGACAATGTAAAGATGCTACCTTAGGAAGGCGGCGTAATTCAACTTCGAGATTACAACGGCTGCAGAATGTATTGCAACAGGATTTGATTCGACACGTGGGACGAATTCATGGTAGAAGTTGTTTTGGATGAATTTGGTTCACACTACAAACGCTGTTATCATTGCTTGAAATAACGAGGATCCCATCTTTCCTTGCTACAATGCGACAAATGCAGTTTTGGTTCGTAGATAGCTATAAGTTCTTTTTATGTGTTTCAAAACCAGGAACACGTTAATTTGTTTTGATGCGTAATGCATGAATATTGTAAAAGTTTCAACTAATTGCTGAGCTGGATTTTCCAGTATTAAAACTAAAGTTTACTGATTTGATGTTTTAAGAAAACAACACGCGTGGCTCATTATGAATCGTCGGGAACGTCAACAGGTGTTACTGACGTCATATATTTTTCTGCTGTGTACTGCTGACAGATGTATTTTTAAAGGCAAATGCCTCGAACAGCTTTAGTACAAGAGATATAAACACGTCTATTTTTGTGATCAGCTTTATATAAATTAAAACTTGCATATGTAATTTAGAAAACTTAAATGCTAACATTTTTAGAACTTATTAATTTGTCATCTGCCTGAACAGATCTGCACAGGTCGGAACCCTATTTGTATAACAAGTTCATGTCATACTGTAAAGTATTTGATTAAAAATAATTAAGATAAACATGAAGTTGAAAGTTATAGATTGATACAGTTATTGATTAAATTTTTGTTACAAGTCATATTATTTTAAAAGAGATTCTTTTTAGTAAACAATTGGTTCAAGATTAAAGTTTTTTATTTTGATCAAGTATGATCAAATCTAATAACATAAAGCTAACATCCTTATGAGTAGGACTTTGATGCCAACTTTATATTGGAAATACCTTTTCACTACTTCTTTATGTATTTTTGCTGGACACAAATGGTGTTCCACCTTTTTATTTATTTAACTATTACAATTTCTTACAGGAGCTGCGTCTTATTCTGTTAAGACAAGTTTTTGTCAGCGAAGGCGATCCTTTTTCTTTGGGTCTCCACGTCCGCCCTTAGAAATATGCTATGCAATTATCATAATTACGTCAGGACTTGGTGGCGCCTATTTGGTTTAGTTTAAGTTTGATCTACAAACAGATTTCGACTTACCCCCCCTATTTCTCATAGCTCTACCTAAGGAATAGGCCCCTAGTTGTGTCGGAAGACTTTGTTCACTGCCACCCAATGTGGGGCGTGCAGAAGAGATAAAAAAAATCAGTTTCACTGGCTCACAACGTGGGGCCAGCCTTATAGAACAAATACCGTTTCACAACTACGATGCGATGCTTGCTTTATCGCTTCGAACTCCAAAGCACGAGCCAGCGCATCATCCAGGGTCTTAGGTCGGGCCAGTCGTAATGCTTGCTGGATCTCCCCATCTCGTATTCCAGCGACAACAGTTTGTACTGCCAGCTGTTCCAAGAAACTGTCCGGTGCTCCTGGATATGCTAGTTTCAGCAAGCGAGCAATATCTATTTCAAGCTCTTGTAATTTTTCGCTGGCTTAGTGATAATGGTTATTTACTCGAGCGTGGTACACTTGTTGTAGGCGAGAATCGCCGCACTTCATTTCCAGCCTTGATGTTAAAGCTCCGTAGTTTCTTTGATTATGATCTGGTATAGATTGTAGGATACATCTCTTAGTGCGACTATCAAGATAAGATATTTAACTTTCACCCCTTTAAGTTCTAAAATAAGGTTAACTATTTAAATATCATTATCATGTTTCACTTTTTTGTTGTGAAAGAATTAATTCTCATGAACTGACTTTGAAACTTTTATTTGCATACTATAGGTTTAGCGATTTAAGATCCATATAAGAGAGTTCAGAAGTTTTTAAAAGAAACATCAAATATTTGTTGAAGTAGTCCTAACTTATACAGAGTGGTGAATAATTATTTAAGTAAAAATTTAAAAGTTTTGTGTAACAAGGATTTGGTATTCTTTACTGTTAGTTTTATTTTTGAATTTTGTTTGTATTTGACTAAAGTGTGTTTCCTTCAAGTATAAACTCCATGCTCGCGATTATTGATTGTCGTTACGTCACGTGATCATGGGGTTCTGCACGATTTTTAGGATACCTTCTATCCTAACGTATTTAGGTGCAGTGGCGCTCAACATTTTTATCATTTTTGTTTTCATTGCTAACCCCTGAATCCCCCCGTGTTTCAGTGAGCTAAAGAGCAGAACTATAGGTTTAACGAATTTTGTGGGGTCTTTAGTGAGAAACCAGACTAAGATAGATTTCCTAAAGAGAGCAGCAGCTCTTTCAGTACTTAGAGTGGCAGAGACTATAGGGATCGCTACGGCATTCTGAGATTCACTACTGCGATGGGGAAGGCAACGGGAAACCACCTCCAAAGTACATAACGTACTTAAATTGTTATTTAAGATGATGGCATCCTCTGGGGTAAAACAGTCCGTAGTTAAAATAGTCCCCATTTGGATCTCCGGGAGGGGAGCACCGCGGAGGCGGAAATTTTAAAAAAAAAAACAGGGGATATTTTGCGAGTCGGAACGTGAAATGTCAGAAGCATGAAGCATGTAGGTAAACCAGAGAATTTGAAAATTGAAAGGGATAGGTTAGCATTAGACATAGTAGGGATTAGCGAAGTTCGGTGGCCAGAGGTGGGGGATTTTTGGAAGGTATAATTTAGGGTAATTCATACAGGATCAGAGAAAGGAAATTCGGGTGTGGGGATAGTTATATCTTCTGTAAATTTTTAACTTGTACATCGAAGAGGTAATGATTACTGCCAAACGCAGGTAGACATTTGGAATTATTATGTAGCGACAAAAGATTGATATCCTTAGACTTGAAGATGACATAGTGGTATTAGCATCTAGCAAGGAAGAGTTAGAAGCAGCTCTTGATGAAATGGAAACAGTTCTAACAGAGATGCGGTATTAAAATAAACAAAAATAAAACTAAAGTACTAGTATGTAAAAGAGGAGAAAATAAATAAAAAACTAGAATATAAATAGGAAATAAGCACTTACAAGAGGTTAAGGATTTCTCCTACCTAGAAAGCCAAATAATGCAGGATGGGAAAGTTCAAAAGATGTAATACAAAGATTAGCACAAGGCCGTGCTGCATTTAACAAGAAAAAAGCAACTATTATGTTCAAAGACAACAAACATAGAAACAAGAAAAAGATTACTGAAAACATATGTGAAACAAGGACAGTAGGAGAAACGGATAGGAAAAGATAGAAGCCTTTGAAATGTGGTGCTACAGACGTATGATGAAGATATGAACAGACAAAGTTAAGAACAAAAAGGTTCTAGAAATGGTAGGGGAAAAAGAAATATGTGGAAAATAGTAAAAAATAGGAGAGATATAATAATAACACCTACTAAGGTATGCGGGAATAGTGCGGAATATATTAGAAGCTGAGATAGGAAAAAAGAGAGGTAGAGAGAGACCTAGGTTAAATCATTGCATAAAGATAGTCAAAGATGCAGATTGTGGTAAATGTGTAGGTTAGCTCAGAATAGAAATCAATGGGGGTACGCGTCAAACCAGTTCCAAGACGGAAAGTTTAATAAAGGAAAAAATAATTGTACTTAAAGTTGATGATTATTGTAAGCAACAACAGGTATTGGTTTGGTAATTTTCTCAACTAATGTTGTTTATGCGAAAGGATTCATTGAAAAACTATTAATTCGGTGAACGGTTAAGTGATGGGGGATCTTGGTAGCCGCAGATTACATCAAGGGATATACTTGAAACACCTCGCTGCAAGTACAGTCCATTGTACTTAAACCTGATGATTATTATACGCAACTACAGGTGTTGACTTTACAATATTCTTAAGTAATATTGATTGTGCGAAAGGATTTATTGGAAAACAATTAATTCGGCAAATGTCTAGGTGTTGGATATCCGTAGGTTACCGAACCCCTTTCACATCACTGAATATCGATGAAATAGGGTATATATTAAGATATTAAGAAAACAATAGAAGAGGAACCGAGCTGTATTTAGGCTCTAGGAATTTCAAGGAAATGTGTAGGTTAACTCAGAATAGGAAACAATAGAGGTATGCGTATGACCGGTTCCAGAACTGAAGACCTAATGATGATGATGATGATGTACATGTTAGAATGTAACCACCTCGTGTGGGTTCTGTACGTGTATTTTTTTCCTAATGTATATTTTACATATATAAAGATTTAAAACTCGTGGTAACCATAGGACTGAAGACAGTACACTATACATATTTTTGTTTAATTTTTGTTTATGTAAATATTACGATTTGGGTATAAAATTAGTTTAAGGTAATTAAGAAGGGTATAAATTATTTTTGGATAAATGTCGTTTTCTATGCGAGTTGATTTTCCTTTTTCTTAAGGGTTTGTTCATAAAATTCCTTTTTTGAGGTTTTATTTCTCTATCTTTGTGACCCACCTTACTTTGCTACTTTTGGTTATTACGGCCTTCTTTGTATTCCTTTTTCTTGCGCTATTTCGGTGTGGGCTATTTTCTTTGCTTACTTTACTTTTCTTTCTTGTTTACAAGGAATTTCGTAACATATTTGTTTTTTCCCTCAAGAGAGAGAATTTATTTACAAACCCTTAAGAAAACAACATACTATAAAAGGAAAAGCAATTCGCGTAGGAAAAAGCATCAATACAAAGCATCACAGTACAAAAGTCTACGCAAAAATAAATGGCACCCTTCTTTAATTATCTAACTAATTTTCTATCTCAATCCTAATATCTATATAAAAATCAAACAAAAATATGTATAGTGGACTGTTTTCAGTCCTGTGGTTATCACGAATTTTAAATCTTTATATATATATAAAAAATATACATTAGTTACGTACCGTACCTGCACGTGAATATTTTTGTTCTCACAGAATTAAATCTTACATGTCTTATTTCTTTTGTGGTCATTTGAGAATTTATTAACAATTTCGATTCATTAAAATTTTCGCTTTGCTTATCTTAACGGCATTGTTGAGAAGTTACATTTTATATAATTTTAAGCGAAAAGTTAGGCAACTCTCCTTACGCGTGGTTCATTGCTACGACTGGTTCTCCTGAAGAGGCGTTGACCTTATGTTTAGAATGTTGCCCGTAGTTCCGTTTGTCAGAGGAAACCATAAGTTGGTGGTACGAATTATCGCGTAACCGTTAGCTCGTTCGTGAAAAACTAGAAATACCCTATCTCCTTTAATAAGGAAAAGTCTAATTTGTGTAATGGTTAGTGAAACACGGAAGTAAAATTGTAAATGTCATGGGACTATTAGCTCCATTTTCTTGTTACACCCTTGACAGATATCATTAATATTCTAAATTTAAATAGTTACTCATTTGTGCTTACAATTCAGAAGTATTATATTTTTAACTAGGCAATTGTACTACCTAGAAATGGCACCTTTTGGTTGGAGAGAATTAAATCCGTACGTTGATATGTTACTATTCAGTCAAGTGGATACTCCCACATATTCGAATTAATAGTATGACGTGTCATGTGTATAACAGATGTCGGCTTCAAAAAGTTGCGGTGACCCAACCGTGACTTATTCGAACCTTCAAGATCACGTTATGGTAAGCTTAAAACAGGAACGTCATAATAAACTGTAAGACTTGCTGTTTCTTATCTGAATTCTTTTCTTCGTTGGAAATGTTACGGTGACATCTGGTAGTGGTTGAGTATTTACCAGATAATAGTTTAGCATTACTAGTCTTATAAATTTTGCTTGTATAAAGTTAAGTTACACTATTGTTTAGGTGGCTTTTTTTCCTAATCATATTTTGCTTCATATACAAGCCAGAATGCATTCTACCCTGTACACCGTTATTATTGATTACTGTAGGATGTAAGTAATTTTTGTGTTCTATAAATTTTAAAGAGAAAAATTACATCGAGGTAGTTAGTGTATTAATTGCTTTGTGTAGATTTTGGTGTACTGTGTAAATCCTCCGGGATGTTCTACATAAATGTTTTTTGTTAGTTGGTTGTCCTTTTTTATAACATGTTGTTGCCTTAAGGTTTTGTAAATAAAATTCTTTTCTTGAAGCTTCCTTTTCGTTCGGTGTGATCCACCCCACTCTACGACTTCCAGCAAGCACGGCCTTCTTTGGATTCCCCTTGGATTTCTTGCGGTACCCGGTGCGTGCTTACTGTTTATTTGCTTGTCGTACTTTATTCTTCTCTTGTCCGCACGGATTAACGTAACACATTAAAAAAATATACACTTACAGGATCCACAAGCGGTGGTTAAATTCTGACATGAACATAAAGTAAAAATTAAGCAATATATAGTGAACTGTTTTTAGTCCTTTAAATTTTTATATACAAGTATGTAACATATTCATTAAGAATGTATATAGTTACATAGTAGGCAACAGAAATACAAAGAAAAACCCATCTACAGACCGAAATGCATTTCGCTGCAAGCGGCACAAAATAATGTACTAATATTGCACCTAAACAGTAGAGTGACTCTAAAAAATTTATATAAACAAATTTATAGGACAGTCAATACCGATCTATTATCTAATAAATACTCAACCAATAACAGTTGTCGCATTAGCATATTCCGACAATTTGAACGAAGTAGGTTCAATTTCCACACCGGAACATCTGCGGTTGTGCGATGAGTAACCTGAAAACGGACCAAGAAAATCCACACTCAATTTATATTACTGATAGAAGTTATCAAACGATGCAGAGGAAAAAACCAGCAAGTTTTAAAGCTTGGAATGACGTTCCGGTGTTAACTTTATCACAGCGCGATCTTGTAAGTTCTACTAATTCATTGTTGTGGCACAACTTTTTGTAGTCGATATCAAAACATTCAGGACAAAGGTATGTGATAGTATGTTCCATTACCAACCAGTTCAGATACTTGAATGAAGAATATTCATTATCATCTGGGAATAGAAATCTTTCCTCAAAATTCACCATTCTACTCCAATTATTATTAAGGGATGGAAATTTAATGACTACATCGCTAAGGATGACAAACATCAGGCGTACGGCGCTATTCCATTCAAATAAATAATTTACATTTTTGTGTCCTTTTAAAAGCACTTATTAAAGGAGATAGCATATTTCTAATTTTACACAAACGAAACTAAAACTGTTTCTAAGAAGGAATTCATGATATTATCTACATTGTACAACCAACTTATTGTTTCATTCCCACAAGCGAACTACTATACTATAATAGGAAAACCTGATTAACGTCTGATTCCGTACCACAACCGATCGTATTGTTTCAAAACAACACGTGTCTAAGCAACACGAAAGTATATCCAATTCAAAGACTTATACACCACGCGTAAGGAGAGTTGCCTAGCTTTCGCATAAAATTGTAGAAATTTAACATTTCAATTGATAATTCCTATAAAGATAGCGAAGCGAAAGGAACGTAGCAAATACACGTACACCACATTCTAATATCACTGAAAACAAAAGTTCTGATAACCAAATACCACGCTTTTAAAGCTATATTGAAATAGAATGGATTTTCAGTATTTAAATTTATATCTAAATATTTAAAAAGAATCCTACAGGGTAATTGATGAGCAATCGTTTAAATTGTGAAAGCGGTTGTAATTGTTAATGAATACTTATATGACCGTGAAAAGAACGCAAGAAGTGTAGGATTTAATTACGTACGAACGAAAATATTTCCATACAGGAACGGCACGTAACAAATTTGGTATATAAACGGAGTCTGGGTGGAGTTATCGTTTCCACAACTTCCCATTAATTGTTATAAATATTTTTTTAATGAAAGGAAGTACTATCAGCACTTATGTGTGCGCAATGGAGCACTATCGAAGCACAAATGAATTCAGTAGGTTTGGTATGTAAACGTGGGAGGGAATCGTTTCTACAGCTCCTCGTTAATTTTTTAAATATCATTTAATGAAAGGAAGCACTATCAATACTAATGTGTGCACAATGGCGCACTATTGAAGAACAATTAATTACAGTTTTCTATCACAATAGTCGAATGGGAGTGCTGTGTGTGTGTGTGTGTGTGTGTGTGTGTGTGTGTGTGTGTGCGTGCGTACGTGCGTACGTGCGTGCGTGCGTGCGTGCGTGTGTGTGTTTTAAACGACAATCTTTATTTTAACAGCATATTCCAATACAAGAAGTAATACTACATGCTATTGAATATACATTTTAAATTGTTCTCTTAATGTATTACATTTCTTCAAAATGAATTCTGTTGACAAATTTAAGGAATAACAAGGTGAATTTGGAAATTAATTCGGCATTGTCGATCGGCCAGCTTCCATTACTTCTTATGACTTCACTTTTGAGATTTTGCCTTTGATTTTCAAGCAATGAACATTCATATATTATATGTTGTACGGTTTGTTCTCCTAAACCGCATGTACATGTTGGGCCATCTATTATTTTAAATTTATTGAAGTAGCTTTTTATCCTACCGTAGCCGCTTAGAATTGTTGTTAGGTTTGCAGAGATTGGAAGTTTTAATGCAGTCTATCAATTATTGTTGGAAATAATGTTTTAGTTGTTGCCGCTTTTGTCGTGTTGTGTCATTCCTTTTGCCATTTCGCCGTACTACTTTTTTGTGCTAAATACTTAATTGAAATTTTGAAAATTCTATTAAAAGTAGTATTGATGTAATTGTCATTTCCTGCTTCGACAGCCAACAGATTTGCAAGCTTAATGCCAACGTGTTTGCCATTGTAATCAAAGCGACATATACTTACTAACCATCTATTTTCTTGCATATATAGTATTTGCTTTCTAATCTTTTCTATTAGATATTCGTGATTATGTCCATACATTATTAATTTTATTGTAGCTTTATTGTTAGTCCGAATTACGAGAATTTTTTTTAATTCTTCTGTTAGCAAAGTTGTTACGTTCATTTTCGGCAATAATTGGTTATTTTATTTACATAAATTCCTTTTCGAGTATTAAATTCTCCAACAATATCCGATATATTATACCTGTTCGGATAAGCTCGCTTTACCATAATTTTCAACTCAAATTCCTTGTTAATTCATTATCCGTTCGTATAAATTCCAGGTCTGTTGTTATATCCTTCCGCATAATTAATAATAAATACTCTTTCTAAGAATTTCTCAACGTAAATCTAGTTGTTTTGAAACGACAAGTTTATGCTACAATTAGTCAAGATCCTGTTAGGTATCCGTGAGCGCGTTATACCTTCCTATAACGTATAATTGCGTTTTAGTGGGTTTCCTATCTTAAGATTCGTCGAATTAATATATCCTACTATTCTCCGGTAAAACCGTGTTTTCCAGTTTCAATCGCGTTTTGATAACGCGGATGTTTGCTTTTCGAGTTCGTGTTATTTTGAACTCCTTTTAAACTTTGATTCTGCAGCTGGTGCGTTGATGCACTTGTAAAAAACTACTCCTTCTGCTACTCCAAAAGAGATGCACGTTTCTCCTCTATCAAATGTGTAGATATGGTGTGTATCGGTAAGCGCTCCTGAGTTGTTAATATTAGTAATATTTTCCTGCTTCTTTAGCTCTTAGCTGGAGGATAAATTGCTTGTTGCGTAGCCTGATTATTCCTTGATGTAAATCAACTGCTCTTGCATGTAGACCACCATTGCAATTACGGTAGTAGCATGGTTGTTGCTGACTACCGCGGCGATGCTGTGTCAATTCGCTTCCGAGAGCTGACCAGATAAGTATCCCGACACATGTATGTGACTTATTTTCCTTTTCTAACATACCCAGCGATAAACCCAATTTGAAATTAGATACGCTAATGTTTGTTCTGGTAAAATCCTTACTAGAAAAGTTTCGAACTTTAATGCTTTTGCTTTTTGTACTTAACCCATCTGCTTATACGAAAGTATCAGCAGTATTATTTTTTTTACTGATTAGAGTTATAACAAAAGCTTCGTATGGTAAAATCCTCACGAGAAAGGTTTCTAAATTTAATGTTTTTTTTAATTAACCTATGCGCTTATACGAAAGTATCAGCGGTATTCTTTTTGGTACTGATTAGATTTATTGCATGTTAGCTACGTTCGTGGAATAATTAGTGAATTTGTCCATAGAGTAAAATTGTTTTATTAAATAGTAACCTTAGTTAATTTTGTTTTGCTGTTTCGATAGAAATTTCTATATTTGTGTTTTTTTGTAAATAGAAAATTGTTGGCGATGTATTATTTTTTTGTTGCTAGAAACCCCTCCCCTATCCGCATTGGTAGTTAGCCTGGGATATTTACGTTTTCTTTCGGCTACGTCATTGTACGTAGCAAAGTGTTAGCGGTTTTTATTGCTGTTAAGATTGCAAATTGTTCTGCTTGCATTTTTGAACATAATGCATTTAATCTGCATTTTATTTTAGTGACTGGTGCTTCATCTTTATAAATAGCAACTCCTGCCCATACTCCTTCTGCTTTTTTACTTCCGGATGTGTAAATTTCAATGAAAAATTTTTATGGTTGATTTTCGTACTTTTTTTCAAAAATGAATTTTTCTATTTGGCCTGGGTGATTCCATTTACTATAATTTATTGGAGCATCTAATAGGATATCATTGTTTGATAGATTTTTCGTTGTTTCATATATAAATGATGTTTCTTCTAATTTTAATATTATAGGAGTTAGTCCTGTAATAATGCATGAAGCTTCATAAGATATAGTGTCACAGTTCAAATTAGAAATCTAATCAAAACCAAACTAATAGTCTCCTTTGGGGAAAACTGATGGCAAATAATTAAGCCACGGCTTGGATAATATAGGGTCGAGATTCGTACAACGTTGGGACGAACAAAGGCTCTGCAAAGGAGAAAGAAAACCCAGAGCACAAAAAGGGCGCCAAGGTCCAGGAGAACAATAAAATAAAGACACTGATAAGTCCGGGGACCTAACGGACTCCTATAGTTTTCCCAGCGCAAAAGGCAAGAGCTGTCACTTCTAATAGAACAAGAATTATAATATGGTATTTATTGTAGTTTAGCCTGAATAATAAAAAAACGAGCAATACAATAAGAATGAGTATAAATGTTTAGGTTTGTAGCGAGAGCTTGGTGTGAAACTACACAATGAATAACGCAAAAAAAACAAGATTAAAGACAAACACACCAAGACCTCGTACACATAATTATGGATTAAAATTTTAATAAGGATACGCAAGCGCGAAGGCGTCAAATAATTAATTTTAAAACTCACCAAGGCGAGAAACGCAAAACAATTCAATGAAAGGAATAATTTGGTACATAACACGCGACGTGGATCCACCTAGGCGCTAAGCAATTTTTATCGAGTGATAATAAATCGAAACTCAATGACGCGATCGGCGGACGTTAACAAACCTGTTATAAATGGGAGGTTAATAATACTAATAATGATATTTAAGTTAAATACGGCGATAACAATTTTAAGCAGTATTAATGTACTCTAAAATATAACCAATGACTACTTAATTAATTACAATTATTTATAAACCCAAAAAAAATACATAGATAAAACTCTTAATATTCACATATATTTTGAATCGGATTCCAGACTAGATAAACTTAGAAAACGTTTTTTTGAAATGGTAGAGTAAAACGGGATTCAGCTTATCACACCAGTAACAACATTGCCAATCGTAAAATAAACAAGAAGATAAGAAAACAGAAACCCGCAGGTAGCGAAATACGATTCCTACGGGTTGATACACAGAGAAATTAATCTACTAATCACAACAAGTAGACAATCAAAATTGAGCACTGTAGTATTGGCAAGGTTATAAATCCGCACAGCGCGAAATCTTTACTAATGGGAATCAACAAATCTCACCAACATACCACACTACCCCAATAGTAATTTAAGATAAGAGTCGACGTGCTAAATCCGCAAACGCGTAACAAAAAGCAGCAACGACTTTACCTTGCCAATAGTTGATACCAAAAGAAAGCAAATTGTATATATGAAATTAACGGTTAAGATTTATCAAGAATAACAAACGTGTTCTCCAGTTCAATGTTAGCGCTTATCAATGAACTTTAACTAAGACGACAATACATACCAAGAGATACCTATTATTATTTATTATCTAAATTATACTGCTGCTTTATTATTAGCTAAAATATATTTGATAAATTAATTTGTTCGGTTCTAACATTATTAAAGTTGCAGGATGATTAGAAATACTTGTTTAAAATAAATAATTTGCAACCAAAGAATACGACGTTGCAATAGTTCAAAATCCCTTTGCAATTTTTATATTGATAAGCCTCTGAACTCTGTTTAATAGTATCTGGTTCCTTCTTTTTCAATGCACTTTTCCAAATTGAGACTCCATATGATATGATGAGAAGGATTGCGGTCTTGTATATTATTTCTAATGCTTTTTGTTTTAATCCCCATTTGATTTTAGCCGATCTAGAAAGTATATGAATAAGTTTCATGCACGTATCTGTTTATGTATATGAGTGTGTGTGTGTTTGTTTGATTATTTGTTTGTTTGTTTGATCGCTTGCGAGCTTGCTTGCTTGCTTGATTGAGTGCGTGCGGGCGTGCTTGTTTGTTTCTTTGTTCGTTCGTTCGTTCGTTCGTTCGTTCGTTCGTTCGTTCATTCGTTCGTTTGTTCGTTCGTTTGTTTGTTTGTTTGTTTGTTTGTTTGGCAATGTACCTACTATAGTCCATTCATTCTAACTTTGGGAATTTGTTACGTTCCAATTTTGTTTTAAAATTTCCCTAGTTAATTCAATACCCCCTCCAATAAATTTCGTTTCTACTGTCAAGTCCTTCACATAATTAATAATAAATACGCTCTCTAATAATTCCTCAACTTAAATCTAGTTGCTTTGAAACGATAAGTTTATGTTACTATTAAATAGTTTATATCTTGTTTTAGGTACCCATTATCTTGGTATACATTACGACCGCGTATAATTGCTTCTCTTGTGTTTCCCATTTAAAGACTTGTCGAGATGATAGATCCTACTATTATTTGATAGCGTGTTTTCCAGTTTTAATCGCGCTTCGATAAGCGAGGATTTGCAGTTCGAATTCGTGTCATTTGAACCAATGTTGAATTTGATTCTGTAGCTTGTGCGTTGAAATATTTTGTACATTATTCGTCACCGTATTTCAAAAGCAATGCACGTTTGTTTTTTTTTGTTCGACAACTAGGAGGTGTCTTGCGTGTTTTGGCGAGTTTCCCCGCGCGTAACCATTCTAATCAGATTCTCTTTTTAGCTTTTTTTAGCTGGAGGCCAAATTGGTTCTTTTTTATGTAGACCAACTGCTTTTGTCCGTAGACAGCTGCTGCAGTCATGGTAGCAGGGTGAATGGATCCTGACGACCATGGCGTTGCTGTGCTGACTCACCCCGACGGCTTCCAAGCTAAGTATCTGGACACCTACAGGTATGCAACTCGTTTTCTTTTGTGTGTGTCAATGGCATATTCCGTATCAGCGTTTGGTGTAATTACGTGATAAGAAACGTAATATTGTAGAACTATTGTTTGTTGCTGCTAATCGATATTATCGATCTGCAGGTGCGATGTACCATTGTTCTGCTTTATCATCTATTGTGGATGAATTTCTTCCTGATGCTGTTTGTTCTTGTAACGTTGATGAACTTCTAACTGATTCTGTTCCATTATGTAATATGGTTGAAGAGTTATCAGATTCTGATCCTTTTCCTAAGGTGAATACTCTTACAGCCAATGCTGTTTCCTTTCCTAACTGTGATACTTCTAGTCCTTTATCTAACGTCGTTGAAATTTTATCTACTTCTGTCCCTCTAGCTAAGTAACTGAAGTGTGCCCCACTTGTGTTTCTCTTCGAAAGGTTGATTTTCTTACAGCCGATACTTTTTCTCTTTCTACCGTTGATATTCTGACAACCCATGATGTTTCCTTTTCAACCGCTGGCTTTCTTACCTCCAACCCTAACAACAAACAGTTTTCTTCCTTAACTCGTTTGGAGTTTACTAAACTACCCTCGTCACCTCCTAAACCGCGCGCTACAACTGCTACATCCCCTGCTGTCCCTGTTTTGCGGAAAACTGCCCAAAAGAGGCAGAAATTTGTCCATGTTCCTTCCGAACCGGAAGATGTTGGTCGACGAAATCCTAATGTCTTTAATCTCGTTTCGTTTTCCTTCTAGCGGCGCAAACGTCTTAACCCCAATTTATAGTCCTCGCGCCCGTTTCTTATGCCGACTTTGCTCTCCTTAGGTTTTGATTTCTGGACTTTAAGTTTTCTTTTTATTTACTTCCATGTTTGCTGGGTTTTCTTTCTTTTGCTCTTTCTCACCCCGTGTGGATCCGGAAATAGAATAGTCCCGCGGTAAGACCTGCCTGTCGTAAGAGGCGACTACAGCGGCCCAACACATACACACACATTTTATACCCGTCCAATCCATACCCACACATTTCATACACATACACATACACCCACACACTTCATAAACACACAGTTCTACTTGGTTCTCCTTTTTTTCGTTTTCTCCTAGTAATCCTTGGCCCCGTGTGGGTCCGAGAATTAAATAGCCCCACGGTACAATCTGCCTGTCGTAAGAGGCGACTACAGAGGTCCACCACAACACATACACACACTTTATACACGTCCAATCCATACCCACACACTTCATACACATACACATACAGTCACACACTTCATAAACACACAGTTCTACTTGGGATTCTGTGTTATTTTCTTTTGTACGATTCTTAGTTTCTTTTTGGTTTTGTATTTGGTGCTTAGTGTTATTCCTTTTGGTTTTTTCTTTTTTTCTCGTTCCTTTCGTTCCACATTCCTCTCCTTTTTCCTGTTGCTGGTCTTCTTTTCTGTCGGTTCCTATTCCGATTGTGTTTCGTCCATCCGCTCCTGTGGTACGTGCTTTCTAGTCCGTTTTTCTTTCTTCGGAAATCACGACTTAATCGACTTTACGACTAGTCAACCTTTCCTTTCTTTGGTTCTTCGGTTACGATTTTTGGTTACCACAGTTGGTAGTACACCGTTTCCTTTTGCCGGCGTTCCTCCTCTCTTCCTCTCGTTCTCTATTTGTTTACTTGAGGCTTGACCTTTGGCCTCCTGTTTTGGTTGGCACTGTTGGTTTTCTTCCTCGTTCCTTTTCTTCTTTTGAGGTTGATAACTGTACTGTTTCTTTTGAGAAACATCCGTTCGTTGACGACTCTGCAGTGCTGAGGGCGTTCCACCATAGTCCTCCTTGATTGCGTATTACCCGTCTTCCTTTCCTTCCTTCCTTTTTTTCTCTTTATTATTGGCCTTCGAGACGGGCGAGAGTTCTTTTTTTATTTTGGGGTGTTTCTTTTTTTCTTTTTTGGATTTTTTGTTTTGTTTTCGAAACACATTTTCTTTTAGTTTTTAAGCGAATTTTTTTTCTTTTCTCTTTGGTTTCTTTTTGGTCCTGCCCACTCCCGTACTTTTGTTTTACTACTTCGATCTGTTAATTTTGCTGGGGGGATTTGTTACCTTCCAATTTTGCTTTTAAAATTTCCCTGGTTAATTCAATACCCGCTCGAAAGAATTCCGTTTCTACTATTAAATCTTTGAACATAATTAATAATAAATACGCTCTCTAATAATTCCTCAACTTAAATCTAGTTGCTTTGAAACGACAAGTTTATGCTACAATTAAATAGTTTATATCCTGTTTTAGGTACCCATTATCTTGGTATACATTACGACCGCGTATAATTGCTTCTCTTGTGTTTCCCATTTAAAGACTTGTCGAGATGATAGATCCTACTATTATTTGATAGCGCGTTTTCCAGTTTTAATCGCGCTTCGATAAGTGAAAATTTGCAGTTCGAATTCGTATCATTTGAACCAATGTTGAATTTGATTCCGCAGCTTGTGCGTCGAAATATTTTCTACATTATTCGTCACCGTATTTCAAAAGCAATGTACGTTTGTTTTTTTTTGTTCGACAACTAGGAGGTATCTTGTGTGTATTGGTGAGTTTCTGCGCGCGTACCCATTCTAATCAGATTCCCTTTTTAGCTTTCTTTAGCTGGAGGCCAAATTAGTTCTTTCTTTATGTAGACCAACTGCTTTTGTCCGTAGACAGCTGCTGCAGTCATGGTAGCAGGGTGAATGAATCCTGACGACCATGGCGTTGCTGTGCTGACTCACCCCCGACGACTTGCAAGCTAAGTATCCGAACACCTACAAGTATGCAACTCGTTTACTTTTGTGTGTCAATGGCATATTCCGTATCAGCGTTTGGTGAAGTTACGTGATAAGAAACGTGACATTGTAGAACTATTGTTTGTTGCTGCTAATCGATATTATCGCTCTACAGGTGTGATGTACCATTGTTAAAAATGTTTGACAGACACACGCTTATTCTTTTATACTGATTTGTTTATTTTAAAAACGGTACTATGTACAATTTAAAAGATGTCTGACAAAAGCTCTCACACTTTAATTCTTTCCTACTAATTAGTTTATTTTAGAAAAGTATTAGGTGAAATTTTAAAAACTCTTGACAAAAGCTCTCACATATTGATTTACTACTGATTAATTTTATTTTGTGTAAAATATGAGATGCGCACTTCTTATTTAGATTCCTAAATTATCCGTATAATATAATTGTTTGCTGTAAAATAGTAACTCTGAATTTATTTTTTTCGGTGAAATCCTAGCTGATGTCCTGTTATCTAATGTTGATGAAGGTCAACATGATTCTGCTTTCTCATCTATTGTGGATGAATTTCTTCTTGATGCTGTTTGTTCCGGTAACGTTGATGAACTTCTGATTCTGTTCATGTAATATGGTTGAAGTGTTATCATCCTTTGCCTAAGATGAATACTCCTACAGCCAATGCTGTTTTCGTTCCTAACTGTGATACTTCTAGTCCTTTATCTAACGTCGTTGAAATTTTATCTACTTCTGTCCCTCTAGTTAACGTAACTGAAGTGTGATCCACTTGTGTTTCTCTTCGTACGGTTGATTTTCTTACAGCCGATAGTTTTTCTCTTTCTACCGTTGATATTCCGACACCCATGATGTTTCCTTTTCTGCCGCTGACTTTCTTACCTCCAACCCTAACAACAAACAATTTTCTTCCTTAACTCGTTTGGAGTTTTCTAAACTCCCTCGTCATCTCCTAAACCGCGTGCTACAACTGCTATGTCCCCTGCTGTCCCTGTTTTGCGGAAAACTGCCCATAAGAGGCAGAAATTTGTTTATGCTCCTTCCGAACCGGAAGATGTTGGTCGACGAAGTCCTAACGTCCTTGATCTCGTTTCGTTTTCCTTCTGGCGGCGTAAACGTCTTAAGCCCAATATATAGTCCTCGCGCCCGTTTCTTATGCCGAATTTGCTCTCCTTAGGTTTTGATTTCTGGACTTCAAGTTTTCTTTTTATTTATTTCCATGTTTGCTGGGTTTTCTTTCTTTTGCTTTTTCTCACCGCGTGTGGATCTGGGAATAGAATAGTCCCGCGGTACGACCTGCCTGTCGTAAGAGGCGACTACAGCGGTTCAACACATACGCACACACATTTTATACCCGTCCGATACATACCCACAAACTTCATAAACACACAGTTCTACTTAGTTCTCCTTTCTTCCGTTTTCTTCTTGATTCTTCTTTCTTCCGTTCTCTCCTTGTACTCCTTGAACCCGTGTGGATTCGGGAATAGAATAGTCCCATGGTACGACCTGCCTGTCGTAAGAGGCGACTAAAACGGTCAAACATACACACACGCGCACACGCACATACACACACATACAGACAACACATACACCCACACACTTCATAAACACACAGTTCTACTTGGTTCTCCTTTCTTTCATTTTCTCCTAGTACTCCTTGACTCCGTGTGGGTCTGGGAATAGAATAGCCCCACGGCACGACCTATCCGTCGTAAGAGGCGATTGCAGCGGTCCAACACAACACATAACACACACACACACACATAGACACACACGCACGCACACGCACACACCTACTCATACATATCTACACTGGGATTCTCAGTTTCTTTTTGGTTTTTTCTTTTTTTCTCGTTCCTTTCGTTCCACATTCCTCTCCTTTTAATGTTGCTGGTCTTCTTTGCTGTCAGTCCCTAGTCCGATTGTGTTTCGTCCATCCGCTCCTGTGGTAGGTGCTTTCTAGTCCGATTTTTCTTTCTTGGGAAATCACGACTTAGTCGACTTTAAGACTAGTCAGCCCTTCTTTTCTTTGGTTCTTCGGTTACGATTTTTGGTTACCACAGTTGGTAGTACACCGTTTGCTTTTGCCAGCGCTCCTCCTCTCTTTCTCTCGTTCTCCCTTTGTTTACTTGAGACTTGACGTTTGGGTCCTGTTATGGTTGGCACTGTTGGTTTTCTTCCTTGTTCTTTTTCTTTTGAGGTTGATAACCCTACTGTTTCTTTTGAGAAACATCCGTTGGTTGACAACTCCGCAGTGCTGAGACCGTTCCACCATAGTCCTCCTTGATTCTTCTTTTCTTTGGTTCTTCGGTTACGATTTTTGGTTACTACAGTTGGTAGTACACCGTTTGCTTTTGCCAGCGCTCCTCCTCTCTTTCTCTCGTTCTCCCTTTGTTTACTTGAGACTTGACGTTTGGGTCCTGTTATGGTTGGCACTGTTGGTTTTCTTTCTCGTTCTTTTTCTTTTGAGGATGATAACCCCACTGTTTCTTTTGAGAAACATCCGTTGGTTGACAACTCCGCAGTACTGAGACCGTTCCACCATAGTCCTCCTTGATTCTTCTTTTCTTTGGTTCTTCGGTTACGATTTTTGGTTACTACAGTTGGTAGTACACCGTTTGCTTTTGCCAGCGCTCCTCCTCTCTTTCTCTCGTTCTCCCTTTGTTTACTTGAGACTTGACGTTTGGGTCCTGTTATGGTTGGCACTGTTGGTTTTCTTTCTCGTTCTTTTTCTTTTGAGGTTGATAACCCTACTGTTTCTTTTGAGAAACATCCGTTGGTTGACAACTCCGCAGTGCTGAGACCGTTCCACCATAGTCCTCCTTGATTGCGTATTACCCGTCTTCCTTTCCTTCCTTCCTTTTTTTCTCTCTTTTATTATTGGCCTTCGAGACGGGCGAGAGTTCTTTTTTTATTTTGGGGTGTTTCTTTTTTTCTTTTTTGGATTTTTTGTTTTGTTTTCGAAACACATTTTCTTTTAGTTTTTAAGCGAATTTTTTTTCTTTTCTCTTTGGTTTCTTTTTGGTCCTGCCCACTCCCGTACTTTTGTTTTACTACTCCGATCTGTTAATTTTGCTGGGGGAAATTTGTTACCTTCCAATTTTGCTTTTAAAATTTCCCTGGTTAATTCAATACCAGCTCGAATGAATTCCGTTTCTCCTGTTAAATCTTTCAACATAATTAATAATATATACGGTCTCTAATAATTCCTCAACTTAAATCTAGTTGCTTTGAAACGGCAAGGTTATGCTACAATTAAATAGTTTATATCCGGTTTTAGGTACCCGTTATCTTGGTATACATTACGGCCGCGTATAATTGCTTCTCTTGTGTTTCCCATTTAAAGACTTGTCGAGATGATAGATCCCAGTATTATTTGATAGCTTGTTTTCCAGTTTTAATCGCGCTTCGATAAGCGAAAATTTGCAGTTCGAATTCGTGTCATTTGAACCAATGTTGAATTTGATTCCGCAGCTTGTGCGTCGAAATATTTTCTACATTATTTGTCACTGTATTTCAAAAGCAATGTACGGTTGTTTTTTTTGTTCGACAAGTAGGAGGTAACCTGCGTGTATTGGTGAGTTTCTCCGCACGTACCCATTCTAATCAGATTCCCTTTTTAGCTTTTTTTAGCTGGAGGCCAAATTGGTTCTTTCTTTATGTAGACCAACTGCTTTTGTCCGTAGACAGCTGCTGCAGTCTTGGTAGCATTGTGAATGGATCATGACGACCATGGCGTTGCTGTGCTGACTCACCCGCGATGGTTTACAAGCTAAGTATCCGGACACCTACAGGTATGCAACTCGTTTTCTTTTGTGTGTCAATGGCATATTCCGTATCAGCGTTTGGTGTAGTTACGTGATAAGAAACGTGACATTGTAGAACTATTGTTTGTTGTTGCTAATCGATATTATCGCTCTACAGGTGCGATGTACCATTGTTAAAAATGTTGGACAGACACAAGCTTATTCTTTTATACTGATTGGTTTATTTTACAAACGGTACTATGTACAATTTAAAAGATGTCTGACAAAAGCTCTCACACGTTAATTCTTTCCTACTACTTAGTTTATTTTACAAAAGTATTAGGTGAAATTTTAAAAACTCTTGACAAAAGCTCTCACATATTGATTTACTACTGATTAATTTTATTTTGTGTAAAATACGAGATGCGCATTCGTATCTAGATTCCTAAATTGTCCGTATAATATAATTGTTTGCTGTAAAATAGTAACTCTGAATTTATTTCTTTCGCTTGTTTGTACAGAATCCATTATTTATTTTTATGTGATAATGGATAATCGTGGGCGATGTGCTTTATTTTTTTTGGTTTTTTTTTTGTATTTAGGCGAATCCCCCCACTCTCCGCGTTTGATAATTAGCCTGGTATTAACTTTTCTTCCGGCTATGTCTAGGCACGTAGCAGATGACGTTACAATTGGACAATATGCTACATGGCCAATGTTGGCTTAAATTCTAATAATTATATTTAATGAAGGATATACGAATATTCACATTGGCAAGAGAAGTTGGTGGCAACACCATACACAGCTACCAACTTCTAATGTGTTAAATGACAGTATCCTTCAAGCAGAATTCTAGATATTCATTTGCATACAGTTGCCGACACTTTATTAATACATTTGACGTTTTCCTAAAGTTAAAACGAATGAACTATAACATATCTGTCAATAAAATGATTACCCACAGACTTTGTGTTAAGTTACTGTTGTACAAAGAAGTTTGATGTAAAGTATTGCATTACACAACATAGTTAAAATTGAAATTTTTAGGCTGTAGGCAGTATTGCTTGAGGGTGCAAAATGTTTAGACAACTAATTTAAATAAAAATATTAACTTACTATTATTTTGGAATTTGTCAATTTGAACGACGAGACAAACTATTCATTAAAGTCTATTATAACTAGTGTTGGGAAACTTCGGTTATGTTAAGTTGGAAGCAATAATGGTGGGTAGGTTTAGAATAGGGTGGGTGTCGAATAGTTAAAAACTTATTAATATCCATTTTTATAGCAACGCAAAATGCCCATTTATTTCTCACGCCAATTAAAAATATGTTATAAAGCTCGTAATCAATCGAAAACTTATTTTAAGAATGAGTAATCTCAAAACTATCAGGTTACACAATTTCATTACACCCTAGTTCGAAACCTTCAGTTTTTGTAGAAGTATGAGTCAAATACCAATAATTTCAGACTGCCTGGAATCGACCCGGAGTCTATGCGAAAACGACGTTGCGCTCCGGGGTCCAATAGCACGCATCCTTCAGCCCCACTTATTTCAAAACGTATACCGGTAAATGCGCGAGGAAGCGCCAACACCACTGAACCACTTTGCTTTCAGAACTGCTGGAGGTAGTGTGTAAAAGGAATTTCTTGGATAACCTATAATGTTCTTCAAGTCACTTGTGCATTAGTGTCCACAGTGTTCTTTTTATTTTGTGCAATCTTCGGGATTATTAAAGGATATTTTTAACAAGAGCAGATAAATAAAGGTATGATTTATTATACAAGTATTTTCCTTTTTCATGGTAATTTAACAAGAAAGGAGGTGTTATTTGCATTTCAGTGCAATACGATAAACTGACATTCACACCTGAGAGAACATCGGTACTGATATGGTATTTACACTCCTTGCAATCACTAAGAGCAATATGCAACTCAATAAATAACAATTAACATCGCGGTCTTAATTAGAAAAACAATGGCTATAAATTTTGCTCGAAAAGGTTTATCGTGTAACATTCCCATAACAAACGGAACCGCTTTAAACTTGTCACGATTTTACTAACATAAATTTATTGCAGTTTCTAGGTTCAATAGTTGAGTTTAACCATTTAATGCAATGATTTCTCTTACATCATACCTATATAAGTATGAAAAGTTAAAGAATTTTATTAAAAAGTGGAACGTATAATTTTATGTTGCAAAACATACTGATCATGAGTTTAATTATTTAATACGACTTTTAGTAAAAAATTAGATTGAATTAATAGATATTGACTAAAGAAAATTGCGTTCTACTACAGCTGAATTACGCGATACAAGCATAGAGTGTTTGAATAATTTTCTCTAGTAAATAATTTAATGCGAATTTAAAAGACTAATAGCAAGTTTGAGAAATTATACTTTATGATTACGATTAATAATAAGTATGCCATGACCTCTATTACTTCAAAAAATTTCTTTATATTACACTCGACAAGGTGGAATCCATATCCAATTATTCTACTGGGAGAAGGTAACCTCCAAATAAAGGTAGGTAACGAAAAGCAATTTTATTTCATAAATTTCAGCACGTAGAAAGCAGTGTCAAAGTTCTTAAGAGAACGTGACGATTTGATTTATTTTCAGCGTAGTTGTTTGTCGCAAAAATTTAAAAAATAAATTACAACCTTGACCTCCAAGATAGGCTGAACCCTGGACCGGTAAAATCGATGTTCTTGTAAAGATTACTTCTAACTTATTGAAGGTTTTTCCTTGGGATTTAGAAAACAAAGCTGGTATAAATCGATAACACAAGGAAAACAATAATACTTTAAACTATACACAGCAATATATTTACGGCAAATGTTCATTATTATGTATCATGCAACCTTGAGACCCTAAAATGTCTACCAGGGTGAAATTAAAACAAAAGGAAAGCAGTCTTAAAAACCAATGTACGAATTCACCATGATAGGAAGTGGTGCGATACAAATCCGGTAAGAAAATTAAAATTTTCTGATTCTATTTTATTTTCACTTGAGGTTATTATCAATGCCAGTGCAGGAATAATGCAACTTTTTACTGACTTTAATAAGGCGGTCATTTTTTTAAACCGACATTTCCTTAATCATCATCATTTCCTTATAAAATATAATTCTGATTTTTTGAGAACAAGCTTTTCAAAATTTTTTCGTTACAAATTCAACAATGTATTATATTACACTTGAAATTTACAAGCATTTATGGACCGTCATCAATAAGTTTTTGGATACGGGCCTTGTTCGGCTTGAATGGCCTCATTCTTATTGTTCATTTTATCAATTTTTATTATTTAACAAATTAATCTTTTCAGTGTTGTGAACGTTTAGATACGCGCATCGCTATTTTTATCATAATTTAATTTTCTAGGGTGTGTTGAAACTATCAAGTAATTAGTGTAATAATAATGTCAAACAGTTCTGTCAACTTCCGTGTATGAAGTACTTGCTCTTTATATTAAAATTAAAAATCAATGACACTCAGTTTTATTTTATAGCATAACTGTAACGAAAACTATATTTGCGCAAACAAGAGTTCTTTATTATCAAACTGATTATAAGCCTTTGCAACAACTCGTAGCTACAGTGAAATTTTCTAAAATTATTTCAAGTTAATCGCTAACAGTACTAACATTAACTTGTAAAACTACAGTGCTATCTTCTTAATTATTATCGAAGCACTGTAATTAACTATGTAAGCACTAATTATTCATTTATATTGATCACTGCTATAATTTATATGACAGGGCAGTTTACATTAACAGTAATTTATATCACACAGGGCAATTTATTTTAAACAGTATGTACCACTTACTTATTTCATGTCACGACTTTCAAAGTTTTAAATCAGGACTCGTATTGTGAACAAAGCTTCAATTAGAACTGCTACTTCAAAACCCCTTAACGGTTATTTATACCTTATTCAAATGCACTAGTTATTTCGAGAACATACCGGAAATTATGCAAATAATATTGTTTGGTCCCTTTAATCCTTTTACCTCTCCTTCTTTATGCAAAAGAAAATCAAACAATGCGTGACGTATCCTGTGTTACGTGCTTCATATTCAAGGGTGAGTTTCGGTTCAGTTGCCGTAGAGTGAAGACGTATTTACGTGTACTAACAAGGTGCCGTTTTGCAACAGTTTTGTTCTAATTGCATCCAAGGTCAAATTTGGTGGTCCTTTATTATTATCAAATATCCATTTTCTCCTCTCGATAAGCTCATTTTAACAGCATACAAATATTTCTAATGTATTTATTGTAATCTAAATAACTCTTTTATGCAAAACTTTTGTAGCTGTCGATCAAGTCCATCTGAAAGATGTGGTGTCGCAGGGACCAATCAATCATCTTTTGGGCACAAACGCTTCGTTTACGTTCTAATATAATTATTCTGGTCAAAAGTACACTAAACGGCGCTATAAGTACATGATTTATATGGAAATGGTCAACAACAGTTGATCCAAATAAGAGATAATACCAGAATCAGTGCTTCTCGTATATCAACAAATTGTTCAGCAGATCGTATTGGTTCAACCAGACCTGTACTTTCAAAAACTAAATTCGATTAATCTTTCCCGTGTGTTTATAACTTTATAAAATAAACTAAAACAAAGTAAAATACACTGTTAATTATTTATTACTCTAAACAACACTTCACTGTAATATAATTATAAAAAAAGAAATAGCATTAATTTTTCCAGCTTATAGCCTCCTTGCAATACGATTCAAAGCGTTTTCCATTAATCTAAGTAGATAAGTAACATCTTCCACAATTTTGCATTGAACTGGTATGTTACGAGTCGTTTTGAACTGTAGCACATTCCTTTTAGTATTTAATTTTGTATGTAATTTCGTTATAACTTTATGTTTAAATAAAGCGCCTTTTTCTGAATATTTACATGACTTCCTGTTGGAAATTGTGCGGTACTGTCAACGGTCGCCCGATTTTCCTAGGTCAATGAAAATTGATTCGCTAGTGCGAGTGGGAACTGATAGCTTTACCGGCAGTGAAGTAAACACTTTCTAACGGCATTTTGAAGTGCAAGCAATGAAGAAGATCATTATTACTTTAACTATCGTGGTTTTAGGGTTTTTCAAAAGAATCAGAAAAAAATTGACGGTGACCATAAGGAAAGGACCGACTGAAAAATGACTGTGTATCAAGTGTGTAAAAAGTTACCTTAAACAATTTTGTGCATACACTAGCGTGAATAATAGGATTAAAAAAAATACCATAGATTTTCAAAAATTTAACTTTTTTAAAACATTTCAAAAACATTGATTTTTTACCGTGGTTTTGTTGTTCCCTCTAATTACACACTTTTTTCAACTTAACCAGATATGTATCCTTTGTCATTTCGGAGATCCCCATAGTGACAATCTTTTACTTTGACACAGTGTACGGGCATACGAAAAACGAGGATATGAATCGTATCCAGCAACTGTCCAAAACTTCGTTTCAATATTAAGCATGCCAAAAACAATTAAAAATCCAACTGAAACAAATGCTACAACCATTGGGTACAAAATCATCCCATACTTAAATATTCCGTTCAGAGGTAAAAATCAACTGAAAAATATTTTGAATATTCATGCCTATTAGTAACAGCGTTTATATCTCCTATAAAACAAATAACATTAAAGGCTGCAGCCGATTGAAAAACCAACACGATTGAATTTTAGCAACCAACCGCCCTTGTCGAAAAAACAGAGTGGCTACTCAATAGATTGGAAAAGTATCTTAAATCTGCTAAATTATTTCAGTTTTTTATGCATTTCAATGTTACACATAGAAAAATGAACTATCATTTTGAACCTTTGTAATTGGTTTAAGAAGGTCAAATGTTCCCACCCCCATCCTATCTTAAACCTTTAATATTTCGATGTATTTTACACAGGAAGAAGAAAGGGAGGGGGGTCAATTTGAGCTTGCCGGTAGTTTTAGGCAAGATAGCAATTGCATTCTCTATAATGAGCATACACTTCGGAGACACTCAGGTTGCTTGAAATTACCCCTACTACACTTGTAATATTTTGGATGCATTTCAACAGAAAAAATAGATTTCAACCTCGAGGAGAGTAGTGCACCCTTCAAACGTGTGTCATAATCACATCCTTGGTTAGCTTGGTCTAATAGCAAAAAAAGAGTATCAATTTGTAACTTTTTGAATCCATTGCACGCTATAAAATGTACAGACCATTCAGAATAGTTTCATGGAATTTAAGCTTACCTGATACCTTGATTCCACATGGAAAAACTTTTGTGTAAAATTTACAAATCCTTTGTATGTCTCAGGACTCTTAAAATTCTCTCAATTATTCTTTAAATAGTCTCGAACATTTTTCAAAAAGTGATAATATTTTGAAACGTTGTTAGTAGCTAGGGGAAGAGAGACAGTCCACCATCAGTTGTCTTAGAGGAGCATCAATACTTTATCTTCCTCACACTTCCAATTGCTATATAGTTTTGGACACTCCCGGATATCTGTGAATATGATGTGCGTTTTACAGTAATTGCGAACTCTATTACGAGTGAGTTTTGAAACTGGCGTTGTTCATGATTTGAAATATACAAAATTCCAAATCGTAATTTTGTAGTTATAGCAGATTCCTCCAGAAAAGCATACGAGTTTAGGGCTAATATTTTTTTAATTATCGCGCCAAATTTTGAGTAGCCACTATCCTTTTTCGGTCAGAAAAGTAGTAACAAAGGTTGTAAGTTGTGATCATGAAGTTTATTAACTGTCTGGTTGTTTTTAATATAATTTACTTTGGGCAAGGACTATTTCTGACGATAAGTAGTCGAAAAAGCAATCATAACTCTTTTTAGATTTTGATCCTTATTCGCCTTTTCTCCATAATGGTGTAACAAAATTAAGATCACGTAGCCTTATCATGTGGTAGCAGGCAATCATTATTGGCATGATATTGGTACAAAGGGTACTTATTTTGTCTGTTTTTTGAGCCGTGCTATGGTGTATAACAATATTCTCGCCCATTTTGTCGTGGACTGGAAACCGGATAAACGCAGTTAAAATACTGAATGCTGTTTTTTTATTTTCTTCTGGTGTCATTACCATTATCTGCACATTTATAGTAATGTATCAGTAGTTTTAAATCTTCTGATCAACATTAAAGAACTTGTGAAACACTGATTAAATCAATACAAGTTTATCCCAAATTGTACCACTTTACAAAGTATACTCACGGTTAATTTTTAATTTTGACAAATAAACAACTATTGTTTTTGTTTCAGTAACTCCAAGTCGTATGTGATCGTTTTTAAAAGTGATTTATAGCAGCATGATTATAAATGTTTTTCCTGGTAACGATAATTAGAAAACTTTTCTAGCACATTTCAAAACAGGTTGCTTAGTTACAGTTCGGGGATGAAACCCGAGGGCTGCTACCTAAAAGCAACGTGATAAAGAAATGTGATAGTATTGTAAGTATTTATTAACGCACCTTTTTCATTAAAAAATCTATATTATTACATCATGTAATTGAAGTGGTAGGTAGCCCACTATGATATTTCGTTTCTACGAAAACAAAGGATCTGACACCTAACATGTCATAATGATAATACTTACCTATTCATTTTTTATTTGTCAGTTAATCAAATTACTATTTTTCATTAACTTGATACATGAAATGTGGAATTCTTTCAAAAACGCATGATCAAAGATCAAAGCATAACAAATGGTTGCAGTTGGCGCATTTTACTTCACATTTTACTGTCGATTTCAAAACAAACTCTGATTGAATCACAAATTTTTCCGTATGATCTTGAGATAGCCACTTTGATACCATTCGAACTTGATCATTTTCGAAGTAATCGGTACAGGGAATTGGAACTGTGCAAATGGCTGCAATTGGAAGTTGTTCCTCTTCCCGAACTGGTCATCGATTTTGAGAAAAGTTGTAACGGTGCGTACAAATTGTTCATATTGGCGAAAAAAGAAGATGTCACCTGGCTGGATTAAGCTGGAGTTATTATTTTGGATGAGAACGGGTTCCACTGCGATGTCCAAATTGTTCTCTTGCACTAGTGAAAACAATTGGTCATCGATGCTGCTGCTCTATCTATCCAACAGAAGAAGCGTTTTGGCGAGACCTTGTTCTCGCAATGCAGGCTAGAATGCCTCGTTCAGATCCGCCTTTCCCATTTTCGCTAATTTCCCGGCATACACTCTCATGTTTTCTGGTTCCTATGGTGCGAATTTACCAGTTGGGAAACTATCACTTTGCTCCTCGTATTTTAGGTATATTTTGCTGTACAGTGAACCACCCATACTGATGACTAGTGACGCCATGTTAAAGTGCTAGTTGCACTTTTGCTTCCTACCTGCATACACTGCATGTTATTCTATTTCAGCAAGCGTGTCTGATCAATATTGACTATTTCGCAAATTCGATATCCATCGACCTTGATCTTTTTTTTAATCTCATGTACAAAGATCTTCGCGTTCAATACAAGTCATCTTTTCCATGATCGAAGTTCTTCGATACTTTTTGGGTTCTTAAAGTTATACATCAATGTTTTGGAAGCTTTGAACTTCGAGTCGAAAGACTTTGAATTTTCTTGCGTTTTGCATATTTGATTAGATTACGTTTGTGGATGAAGCGATTATTGACTCCTGCTTTTTAAAACGCGATCCATACCGTTCCGAATCCATTCTTTCGATCGCCAGAGTTTATGACCTATGATAACGTCCCGCTTATGCTCTGATAATACGTCATCCACACTCCGTTTGTTAGCGTTCCTGAACAGTTAATTGTCGATGATAGCCGCCGCATGCGGATCAACGTCCTGGCGAGTCCAGTATCGATAGGCACGTTCTTTTCGCTCATATGGAATATCATCAGGATGAATTCACTAACGTTTCTGTTCTGATGGATTATAATCTGGATTGTGGATTTTTGCAACGTCAAGTTCATCTCTGTTGGAAGCGACATCAAGTGAATTAACTTCGAGCTAGTTTTCTGGTTCGAGTCCAACCCCATGCATCGGTTTCAGTCTAGCCGTGAAGATATCTATGTATCAATGTCAAGGGTTTCCATAGTGTTGATGATCAGTTGTTCTTCAATTAACTGGCGTTGAAGTTGGTTAGCCATAATTCGCTCGTAGTGGTTGACAATACAATTGGACTCGAGTACCGATTTCAAAGTGGTCAATCTGATTCAATTCTTTTTGCATAACAACGCTATCGCCGTGGTAGTGTTGATCCCACATTATGTACTCTCTCGCATAGGTCGATTCATTGTTGGAACAAACAGTCAGAAATACTTCAAGGGATGGCACGAAAATAGTGAAGGTGATCAACAAGCGAATCAAAACGGAAGCAACCGCAAAGTCGTAGCACAACGAAAGCATCTGACAACTACTGGCCAATCAGCCGTTTTTTATTTTGATACATTCATTCAAATACTATGCTGCATTGATTAATTTTAACGATCATTTCAAATTGATTTTGATTTTTACCTCGAAACTGTATGTACATTTAATCCCTCACTGACAAATCATTAAATGATTCCACATCATTGATATTATTGATGTGGTTCTAGTTTCAAGTGTTTCGGTTGCGATTGACTTTTGTTAGAGTAATTTATACATTGTTTTGTATATTTTTACGTCAAATCCATTTTTTATATTACCACAATGAAAATATAGTAAGATACTAAAATGAGACATTTTTATCGGTAGTTTTCTTTCCAGAAAAAGTCAATTTTTATATTTTAACCAGTGCAGGTTAGCGTTTTAAAATTGCCATTGAAAGTAATCTAATTCAACATTTCCTGTGTACGAATTTTGGGGTAGCGATGCTCTTATACTGCCCTCAAAACTCCTTTAGATGATGGAACTTTTCTGGTTCAAAAATAGTGTTCCAGTAGTTACATTTAGATAAAATATCATTTGAATACCATTGTAATGATGATTAACACGAGACAGCTCAAAAAATTCAAATGTGGAGAGAAGAATGAAAATGAATACCTATTAGTAATACCAGTGGGTAACAATAACCCACAGTTATGGTGCAATGTTGCTTTAATTGGAGAATTCTGTAGAAGTGCCCTTGATCAAATACAACTTTCCACGCAAGAAAATTTAAGAGCATCGATCTTAGGAAATAATCCTATAATTAAACCAAAAACAGTTGCGCGTAGCACATCATTTATAATTTTTTTGCATCAAAACTCAAGATTTGTTGTTACCTTGAAATTCCGTACTACTCAGCAGCATGGTGGCTACAAACGATGTCTAATAAGCTGCAGAATTCAATGCATTACGATAGCATTGACAATTATAACTACAAGTTGGGTTAGTTTTGTTCTTTTGAAAACGAACGTACAAATATATTTGACAGGTAATATATATAATTAGTGAAACTATTATGAATAAATTGGAAAATTTAAAACTTCTGAAACATATTGCTATTCTTTATGTATGCTGCTGACAATGACAAATCAAAACCAAAGACATCTTATTAAATTCGGACGTAATACGTTGTTGTATTGCACACTCTCCTATCATTACCCTATTTTTTAAAGCTGTAAATGGGAGTAATGCAGTAACATGTCTCTACATAAAGTTGAGTTTTCTTGTTTTGAACTATATTTTATTGTATGTAATCCGTTTAATAAGCGCTTTCACACGCCTTGAAAAATGTGTGGTTATTGCCCCAACCAATGAAAACGTTCGACAGTCGGTAGGATGATGACGAGTTTCATGAGAAAGCACGCATTTTGGAGGAATGCACCTTGAACTACCTTACCGTATCGACGTGTAGGTTCAGTGCGTGTTAAAGTGCAGTGAAGTTAACCTCTTGAATTCACTAGCTTTCCTTTATTTACCTTATAGGTATTCCAGAAATGTTGTAGGTTCAACAACTTCACTGTGGACTTTGTAAAACGAAAACGCCGTCGACACTACGACAATGCTGCCGTTCGTTAGACGCTAGAGCAGATTCACCGAGAAGCAAGGGACGCTAGGTCTACCGTAAACTATCTCTATAACCAAAGGTAAGCCGTTCTGTAGTTAATTAAATTGTCTTTCACTGCATTAAAATTTGTGAAATGTTACGCCTTTTGTATAACCACGCCTGGCATTAAGTACGTTGATCTGTAACTAAGTATTTGACAAGTACAAGTTTTGTAACACTTCGAGAGAAAATCCCAATAGCTGTTACCAAAAACCATGACGATACGTGAATAATTATAAGTATTTATTAATGCGCGGGAGAACTTTTTTTTCGCCATTAAAATAATATCTACCAAATATCTTGTCACTATTTCAACTTTTACAGTAAGTTTAGGAACTGTCAGATGAAAGGTCAATTAATCACTCTGTGATAACGGTTCTAGAATTGTTATTGGTTGTGATTGGACAATTTTGTAGACACAGACTACTTTGTAAGAAAACAGTTTCTGGTACACGAATAACCGGATTAGGTGCATGATATGTTTGTCTATACAAAAAAAAACTACTTTATAATCTAGCTTTAAAATAAATATCCGCGAAGCAGAAAATCGAAAATCAAGAAAGCATTAAAATTTCCGTGGTGTGCGAAGCAATTCATCCAGTGCATTCCATTTACTAATGTAAAGCGTTTTCCATTTTGTACTACATTGTGCAATATTACTGAGGGATAATCTGAACACGTGTAGGTGGATTAAAGGGATATGTTGTTGTTGGTTCCTAATGTGCAGACTGGATGGATGCTAACCTCTTCATTGATACGTAACTAATACATTCTACATCTATCTAAATCTGGTTATCATATTCAAGTCTCGGTCTGCCTCTACTATTTTTGCCCATCGTACTTCCCTCTAATATGAAGTTAATCGGTTCTGCATGTTTCAAAATATGTCCAATCATCCTATCGCTCCTTTTCATTGCATTTCGCCACCACCAACGCGCTTCAATTAACCCATTCTAAAGGAATATAGTGATTTTATTCTAGAGGTTTTCTCTGAGTTATGGTAATGTGTCCGTAATGAGGTGATATTTTCATTTAGTCTTATAGGATAATGTGATTTTTACACCTGAGAAAACACAGATATTCATACAAAATTAATACTCACGCCAATCTGCATAAGCAATATGTAACCCATAAATAACAACAAATTAACAGTGCAGTCTTAATTAAAAAAGGTTGAGAATAAAATCTGTTCGAAAAAGTTTGTCCTGTAATATTCTCACAAAAAAAAAAATCCGTCTAGAGTTTCTAAAGATTCCATCATTGCACATCTATTGCATCTTAGTAGATAGGTTTTATCCAATTGATTGATTTATGGCAACGCTTTCTCTTACATCATACGTTATGCAGTAAATACGAAGCGTTCCTGACTGTATTAAAGAGTGGAATGCCTGAATTGATATTACGAAATATGGTAATCAAAGTACAATAATTAAAATGAATAGGTAGATACTGACTGGCAAAAAATTACCAATTACTTTCAACAAAATTACTGTTCGTATAATTACACGTTTTCAATTTCAGGCGTACATTTAAAACATTTAAACAATTTTGATTAATGATAACACAGTAGAATGTATGTCACGGCCCCGTTCGTTTAAATAAACATTATTTCAGTCGAATTGATCATTATACACTGAGTCTAATCTCCTATAAAATATTTTACAGGACAATAATAAATCGATGGCAAATAGATTTCGATATATTTAGACAATTGAATAATAATAAAAAGGGACTGCAAAAAACAACAACAAACACTTTAATAAACTTTGCAGAAATGGAAATAAGAGCATTAGAAAGGCTCGTGTCGCAGATGATAAGATATGTGTTTACAATCTGAGCTGTACAGAAGTATGCAGGTTCTGTTCCTGCCTGCGACTACGACCTTTCATTGAAAAATTTTTGTTACCTTGAGTGTTTGTGGCGTATTGCACTTCAAACTTTTTGTTTTGTTTCTTGTCATATAGAAATACACTTTTGTTTGTCGTAAGTATATTTACAAACGAAGTAACTTTTCGATGCGCCAAATCAAGGCATTGCAGAAGCGTATGAATACGTTAAACAATAGGAATCGGAAGCTAATTAATCTCAAATGAGGTGTCAGTTAAAGAAAATACTACGCCAAATATTTTCTTGAAACCATACGGAGTTTTAAAAAATCTGATATACTAATTATTTGATAATGAATAATTTTGCCTGGCATGGGGAAAGTAATTCGAGCATAGAAAACGAAAATCAATATAAATTGTTGGTTATTTTGCAAAAAGAAAAGCCCGTGATCGGTTTCACTGTTCTTTCAGATCATTAGACGGACTCATCTCTTTTTGCAAAAATGATCTGCAAGAACAGTGAAACCGGTCACGGACTTTTCTTTTTGTAAAATAACCAACAATTTATATTGATTTTCGTTTTCTATACTCGAATTACTTTCCCCATGCCATGCAAAATTATTCATTATCAAGTAGCTAGAAACGTATTAGTTTCAGTAGGCCAACGTCCTCAATCAGTGGGTGTAGTACCTTCTTAGAAGGTCCGCCAATGTTAAGTAGGAATTCGGCTAATTGTTTATTTATTTTTTATACTAATTATTTATATAGATGATTGATCAACTGCCATCAGATGTTTAAAAGAGTCAAAAATTATCGCGTGTTATTGCAAGTGGCAGTTGACCCTGACCCAACGAGGAACATTTTTATTTAGTGGTCAATTGAGTAATCCAGTGAACTTATATTCTAGATTTTGTTGTTAACAATAAATAAAAATAATATAAATAAAATATTCTTAGGAATACGTCAATATATTAATTTTTAAAATTTATCACGGTAGGTGTTTCGGTTTTTAATAAACCTTGATCACATGTTTAAAATCTAAAAAATAAATAACAATATATAAATAAAATCTGAACATTAACAATATACAAATAAAATAGTCAAACTTACTTCAATAAAAAATTGTATATCAAAATTAACACGTATTGAATAAGATTTGGTAAAACATTCCACTGATGGTTGTGAAATATCAATATGATAAATTGAATTATTATTGTAATATTAAATAAAGATAAGGATTCTATATCACTAATCACATGCAACGTATATGTAAGAAAATAAGTAAAATATAATTAAAATTAAATTAGAATTAAATATAATTATTATTTTTCAGGTTTTAAACATGTGATCAAGGTTTATTAAATAAACCGAAACGCGTATGTGATAAATTTTAAAAGATTAATATATTGACCTATTCCCAAGAATATGCTATGACAAAGCCACACTGAGAGGGTCGCTGAAAGAATGCTATGACAATAGCCGTTTGAGTGCGTCACAAAAGAATGATATGAAACAGATACTGCAATTTGTAAACTTGAAATGGTTCACTTACCTTCGTTTTAAACTTTGGCTGGCTAGCTCAACGGAATTTACGGAGTTTTCAACATGAAATAAAACGCAGCAATATCACAAAGCATTTATACAATAGGAATTATTTTCTTTCATACAGAAGCATCTACAACATCGTTTCTTTCAAACATAAAATAATTTCTAAGAAGTACTTGGTAAAAGAATATTGTTACTTATCTTATTTTAAATTTACAGACTTTTGAGGATGGTTTACCTGGTTATAAATTATTTCCGCTTGTAAGATTTGATTTGGCCAGAAAAAATTCTTGACATATAATCTATTAAAAGATCAAAGTATTTCGAACTCTGAACACAAACTCATGGTAAGAAAAATTCTTCACACAAAAAAAAATTTAAGACTATCTTAAACTAGATCCAAATACTCGAATATCAGTTAAAAATAAATCTAAAAGTGATACTTGCAGAATCCACAAAACGCTCCTCTTAATTCAAAATCTTCTTATTTTAAATTGGTCTCCAAATCAGCTTGCAAGATTTACCATAAAAATTCTCGTTCAAATAGTGACTACCAAAGTACATTTTTGGTTAAATCTTCCTTTCGATAATTTTATTAAAATAGCTTTATATTGAGGAATTTTCTCTCTTCATCGTAATTAATAAATTCCATTTTTCTTTATAAGTTACGTTTAAAACATCGTTTCTTTATTCATTACAACCTGGTAACTTGGTTAAATTATAGTATGTTTACTGCATAGCCAAATATTATAGCAACAGCTTGCAGTTAAATCAAAATAACATTTTGTGCTTGCATGAATGAAATCTAATTAATGAATGATTTCGAATGAATCTTTCTTTGATAACCGCTTCTTTATATACGAATTTATCTGTTTCAAGAAGCTTACTCGAATAGTGAAGAACATAATGATGTAAGGTTTCTTGGAAAACCCAATTAACGTCTAAAATCGTCGAGTTTTATGACCAAAATATCGTTCCCGTTATCCGTGGCGTGTTATCTGTTCTTGTTCCACATATACTATTATTGCGGCGTTGCATACTAATGCAAAAGACAATCGATTATTTATAGGTTATTCCAGGAATTTTACGGCTTATTTTCAATGTTTGAACTGTTTCTAGGAATAAAAATGTTTACTTATTAATGAGTTATATGAATTTAATGTATTTTTAAATACCGATGACTCATCTTTTTATATTCTAGAGAATTCTTTGTTTAGAATAAATTGCAATATCCACGGAGTAATTAATTTAAACTTCAATTGGTTTTTAATGCAAAAGGGGTTCCGTTTTATAGAAATATTTGCTTTCGTTTCAGTGCACAAAATTATTTATTAATTATGAGGTTTTTAAATACACGTTGACTGTAGTTTCTCAAACTACATGCGTAAAGCTGTATCTTAAATAAATGGCTTAGTATTTATCTTAAAATGATCGATTTTTACGTCGGCATTTAAATGCGCTTTACGGTATCTTACAATTTACATATACAACTTACGTTACTTGCTATTTATTTACAATATGCTTATATCATACAGGGTGATTATTTATACACGCGCAATTTGCGTTTCTGCATTGTACATCAATGAATATGTATTATACAGGGCGTAACCATGAATTTACGAAAAATTCCATTTTTTCCGGATTCTACTATATTTTGGTGGGATTTATTTTTAGAATTAAGGTTTCAATGACCTCTCCTGACCCCTTATTACGTCCATATATTCGGGTATAGCCGCCCTGTATCAATATTAGAATGCAATGGGCGCTTGCTTAATAGAAAATGTGAATTTGTTCCTTTTTTCCTCTTTGGCTAGCTCAGCGACAAATATGTTGTGAATTTTGCGAAATGAAATGAAAAAAACAAATCTCAAAAAATATTTATGAACAATCCTCTATGCATTCACAAACATCTTTCTGTTACACACATTATCTAAATCTACCTACAAGCACAGACATAATAGTATATTATTCAACGAGCGAGTTATGATAGCCATTACTCATTCGAAAGGTTCGCCGAATGAGTAATGGCCATAACTTGCGAATACAATATACTTTTCCCACGACTACACAAATCTTCATTATCAGATATTTTCTAAACATTTAAACTAATATCACAAATACTGACAATCAAAAATGTATTTGTCAAGGTGCAACTGCCTACTTCGCATGATATGAAAATTATATCTCATGTATTATGAAAAATGTAGGTTTGTACTGATTGGTCAGAGGTGTTGGATTATAATCATCATTCACGACTTGGCTGTTCCTGATCGGTTAAAGGTTTTGGCTTATGAATTCATATACTTCTACAAAATAATGAGTATTATAGTTGGCCCATTCTTAAATGCATAAGAAATACATTACTGGAAAGTCGCGGGAATATAACGTGTGTAGAAACAATTTACAACTTAAGTTTAGAAAGAAAAATTATCTTATCACTACCGACGTATTAAAATAATCTTCACCTAATCCTTGTTAATAATTAGAGAACCCCAAAATATGTTGTGTAACTCACAAAATTCTCTTTAAAATTCTGTCGATAATTTACACATCCATGTATTACCCTGTCTGTCAGTATAATTGATCAACGATCCTGAACAAAAAATTGTTATACTTGCAGTTTGAATCGCTAAATTCTTTTTTATGACTACCTGTCTTTGCTTATAAAAACATCGTCTTCACTTCCAAATTTATAGAACTCCATTTTAATTAATTTTTCATCCATCGAAGTATATGTCTTTAAAAGTACGTTTATTTTTAATAGATTAAAATTAGAGTTTGACCTTGCACTAATTTTATTTATATCAAAGGAATAAAATCGTCGTTGTACTCTATACAATAATTATGCCTCATAACTTATGTTCAAACCTATGTTTCACCTGAAACGCCGACAGAATGGATTACCAATCTTGAATTAATTTACATGTTAGATGCCGAAGCAATGAATGACTCTGTTCTAATCCATTTCCGTCTTTATATAACAAATAATCTTAATAAGTCATCATTCGATTACCTTCTAGATTATGTTCTCGAATAATTACTTACCCGCAAGATGCAATGATTACCCACAATTCCGCGTTCTGTTATCTGTAATGGGTTGTCAGTATAAAATTTATGGCTCTCGTAAAACTGTTCCTCCCTTTTGTAATATAATTAGAGCTATTAAACTTGTTGTCTTGGTTTTATAGTCTTTCGGTATCGTCGCGTTCGACGAATTTAACTTGTATTCATTGACAAAAATATAAATTATAGCTTTAAGAATACTTCTCGAAGAAATATAGTATTTTTGTATTAAATAATGTAAGTATAATTTATTCCAGAATCGTCCCAAATAGAATAAGGTCCCAGGCAGAGTTGAAACTTGTAATCTTCGACTTTGACCGCTGGTGCGCTAACCAATTGCGCCACCCGGACGGGTGATTACAATTGGAAAGATACAAATCCAAATCGCGCGCGCGCGCGTGTGTGGGTGAATATATATTGTTGTGGACCGTAGATGCTTGACGTTGGGAACCATTAAAAGTGTTATGGTCTGAAAATGCCTGACGTTGGGTGTCAATGAACGTTGCCATGGACTATAGATGATTCTAGTAAAAGTATTGCCCTAATTATTTTTGCTAGCTCAGTTTAAATCAAACCACTAGAATCAGACATCAAACTCATAATGACACGAATTGTTCTTTAACAACCAATCTTTCAAATAATAATTACCACATCCACAACGGTTTTTTTCTAACAAACAATATCCTACACAACAGTTTTGACTTATAAACAAATCTAACATAAAAAAATATAACTACTGTATAATCACTCACACTAAAATAAAGACCAAAATCTCTCCTTTCTAATTAGGATTTTCTTTCACAAATCATTTCCTATTGAAATCTTTTGATGTACAAAATTTTATAAAATAAGTCGGATAATTTTAACAATCCCCTTAATATAGAATTTAAACGTATCTGATCGGTTATGTTTAATAACTTTTTTTATATACTGGCAAAACCTACCTAGATCAGCCACCCTCAAATCAAATTATCTACTCTCACACAAAGATTTGCGCACAATCTTACGTAACAACTAATAGGAATTTTAAAGCTATGTGATTTTTATTTTACCGTGTAAATTATGCTGGTCGCCATTTTCATATCGTTGAAATTTTTCCATTAAATACCATTAAACATCAATATTGCATGCCAAATCCTTATACCAAGATCGTCCAAATGGTTTAAAATTTATTATCAATTTACCATTAAACACCATTACAGTTTCATTATGCTTCCATTCAAATTAAAACTTTATCTTGCAGTAGTTTATTATTGTTCATTTACTTTCAATTTTTGAAACCATTTTAACGTATTTTAAAATCTTACCTCTGTACATTTAAATACTTTTCCGTCCTATAAAATTTCACTATTAAAAAACATAGTATTTTTACTACATTATATACTGCATCGTGACGTTTTGATAGCAACTTATTAACTGACCTCTTATATTTGATTTCAATTGGTTATTTAGTTGAGTGTTTGTGGTATGCCACGCGACCAAAATGGTGCTTATTTCTCTCATCGATATATATATATATATATATATATATATATATATATATTATTAATAGCGAGGAAGAATAATCCACATTCCTCGCTATTAATAATAATATACTTACAATCTTTGTATTATCCGAACGCAGCAAAAATGGGATGATCAAGTTATTAGTACATGAATTATGTATATAACTAAATTCAATTTCCTTAAATGCAAGACGTAATTGAAAATCGAAAAGAGAACAAGCTTCAGTAGTATAAATTAACACACTCTAGCCAATCAGCTGCATAGCTCAGTTGGTAGAGCGTTGATCCGGCAAATCAATGGTCGCAGGTTCAAATCCTGCTGTGGCTGTTCTTTTAGCGGTTTTCGATTACCAGTTCGATTTGAAATGTCAATTCAACTTTACATAAAAGGTTGGGTTTTCATTTCATCTTATAACTGTTAATATATATATATATATATATATATATATATATATATATATATATATATATATATATAGTCTATATACTTGTCTTTGCTTTCCACTACATGCTTTACCTTCTGCCCTGCCATATTATTACTGTTCTAACCATTCCATTTTGTGCCTCAAAAATATGACTTATCATCTTGTTATACTTTCTTTTAATTACAATTGCGATACTTTTAAATTCCTTTTGTTGACTTACTGCTAGCTCTTTGGCAGAAGTTCCTAATCCTTTTGAGATGCAATATCGAATTTATCCTTATTTCATGCTGATTCCATTAACACGTAATTACTCTGCAACCATCGCTGTTTAGCCTATCTACATCATCTAATTATCTTATTCCTCTTCTCTATAATTTCTCCAACCGCCCTCCATTGCCAACCTTTACATTTCATTCTTTCTTCTATTAAACATAAGATTTATTGCGTTGCCCATTTTCCAAGTTGTAAACCTTTTAATTTCTAATACAATGTGCGCATCCTTTAATATTACTTCCTTAGTCAACTTACAGTTTTTATGTGGTTTTTACCAACCTGCCTCATTTTACCTTATCACTAACCTGTTGAAAATTTTTTATTTTTCTTACCGTTGTCTCATTTATAATAAAATCCACACTATTATCCGAGCCTGAGCGGATGACCCTAAATTTTCCTAACCAAAAGTTTTTATTATCGACCACCTGACTTCGTTAAACCCAACCAAATCTAGTTTTAACGCAGCTATTTCTAACTGCAAATTCTTTAACATACCTTCTCAAAAGAGTCCAAATGTTTTGCATTCTGATTCGTAGAACATTATTTCTTCTTGGCGGCTTGTTTTATTTTCTCTCTTCTCTATTTTGTCGAGTGATTTTTTATTCCCGCATAGAGTCCGAATACAGACGGCCTACCTAAGTAGGCTGGATTTGTGAAACTATGTCTCTAACAATCTGAAGTGCAGAAATATTATGCCATTTTCATGTTTGTTTTTATTTGTTGTTTTTTGAACTGCATTTACTGGGGAAATAAATCAGTGCCATTGATCCTCTGGGAGAATTAAGACCTTTTAAAGGGTATTAAGAATGAAGAAAGAAAAGGTGCCTCAGTTAGTCGTCTCTCATGGCAGTTAGTAGAACCTTTAGAATTATTCTACATTGCAGATGAGTGAAAAGCCAATTACTGAAGGTTGTGTATAAATAGTTATGTAAATTAAGGCATTACATAACGAAAGATATTAACAGTGGTATTTCATTTATGAATTATCATCAACACTGATCTGACCTTGAGCAGATGTCATGAATATATTGCTTAAAATTTTTGTTCATTTGATCTACTTTATTCAATGGGTAGCATTTATCTTTAGATTCTTACTTTTTGTAGTGTTTAAATCCGTCTGAAATTTCTTATCAAAATTACAATCAGTTTCTCATGAAATATAGTACCGAAATAGCTACAAAGTTATCCAAACTTGCGAAACTTTCATTTTAAATGAAGGTGATCGATCTGCAAAAAAATAGTTACTTCAAGATGCATTGAAAAATTTTGGGCTAAACGTAGAAACTGGCTGTCAACCTGGCTGTTATCTTTGGCTGAAAATACATTCGTGTGCCCTCTCTCCGAAACGACTTTTGAAGAACAAATAAAGATCAATGTTAACGAGTGCTTCTACAAGATAACTGGGAATTAGTTATTTTCCACATAAGTACCAAACTCAAAAAAGCTGATTTTGAGTAAGAGGTATGATTTCTTAAATTGGAGTATTAACGTGTATTTTTAATTGCTTTCGTTTAAATTTGTGTACTAAAAATAAAACCTGGACCTTGATAAACCGTACTAATATTCAGACCTTACAGAAGATTAGTTAATCTAGATATAGCATTTTTGAATTTAGTGTAAGATTTAAAAAGGTTAGTCATTTTGTGCAGTAACACTCCCTACAAATTAATAGTATTATGGCATATCTGTGTTTGTCATTTTGCATTTATTATTATAATCCATTAATGTCATTAAATTTACATATGTATGCACGAGATATAAATAAAAACTCCCTCGGTTCCATACAATAAGTTGCTACGAATTTAAAAACACAGAAACAAATGAAATTAAATTATTAGGACATTTACCTTTTAATAGGAGACAGGGCATTACATAAAAAATTTACTGCATTTAATTTGTCTAATCTTTTGTCTATAATAACACAGAAATTAGAAATTACACATAATATAAATAATGAGAAATACACATAGTGAATTTTGACTAAAAAAAATTACATGTGAAAGCTGGGACTTTTGGAAAGATATTTGTCTAACAATGTTTTCGAATATATTTGAATTCGCACATAGAAATAAATTGGTAAACTTGAACATTGTAGCCTATGAAAAGGATATGGTATACCACAAGGATCAGATTCGCAGCCTATAGTATTCGCGAATTTCTGGACTATACAATATTGGTAATTGTTGGTTTTTTCGTTTTCTACTGCCGAAATTAAGTGATTTATAATATACAGTTGTTATAACATTTTTAGAAGACATTAAATTCTAGGGAATTATAGCAATACTATTCATGGTGCTAGAAATGTTAGAAAACCTATGAAGTTCTGAAAATTGAGTATTTATTCCAAAAGTAATCTCACATTTCCTTTTTATGTTAAGTGCAACATATTTGCAAATCCAATTTAACTTGCTTTACACAATTTTGCATCGTGACAGCGTCATTGTTTAAAATTAAATAACCTTTAGGCAGAACAAGGTCGGTTGGTTAACTAAACTACCATAGTGCCTACACATTGTTTATTAATGTGAACTATGTAAAAATTGCAGTACCGTGAAAACAATAAAGCATGAGCAAGTGCTATTGTTTTTCAAGTAATGACCTAATGAAACGAATACATTAAAATCGCTCAAGCATGAAGAAATAAGAGACTACAAAGTATAAAATTCAATATGCTTTAGATATACCTGGAAGCAGATGTTTTGTATTTTAAGTTGTGAAACATGTGGGAATGGGAATAGGGCAAAAGGTGGGCTCAAATTGCGTGAAAGCAAATTGGAATTCGTTAAGTCAGTCTAGTGTAAAATATTAGTTCGGGGTTAGCAATAAAGATGCGGTAAAAAAATGTAACTGTATAGGATCAGCCTTTTTACGCTTGATTTCCATCGGCGTGGGTAGAAATCTGATCCGTAGAAAATGTGTAACTTAATGGAGTCTTTGTAAATATATCCATGTTTCTGCATGAAACAAATAATTAACTTTTAAAGTGATACGCTCCAATTTTTGCAAGGTCGGACTTATTAAAACTATGAAGGACTTTCGTGTAGGTGATGTCGAACAAAAGTTTCAATGAGTTGACTTTCTGACGAAGATTTGAAAATAAATTTCATGAACGTCAAAACGAAATCGTAAACCTAACGAATAATAATTTTTACCAACTCTTAAAATTAATACACTAATAAATCACCAGAACATACATTACGAATAACTATAAGCTTAGAAATCCACCATGTGGATGCTGGATGCTAGTATTAATTTAGTATGGGACAAAACCCTGAGTTGTATTTATTACTTTATTAGATCAACACTCTGCGATCATATCTACCTACTGTAAACATTTGTATGTACGTGATAAGAAAGCAAGTAAGTCTCTTGGTGGACTTCAATAGACGCGCTTCGTCAGGGAAAGCAAAGCATAATCAGGTAAACTATGAGGAACGTTATTTGACTAGAAACTTTCAATGGCAAAGTTGATATAATCAGGTGGTTTTTATTGCATAACTAGAAGTTAAAATAGTTGCAGTCAACTTATTTTTTTTGTATGATCGATTTTAATAATAAGCAATTAAATACACTCAGACGTGCTAGTAGGAGGAATAGAGCCACGGTAACAAAAATCTGGTAAATGCGTTTTACAATATACAAGAGTAGTCTTTTGGCAGGTAATATTTTCCATGTAATTTCCTGTACATGGAGTTTATAGGAGTGGAGGAGGGATAGGCATGATACATATACATTTGATCTACATGGCATCATTTCACGTGACCACTACAGCTGCGTCATTTTTTATTAACCTTTAGGCTTTCGTTTAATTTTTCAACCTGTTTAGATTACGCCTCTCATGAGATGTACAATATTTACACATACCCTAGGAGGAAAAAGTATTGTAGTGAGATGCGAACACTGATTCTAGGCAATACACCAGAATTCTAACCTCTAGACCTCAGCAATGTATGATAATAAGAACTGTAAATATGTTAGGTATTTGAGAAACCAAATACCTATTCATACTAACATTCTTCATACTAGGAATTTTCTGCAGAACAATTGTGTCGCTCCTTTAATTTAAAAATAATTATGCACATGCGACTGTTATTTTAAACACACTGATTTTGTTTGTGCTAAAACATCATTCTATAACAAAGCAAAGTTGTTTGTATATAACTCGATTAATTATGCATATACCTTTTAGTATAATCATTTCGCTTATACGATATTAGTAACATTTCAACAGGGCAGCCACCTTGTGGTGTTTCTTTTTCGCTCATTGCAGTTCCTATTTGGCAAAGTCCTTGGAGGTACTTGTCGTAAACAATATTAGTTTTAGTTTTTCCTATATGGGGCCTCTTTATCATGTTGTGTGTGTGGTGATATCGTTTTCGAGCTGAACTTCTTTGCAAGGTGTGTCGTATGATTAAGGAAACGGTTATGATTATTTTTTTATTTGGTCGGTGTATGCTTGAATTATAATTCAATACATGTTAACTCTTGGGAGCGTTCAGTGGTGCCTGAAAGGCGCAAATGTGGCCGCAGTGGTTGCCTCTTAAGTGCGATGTTTTAAGTTAGTGATGGTTCGACCAACGATGAGTCTTGCAAATTTTTATTTTCTTTCCGTGATGTTTCTATTATTTTTTTAGCACAGTCGCTCGAATATAGATTTCTAAGTTTTAATTTGCATATGGAGGTCTGGAGAAACGATATTATGTAATAGTTCAATTAAAGTTTTTCGATTCCTTGTAAAAGATGTACAACAAGCTATTCCTAGATATATATTATTGAAGTTAATCGAAGAGCAATAACTTATAGTTTCACCAGCAGTAATGTGTCTGCATGCCGTTTATGTCATGCATTCGATACGAGGTTGTTTGGTGCAAACTCTGAATTTAAATTGCTTCTATAGAAGATAATGTACGAGAATAGCACGCGACAGAAGGTATGTTTTGTTAACTGCTATTTAAGCTCGAAGACATCCTGTTATCACATGTTTTATTTTAGTAATAATTTAAGAAGTGATTTTGCACTGATAATTTTGTAAAAATTGCTCGCTTAATTTTTAAATCAGCCTATTCTCGAATTATTATTTATGGTTCAAAATTATTCCTACGCAATGCTCACTATACTCTGGCAATTTTTAATATTAAACAAAGTTGAAGAATGAATAATATCAAGTACCTTCAATAGGACTGCAATCCTACCGAAATATTTTGTAAGTAAGGTGTGCACCTTGCGCTCAGAATATGTTCATTTTTGCAGTATTTTTTCTCACTTTACTCTTTTACTATTATAGATACTTATTAACAAATTTATTTCATGTACCTACATGTATCAAACTAGTAAAACGATAACTCTATGTTTCGTTTATCTTTTGAATCATCTATTAAAGATGACTTCAGAAATCAACATGATCGCTTAGATCCTTTGACGTTCCTGTTGAGCCTAGAGTGTACGTAACGAACATATTTGGTTTTGTGATATTTTTGTATAAAAAACGCAGACGTCTATGTGTTTGTCCAGTTTATTTATATATTTTTTATTGTTTGTGTTGTCCTAGGACTTAAAAATTCAAACATGCAGCTGGTATTCATTTAGTTTTGGCCTGAGCTAAGGTTTTTAATCAAATGCCTACCTATTTTAGTTTTCTTAGTGTTAGCTGAGCATTATTTTTCACCAACCAAAAATCAATTTATTCAATACATTCTTGTTTTTAAGGTTAGAAATTTGAATTTTTGTATGCATCGTGAAATTGGCATCGATTTGTTTATATCTTTCTGCTTTTGTTAGAGTGGTAAGTGACCTGTATCCTCATCAGGTAAGAAATTTCCCTGTATGGGAGTTATGTAGCAGCATTATATGTTTGATCGTACTCTAAATACATTATGTACAATTGCAACACCCATAAATGTATAGTTTATTCTTAATTTTAATATAATAACGTAGTTACGTACAGTTTTGTCCTCAAGGAATTTAGCCGGTAACCCACAGAGAAAATTCGGTGAAGTACCTTGCTAAAAATTCCATGTCTCGATAAAGTACCAAAAAGCTAGACTGTACCAACAAGAATGATTGCCGAGTAATTCAGTGGGAAGGGTGGTGCAAGTGTTTGCAGAGGTTCCCTGAATGCTATCGTGTGGGAAATAAATAGTAGTTTTAAATGGGAATTATCTTGGACGCCACCTAATCTCGATATACAGGGATTTCTAGGGAAAAGCCCCGGAAGAAATAACAAAAGGGTACCAAAACTCGAAATCAGAAAAGTGATTATAGCCATGAATTTGGGGGAATATTTGAGCACACTAATGCTAAAACAAGCCTAAAATAAACGTAATGATAAGGGCACTAATATACCTATTTAAAAACTGCTAGCTAAAATGTTTCCAAAATTAAATACTAAAAATTACCTATATTTTAATCACGCCTATATGTGATTGCAGTATATTTTATTACATCAAGGATTTAGATTAGTTGTGAACAAAACATATGAAAGTCTTTACTCTATTACACAATTATGTTTTAACCACAAGTACATATAAACATTTTAAAATAAAAAACCAAATATTTCAAAAGTTTTACTTAGTTTAATGACAAACGTTTTCTACGAATAAAATTACTTTCTAAGTCCTTAAACTAACAACACGGACGTACTGAGGGTGCATTTATAAGTTTATACAGTTAAAAAAAGTTCATTAATTTACAGTTACTGTAGGTTATAGTTTCTGAAGTTTTATTATAAATACCTGGAGTAATCGAGATGTACATAACTTTGGAAACAACTAAAATCAATGATATTCTGGACTCAATTCGTTCTAACCAGATCATACGGGACTTCTGAAACTTCGTTAAAAAGTATGATATACTTAATTAACATACCTATGTTCTAACATGAGGTTATCTATGGGAACCAATTGTTCCTATAATTAGAAGTAACCAACTTGGTAGGGTATTATACCGAACTTCATCAACTAATCACATTAATCAGTTCGATACCTTACTATTCAATAGTTAACTGTACCTATTCAAGTTCGCACGTTATCCGTTTGAATGGTAATAACAAAGTGCTCAATAACAAAGTTATTTCCGTCCTTATACAACGAGATTATCTTCAGCAAAACTGGGACAAATAAATTAGGACTGCAAGTTGAAATTACTTTTGCCGTTTTTCTCTATCTAACGTATGTAATATTATTTTACTGAAACACTAACTTGTACCAACGAACAGGATTTTCCATTTACTGCATCAGCATAACTACGCGTGCGAACCTTATTCGTTTCAAAACGATGACGTCATAGACGCCAATATTAAACACAATTAATAAAAACAAATGAAACAAAACTGCAGCAATTTAGGGTACAAAGTAATCATATCATTTCTTACCTCACAGCCATCATAATGAAATTGACAACCTTTGAATATGAACAATGTAAGATTACAAAAATAATCAGTCCTTAGATCAAGAATGAATGTAACTATAAGTTATATGTCTTAAAGGAAATAATCCTAATCCTATTGGTGGTATTTATCGATACAGAAACTGTTAAAATGAAATATTATTATTAACATTTCAAAGGAATGTTATAACGTAGATTTTCATATGCCAGAGAATTTTTTCTTCCTTCATTCTCCTACAAGCCGGAACTGGTAATTCATTCCACGCGTCTTCTTTCTGTAGCTTATGATAATGGCGTCGATGCTTAAAAATAGAGCGTTCTTAGTATTTATTAAAAAATTTGCGTGTTTAGAAATATGAGACAGTGCGTGCTCGCGTTGACACGTTGACCTGTCTGTACTAACCTGAAATATAACAATAAAATGCGTTCGCGGAAAAACTGAAAGGTGTGCAGAGCACACTACTCACATCGAGCAGCTTATTGTACTGAAGTCTGTAATGTTCGTTTTGTAACACGTTATACTTGACGCACATGCCAAACCAGTTGTCATATTAAGAGTATTTTTGGGCGCATTTTTGAGCAACAGAAAGTAGTTTTGAACAACTTATTTTTGACTTAGTTTGGTCTTAAACGTGAATGATTCCGACCATCTTAGTTTATAAATTTACCTTTTAATGATCTCAATGTCAAAATACCACATTCTTAAGAGAAGAGCTGTTTTATCATAACAAAAAGGAAGTGCAAAAGTTCGGAGTATGCCATCACCTCGCCTCCATTATTATTATTATTATATTCTTTTAAAAATTCATCTGTTGGGTCTAGAGTGCAGGTAACGAACATATTTGATTTTGTGATATTTTTGTATAAAGAACGCAGACGTGTACGTGTTTGTCCAGTTTATTTATATATATTTTTTATTGTTTGTGTTGTCCTAGGGCTTAAAAGTTCAAACTGCAGCTGGTAGTCGTTTAGTTTTGGCCTGAGCGAAGGTTTTAATCAAATGTCTACCGATAGAGATTAGTGAATCATTATGGTATCTTTACTTATTTTTCTTGTTTCCTAGCAGAGTATCTTTAATAAAAACAATTCTTCTCAGATTGAAAGAAGCCCTAACTTCACTTTCTTTGATCCCGTTTCTGGTTAGGTGCCCAACTCCCGCCCCCAAATGATTCCGCGGACTGGGTCGTAGCTAGCTATAACGCGTCCCGGAAATTTTCTAAATCTTCTTGGCTATTATTTCCATCTCTATTTGATTACGTGCCACTTTTTACTCAAATTTTTTCGTTAACATCCTTTTGGCACCTTCTGGCAAAACCTTGCTTTGACACATTTTGCCAAACTACCAAGTTAAATAGGTTGCCATAACTTTAACTCCGAATAGGCAGTAACCTGTCAATTAGTTAACATGTTTCACTTGACCGATTGCCATATTTTGCATCTGAATCTTTATTCCAGCATAAATATTAACATTGTGTGCGTATTAATAGTTCACGATCACATTCCTTTGAAGTTTTGCTCTCATCCTATACCTATATAAAATTGTAGTTCTTATACGATATTTGCAAAGGAAGAAAAAGATGTTTTAAAGCGATTTCAATTTCCTCATTTTAAATTCATTTCTTCTGGTCAGTATACAAAGCCCACTAACAAAACATGTCAATTGTCGACGATGCTTATCCAAATTAAGCGTACTATCATATACTTGCTACTTGATCTAAATTTTAGCCCGTATTTCGGATGCAGTAGAACGGGATTTTGAAATAACTTATAATTTTAGTTTTCTTAGTGTTAGCTGAGCATTATTTTTCACCAACCAAAAATCAATTTATTCAGTACATTCTTGTTTTTAAGGTTAGAAATTTGAATTTTTGTATGCATCGTGAAATTGGCATCGATTTGTTTATATCTTTCTGCATTTGTTAGAGTGGTAAGTGACCTGTATCCTCATCAGGTAAGAAATTTCCCTGTATGGGAGTTATGTAGCAGCATTATATGTTTGATCGTACTCTAAACACATTATGTACAATTGTAACACCCATAAATGTATAGTTTATTCTTAATTTTAATATAATAATGTTGTTACGTACAGTTTTGTCCTCAAGGAATTTAGCCGGTAACCCACAGACAAAATTCGGTGAAGTACCTTGCTAAAAATTTCATGCCTCGATAAAGTTCCAAAAAGCTAGACTGTACCAACAAGAATGATTGCCGAGTAATTCAGTGGGAAGGGTGGTGTAAGTGTTTGCAGAGGTTCCCTGAATGCTATCGTGTGGGAAATAAATAGTAGTTTTAAATGGGAATTATCTTGGACGCCACCTAATCTCGATATACAGGGATTTCTAGGGAAAAGCCCCGGAAGAAATAACAAAAGGGTACCAAAACTCGAAATCAGAAAAGTGATTATAGCCATGAATTTGGGGGAATATTTGAGCACACTAATGCTAAAACAAGCCTAAAATAAACGTAATGATAAGGGCACGAATATACCTATTTAAAAACTGCTAGCTAAAATGTTTCCAAAATTAAATACTAAAAATTACCTATATTTTAATCACGCCTATATGTGATTGCAGTATATTTTATTACATCAAGGATTTAGATTAGTTGTGAACAAAACATATGAAAGTCTTTACTCTATTACACAATTATGTTTTAACCACAAGTACATATAAACATTTTTAAATAAAAAACCAAATATTTCAAAAGTTTTACTTAGTTTAATGACAAACGTTTTCTACGAATAAAATTACTTTCTAAGTCCTTAAACTAACAACACGGACGTACTGAGGGTGCATTTATAAGTTTATACAGTTAAAAAAAGTTCATTAATTTACAGTTACTGTAGGTTATAGTTTCTGAAGTTTTATTATAAATACCTGGAGTAATTGAGATGTACATAACTTTGGAAACAACTAAAATCAATGATATTCTGGACTCAATTCGTTCTAACCAGATCATACGGGACTTCTGAAACTTCGTTAAAAAGTATGATATACTTAATTAACATACCTATGTTCTAACATGAGGTTATCTATGGGAACCAATTGTTCCTATAATTAGAAGTAACCAACTTGGTAGGGTATTATACCGAACTTCATCAACTAATCACATTAATCAGTTCGATACCTTACTATTCAATAGTTAACTGTACCTATTCAAGTTCGCACGTTATCCGTTTGAATGGTAATAACAAAGTGCTCAATAACAAAGTTATTTCCGTCCTTATACAACGAGATTATCTTCAGCAAAACTGGGACAAATAAATTAGGACTGCAAGTTGAAATTACTTTTGCCGTTTTTCTCTATCTAACGTATGTAATATTATTTTACTGAAACACTAACTTGTACCAACGAACAGGATTTTCCATTTACTGCATCAGCATAACTAGGCGTGCGAACCTTATTCGTTTCAAAAGGATGACGTCATAGACTCCAATATTAAACACAATTAATCAAAACAAATGAAACAAAACTGCAGCAATTTAGAGTAAAAAGTAATCATATCATTTCTAACCTTACAGCCGTCATAATGAAATTGACAACCTTTGAATATGAACAATGTAAGATTACAAAAATAATCAGTCCTTAGATCAAGAATGAATGTAACTAAAAGTTATATTTCTTAAAGGAAATAATCCTAATCCTATTGGTGGTATTTATCGATACAGAAACTGTTAAAATGAAATATTATTATTAACATTTCAAAGGAATGTTATAACGTAGATTTTCATATGCCAGAGAATTTTTTCTTCCTTTATTCTCCTACAAGCCGGAACTGGTAATTCATTCCACGCGTCTTCTTTCTGTAGCTTATGATAATGGTGTCGATGCTTAAAAATAGAGCGTTTTTCGTATTTATTAAAAAATTTGCGTGTTTAGAAATATGAGACCATGCGTGCTCGCGCTGACACGTTGACCTGTCTGTACTAACCTGAAATATAACAATAAAATGCGTTCGCGGAAAAACTGAAAGGTGTGTAGACCACACTACTCACATCGAGCAGCTTATTCATTGTACTGACGTCTGTAATGTTCGTTTTGTAACACGTTATACTTGACGCACATGCCAAACCAGTTGTCATATTAAGAGTATTTTTGGGCGCATTTTTGAGCAACAGAAAGTAATTTTGAAAAACTTATTTTTGACTTAGTTTGGTCTTAAACGTGAATGATTCCGACCATCTAGTTTATAACATTTTTGTTCTTAATTTTAAATAGTTTGATTTTATGACGCATTTTGAACGCAAAAAGATGCAATCGGTTTTGGAATTTGTACCGGTATTGTAGAAACAATGACTACTTTACGCGCCTACTGACAAAGTTGTGTGTTTGTTTCATTATTTCAGGTACTGTAACGAAAATTTACCTTTTAATGATCTCAATGTCAAAATACCACATTCTTAAGAGAAGAGCTGTTTTTTCATAACAAAAAGGAAGTGCAAAAGTTCGGAGTATGCCATCACCTCGCCTACATTATTATTATTATAATCTTTTAAAAATTCATCTTCATGCTGCGTGCATAACATACATTTTCCTGCCTTGCCACATAAGTAGGTGTACCATTTATTATCTTATTTTAAATTTAAATATATTTAACCGTAACTATAATACCACACATGGAGCATTATGCAATAACAATCACTTTTTGCACAAAAGAAAATATAACACGCTAAGATATGTATTACATAGTATTTGTTCCATCCAGTAATCAATTATAAATAAAATCAGTACCTGCCTGTTATGCAAATGTAACCTGGTTTTCTAAAGTTTATTTATCGTATGAACACGTAAATCATTAAATGCAGAGAAGATTATAATGATTGTTCATCTAACAGTCCATTGTAATAGTGTGTTAACGGAAACTGCTAAGAGTATTTTAGTCCTAGAAGGATAATAATAGTTCTTGAGTACTAACTCTTCTAGCTTCATTTCAGCAGAATTGAAATTAGGATTTAATGATATGCACCGAGCTCTAAGAAACGAGTGCCGTTTAATAATACATATTTGATGACTCAACATACAATCCTGTACAATTCTGATGTATACGACGTCGTCTCTATTGTCTATGCTTCATAAGCCTATATAAATTCTAGAGGTGTGTTTTGTTCGTTTTCTCTTGAAAAACTGCAATATATCAGCAGTTTAATTTTAAAAAGTTGTAACTACCCTTGCGGTATATGATGAAAAATGTTTCGGTACGTATGATTAGTCTGATTAAAGACTGGGGCATTTCATCAAAAGCACAATGTTCCTACACAAAATTAATTAGATAACCCGCATGAACTTCGGACCGTCAACATAAAACCAGGTACATCTATAGCAGTGATTTAGCTATAACAAAATACATAATACCATGATTGTGTAAAATCGGTAGGGCAACTGACATATGGCAGCTGTAAGCTTCAACGTCCCTAACAAGAAAATTGACGTAGGGTATAATTGTATTGTTATGGAATTATCAATGAACTCAATATCCAGCTTGCGACGTACTCAAAACTATTTTTATAATCATGATTAAAAGTCAGAAAAATACAAAAGCTTAAGTAGGAAAATTTGATTAAATATCAAAAGGGGTTAAAATTAAAATATGGGTAAGTATAAAAATTCTGATTCCATAACGCAATAAAAGTTGGAAGATTTCCTACCTTAGTAAGAGAGCTAGGGATTTTTGTAGTTACATAACTGGTTTTAACCGTCGGACGCATAAACTTAAATTTTTAAGCTTTTCCATATAGTGAGTTTCTGAGACAAAGCACGTATAGTGAATAAATAGTAGCCATTTGCTTAACTTTGAACGTTGACGTTTAACATATGGTTCTAAAATTTGCAAACGAATATATTTTCAACCTAAAATTAAAAATACTAGTTGCTGTGTCAACAATGTTGTGACCCCGAATATGCAGATATGATATAAAAGGACCTCGTAATTATATTGTATTAAAAATTACTGTATTATATGAATTTAGTAAGGAAAGTATACTCCACTAAAATTAAATTTGCTACCGCTTTCTGAAAGCTTTTGTTTTTGCGAATGTTTGTTGTACATTTTGTAAATGAAATTATTAAACATAATCAAGAATACAGATTTATTAATCGTCAACTTAGCTAAATTTACAGTTTTATTTTGGACGAGTGCGTCCAGAAGTAGGAAGACCTAATACAATTCTTTGATATATATTGCTAAATAGTAATACTACTTGGTTTTTTATATTAGTAAGAATCTAAAACGATAAGCTTTTTTAGTAGTCTTGTCTTACAGTAATTCTCAAATAGCTCCAATAGTGTGGTTTGATAATAGATATATTTCATTACAGAAACTGATATTATATGTTGTTTATTTTGCAATAGCAAATGTAGTAAGAGCACGCCTCATATGCCATTTCTTTGCTCTAACTATATTGTTTTATTACAAGTGCCGTGTTTACACGGCGAAGGCGATATTTTTCTCTGAGGTTTTCCAAGTTCTCTCCTTTAGAGTGCATTTTGTTTTTTATGAATCTAGACTTGGTGGCGCCCTTTTCAGTGTTGTTCAATCAATCAATCGTTTTAGAAAGAAAATACTCATATTATAGCAGTTGAATGTCCAGCACGTATTATCAATAATGCTGTAAAGCATGCGTTAGGTAAATGCATTTTTGATGTTTAAACTCTCATTTAAAAAATTTACAGTCACTATTCGTTGCAAGTGTGCCTACAAGATGACTGTCTAACCTGCTATAAAAAGAATCTTCAGTATCTTTCCCGTTCTTACAAGTTAACTTTTTGTCACTAGAGAAGAAACTTCTATGGCTATGGCATTTCAAAACTACTTTTCTGAAGATGTGGTGGAGAAAACTAAACGTTACTTAGGTTTTTCATAATATTCTAAAAATTATTTACAAAACAGAAAACTTGAAAAAATCACATCTGTGTTTCGAAGTTTTTCACATTTTGAAATTCGCAAAAAGTTACTAGAAGCCGACAACTAACATTTTCGAAAAAATGATTATTTAATGTTATGTGTGTTATTATGTTTTATTATACAATAAAAATATGTTCTGCTTTAGAAATATTTGGTCTTGCATTTTTATACCCCTTGTCGGGCTAATTTAATTTTTGAATCTGGTAACCCCAATTTTATGCTCGTCGTCAGGTGAGGTAAAACTAATGCTTCTTTAAGAGTTTTTAGGAAGATCCTACGCCTGTTACTCTTCTGTGCTTCAAAACTAGATATTCTTTGATATAAGTATAGTATAAGCGCGTTTAGAGCAGTTATATCTAAAATATTAGAAAACACTGCAAATGGCCATCGTTTAGTTTATCGTTTACAGGTATAATTCGTAACCATTTGGTCCATATGATCTACGTCTCCTTTAGTACTATTATAAGATTGGATAATTTCTGGTTGCTTTTTGTTACTATTTTGAATTATTGTGCTAACATGATACATTGTATTTGGCGCATAACCAGTTATATTTTGGTTGAATTCAAACAAAGACAAGGGTACTGGACGTTCTTTTGAAGTCTAGTTTTCCCCCGGCAATGTTGAAGGAGAATAACTTTTATTATTATGTAATTTTGCGGTAAGGGCGCTTCTTACGGGTCGTGCAACGGACACGTTGTTTGCTCAACCAATCATGACGCGCCACGTAGAGGCGGTTGTGGTGAACGAATGTTGAAAGTGCGCCAGGATATTCATTCTGTTGGTAACTATCTTACCTTGAAGTGTGGAAAGTGCGTTATAGATAATGTAGCGGTTTACCTCATCTAATTTCCTTCCTTTAACTGTTTGTATTCTTGTTACGTTTTAGGTAAACATCGGCAGTCCGATGTATCCTAGAATCGGTATAGGTAGAACCGTAACTCGCATTTATTAAATAACCAACGAAAAAATGAATTCTGAAACTTCTCAAATTCATAATTATAAACAATCAAAGACTCCGTTACAAGAATATAGGCCTAGAAAAGAATTGGGCACCTACGCTCTGTAATATGTAGACAAACGATATTCATTAGTTATCCTGCTTGCTAAAATCCAGTAATCCAAAGGTAAGCAGAGATAATTAATTTACATGGTCAATTTGTAAAGCGAATTAAATAGTTCGTTTGTAATCTCTGTGAAACCTCTTAGGCGAGTCACGATTAACTAATGTACCTTTGTTGATGAAATAACAACCTGGCCATTTGCACAGTAGATAATCCCATCAATAGTGTAACCAGAAGCACTTTTGCAGAGCCAGAAAAATTTTACGTTGTATTTAGCCGATTTCCTGGGCCAAATTGTATGGAAGATTGAAATTAGAAAAAGTCAGTTAGGGAACGATAGTGAACATTAGGGGCAAATTAAGGCGGAAGTTAGAATAAATTACTTAGACTAGAGCTGACGATATTGCAAATGTATAAAGTAGGAACAAATAGCTGGATTCGCTATTAATAAATTTGACGTATGCTTAAAAATTCGAATCCATTAGTAAATATTTATTTAACTAGATTTGGATAGATTTAAGTCGACCCTTCAAGTCGCATCAGTAAGCTGAGCCGGCGGCTGCTATCTAGTATTACGGATAACCGATGGACCCTCCCACCCCCAACCTTTTGCTAGTGTCTTGTCGATCAGACACACTCTAGTCTACGCTGTGGGTATTATTATTTAAACCATAACTTTAGTTTTAATTTATAAATTATATTTAACGATTAATTAATTTTGAAGTCAGATTTATATGAAGCACGTAATTATTCGCGTTTATACCCAATGTAGTACCTTTGGTTGAAGCATTGGGGACGTGGCCGCAAGTGTAGCGGTCCTTACTCAAATTATACGGCATATTGTATGAAACCGCGACTCCCACGAAATCCCAATAACTGCGTTCATCAACAGTTACATCTGGTACTAAAACTATTTTACATTGTTTGATACATAATTCCCAAATATATGTTAATGGTGCCAGTTAATCAGTTTCTATGCGAGCGGTACATGTTATTTTATCTTCAAATCTAAGAAACTGCCCAATACTTTCAAATCGGTTGACTGTCATCGTAACCCGATACATAGGATTTGAACATGTATTCAAAAATAATTCTCTTACTGGTGCATCCCATCCATGCTAACAGCAAAAGTCCCAAGAATACATTCAGTTCATTAAGTTTTATATTTTCTAACCTCTACTGTTATTACAACACTGTTTTTTTTTGCTTTCCTGTTAGTGTAAGTAACAGTTTCTTGCAGAATTGCTTCAGTCATAAAAGAATTCCAAGCATCGGAAGCAGTTATTATTTGGTTGCGTTTGCTTTGACCTAGGAGTGAATCGAATAATGTTGCGGCATAACACTTTTGCTTAAACTGAAGAATCATGTTTCCAATGGAATTCAATATTTCCAACCATACACTTTTGCGTTATATTTTTTCTTCATTATCTGAATTGATAGAATCATCTTCGCTGGCTCATGAGGTATCACTATCAAAATTTTCAACCTCCTCATTGCTCTTTGAAAGAACTAATTTATTAGCGTCCTCGCCATACCGCAGGTAGAACTCGCTACGTACTCGTTACCTGCTCCAATGTAGGACAGTTTCCTCAAAATCAGTATCACCGTACCTTCATGAATTTTTTACTATTTCGAAACATTTTGTTGATGACTAAAAGTCTTAATTTCTTACAGTACTTTTTTAGAATTTGTTATCCCGAAGATCTAAGACAAGTTAGTTATCGGCATGGTTAGAGATACTAAGACTGAACTGCAAAGAATTACAAAACAGCAATGCAATCTTATACTAGGAATACAGAGACTAATTGTTGTTATGTAGTGTAACCTTAATCATAAAATAATTATAAAGGTAAATAGGGCAGCATATGCTGATCACAATATTATTCAATAACGATGATTTATATGCAAAACGCAATCTAAGCGTCATTAGTGATTCAATAAGTGCCTCAGAAACTCACTTTATGTATAAATGGGTTATTCCAATTAATTATTATTTATTTGTTTAATAGTGCTATATAGCAAATTCTTGGGATTAAAATTAAAACCTTCTTAAAAATGTGCTTGAGGTATTCTTGAATGGTAAGCACTGTACACCATCTTATTTACTTAAAACAGAAAAATTAAGTTTGGATTGAGTATCGTAGACTCACCTTAAGCATTCTAGGGTTAAATACTTAGTTTAAACTAAGTGCATAAAATGCTTTTTAATAAACGCAACTCTTGAGACACTTTTGACTAAGTGGCATCAAGTATAATTGACAAAAGGCCAGTGCTTGTTTGAAATAACCCATTCTGAATGCTGAAAACTTTTATTTAGGATTAACCGAAATAATTGTACGATTATGTGTACGATGGCTACAAATTTAAAAGAATGGCTTTTAATTTCCATTCAAGCGTTGCAACTCAACACTCTGATATGCAATACGAGACGCCTTGCTGTGGCTATAGCGTAACCGCATTATTCCACGTGCTCTGTGGGGTACGCGCCTATAACACCAGGGAATTCGATGCAGTCAGACACATGCCAACACTTAATTAACACATTAAGATTGATCTTAAGCTGTAAGTCGTAAATGTAATAGAGAAGAACGGTCAACATTCAAAATGTCATAAAGTAGACTCTGCATTCTTAATAACAAATAGGTTCGTAAAGTTTGTGTTACTTTATTGGCTTTCCTGAAATTCATATAAAACTGACAGAATAGAAAAACTATTGAGAACCCCATCCTAAATTTATAATCCCATAAACCTCTTGACTGCTTCTACAAATAATTCAAATGAATGTGACTTGCTGCAATAAACTATCAGGGGTTTTGGATTAGCCTCTACATTTGTTCGATAGAGTCCTAGAGAGGAATGTTAAAAGTATATTGAAAAAGCACCAGGGACAAAATACGACGAGTGCCTTTCACCATCCTCTTAAAGTTTTATTATTTATTCTAAGATATCTTATTCGACCATAGTCATAAAATAAAAATAAGCGTTACGTTATAAATTTAGATTTGCCTTGAAGAGGCGGCGACCCCGTAACATTTTCAAGAGTACATCAGCTAATTATAGTGGTACGGGAGTGGATTGCTATGAAAAAAATAAACATCTGAAATGGTTGAAATATAAAACTACGTTTCAATAACCACCTACCTTGAAAGGCTTTTTCTACTACCATAATTAAGGGGTGCCAAACTGTCTAGTCCTAGCAATCCCTTCGATATTTTCCCTACGCGGAAGGCGGTTATTTTGAGGTATCAAAGAAATTTTTATAGTAAAACGCATCTCCCAAAAAGGACTCCATCACTGGTTTGTGTGGACATCCTTTACAAATTTATCTAACTCTACGTCTAAATAAAATTCAATCTAAATTTAACTTCTATTAAGATTACGTAATTGTAACATGAATAGAAATATACTTTTCTCAACAAAAAAACTAAGTTCCTAACATCAAATTGGCCAGGTATCTAAAAGAAATCCCAAAGAAAAAAAATATTAAATCCATCAATAATACTACCACAATATTCTTCCAGTTTTCAATATTGATATACACGATATTCTAAATCCTATTTCTGGAAATGCCCTTAATAATAGTACACATAAAACAGTTAAGTATCAACTTCTCCGTATATCATTCCATTATCCATTAAAAATTCTAAAATTTTACTCTTTAACTAACACCAAAGCCACCAATAAAGCTTACATTTAAAATCAATACACACATATCTCTTAATATTTTAAAATGCTTCAGACTTCCTTTCCCGATAATATCATTGCTTAAATTGAACTAAAACTAGTTCCGTCGCTAATTCATAGTCCAACAAAATAATTACTTTTACGTTCTGTTAATTTCCTTCTACATAAATACAATCCATTTACAACTTATATTTTAAATCCACCTGCACCTAATTATAAATCATAACCAAAAAAAGATCAACTTTACTCATTGGTTAATTTCCGGTTCATCATTTCGAGGAAATTACGAAACACCAGTTTTCAATTTTTTTTTCAAGTAACCGCAGCTCCCTTAACACAAACCAAAATCCAAAATATTTGTGGGATGAACTCTCAAGTTCCTAACCCCTTTGTCTGGTCGTCTCGACGATAGATCCACAAATACGTGATTGCAACATATCCTATACTTGAAAGCACAGTTAATTAAGACGCACGCCGCGTGTTTTTTCCCATATGGGAATTCTATATTCAGATATTGAAGCTGTGTTAAGTTCATGGTTCCTTCCACTTTCAAACTTAGTCGCTACATAACATTTCTCCCTACTTGTAATATATGCTAACCGCAGTTAAGGTTCCCTTCCAACGATGTAACAATTTTAATCTATGCTGAATACAAGGTTATTCTAGGACAACTGTCTACTTGTAATTTATCTTTCTATGGGAAACGCATAAGTAGCGTCTTGCCATATTAAGATTTATTTTCATTTGCTATTTGGAAATAAGGATTATTACGATAAGGGGTATTAGTCCTCTTTCTATTGCAAAACAATCTAAATGATTTCTTTTCCTGGCAAAAGCTGTCACGAGCCTGTAAGGGATTATTAGTTTTTTTCTTATAGAGCGTTGGCCAGCTATTGCAAAACTATCTAAAGGACTTCTTTGTCTGCCGAAAGGTATCAGGAGATCACAAGAGATATTAGTCTTCTTTCTTGTAAAGCGATGACGGTGGACTGCAAAAGCATCTATAGGATTTCTTTTCATGCCGAAAGGAATCAAGGACCTATAATAGGTTAATTCTCTTTTTTGTAGGGCGATGCTAATCGATTGCAAAGTCGTCAAAAGGACTTCTTTTCATAATGGATATTACTCCTCTTTTCTGTAGGGCAATGTTAGTCTATTGCAAAACCATAGAAAGAACTTCTTTTCCAAACAAAAGGTACAGGAGCGATCCTATAAAAAATATTAGTTTTCTTTCCTGTAGAATGATTATGATCGATTGCCAAGCCATCCAAAGGATTTCTTTTCCTGTCGACAGGTATCAGGAACCTGCGGGATACTAGTTTTCTATGCATTTATATTGTTTTATTGATGATGATTCTTTATCCAAAAAAACGTCGTAAAATGATCAATTGGATTATATGGTTGTATTTTGGTTTTAAAAGACTGTCAAAATTTTAGATAGAAAATACAGGTCTGTATCTAAAAAAAGTTGATGGTAGCTCTGAAACACGAAACCTGTAGAGCAAATGAAGTGTTAATTTAAAATAGCTAATCTGAAATCAAATAATAGTTCCCTCTATAATTTTTTGAAACTTTAATAAATAAACTTGCTACATGCAAAAAATTAGAGTGACAATTTTTGGTTTTCTGTATATAACTCTTAAAACTGCAAGAAATGTAAGACATGTTTCGATGCGAATCTATTGAGCTCTCAAAAAGGCAACTTTTTCCCGTTTAACCTACCACGTATTGCTTATGGCTTCTGATATTTCAATGTGAGTAACACATAAAATTGATCGGTCATCAGGCTGATGTAAATAGCCATCTCTAAAATTGCATATTTATTCTATGTAAAATCGTGAAATTTCATAAATAGATCGATGCATATATTGTATACAATTATGCAATTCAATATTTTATGTTATTGTATTTTTTATAAACTTTTATTCATTTTGTTGTTTCATGTTTGCTACGTTCTTTTCGGCGGTATTTGGTTATTTCATTTACATCGATTCCGTTTTTACTCTTTTATACGCGGACAACATCCTGTTTACAATAAGTACACTTTTTACAAATTTTCATTTTAAACTTATTTTGTTTCGAAACGTAAAGTTTATGCTAAAATAAAATAGTCAATACCTTGTTTTAGGTATCCGTTAACTTGTTATACACTACGACCGCGTATAATTGATTCTTTTGTGATTTCCATCTAAAGACTCGTTGAAATGAGGTATTGAACTATCCGATAAAACCCTGTTGTCAAGGTTTCTAATCAAATTTCGATAACAAGAATAGTACTTGGAGCTTTGGTTATTTAATTAAACAAATTAATATTCACTTTCTCTTCCTTATACTCGACGAAAACAGTCGTTATATTTTTATTGTTTCCGTTTTCTTCATGGGAATTTCGAGCACGCAATACAGCGTGGTAAGTAATGATGGTTTTACAAACCTATACTTTTCGACGATAATAAATTAATTCACCTATAACCATTCTAGCTTCTTCCGGTGGATAAGACTACCTGCTACCTTGGACCTAGTTGATGAGGCGATTGCCGCCTATTTTTATATAGCACAAATTGCGTGGTCGTAGGCCCTGCTGCCCCGCTGCGGCCCTAAGGAGGGTGTGATAGGCCCAACATATTCTTTGTATGGGCTCTATGAATTGGTTGAACCAGTATATTTCAGTTTTGTTGGATGATTACACCTTGTGGTTTTAAAATGATTATCATCTGTACGTGGGATGACACTGATTATTGATATTGTAGTTATTGTAACGATTTTATATGTTTAATTTTAGATTTAAGATGACCATTTAGAGCTGTTGTTTTTAGAGTTGTAATTTCTCTTTCTTCCTTTATTTTATTAATTAATAGGGGGTAGGTACCTAAAAACGACAGCTCGCCATGTTAGGAATTGATTTTTTTTGGTTCTTCTGATAGATGCATATTATGATTATTAATTATTTTTGTATTCATTTCTTTTGGTACTACTGTTCTTGAGTAACATGTTTTTTTTTAATTAGAGTTTTTTATGTTTTGTTGTTGAGCGATGAATGAGTACCTGTATTTTTATTTCAGGCCTTCCGTTATTTTTGTATGTATAATACCCCGCCCACTCACCGATTGAGCTCGGTCCTTCTTTCTTTGTTTTTTCTTTTGGTTTGTTTTTAGACTAATGTTTAAAAGTTTTCATTTCAATTTTTTTTCTTTAGAATTGCACATAAGTTTGAGTTTTGAAATATTGCTTTTAAAATTAATAAAAATCCCCCCCCTTCCCACTTATAAAACACTTCAAAGTTGGACATTTTTTAAGTTGGTCTGCAGTCACATTTTCATCCGCAATGCGGACCAATACTAAAAGATTTTCCCTGCCACTGTATTCGAGTAAATAGTAAACAGTTTTGTCCCTGTTTCAATGTTTTATTTATTATGTCTTTTGCATTTTTCCCTCTGGTGTTACTTGGCTTCCTAGGTAGCAGAAATCCTTAACCTCTTGTAAATTCTGGTTTACTATTTTTTATTCGGGTTGTTGACTTATTTCCCCTCCCTTGCATACTAATACTTTAGTTTTATTTTTGTTAATTTTCGCACCTTATCTTTCTGTTAGTACTGATTCCATTTTGAGCTGCTTCTAACTCTTTCTTGCTAGATGTTGTTTTTTATAATTATTATTAGAATAAATGTAGTTCACGAAAGAAAATTATTATAGATGCTTTATTTTCTGTATAGTTGAAGACTGTAAACTGCCTCACCTGTGGCATTGTTAGCGAGGATAAGATTAGCAACAAAAAACATTGCTGTCTATAAACATCGACAAACATTTGCATACAAAGCAAAACGTTTAAATATGGTTTATGGCATTACCTGATCGTGGATAGTCTAATTATGCAAACTAAGTTCATGGCGCTTAAATTAGAATGCATAACTATACATTAAACGTGCTTTTAGTTATACTTGGAACGTAAATATTAAGCTTTAATCATCATGGATCCGTATCTTTTGCTTAGCAGTGTTGTGCAGTAGTCTTATAAAAATTAGGGTCTGGTGGTACGAGACAATGCAGTCTCTCCAAAGTTTGTTTAATTGTTAGATTTTCTTGTGCATATACTGCAACAATCTACATTATATTTATTATAACGGTATTGCTCTGTGAGAAAATTTAGAATAAAACCAGTATACAGATATTGTAGTGCGAAAAATAGAACAAACATTTGTAATCACGGTACATACTACGATAACGGTTGTTGGAAATAATATAATTCACGAAGCATGTGCTAATTAAATATGAACTTGTTTAGATTACAAGTGGTACTACTACAAGTCAAACACTTAGAAATGTCTGCGCTAATGGTCAGGGTATACAAACTGTACAGTAAGCACATGCAAAATTGTGTCTTCAGAATATTTCGGATGCTAAAGAAGTTTAACATTTTTGATTACATAAATGAAATTAATCTTCTGGACATTTTTCTTATAAGCCTAAGCTTGAAGTCATTTCTCACGATATTTAGAGAAAGAGATATTACCACATTTAAATTCCACACTAAGTAGTTATTAGATCTTGCTGACGAATTTATTACTGTACTTCATCTCGGTAAGAAAATTTTATTTTCAATTTAAATATTTAGATTAAGGTCAGTGAAGCAACACAGATTTTCTAAGTTTATCACCTTCGTGAAATTACGAAATAGAGCAATTGGGGAAAAATTAATATACATTATTTATGGAAGTAATAGAATTTTTAGCTACTATGAAGTTTTATAGAATTTATATACACTAGCAAAAGCTGGTCAAAAAATTCCGGAATGTGACACTACAGTAATCATCAGATGCTAGACATTAAAAATTCTTAAATTTTGACATTTTTGTTGAGAAACAAGTGGGAACATTGAACAGCTGGGTTACAGTACAATTTTAAGGTTAGTAATATGAAAAGCACGTGGATTTATATAGTGATTCTAGCAATTGGTGTATATAGTGATAGTGAAAAGCAGTGCATAACGATTTTGAAACTGCTATTGATGATGCGGCATCATCAAGAACTGTGTTTCGCAAAAGTATTTAAATTTGGTCCACTAGTCTTCATAATGGATTTCGTGAAGGTCGACGTCTACTAACAACAGCGATAACAGCTGAAAATATTGCTGTCTAACAAATAATAACGTCAATAGGCATGCAATGTACAGAGAAATTGATTCACACTGGGGCATCGATGGCGACGCAAAACAAATTACTTTACACGATTACCTCATCATCATTAAGTCTTCAGTTCTGCAACTGGTTAGACACGTACCTCCATTATTTCCTATTATTAGCTAACCTACACATTTCCCTAATATTCTCACATACTACATCTTTCACTATCTGTACGCAATAGTCTAATCTAGGTTTACCTCTACCTCTCTTTTCCCTTTATCTGCTTCTAATATATCCCGCACTATTCCTCCAATACGTAGAACGTGTCTTATGCTTCTATCTCTCCTATTTTTTTCCACACATATCTTTCCTCCCATACTATATTTCTAGATACTCTTTCTTCTTAACTTTGTCTGCCCATGATATCATCGTCATAGATCTGTAATACCATATTCAAAGGTTTCTATCTTTTTCCTGTTATCCACGTTTCACAGCCGTACAGTGACGTGCTCCACACATATGCTTTCAACAATTTTTACATTGCTTCTGTGTGTGTTGTCTTCGAGTATAGCAGCTGCTTTTTCTTGTTAGATACAGCACCGCCTTGTGCTAATCTTTTTTAAATATCTTTTCCACTTTTCCCCTTCTATTATTTTCTAAAAATATACCCATTTCACCAATATTCGGTATTTCTAACATTTTTTTATTTTACATTGTCGAATACATCTTTCAAATCTACAAACCCTATATACGCGCTTTCTCCTTTTTCTATGTTTACTCCATTATCACTCTCAGGGCTAAATAGCCTCTCCTGTTCCCCTGTTTCGCCTAAATCCAAATTGATCTTCTCATCCTAAGTCATCCCTTTCAATGTCTGATTTCTGTTCTAGTGATTCTAGTTCCTGTTCTGCATATAAATTCCCTATATATTCTTGCCATCTAACCATGTTCTCTACATTCTCTATAATGATAACCCCTCCCGCGACCCTTAAGTTTTTGCTATACGGTTTCATATCCCTAACATTCATTCTGATTAGTTTGTAGGCTTCGTCTGTCTTTCATATTTCCATCTTAGTTTGTACCTGTTTGTGGTTTTCATCAATCCACTGTTCTTTAGCTTTCCTGCATTTGCGAATAATTTCCCATTCTATGGTTTTGTATATCTGTTTTCCTGCTTGGCCTGGTCTGTTTTTATAGTTTTGTCTTTCTTCTATTACATTTAGAATATCCTTTTTTACCCACGGTTTCTTATTTTCTTTTTGTTTATAGCCCAAAATATCTTTGGCCGCCATGTCTAATGTTATTCCATTCTGTTTCTGCTTTCTTAGTATCAGAAGTTTTTCCGTTGTCTTTCAGCAATTCCTTTGACTTTTTCTCAAATCTTTTGTGGATATCTTTATCTTTTAGTTTCTCTAAGTCCAAGTGCCTTTTTCAGTTTCTTTTTTTCAAATTTTTAAATTTAAGTGCGGCCTTCATAATTACGATGTTGTGGTCAGTGTCTATATCTACTTCTGGGCAGCTTCTACAGTCTTTTACTTGATTTCTAAACCGTTGTCTAACAAGAATGTAATGTATTTGATATCTTCCTGGCATCTTCCACGTATATCGTCTTCTAGCATGATGTTGAAATAATGTGTTTGTGATGATTAAATTGTTCTTGTCGTAAAATTCTACCAGCCTATTTCCCCTGTCGTTTCTCGTGCCTAAACCAAATAAACCTACTACCGCTCCTTCCCTACCTTCACCTACCACTGCATAAAAATTCCCTGTAATTATTAAATTTTCGTGTCCTTTTACGTATCTCAAAGTCAAGGTGGCCTTTCCGTTCTTTTTTTTCAAATTTTTAATTTTAAGTGTGGCTTTCATAATTACTAATGTTGTGGCCAGTGTCTATATCTGCTTCTGGGTAGCTTCTACAGTCTTTTACTTGATTCCTAAACCGTTGTCGAATAAAAATGCAATCTATTTGATATCTCCCTATATCTCCTGACATCTTTCACGTGTATCGTCTTCTAATATGATGTTGAAATAGTATGTTTGTGATGGTTAAATTGTTTTTGTCGCAAAATTCTACCATTCTATTTCCACTGTCGTTTCTCGTGCCTAAATCAAATAAACTTACTACCGCCCCCTCCCAACCCTCACTTGCCGCTTCATTAAAATCTTCCGCAATTATTAAATTTTTATGTCCTTTTACGAATCTGAGTATGTTTTCGATATCTTTGTAGATTGCTTCCACTTCTTCCTCACTGTAGTTAGAGGTGGACATATAATTTCCAATTTTTTCCCGTCGAATTCAACGCATTTTTTCCACTTTAAAATTTTATCACGTAAAAGATACATAGTTTATACGACGTGTTTAATTTTCCTTTATGTAACTAGGTTAATACATTGTAACATATTGTATAAAAAAATTAAACAATCTGCGATCTAATATCTGTGAATTTCCTTTTGTCAGCATCTGGGTTTGTTGCCTGGTATTTGCAACTATGTCTACTGAAACTATTTTACTGAAATTTGTCAAAAGCTTCCTATATTTGAGCTGTATATTAACGAATTCGCTGTTATTTCATAATTCTCAAGCTTTCTTAAAAAATGGCATGTTACTACCATGACAGTTTGCAGTTATAAATATTTTGTTTACTCTTTTATGGATTAAAATAATTTACGACCTTAAGCTCCGTTCTAGTTTGTATTTAACAAAGATAAAACGATTATTGTATGGTTTGTGTTTATTGCTTTAATTATACTAACTTCCCTCATTGAAATTTTATTTTCTAAAAAGAAAAGATTTAAAATATCATGCTTAATTGGTGTTAGCAATTCATGAAATCTACTATACAAGGGGTGTCATATTAAATATGTTCCTTCAACTTCACAAAATTTTCCTTCCTATTAGTATAATGCCTCCGCGTTACACAAGGCAAAACAAAGCTAACAAGTGCTTCCAAAACAATGGTTTGGTTTCTTTCAAAAAGCCGACATGTGGCTACGAACATATAGGATGATATACATCCATTTATTTGCTACAGGTGTTCTCTGAAATGTAAAAAAGAAATAGGAAACGTTCAATCATTCTGCAATAGGACAAAACAAGCGCTCATGCGGCACAGTAAACAATGAATTATGTTAACAGTCAAATGTTGTAATTAATATATCATCCTCCGTACAGTACTGATATGTTTAACTCAAAAATCAACTTCACGGTCAAGATTTTCAACACTGGAAGGTGCCATAGAGGCGTTTAAAATTGGAATTTTTAGTATATCGTCTTCCGAATGGAAAAAATGCTTTGATAATTGGTTTACTCGCATGCGAAAATGTACAGACTGTAATGGGGAATATTTTATCAACTTTTAATTCCAACCATTTTCGTCTTCCTCTATCATGAAATTTCAGCAGCAGACCTCGAATCAGCAGAAAGATAATAATTTATCGAAATCTTATTATTTTTAGTATCAATAATTTTGAACGTAGCTGCAGAAATCTCCTGCATTGTTAAGATCAAAAATTTGCGTCAGAATAAACCCAAGACAATTGACCAAAGTTTCTCAAAGTTCTATAAAACCTTAATTGTATATTTTGCTATGGAAATTTATGTTTTTGAATACGTTTATACTTTTAGTTATTGGCATGTAAATTTATATATATAAACTTTTAAAACTTTTCAAGTTTTCAATATTTGAAGCAGGAGTCACTCCTCATCAAGATGATAATGCTCTGTAGTAAGATCTCCAAAATGAGGAGCTTGTTCAGATTCAAGATCCGATGCACACAGGGCGCACACCAACGGTTCATATTCATATTCGGATAAGCGCTACGGTTCATTCAGGTTGACTTGAATAACACGCTTGACAAAGAAGTTTTTGTCCAAGTAGAGACTTGGATGAAAATTGCCGCATGGCAGTACGTTTAAGGTTGACTTATGCTGATTTTGTAAACCGTATTGTTTAAACTTTATATTTGTATGAAGACGTTCATAAATAAATATCTATAAGAGTTATTATGTGATTTTAACCGTTTGTCGATTTCTACTACTTATTCCTATTTATTTATTTATTTATTTACACTATTTTACAGGTTTGACAATCCAATTACAAAATAGTTAATTAAATCAACTCAAATGTACAAGAGGTATAAAAGATGAATAATAAATATATACAATAGTAGTAAATTAAAAATAAGAAATAAAAATAGAAAAAAGAAAGCATAAGAAGAAAAAAAAAAGATATATTACTAATTGTTATAAGGTTCATCAATGAGTCGTGAAAGCTGTCATGATATTTACAAACGGTTTGCGATGTTATGCACATCAAATACAAGGGGGAACTTTAAGCACATTGGTTCTGGGGGTACTTAAATAGAACACAATCTGGCCTCTAGTAGATGGAGGCACGTGGAAATTTAAGGCAGATAAAAAGTAGGAGAATCAATTACAATATGAAGTGTTTTGAATAGAAAAACTACAGCACTTAGATTACGTCGAGATTTTAAACTATTCAAGGATAATCTGCATAAGAGTATATTATTGTCATACCTCATGACTGGATTAGACTGAATCCTTCCTGAATGCAAGGTATTTAAAAAAATTACACTGCACCTTCTCTATGATATTTATGTAGATAGCAGACGAAGGATTCCAGACCATACTACAATATTCCAATTTCGTCCTAACATATGCAAAAGAATATTATTTTGATAGTATCAATAGTTAATTGTTTATCCATTCTGATAAAAAATCAAGCGATATGCACAGCCTTAGTTGAATATGTGCAAATTAAAAGTTAACTTAGCATCAAAGAATACCCACGATCAAGAGCACTATCAGTAATTTGAATTAATGAACTTTCAGGGCTGTAAGGATATTCTCAATTAAATTATGTTTCCTTGAGTAATTTGTAACAGAATTATTTATCGGGATTAAGGGAGAGATTGTTTGTAGTAAACTAGAAAATGTAGTCTTTCCAGATTCTGCTGTAGTTTTTAAACAGTCTTCAGTTATCCTACAGTGTTGAAGTGTTTCATGTCATCTGCATAGAATAAACACTCACAATTAAGATTAACTACAGCGTCATTAATGAAAATTATAAAGAAGTAGGGTCCAAGGACAGAGCCTTAAGGAACTCCAACCTAAGTAATAATATAAAGTCTTCTATTGTTTAAATAGAAATTGAAAATGGTTGAACAGGGGCGTAAATCCCATATATGATAGTTTTCTTAATAATAGATTAATGTCAAGTCTATCGAACACCTTAGAAAAGTCGGTATATACCATGTCTACATGCAAACTTCACCTAAAGATTTAGACAGATATTGTGTCATACTGATTAAATTACTTGCAGTAGATCTACCTGAAATATCAGGCATTACAGGAACTAAACTTTCAACACCCTAGATTCTAACACGTATTTCACATTTGTCTTTTAATTTATGATATAGTAAAACACCTTCAACATCGTCATTAGAGCCAGACTCATACAACACGTCTCTCATTGTCCAATCAAAAACCTGTTATGCGCCCACAATTTTATTCATATTATTTTTGAATTAAATTTGTCAGTTGCAGTTGACACATCAAGCATTCAAATTAGTATTTGCCGTGTGGCATACGACTTATTTACGGGACGTCATGCGTTTTGCCGTGCGGTACAATCTGAACACGCTGCAGGAGTAAGCATGTTCGATACGATGCGATACGTCAAAAACATGTTTGGATCTTGCTGTATCAGCTTGGATTTGCTTCGATCGGCATGTATTGAGGTTTCCATAATAAATTATGCGTTTTAATTGTTGGTTTGGTTATTATGTGAACTGCTCGAGGAAACGAACAAATAAATGATTATTATTTATAGTGAAGAAAGGGTTTTTATTAAGATGCGGTTGAAAGTTTTCAATCTATATTTAAATTAATTTGACCATTTGCCATAAGTATGGTATTGGTAAGAAATGAACTCCAAAGATTATCTTAACTGGTATTTGTTTATTTTTAAAATTTTTCGATGATTTAAAGTATCTTCAAAATAATTTTTGAATTTCATTCCTGGTGGTATATTTACTCCCGCGTCAACTTCTTTACTCTACCTGGAAATCAAGTCCACCTTTTCAAAACTTTGGAATATGTGACAGGATTACTTAATTGCTGGCGTAATTTATTACCTGGGGCTTAACCCTTCACGCTCAGATAATAGGAAACTTCATATCCTTAAATTTTTAGGCCATTTTTCAAAAGCCGCAGGCCTAGATTTTAGTCAGCGGAATTTTTAACTCGAGACTAATCCTATTCTCGGCAGTAGAATATAATAGACATTTGGTTTTGGCCATTCGTAGGAAAAAAGGAAGCAACTAGAAATTTTGAACCCGCGGGCTGTTTATCCGTGAAGACTAGTTTAAGCACATACATATATACGGAAGGTAAACGCCATGGTCAAAAGTGAAATAACCAGAAAAAATTACTTCGAATATGCTTTAAAATGATATTTGATCGGAGGATTCGAATTCGCATAGAACCAGTAGCAGAAGAAATCGGATCCAACGTCCTACTTCCCAAATCTAAACTATTTTCCAAAATCGGACAAATTTATTCTAATCATGCTCCAAGCATCAGGTAAATGTTACATAACATTTTTGATAGACCGTTTTTGTAATCCATTATGTTTAGAAATTTTTTTTAATAACAAGTAGTAAGGTGCTTTTTGAGAAGGCATTTATTGTTAATTTGCATTTATTACAATGCTTACAAGATACAGAAGAATAAAACAAATAAGGTTTGACTTTGAACTGTGAGGGCGTTTTAGAATGTAAATAGCGTCTATTATAATCGTAATAGGGTACGTTAACTATTTTGAGGATTATTCTATGGTTACTAATGTTTTTAGAGCACAAATGGTGTTCTATTGGTAGGTTGTACATTTTCTCTTCCAGGTTTGGGTCAAGTATTACTAGGAACGTATGATATTTGGTACTGCTCAAGATTTAACTCAATAGGTTATATAGTGTTAGTAGCTATCCGTATTGTTATCATAAGGTTTCTGTGACCTTCCTGCGTTTTCGTCTTGTGGTGTTTTTTTTTGGATACAGTGGTGCTCCTTTTCTAATAGCAATGGTAGAGTTGGAGGAAGACTCCGCTTTATGTTCTGCGTTGAGGTGATGCGCAAGTTGATTAGTGAGTACTGTCTGGGCCCGTTATACTTTTGGACGTTAACATCTTTACATAGTGACTCTATTGAGTTATGGTGGACTAAAATCGACCCTTCTTGTCGCCTATGGGTTGGGGAACACAGCATAAGGTTTTGCCAGTATTGGTATATCAGTTGTATCAGCAAAATATTAAAGAAGTTATACTGGCGCCCAGTTATGTGGTCTTAAAAGTAAGAAAATAACTACTGACAAAAAAAGTTAAAATACCTATTTTGAGAAATATTACATACTTCCCTAAAAATTTAAGAAATCAAATGTTACAGCCACAAAACTTTCGTACCTCGGAGACTTCGAGGCCATTCAGTTTAACAAGGTGCTCCATCTTAGTTTTATTCACTTTCAAGTGCATGTCAGAAACGATTTATTTAAACAATATAAAAGAGAGCGTGGATATTATGAGTACATACAATGAATACCTTGAAAAGTCAATATTTGCCTTTTATACACACGTCTCAAGTCAGGTTTATGTTTATGTAAACTGTACACACTAAAAGCAGAAAACGGCTATACGTGTGGATACACTGAAAAATACTTTTGTATGCATATCAATTACCTGCTTTAACCCTTGACACTAAATATATAAACTGGAGTTTGAAACAGCGAAAACAGGAAGTCGTATTGGTGCCATCTTAATTTTAGATAATTGAGACATTGACAAGATTCAATATTTGCCGCTTTGTTTCAATCTGTAGAGTGAAATTTAAAGAAATTGTCATTGATATGTATGCCCAGGAAATCAGGTCAATCGTTTAAATTACATTAGGTTACCATTCATTTAAGAGGCACGAGCTCTTTGTAAAGTGTCTTCTCGACATCGCCCTTTTCCTGTCGATAGGCTCTGACGTCTTCCGTTGTTCCTCGGTTTCTTGATCCCAAGATTATAAATTACAGAGATTTTTATTGACCTATATTGCATTCTTTATTCAAATGCTTAAAGACTGGAACTACCTATATTGTTCGATAAGAACATACTGAAAGAATCAACGTGCCAGAGATGAAGCTCATGATAGTTGCTTCATTCAAATAAATTCATGACCTAAATATATATACAATTATGGGTGTGATTGAAGTTAAATAAACTACACACATGCACGGAGTTTATTACAATCAATACTCATAACCTGATAAACTCTGACGTAAAATGTGCAAGATTTATTGTTTAGAATCATCTTGTGTTTATTTTTCTGAGAAAGCGTTGCAAGTTGTGATTAACAAGAGTTCAACGAATTATAAACAAGTGTGGTACAATCTAAATACTACGTAAATAAATGCGAATGGATGACCATAAATGATAATTTTGAAACAATAATTGGGCGTATTACAAGACCCAAAAATAGAGCTGATTCTAACATAAATTCCAAATAATTTGCTTTAACGGATGCTAGTTTAGTGGAAATATATCCCCAAGAATTGTCTCAAATTGCGGCAACCTTTGATAACAACTCTGTTAGGAACTCATGTATAACGAATTGCATGACAAAATTGTGCACCACGTCATCACGGCGCCCTTATGTGATTTTATGTGTTAAAGTTATAGTCTTTTAAAATGGTGTAGAAACAAAAGCATGTTTATGGCATTCATAAAATGTAGGAATAAGGAATGACTTTTAGTTGAAAGTGTAACACAGTGAATTATTGTTTTTTTTTGCTATAGTCTGGAATTCTAAAGTTCAAGAGAACGTAAACGGTTATGAGAGCCCCCAATTCTACTATTTAACAATTGTATTCTTTCTACAACTGATACGCGACACAGATCTACTTTAACAATTTCAGTTCAATTCAATCATTATTTTCACATTAAAAGGAAAACTGAGTCACATCTGACCAGCACACTATCTATATTACATATCACAACTTTATTTATAATGCTTTGGGCTTTGGTATTTTCGTTTGAGACAGCTTATTAGAACCAGAGTTTTCAAGCTAAAATAAGTTGTAGATGGTAACCGAGAAAGTTAATGAATATGAAGAAGAAAATTGTATCAGTAAGTAATTAAAACGAAGCATTATATGGCAAATATTCAGATGCCGCGTTTTTACGAATAATTAGATAATGCAGTGGTCGGTTTCAAACTGAAAATGAATTAAACGTTAGTTGTGTTTGTTGGCAATTTGCAAAGAAAAATAAACAATGACTGGTTCGGTGTATTTGCAGTTCGTCAGAGTTGTCTATTTTACTCTTCACAAAAATTCAACAAAAGTCTTGAAATCATAAACATATTGTAACGAATTTTCTAGTTATCCTTCGGCCTTTATTTTCAACAAATACAAGTCGAATAATTACTCTTCACAATCACCAATATTTAGACTTGTTTACGTTAGCACTAACTTAATCACTATTTGTAGGCACTAATTTAAACTTCTAAACACGATGCAATAAATAAACACTATTTTAGCACTAATCTTACCGGTAATTTATTTATCTTACACCTTTATATCACGCAAGCAAATGTATATTTACATTAATTTATGAACATCCAACGTTTATTAGGACAGAATTCAAACTAATACTGATATATTACAACGGGGTTTGTTTTTATATACAATAATCTTTTGTTCAAGAACAATACAAAGAAATCTAGAATGTATCATCAAACCACCATTCGAGAACAACTTCATACTACAATATTAATTATCCATTCTTATCCCTCGATAGATATGATAATGTTACGATTGTACTATGATATCGCTAATAGATATGAGGTCGCTTTCGTAAAAACCGAATAAACGTACTTTCCAGAATGATCCATATTAATCACCGTTACATTGCCTCCCTCCCCCAAACTGTTGTCCCTTTGCGAGCGAGAACTGCATGTCCCTGTGACAATAACAACAACCGGAACCACTCTTACATTTCCCATATTGATGGAAGTAGCAATCGACACTCCTAATAGCAGGTACCTTCCCATTTGGGTTAAATCCGCATATCAAGACCTGGACCTCAGTCTTCTGGAATAGTATCTCCAGCATGTTTCGTGCTATCCTCCTGTCCAATCTATCAAACCCATAACCAATCTTAGGTATGGAAAACTTCTTGTCCCCAAACTCCATCATCTGGTCTTTGAGAGCCACTAATGCTCTCCACAAATCTTGATAACTGGGTTTACTAGAGGGCAATTGCTTTGTCACTAGATAATAAATGCGACAACCACCTTTAGGGTGTATGCTTTTGCTCACTTCTGATTGTTGTTGGCAATGCTGGTAGATACCACCAAATTTTCTTTTGAATGCCGTAGCAATCCCTCAGGTCATATTAAGATCCACTGCTATGCAATGTGTAAGAGACTATATGGACGGCACATCAAATAGATCCCTGTTGGTTGGCCTCTTCGATAATTCCAATCCTCGCCTTGCCGGTACCGCTGTACATGGACATGAACCATTCATAATTTGGTCCATGTCTTGATTCGTCTTGGCTCCCTACTCGCCTCACTTTATCGTGCTCTCTGGCATTCGTTTCCATATTTCGTAAGGACCTTTCTAATTTCTTTGTAACTTTGGCTATAATCCACACCTCCGCCTGGGATTGTACAACCATAGGCGCTCTGCCGTTTGAAAACCAGACTCTTGCGCCTTGATGTAATACCTGGTTTTCATCAGGTCGCTTGCCATATGAATATTCTTACTTACGTCTTCGTCGATATCATACATTTTCTCGAGTCTCTGATAACTTTCGCCCACAACGTTTTCTCCAGGTTTATTACCCAACTCAAGGTCACATGTAAATGTATCTCGCGTTTCAGCATTGTGCATGCAGGAATTTGTCCAGTTGTATATCCGATACGGTGTTGCATAATATAAGCCTTAACATTGATGATTTGGTACAATGGGGGAATGATTATGAAGATGACGGTAATAACGAAAAGTATGTGCAGAATGTCTCTGAAGTGAAGTGTAAACCATCAAAAAAGAACAGATTTTTAGAGAAATATTTACTTAACCCCGGATGGACTCGGGCCGGGCCGGGCCGGGCTGATTAAAAGCAGGGAAAAAAACACGGAAATTGAAATCTACCCTGCTTGTGCAGGCATAGTACAACATATTAAGTCGCACGCCGCGTTTTTTCCCTGCGGAAATCCATATTCTCTGCTTGCTGCGATTTCTTTTTCACTTTTACTTTCCTCTCGTACCAACCCTCCTACCACGCGGCCTTATCGCCTCACTATTCACCCTAATGACTACATTTCGCCCTTTCTAATTCGTTGCTCTCGAATAATTAATTTGTTCATTTTTCTGTCGGCTGTAATTACTGTCATTTACTTCCCACTCACGTTCAGTGGGACTTATGTCATTGTCTGGTCTTTCCTAACACGTGAATCAAGTATGAATTCCCATGTTACACCTAAGTTAGCGACATTCGTAAATGCTTTCCGCAATATATATGAATGGTGAATACATTGCATTGTATGAAATGATTAGTTATTTGCAATCTGATATTCGTGAATTTCACTAATGTAGCATCTGATTTTAAGTAATTACTACATTGTATAAATATATTTCTGATATGGTGTGAGGTTTGCTTTCAACTATGCAACATTATTTAATTAAAATTTGTAAAAGGCTCGTCTATATTTGGAATAATTATGATCTGGAACATGTCGATTAATAATTTCATTGTCGTTTTCTTTTTATTTTAAAAAGACATGATTTCCCCGTGAAAATTGACTTATAAATATTGTATTTACCCTTTTGTGATTTAAAATTTCGTTCCAATATGTATTTAACAGGAATAAAACGTTGCTTCTGTGGTTTTGAGTTTATAATTTTAATAGAACCAACAATTTCTTGAAATGAAATCAGAATATATGTATCAATATTAATTTTGTCAGTTTGAAATTAATTTTCTTCTTTTTGCCTCCGATTTCTACTTAAGGTAACGGCGATTCGTTGCAATAGTCTCTATCAATCAATTAAATTGTTTGTTACTTTTTGTTTCTGATGTTGGACACTGGACTTTTAAAGAGGTATGGCTCTTTGGTCGCACGCAGTAAGGTGATACAGAAAATTATTTAGAAACCCAAAATTTCAACGTGATTGATGTTGAAGGTGGAGTTGGCACCTGCTAGTTTGAATAGTTTATAAACCTTTTGTTTCTGATATTACAAATTGTAATTTTAAGCCGCATTTTAGGTACTAACACGCTAAACCAGTAAAAAAATATTTAAAAACATATTTTAGTGCACGTAGGGTTGGCTAAGCGTGAAGTTAGAACAAGCTAAACTAAATTGTTTACAATTTCTTTGTTTGATGATTTAAATTTTAGGGTTCATTAAGGTACAATTTTGGCTCAAGTAAGGAAATTTAGAAACATCTTTTTAGTTCAACATGCTTAATGTTTAATGCGTTCAACGATATATCGTCTGAAGTACAATGAACCTTGTTTTCCTAAAGAGTTTGGACTTAAAATCCATAACACGGCAGTCCTTTACTACACGTAAGGAATTGTCGCTTATAGAGTCTAAGTGCTTGAACAATTCTGGAGAAAAAGCATTCTCCTTTGAGAAATAATCGTTTGTTAAACATCTAATTTCAAATATGTAACTTCACATAATTTTTTTGTCAATTATCGATTCAGCAACGTCCGGAAAATTCTACTCAAACCGTTTATTACCCCATGTTCGTAAGGAACGGATACAACTTCATATTGCGCTATGGCAACTTTCAGGTAAAAGGCAAAATAGTGCAGCTTCAGCGCGCTTTTTATTCCTGCATCAAATAAAAACCGAACTGTGCAAAACACTGCATTTTCTTTTGAAAACGTGCCAATTCAACAAGTTAACCTTGCTGAAATGAGTTCAATATGCTTTCATGTTGAAACCTTACTGGGACCAGATAGAATCGATGAAATCCAATGCCGCGGTGCAGTGGTTTGTCTAATCAATAAAGCTCTAAAATAACTGGTATTATTACCACTTGTTTCGTTTTGCCCTTAACATAGCTGATTTATAAATAGAGTCTCATATTGTCGACCGACAAGATGTTGAACATTATAAAAGAAAAAAAATTGGGCGGCATTAGCAGAGCTGAAGTTCAATGTCCAACAATTCTGAAACACTTGGTGGTTTTGCTTTTATATTAACCTCGTCCGTGATCTTCTGATCAGTCATACGTATCTTGACAAGATGTCAGTTTAATAATCTATAAGGTTTATCCTTCTTATTAGCTTACCAAGCATAATTTAATAAAGATGCTATAAAAATATCTGCTCTCTGATAGTCCAGTTATTATAATCTAAATTCAAAAGTTTTTATGGGGTTTCTGAAAGCACGGACGAACTAAATATCTAATCTTCATTTTGTCGTCCCGTATTTCTCAAACCAAATTTAGTTGAACTATGCATGTTATGACGCAATCATAATAATAAACTAGCAACCCTTTTAGTAGTTTTATCTAATTTCTTGACATTAAACAATGCTGTACAAAATTATTTTATACTGTCGTTTAAAAAAGTAAGAAAGCAAGAAAATGCGTGATGTTGTTTTGTTTACCTGTGTTAATGGTCACTTAATGATATCAAACCAGTTTGGCATTTCCTCCAATCTTCTCCTAGTGTGTCTTCTTTAAAGTCAAACTCAGGAAGCATACGGTTAACACTATTTTCTTTGTCACCTGTCGAATCGTCCAGATTATCAATTAATTCTATATCTGCGTTCAATCTTGACTATGATGTTTGCAGCTGTAGTTTCCTTTTGATTCCTTTTTTTAAACAAACTTTGCTTTTTTTCCAGTCGAGCGATCTGAAACACTACCCCTTTCTTTTTGTTTTTGAGCAAGAGACTAAATTCTTACGCTCTTTCAAAGCTTTTTCTTCTTATTTATAAGAGGTACTTACATCTACTCTTTTTCTGCTCTACTTCCCTCTTACTTGCTTAGTAAAGTTTCAACGGAATCTGAAGTATGTTTTATGGCATAATTTAATTACGTGACTATATCACTTTTTGCTCTTATAAAGGGTTATTTCAACTTTTCCACTTAATTCTGAATATTTCTATTATTACGGGTACTTGAAGAACCTTCGAGAGAAGAATTCAAAAGTTCATTTTGTTACTTGTACAGTTATGGTTTATATTCAACTATTGATTTTTCTAGTAAACCATGATCTCTGAAAAATTTCAGTAGTTTTAAAAGGCCGTTACAGTATGTTCTTACAGCTCTTGAGAAAACGTGGTCAAATAACCTTTTAACTTGGTATGCTGTAATTAATTGTCAAGGGTTATGGTTTTAGCGGCTACAATACTTCTTGAGAATAAAACTTAAGTTGAGTCAATGTAGAGAAGCTACAATTTTTATAGTGATAAGTTTTTCATCTTTTGTTGGTTTAACATGTTATGGAAAATGTTCTATCCCTACAAGAAATATTTTGTTAAATTCATTTCAAAAAGTGCAGTGCCCATAGGTTGATCTTGATGACCTGCTTTCTTTAAATCGAATATTTGTATTTTTCAAAGAAACATATTCGTGACATAAAGACCCTCTCTCTTCATCTGACTGTAAAGGTAGATGCATCAATTTCTTCTTTCCATTGTGCGATACCGCTTTTAAGATTTGTTTTGATGTATCCATATTTATTGCAATTAAGAATCCTAGGATTGTAATGACTTTTTTCTAGTTTATTTACAGAAGGAAAGAAGTTATGGCACAGTTACCGCGGTGAAAGGTTTTATTCGCGTATAATGTATTGTAGGCTTCTAGACATATTTGAGAACATTTTTTCAAAAATCCTTTGAATTACTTGCAATCAGTACATTCCTTACCGGAATAAGAATTTTTATTTGCTTAAAATAAGTCATCCGACAAATCTTTTTAGTCGAACCAAAATTACGGTTTTTCTCAGTTCTAAGTCAAAAGTGAGAATCGCGTGAGCATCATTTCACATGCATGCACACGTTGTTTCACATCACGATCACTCAACTCATTCACTGAGGATGGCTGAAAATATGAAACATGCAAGTCTTTCTGCATGTGGTCTTGAATAGTCGATCGCGGATCGCTTTCTTCTGCAGACCAATTACTGGTTGATTTTGACGATTGTACAATTGATTTCGCCACAGCAGTACAAGACTCGATGCGACTCTTATGCCTCCCGCTACATGGTGCATAACGAACACTTCCTGTTGCAAATGCTTTCTTCTCCCATGCGAATAACGTTGATCGTGATATAGCGGCGGTTCTCTAAAAAGTACAGCGAAGTGTCTCCCGTTGTCTTTTTCGTATTCTGACGCTTGTGAACCCTCACTGAAGCCACCAAACGCTCCTCAACACTGAAAACTCTTGTATCCGCCATGGTTTAATTCTCTCTACGGACGTTTTTCCTTCTCCACTACCGAAGTGAACATGATATGCGCAGTTTATCTACAAGTCTAACCGTCCTATGCTAAAAACTTGTAAAGGGACTTCTCGGCCAGGGTGTATGCAAACATATGACGAAATTATTAATTCAAGTAATCACTATACTAGCAGTGATTCTTTAGGAATTTTTAATTTACCATCGTGCCAATACTGTGTCTTCTAGACATTTTAATTTTGACATTTGCGCATCCTGCCGCTTTCTTCGTTTTGTGTATTTTGTTTAATTTCTTTTTGTTAATAATAATTATAAAGTAGTGTCTTTTTCAAGACTACGCTTCATTATTTATTTTAATAAGCACTATTTCAGGGTATTCCAAATCTCTTCTTCATTTTTGTCATTCTTACAGGACTGCGTCTTTTTAAAGCAACTAATATTTCATCCAGCATTTTCTATATTCTACTTCGTGTTTCCTTTACTTTAGCTTTTAACTATTTTTTCTTATAAATTTAGTAGCATATCAACCATGTAGTGAATCATACTACATTAGGCTTGGTTCCACGTGCTTTGTATCATTACTAAGTTTCGTAGTTTTTCATCGTATAGGCGATGATTTGACGATGTTGAAGTTCGACGCCTACCGGTGTCTATTTGTGAACGAAATTGTGGAAGTTAAGGAGGGTTTCCTTTACTTATACCGAAACTGAATCGACATTTCAACGAGGGATATATAGTGGCAGTCCTCCGCCAAAGAAGACTAAGTCATTTTCATGGATCAGAAAGGTAGTGAAAACGATTTTTGGAATTTCGAGAGGGTTCTTCATATCGACTATATCGCAAACGACAAAACTATCAGGTGGTCATATTCTGTGGAGAAAGTGAAAGTTTCTACTACCAAGTTGGACCCGCAGCAACACTAAAGAAGTGTTTTTCGCCATAACTAGGTATCTGAAACACGAGTGGGATTACTCTGGACAAATTGAATGTGTTGTCATCTAGATTGTGCCTCAACCACCCTATTCACCAAATCTATTCCCTTCCGATTTCATTAATTACCATTACTCAATCTGTTTCCGCGGAAGGAAATTCAAGACAGGTGAGGAAGGTCTTGATGCTGATGCCTATAAAAGTCAGCTTAAGTTCACTTCAGTTGGTCTAAGCGTCTTAACGTTGTGGGGAAATGTGTTGAAAAATTTTTAAAAAATGTTTCACTAATTCTAGTGTTTCATTCTGAGTTTAACTTCAGTGAAAACAGCTTCGTATATTCAATTTTGCGATGAATAGACTGGTGAGTTACATTTATTTTTCGATCACAAAACACTTTTCTAACACTTTAGCACAGATACGTTGATTTTTAAAATTACGATATTGGTTAATAAGATGAAATTGTAATATTCCTCTTCAATATATTTCGGCTAATGGAACATTATTGTCAATGCATTCTACATGTATACACTTTTGAACTGTTAATTTTCCATTATCAGATGATAGATGGTTTAATTCAATGGAAGGGCTTATTCATACCTTCGCGGGCTATTAATGCATCATTATTATAAGGTCGTTATTGTTCAACTGTTATATAACACCCCTCACAAGTTCATTATTTATTGCGCTATTTGATATCGTTCTTCACTTCCGCCAGAATCAGGATTGCTTGTTAAAAGGCGTCATCCTTTAGTGGCTTCATTTAAACAACATACACACACATGATTAGGTTATGAATAATGTGCAAATCGATACACTTCTCGCAATTGGAACTAAGTTTAGAATTTAATAATAAAACCTTTATAATCGATTATACCTTCACCTTTAGTATAACTGATTCATTGTAAAATGAGAGATATTAAGGATTCTAGTTTCTCAAAATTTTTAAAACTTGTTACACGTTTAATATCCTCTACCCTTACATAATATATATTATGATTTAAGCATGCAAATTTCTATGCCAAGGTTATAACAGGTTTTTACTTACACTTTCGTACTTTGACGACGGGTTCGAAATTTCAAAGAGTCGTGGTGAGGATCCTCATCAGAGTTTCATCAAATGGTTCTTATAATTCTAGTAGTGCCCTAAAAGAATGAGTTAAAGAGAGGTGGGGACGATAATTATGTCATACATCGAAAACACGCACTAAACGGTCCTCCGACCAAAACACAACCGCTCTAGTTGAATTCCGATACTAAAGTGAAATTTGTAATTCTCGACAAAATAGTTCGAGGCCCAATAAAATTTCATATCATTTTTCTGAGCGCGATTAAAAAACAGCCCGGCGACAAGCTTAGCATATTTACACTTATTAGTCGTTCTAAACCTACAATGTAACTAATAATTTATAACCAACTTAAGGCCAGATCCAAGAAACAAGGGGAATTACCTTTACCTTTAATACAAAAATAACAGATTTATTAAATATAAGAAAATTGAAACTGGTTATTCAATAAATAAAAGGCATGTTATGCGTTAATTCTCTTAAAACTTAACACACTTTAAATTATATGTTAATCAGAATATCCGAAATCGAATACGCTACAAAACTGATTATTTGTACTAATATTTGACACTTTCTCAAAACGCCTAAATGTCAAAATAAAATAAACACGGTGTTATAAAGTGCATTCTAAAGTTTGACAAACAATTCAAGAATTCTATTTTTTAAATGAGAAACGTCATTTTATATTATACCTAAGGATACGAAATAATAACCCAAGTATGCCATTACTATCATTCACCTGAAAGTAGTGTAGTTGTTAACGCTAGAATTATTAAAATAAATGTTCAACGTGGTGCTGCGGTGCTATGCCTGTGAAGGCTCGATCGGCCTCTGCAAATCATGATTAGTTTGATTAAATAATGTGTTTTGGGTTTGGACCGTGTGTTATTACAAACTAATAAAATCGACGTTTCGCCCACTGTCATACGGAACATAATCGAGACAGAAGTAAAGTACTACTTCTACCGTGCAAATTGATGTGGCGAATTAAGCCGAGAGATGTCATGGGTATGTAACAATAGTATATTGTACAACGAGCATGGAATGATGCCCATTTCTCACGAGTATGATAAATTGCAGCACTCGCTTTCAGCTCGTGCTGCAAATCATACGAGTGAGAAATGGGCATTCCATGTGTGTTGTACACTATACTTTTTCTACGACTGTAGTACGTACTTTTTAAATGTGATACCTCTTTTGTTAATATTATAACATACATGGTAAGTATAGAAGTATACATTTTATTAATATCATAAGTTTATTATCGTTTGTGAATATACATAAATTCAAAGAAAAGTACAAATTTATCATAATAAAAGTAAATAAATTGATTTAAGTTTAGTTTTTAGATTCATTATTATTAACAATATTAAAGGTTACATTGCAATTATTAAACGTCATTGTAGAAGGTGTTTTCCCAAAAACTAAATTTTCTTGACGTTGGAAATTCTTGTCTTTGGACGTTGATGGAACATTTGATGTGCTATCAATTGAATTTTGTATTATGTTGCCTACATTCAACCTATTTGTTAAAGAATCGGCTATATAGTTTTCGGCGACTGATGTTGATTTCCAACCACCGAGCCTTTTTAATGATGTTATATCTTCTCCAGCATCTACAAGAATAGTGGCGGAAGATCTCCGGAAGCAAGGACCAGTATATAATTCCGGATTGGGTAGTTTTAAATACGTTGCAATTTGCTTTCCCATAGCACCAAATTTATTGATACCCACTTTCTGTGTGGCGCATTTTCCTTTCTGATAATTTAAGAAAAAACTAGGATCGCAAACATTTGATGGACGTAGATTCCAGTATTTTTTTGTGATTTCATAAAAATTACTCGTTATCGTAAAGCTGCGTATAATTTTTGTTTTCGTGTCGGGAACTGTAACTAATATCGCAGAACCCAATTCCGTGAAATGAGTAATCTTCATCTGATGTAATTCCTGTCTGCGGCAAGCACCCATAATTAATGCAGTCTGTAACAATATAAAAATAGCTATAAACACGCATTATTCTCCTAAGTTAATATTACATACTTTTGTCAGAAGAAATTGTTGATCCGGAGCCTCAGTAATAAATTTATTTATTTCCTCTGTTGTAAAAATTTTTGATTTTTTCGATTTATAACCGCTTGACTTCCGTTTGAGAAACGCTCTTAATTTTCCATACTTTGATATATCTACATTATGATGGATGGTGAGACTTGTTCTCAACATAGAATAATGCGTCCACAATGTCGGAGATTTATACTTATTAGATAATTCATTAAAGTATGCAATTAAAACATTTTCAGAATAAGATGTTGCCTTTTGATCTCTTCGCCAATCCATAAACGATTTATAAGCAGTCTCATATTTTTTTTTGGAAATTTTCGGTAATAAATTTAACGTAGTTGCATTTGCAGCTTCCACAATATTTGGAGGCGTCGGTTCTAGTTCGTTTTCACTATCACTAGCCATTTTTTAAAGACTTTGCAAATACTTTAAGATTTTAAACGCTTTCACAGTATGAAACTATTTATTTGACATTTGTTGGTTTATTATTTGTTTCATAGCCCATCTTTGAAAACTCGGCCGTCATTGGAAATAAGATGCTAGTGCAGGGCTACTTGATTAATAGAAATATAAGCGCAACCGTGCAAATTGAACATTCCCGCACTGGTTACTTAGCAACTTGCCTAGCAACGAGTGCGGGAATAAAAACCTGTATAGAATGTAGTAGATTTCTCTATCAAAAACACACCTAAAATAGGCTCGTTCCAAAACAGTCGTAGAAAAATTATTTCTAGACTAGCAGAATCACTGGCCTGATCAACCCAAAAGGTATCTTATGCCAAAGTAACTTTGCAAATCTATTGAAAAGAAGCATTGTTTTTTTGGCAGCATGTAGAACGTATAAATACGATGTTAGAGAAGTTTTATGACAAAAATGTAAATATTGGTATATAACTGACAAACCTATACACAGGAAAAAATAACATATAGAGAGCTGCTTGACGAGACTTAAATTGAAACATTAAAATTAAACCACTATTTGTTTTCCATTTTTCAAGGTATTTCCCTCTAATATTGATACACTTAGATCAACGGTGTTCAAGTGCACATATAGTCGTTTTATAAGCAACAACGTCATTAAAATTAGCAGAAACCTTCTTCGTCTGCTTTGAATTTTCATCCGCCAAAGAATAGCTTAATTATTGGGAATAAACGAAGAAAGAGCTAGATTTGGTGGTTGGGACACGACCTGATCCAATACGAGTAATGTTTGAGATGTATTGCCATGGTGGAATAACACTTTCGTTTGGGCATTGCGGGCCTGATTTTGATAGTGGACCTTTCACTTTATTCACAAAATGGTGACATACTGTGTCCTTTGCTAGACAGTCGATAAGAAGAACTACATTCGAATCCCAAAAAATGGTTGCCATTACCTTTCCGATCGATAGAAATGACGGACTACCATGTACTCTTCGATGTTGAGATTATAAAAATGAAGAAAATGTTTGGAATACACTTAAACATAGTGTTTATAAACGTAAAAATTTGTGTTGGATGAGTGAAAAAAGGACGTATTGTAAAACGAACAAATGGCAAAAACTGTTGCAAGAACAAGAAATATTAAAAACAAATGGTTGGCCAAATAAATACTAATAAAAAAACTCGATATTCGCAGGGGATTGTACTCCAGAGGAGATAGTGAGGGAAAACTAAAAAAGACATGCAAAAAGTGAAGTAAATGTAGAATAATATTTTAGAAAACAAGTAGATATTTTCGAAACGAGAAAGCAATAAGTGTAAATCGCGACAAGTAAATTAATGAAGTGTTGAGCTTACACCCTAGTTGGCGAAAACCTGAACAAATTTATATGGATTTAAAAAAAACAACTTAAAGATTGCCATACTACTACAAAAAAAGAAGACACCGAAATGAATGAAAAAGAAGACCAGATTTCAGACTCACAATTCAATAGAGAATTTAAAGATTTAAATATTGGAAAATCGGCAAGAATAGATCGCATACCTGCAGAATTACCAAACCTTTCAGGAGAAACAACAGAAGATAGACTCTTCAGACTTGCTAGTAAAATATATGAGAGAAAAAGCGTCAGATTTTACGATGAAAGCTAAACCAAACATGTGAAGATGATAGAAGAATTAGTTTAAGTCGTATGTTTCAAAAAGGTTTAACTTAATTTTTACAGAAGAATGGAAAGAAAGTAGAAGACATGTTAGTAGAAGACCAATTTAGTTTTAGATAAAATAAGAATACAAACAAGACAGTTCTGTGGAGGGTTAAATAAACAAGAATAAATCGTCACAGTTTGGCCTTTGAAGATTTAGAAAAAACGTTTGATAATCTCGAAGGTAGTACGATGTTTAAAATATTATAAAAGATAGATTCAAAAGATAAAGATATTAAAGTAATTTATTATTAATATTTACAAAAACAAATAACAAAAACTACATTAGATTTTCAAGGGACGCAAGCAAATTTAAAAAAGGTGCCAGACAAGGATATTCTTTATCTCCATTGTTTTTCAATTTCTACATAAAAAGGTGATTAAATCATTTAAAGAATAGCGAATACTGGAGTAAACGTTAAAGTGAACGATACCAATGCTATGATTCGCAGATGATATAATACGTTTAAGCCAAGCACAAACTATTTAGCAAACATTAATCTCTATGTTAAAAGGGAAAATTTCAACATGAAAATAAATAAAACTAATAACATGTAGTAAAGATAATAAAATTGACCTTTTCTAATGTACAAACAGGATAGATTTACTGAAGCAGGGAATTTTGTTGTTTAGGATGTAGAATAGCGCTAGTAAGAGACGCATTCTTCCACAAATATAATTTGCTGACATCAAACTGTAACTTAAATATTAGGAAAGGGTTTCCAAGATAATTTGTATGAAGTGTAGCAGTGTATGGTTGTTAAGTATTGGACTGTAGAGAAAGACGAAAAACTGAAGCTTTGAAAAATGGTACTATAGGAAAGTGTAATTTTTTTGGTTATCTCAAACTTTGAAACAATAAAAAAATTGACAAAACTGTTTAATAGATTAACAACAATAACATCCTCTTCGACAACATGGTTCGCCAAGTACGATTTCAAATCGTGACAAGCAGTGCATTGGTGATTCTTATTGCACCATTTAGCTGATTCTCACATGCTTTCCACAGTATGAGTGTGAATTCCAGTGCACGGATGGAGGAAATTGTGATTGTGATTAACGTTGAAGTGTTCGAATCCGATCTCTGCAACTCATTAGTCTTGTACGCCTACCAACTGCTCGAGATGATTGTAATACTCCTATTGATGTGCTCCTTGACAGCCTTCTTGAGTTTCCTTGCGTTTCAATCTAGAACCATAACGAGGAATCACTCACCGGTCTTTTGAAACATTTCGCCAAACATCTACTGTTGAAGAAATACTCGTCGAACGTGGTTCTTGCGTTTCCTGAACATCGATTCATTAGTTTCAACAATTGTCTTGGTTTTCACCAACTGCTCAAGATGATTGTGATACTCCTCTTGATGTGCTCCTTGACAGCCTTCATGAATATCTTTGCGTTTCCATCTAGTACCATAACGAGGAAACACTCACCGGTCTTTTGAAAAATTTCGCCAAACATCTACTGTTGAAGAAATACTCGGCGAACGTGGTTCTTGCGCTTTGTAAGCACCGATTCATTAGTTTCAACAATTATGTCTTCGTTTCCAATCTTTTAAATTGGGCGTTGAGTAAAAGCTTCGGCGATAACTTCACACATGTAATTGTTCCAGTTCACGGTTGTGTTGTGATTATTAACCTTTCTCGTTAGTGTCACTTGTTGATGTCAATTCCTTGGCACAGCGATAAAAAAATTGGAAAATTGTGACGAACTGTAATCGGCTGCTAACAAACCAAATATCAGTACGGGTATTCACTTTCTTTTTACATAATTTAACATTGTATTTCACAAAGATTTCTTGATCAACGTAGAATTCCATTTTTGAACGCGATAAGTTAAAGATATTCATGTAAATGTCAAATAAAACAAATAAGTAAAAAACGCAAACAACTTAAAAAATCGCAGGGGCCCAGATAACGGAAAACTATTGGAAAATGTTGAAAATTAATTAAGCAGACAGCCAATGAAGAGGTTCTAAAACAATATGTGAAAACAGACTATTTGAGAAAACATACTAAAGAAAAGAAATCTACTGATAATTTACCATATATTACATCCAGAGAAGCAAAATGTATGCCTTACCAGAGTCGTGGAATAATAAACAAGTACCTACACCATACTTGATAGAAATGTTACTGTCAGTTAAATTTATTACAATGTTCTCTTCTTAGATGTGATTTATTTCCGAGTAAATCGTAGTGACAGAAAGCTTTAACAACAGATGATTTTGAAATGAAGCTCCAAATTAATTACTATTAGATTTTTGCAGATATAGCGTATAAATTAAAACCATCAGAAATGGTTTTGCTATTCGCTATTATTAGCGATTGCAGTGTAATAAAACTTGTTTTTATATTACAAATCGTCTTTCGGAGCCACTTGCTATGCGATCAACTGGTGTCTGCAGTAAAAGTAAACAGGTATGTACCATCATCCCATACAAAAATCAAGAAGTTGACAAAACTTTGGGTACGTTACGTTCTTTGTTTTAAATACGATTCAACTGGAGGGGTATGTTAAAACGGAAATGGAAATATTATATACTATCAGCACCCTGTTTTTAAAATTACGGCTAGAAAGCTTTTGTGGTAAAAGAGGTTTGGTTCGTGCTACCATAGAATGACCGTTAAGAGGGTACAACCCAAATCAAGCCGCATACCTGCATCTTTTGTGGTTGGATACCATGTAATTTATTCTTTTATTTTTAATCCGTTGTGGTCAGGAATATGTTTTATTCTCACCGAGTATTGCTGTGATCTTAAGTTTAATTGAGATAATAAACGTGTGCTAGTTAAATGCAGTTAGAATTGAATTTAATCGATTCTCTGGGACAAAGTGTGCTATAGCATCGTAATTTTCTTTGGCGCTTATTATTATGTTGTTCACCAGTGCAGCAACAAGAGTACTACAGTTAGATAAGTTCAATATCCTTGTAATTCCTCTATTATACACGTTGTCAATCAATGTCAATTCTGCAATAATTACTTACAAGCTATTATTAGAGAAATCTACCTGCTCTTTGTGTTGCCTTTAGAAACCACCTAACTTATTCCTTTCGCGTAACTATCTAGTTAGATTTTAAATCACAAATTGGCTTACTTTCCCAAAGAAATTTTTTGTGGTTCTTCGTTCTCCAACCATAACAAACCATCCTACTAGTTGTACAAGAAAATTGTGTGACGGTCATTGCCTGTGTACAAATTAAGAACAAAGGAAGTGAACAGGTTTTTTAAGTACGAAATGATTCAGATTCACTTTTTTATACTACGTTTGTACACGTAACCGGGGTATTTAATTTCCTTCTAAGAAATAAATTAATCCGTACTGCTATGAGTCTTCTTGCTTCACTTAAAGATGACAATTTAACAACCCGCGTTTAATATCAATTTAGCTTAAAAATTCCATTGACGAACTTGAGTTCGCGACATTGGTTTCATGTTTTATATTTACTTAATTCTGATGACAAACCGCAAAGGAGTATTTCCAACGGTCACTTAATTTGACTGTAATTTCTTGTTATTATCCCAGAATAAATCTCAGAAAAGCCTCCGATTTTTATCATAATAGCACCATCGAGTTATTTATAATTATAATATTCAGCAGTTCACGACCTTATTGAGTTTATTTTTAATTATCATAATTTCAGGTCCATGGCCTGATATACAAGACGAATTTCGATGCAATTTTATACATGTTGGCTGCTAACTAAGCCACACAAGAGTTTTTGTTTTCAGTTTTATATCATAGTTCGAAAGTAACCTCTTCTCGTTTTTCACACTCGAAGGGACATACTAGGTTTCCTAATTTTATTTCTTAGATTAATTAAGGTGTCTAGGTTGGCATAAGGTGTAAAATTAAAAATCATTTGCGTTTTATTGCGCCCAAATTCGCAATTCCAAGAAAAGGTTATCAACAATAATATGGTCGGTGCCAACCTCACGCTCAGCATCACGCTAGTTGATATATTACATTTAAGACTTCTTTTGCTATTTTCTTCCGACCAAAATACGCTCTACTTCTCCCAACAATTCAACTTACAAGAACGTTATAAATTATTTTGTCACAGTAGTTCATTATTGTGTTTTTACTACTTAGTTACCAACTACATAGTAGTATACTTTATGCTCGTGCGGGCATAAAGCGCATTTTATGGCCCGCGTGAGCCATAAAGACAAAACAGTTTTTGGTTAATTGATTAAAAAACTTTTATTAATAAAATATGAAAGGAAATTATAGTGCAATTATCTAATTAACATTACTTATTCGTATTCACATCAAAGTGGCAATTTTGCAATGATCCTGTGATAGTTATATTTTTGTAGCAAACATTGGTTCAATTTTCATTACCTGGTAATCAAAATTCTGTAGGGCAGGGCTAGATCCAGAAGGTGTATGTGCCAACATCCTTGAAACGTAATTTTTGAAAATAAACTTATCTAAATATCTTTCAGCAACCGATGTCCTCTTCCACCCACCATGGCGTTTCAATGTGTTCATGCTAGCTCCTGAATCCACCAAAATAGTTGCCGATGTTCGTCACGAACGGTGTGTACTGTACTGTGTACTTGTACTTCTCTGAATCGCTCAAACCCATATATTTTACAATAATAAGCGGTATTTTTCCAAACGTGTTTTTTCCCACTGGCTGTACAGTACAGCGGTCATGTCTGGAGTTCAGAAAAAAGATATTTTTTGAAGAACCATGTGGTCGTAAAGACATGTAATCTCTTATGAGTTTCAAACTGTTAATTTCGTTTTCGTTAATGGTAAAAACGTGCATTTTATCAGCTTTTGTCTCCGGTATAGTTAGCATAGATATTGATTTTCGATCTCCTATGTGAGCAACTAGCAAATTCACAAGTTCTTGTCGTCGACTTCCACCAAATACACCCAGTAATAATGCGACTTTGACCATCAAGAATGACTCATTCAGTGCCCTTCTCTGGGCAGAACTTTAATTTTTTTGGACCGGTACCCTTTTAACCCCTGCTTGAAATATTCAGTTAACGGTTATTGGTAATGTCATTTACCATTAAAGCCTTCTTTAATATCGAATATTTCAATCATAAGGAGCTCTGAGAAAATATTTCAACGAGATCACCGAAGAATCCAAGAAGCACAGTTTCATTAATAAATTCTATACAGTTTTCTGCCATCCAATTTAATAATTTGTCATATTCTTAGTAGTAGATATCTCTCGATTTCTCCGAAAGTAAGTTTTGTGTTGCTTTTTCTGATTTTTTACAATTTCGTCAGGAATTTGAAAACTTTCCTACATTTTGACTAAGTTTAACAACTAACAAAATTTGTTTACGTCTACAAGTACGATATTTCCCTAGCAACGACAGTAGGCGCTATGATAAAATTAAAACCAAATTAAATTTTAGAATTTTTCTCATAATATTTATATTCTAGATACAATAACGAACTAGTATGACATAAAAAGTTATATGGGCGGCGGGTATCAATAGATGTTTATGTCCTCGGACGACTTACAAACCCTAGCGCCAGAAGCCCTCTGATTTGTAACATCGTCGTCCTAAGGGCATGAACATGTAGATACCCTTGGTACATAAATAACCGGGTTCGTATCCCGACACGGCTGACTGCTTGAAAAATGACAGGTGAGCATTTTCACAAAAATTACGCCCTCGTTCGGATGAGAGGTTAAATGGAGGTCCCGTGTGTGAGTGTTGTCACGCACGTTAAGGATCCCTACCTTGCCTGGAACGGCAAGGGTTCGGCAAAATTCTAAATTTCCAGGCAACAAAAAACTCGCCTCTTGGCCAATGTAGTACCTTCGGATGGAGCATTGGAAAATCACATGTAAGGTACATAAATAACCCCGACATGGTCCGCTTGAAAAATGTTAAGCGAGCATTTTTCACAAAAATACGCCCTCGTTCGGATGAGAGGTAAAATGGAGGTCCCGTGCGTGAGTGTTGTCATGCACGTTCAAGATCCCTACCTTGCTTGGAACAGTAAGGGTTCGGCAAAATTCAAAATTTTTCAGGTAAAAAAACTCGCTTCCTGGCAAATGTAGTACCTTTGGGTGGAGCATTGGAAAATCGCATGTAAGGTACATAAATAACTATAATGTAGGTGGTGCCAATTTCAACATCTGCTATAAACGCGTAAATTGTAATATAAAGTTGTTTCAAAATTTTATTGTGCTGTTGCGCCCAAAATTCGCCATAATTCAAATTGACAGCGTCAAATCTTCAATATCAAAAAGGTAAAGTTATAAACAATTTAATTTGGTTTGCGCCAACGCCATACTCAACCACCATGAAACCCACCGAAATACTAAGCTGTCTTTGAAATCTCTCCGTTTTGTTGCTTCCAAACCGCATCCTACGACGCCTTCAAATTAAAATCTTTAACATTAAAAACAAAAAGATATAAACAAACATTTGCAGATGAAATAGCGGTATTAGCATCCAGCAAAGAAGAGTTAGAAGCAGCTCTTAATGAAATAGAAACAGTTCTAACAGAGAGATACGATATAAAAATTAACAAAAATAAAACTAAAGTACTAGTAAGTAAAGGAGGGAAAAATAAGTCAAAAACCAGAATACAAATAGGAAACGAGAACTTATAAGAGGTTAAAGATTTCTGCTACCTAAGAAGTTAAATAACGCAAAATGGGAACAGTGCAAAAGATATAAAACAAAGATTAGCATAAGGTCGTGCTGCATTGACAAGAATTAGCAACCACTATGTTCAAAGATCACAAACAGAAACAAGGAAAAGGTTGCTGAAAGCAAGTGTGTTGAGCACGGCACTGTACGGCTTTGAAACTTGGACAGTAGGAGAAACGGACAGGAAAAGATAGAAACCATTGAAATGTGGTGCAGATGATATAACGGTATTAGCATCTAGCAAGGAAGAGTTAAAAGCCGCTTTTAATGAAATGGAAACAGTTCTAATAGAGAGATACGGTATGAAAATTAACAAAAATAAAACTTAAGTACTAGTATGCAAAGGAGAGGAAACTAAATGAAGAACAAGAATACAAATCGGTAACGAGAACTTACAAGAGGATAAGGATTTCCGCTACGTAGGAAGCCAAATAACGCAAGATGGGAAGAGCGCAAAAGATATAAAAGAAAGATTAGCACATGGTCGTGCTACGTTTAATAACAAGAAAAAGCAACAAAGATAGAAACAGAAAAGATTGCTTAAAACATACATGTGGAGCACAGCACTGTACGAATGTGAAACTTGGACAGTAGGAGAAGTGGACAGGAAAAATGTGGTGCTACAGACGTATGATGAAGATATCATGGACAGACAAAGTTAAGAATTAAGAGGTTCTAGAAATGGCAGGGAAAGAAAGAAATATGTGGAAAACAGTAAAAACAGGAGAGATAAAATGATAGGTTACATATTAAGGCACGCGCGAGTAGTTCGAAATGTGCTAAGCAAAGATAGGAAAAAAAAGTACACCTAGATCAGACTATTGCACACAGATAGTCAAAAGATGTAAGCTGTGGGAATTTCAGGAAAATGTATAGGTTCGCTAGGAATAGAAATCAACCAACCAGTTCCAGGACGGAAACCTAATGACGAAAAAAGTAATTGTACTTAAATCTGATGATTATTGTAAACAACTACAGGTGTTGATTTTGCAATGTTCTCAACAAATGTTGATCGTGCGAAAGGAATAATTGGAAAGCTATTGATTCGGCAAGTGTCGTGGCGGGCATCTTAGTAACCGGAAGGTTGCCTAACAAAGAAAGGCGGCTCCGTGGCGTAGTGGTATGTGTGTGACTACTACGCCCTAGGTCCCGGGTTCGAATCCCGACACGGTCCGCTTGAAAAATGTTAGGCAAGCATTTTTCGCAAAAATACACCCTCGTTCGGATGAGAGGTAAAATGGAGGTCCCGTGTGTGAGTGTTGTCACGCACGTTAAAGATCCCTACCTTGCTTAGAACAGCAAGGATTCGGCAAAATTCAAAATTTTCCAGGTAAAAAAAAAACTCGCTTCCTGGCCAATGTAGTACCTTCGGGTGGAGCATTGGAAAATCACATGTAATGCCTAACAAAGAGGTTCTAGAAATAGTAGAAGACGAAAGATATCTGCGGAAAACAAAAAAAGGAGACAGAATAATAGGACCCGGTTTAAGGCATGGGGGAATAGTGAGGGATATATTAGAAGCAGAGAAAGGAAAAAAGAGAGGTAGAGGTAGATCTAGATTAAACTACTGCACACAGATGGTGAAAGATGTAGGCTGTAGGATTTCAGGGAAATGTATAGGTTGGTTAGCTCAAGAATAGAAAACAATGGAGGTACGTGTCTAACCAGTTCCGGGACTGAAGGTCTAATGATTATGGTAAACAAATCAAATTGTCGGGCGTAAAGCGTACCGTAATGCTCCCCAAAATTTATATATGCAGCATTAAAAGCAAAATTAAACAAATTAAAATTAATTGGAGATGTTTCGCATGGCCTACAAAATATTAAGTTTTTGCAGAAGTTTGTTTTTACCCTATTGATAGTTTTTCATAACTCATTCATGAAAGAAAAGATTGAGGGGTGCAAACATACTTGTTGTTTCGCACGAAACATAACAAGTATATTTTGCTCAAAAAATGACCGACAATTCAGCTCATCATTCGACTTATCTATTTTGTAGCAAATAAGTTTCATCTCTGAAACGTTTGAGGCAAAGACACTATCATCCAAACATACAACTTACTATAAATTTGTTTAGTTAAGACTTCTAATTCAAGACGTGTCTTTTAAAATCATGTGCATTTACATAACCATGAACAAAGGTAAGAAGTAAATCCGAAGATTCCTTCTATACAGTCTTTCGGTTAAATCGAGAAAACGCAAACACGATTCTTACTCTACACAATGTAGGTGATTGTATCCTACTCCTTCTAATTTCCTGAATTTGAAAGGGAAGTAACGTGTAAATTGGATGCATCCTAGAACTGTAGAAAATTATTTTGTACTGCGCAAAGGCAGTTGGACGATGACAATGTTAACTTATGTTCAATCCTCGTCTGTCATGTTGAAGAGTATGGAGGTGAGAGGTTGAAATTAATTTTCAGTAGATGAGCAATTCTAGGTTTATTAGAGTTGCTTGTATATGATTTACTCATCGAGCGAAATGTGAAAAACTTTGAGTTAACTATTCGACTTATTTCTAAAGTTAGTTTAACTATAAGTTCATTTAAAAAGTGGAAGTATTTTCGAAGGAATTATTTTCACATGGTTCCTCTCTTTTTTGCAGTTGTGCAAACTATGAGACACTCCTATAAAATAAGTCTCTCAAATAAAATTATATTTTATGGATCACTTTTTCAAAAAGCATATAGATTTTAAAAACCGTAGAAGAGGCCATTTTAAATTTCGAAAAGTGGAAACAAAGTTTATAATATTATTTTCAAGATATAATGATTGTAGCGAAATTCAAAATTGTGAATCAGTTAATTCTGTAGGTTTGTAGTAGATTTGCTTGACTTACAAGCCGTAGGGCTCAAAATTTTTGACTCAGCTCGTCGAGATTAGCAAATCTCCTGGACACACCAGCCCGTAGATTCAACTAGAGAAATAAAAATGAATACGCCTTTATCTTTTCTTATAGAACTTATTTCTTTATGTACATAAACAAAACCTCTAAAAATGTTGGCAATAAAGGATATGAATACCATCCTTAGCACATCGTCTTTTAGAATCATTTATTTAATTGAGTACATCAATTATATACGCGATTTATAAGGTGTTATTTGGTCCATTTACATGTTAAAGATTCTATCCGTATCATAATCATACCATTTAATGATTTTTCCTAGATTTCGTTATTTTATTTCTGTAGAAATCATTTGAACATTCGTCTAATAGTTGTTGTTTCTTATGTGCTATACCTAGAAAGACGGCAAAGATTATTATGAATCATACAAAATTAATTCATTGATTTCAAAGGATGTTGTTATTATTCCTATAATTAATAATAGATTTATATTGATTCAAGCTACTTTTAACTTCTATAGAGTTTAAACCGAGAATACGTTATTATACTTTTGTACTTGAAATAAGCGCTTGCGTATTCAGACAAATTAAAATGTTTCCCTAAAACACAGTTAAATTTCTTCACAAACCCCGTTGAAACCGAAAATAATCCTTGTGTGATGAGTAATGGTAGCGTTAGTGAAAGTGAAGAATTTCTTGCCAAAGATAATGTTTGTGATACTAATAGTAATTCGTATGAGTAGATATCTCCGACAGTGAACTGAAAATTCCTATAACACCATATACAGCAAGGAATGCAGGTAGAAATGTAATAGAACTGCACGCTCCTAGTCAAACATAAAAAAGAAAATACTGATATGGTTTCTAATTACTAGAAGTTGTAACGCTAGCGCATTAATTAAAGAAACAATAGATAGTACAAAAGAATTTATTAAATTTGGATAGTTAGATTAATTTTTATTACGAAAGCACCCCGGAAAATGTATAAGCTTTGGTAGTTTACATTTAATAACGTTATTATTTCAATGTAATATTAAATTAGGCAAGTATCCAATACATTAAATACAAAAGGTAATACAAATCCGTATTTTACATCCTTCGTATTAAATTCAAAAAAATTACAGATAAAAACCGGGAAATAACTGTTCATTATAAAATTATTTATACAAATTCACACGGCTTCATGAAACATTAACCTTGGATGATATACTTCAAAAACCACAATACGCATAACAACAGCCATAAAAATGTTTTGAAAACGAAACGAATGACGTAGTCATCGGTATTAAATTGTAAAATCGTGGGAATGAATGAGAGTTCACATGGACAGACTGGTAATGACCTCGACGATAAAACAGTTTATACGCACAATTCGTGAGTACAAAAACAGCATGCAATGAACTCCGGAACGAAACCCACGGATAGTAAAAGCCAACGGAGACTTGCGTATTCGATCAACATGCTACCATCGGGCGTTGAAAATAGGTACGATAGTTAACGTGACGGTATTCATACCCGGATATGTTAGTGAAAGAAAGACATGTTTTCGTACGTAGAAAAAAGAAACGCGTATATGATATACTGGTCTCGTAAACGCTGCCAGTGTTAGGCAGCTTTTGTCAACAACAAGTTTAATTTTTTTACCTGCAACGAATCCTGCTCTAGGTGTAGATTGAGTCTTAAATAGGACAAAAACTGTGAGTCGTACAAAATTCTGTTACACAGCTTGTAAACCTCATACGCTGTTTTTGTGGTATTTTATAACGTGATCGCTGATAACAATAATGTTGGCGGCTCTGTGGATCAGACAGGTTCGCGTATGACTGCTGATCCCAAGATCCAGGGATCGACTCCTAAGACTTGAAAATATTAGACGAGCATTTTTCACAAAAAAATACGTCCTCGTTCGGAGTAGAGGTAAAATTTAGGTCCCCTGTTTGGTGCTGTCACGCACCTTGAAGGTCCCTACCTTGCTTGGAATAGCAAGCGATCGGCAAAATTAAAATTACCAGGTAAAAAAAACTCGCTTCCTGGCCAATGTAGTTAGTATCTTCGGGTGGAGCATGGGGAAGTCAAATATAGGTGTAATAATGTGTGGAGCTTATTATTAGGAAGGAGTGCTAACTTTGATGTATGCTTATATAAAGCGTATTGTACATACCGACTTCTCATAAAAAGAAGCACAATATTGTGTCTATAAATTAGCGCGTAAAATACAAAGCGGATGAAGTTGAATCAGTGATAATATTAAGCATTTTTTTTTAGTTAAACACGTATTTACTCAATTTTTCTCTGTTGTTATAACCATGTTGTACAATATAGGTTAGGTATACACGACGTCGAGTTTTTTTTGTTTATTTTAAACTAGTAGGAGGTGCAAAATGTGTAAGCAAGATTTCATCAACCTCCAGCAGCAAGTTACTCGGGACACCCACCCCCGAGTAGACTTTTTGTGTTATCTATTTCAGGTAGGTTGGCGCTCAAAGTCGAAACATACACAAGGGTGTTTAAGGACCTTTCAAGATAAGCGTATAGGTATTTAGTAGAAGTGTAACTCCTAAGGGTATTATATTTGATTTCATAGAATCTACTCCGCACCGCTGAATGCTAGCCGATGCACAATTAACTGTTTCGTCGCTCCGGCACCTGTAAAGTAAATATAAGTACGTAACTAACGTCAACTCAGCACGTAGCAAAATTTTAATAAAACGTTATTCTAGACGGGTTGGTAGATGTCAAATTGGCTCCTAGTTTTTGTAGTCTATTTGTGAACGAATAAATGCTAAAATATATCAAACACTATACAGCAGTAGAAGCAGAAAGTGTGAAAAGCTAACAACTGGACAATATGTCTTTGAGATGAACTTGATGTCTTAATTGGATTACTATGTGCGGTGTAGTGCAAGAACAAAGAGTTTTGACCTAAAAAATATGGTATCTATTTCGCACGACAAGAATTTTTAGCATTACAACAAGTTTGAACGACATGACTAGTTGTTACAAGCAGTGAACTATTGTTCCTGAACGCAACTTTCCTTCAAAAGATAAACTAGACCCTTCTAAGTACTCGTTTTAAATTAAACTATATTTAAAAATCGAGATAAATCATTGCTCGAAAACGTAATTTACTCAACTCCGGTGCATTGACATTTTAAACAACTATACCGATTTATGTACGAACATATGTTTAGGCTTTATACAATGTATGTGCCTGAATAATGCATCAATTATGTGTATCCAAGTGTATCCCGAAATATACAGTGTCCCTCACATGATTAGTGTGGTTGTTGTACCAAACTTCGGGTGAATAACCCAATAGACTCTCGTTTTTCTAAGGTGACCAACTATACTATTTACTGAGTTTTGTACTCTTTTTTCGCAAACCGTACTCTTTTCAAATCCTGTACTCTGAAAGTACTCATTTGTATAATTTTATACTCATTTGTATTTCTAAAACATTTTTTTAGATTATTTTATTTCAATTTTATTAATTAAATATTTAAAATTATTTTGACAGTGATTTGAATTTCACGCGCGCATATTGCTTGCCGTTTCCGGCACATCAGAGGACAGGGCAAACACCAGACACGAGTTTGATAATGATTTGAATTTCGCGCGCGCATATGGCTGCCGCTTCCGGCACAATTGAGAGGCCGTATTATGTACCTGGAGAGATAGATAGATACTACAGATTTCTTTTTCTAACAACGTCAAAATTACATTTGTGAAAAGAGATGGATATATCTATCTCTCCAATATTTGTGTACGTAATCCTCAGGCGATCTTTGACGTGCAGTATGTACGGCATGCTTGACAGTCTTGACGCATGCGTAGTATGCACGACAAAGTTTTATGGGAATTCCCTTTCTGTTTAATTAATTTGAGGTTAGAGAAAACCAACGATTTCGTACTTTTTGTTCAAGTTTTGAGGTATACAAAATAAAATAAAATTTTATTTTATTTATCTAGTGAAGGTGAAGTTGCATGTAAGTATTAATATTATAGTTTCATTTTCATTTTACTTAAATAATATCAGATTATAATAATATTATATTATTATAATATTATATTATATTATATTATATTATATTATATTATATTATATTATATTATATTATATTATATTATATTATATTATATTATATTATATTATATTATATTATATTATATTATATTATATTATATTATATTATATTATATTATATTATATTATATTATATTATATTATATTATATATTATATTATATATTATTTATTATATTATTATAATATTATATTAGTAATATAATTTTTAGATTATTAATTCAAATATGAGCGATAACAAAAGAAGGAAAAATCGTTTAAACGAAAATTTAAAAAAAGAGTTTCCGTTCATTGTAGTTAAAAATCGAAATGATGACTCCTTGTTTAAATGCACAATCTGCAATAGGGAATTTTCAATCGCAATTCATGGAGTAGTGCAATAACGGCACACATCGAAACTAAAGTACATAAAACGTCTCATGACACAGCAGCATCAACATCCAAACTGACAACATTTTTTAAAGGGAATTCTTTTGGAACTAATGAAAAAAAATTGGCAGTTATGGAGGGTACTTTCGCTTTTCACACAATAATCCATAATCAAAGTTTTCGCAGCATGGACTGCACTACTAAATTATTAAAAAAAATTTGTGACGAAAAACTTTCTTGTGCGCGAACAAAATGTGAGTCTATCGTAACCAGCGTATTTAATGAATACTGCAAGAAAATGCTATCAGAAAATCTGGATTCTGTATCATATATATCTATTCTATCAGACGCATCGAATCACAATGAAATAAAACTTTATCCAATTTTAGTAAGGTATTTCGATATTAAGAACGGTATTCAAATTAAGATTTTAAATTTGGAATCAATCGAAGGGGAAACATCAGACATTTTGTCTAATCACTTATTTCAAGTTATAACAGACAACAATTTGAATAAGAAAATTAAAAAATGAATTTTTAAAAGAAGTTAAAAATTTGTATAAAATTTGTTATGAATATATCGAAGAATGGATAGTGAACTTTAGAGCATTAAATTGTTTCAAATGGACTCCTCTAAATAGTCAAATTGAATGGAAAGAAATTTCTTCAGCAGTCGAATTTGTAATGAAGGAAGTAAAAGATATTGTTATTAATGACAATTTTCTCTTTGAAGAAATTCGAACAGTAAATTTATATTTAAATGAAGAAAAATTGAAGAAATGGAACGATGAGAAAATAGAACTTGACAAAAGATGGGTAGAAATCTTTCGGCATTTTAGAGTAGAACATATCCCACATGAAAATTTAAAAGCTTTAATAGAAATTTCCTTATGTTGTCCAGGCACTAATGCTGCTGTTGAAAAGGTATTTTCACTAGAGAATGATTATGGAAGCAGTGAGAAGTCGCAACTTTCTGTAAAAACATTATCTGCCGGCTTAACAGTCAAATTTAATATGCAAAATTGTTGTTCGGATGTGGCTACATTATTAGACGAACATCCTCATTTAGCAAAAAATCCACTCCGAAGAAAATATGTTTTTAAAAGAAAATAAAGTTTTTATCGTTTTTTCTTCTTTTTTTTTCACCTACGAAATACTTGCAAAGTGTACTCTTTTTGAACAAAAAATAGTTGGTCACCTTAGTTTTTCAAATTTTTTCCGTCGACTAATGGTAGATAGAAGATATTGCAATTCTCAGGTTGTGTAATTATAACGTGTTTAATAGATGTATTTTCCTAAAATCTATATATTTACCTACACGTAAACTTCGATTGAGTTCTAAATTATTAAGCATTTTCAGAATAGACATAAATTATTGAAACCAGTGAAACATTGGTTTGTATGTCGCAATATTTAAATCGATTGAATAGTCTGGGTCAATAGACCGACAATTCAAATAAGTTGCATCTTAATTACCGATAGTAATTAATGCTTAACAAATAATTCAGGACTTTTCAGTTGGAAACGCGTACAACAGGAATGGAAAGGTAGCACTTTTCAAGTTTTTCTGCGTGCAAAAGAAATTATAGCTTAATATAAATTACATTCAAGTTATCTTTTAAAATTGTTCTCAATATAAAAACATGAATTATCCCTTGCTGTCAAGTTTATTAAAAATTTTCCATTACCCTTTCTATAATTCACGTAGGTTGTTTTCTGTAATAAATAGGAAAGAAATATAAAGGAATGGACAACTATAAATTATGCATTTTTTAATTATCATTTGGTGATGCCATTTTATAATAAGCACAATTTTAAACCGTTGCAAACAAAAAAATAACTTTTTTTTTAAATAAACCAAGAGAAGGTCATTGGCATAGCTTTGACAATTTCATGTCCACTTCGACTGAGGATTTAAAAGATGTATATAGATATACGTGTATATATTGCTGTGATATTGAACTATCCTTCCCTATACAGCAAACGCAGAATCTCCTATGACAATAAAGAAACCACTTTCTGGACTATTTCAGTTGGTAAAACATAAACACTCTCTTGCTCGAATAAATTAGTATACTAAACGTTACTACAATTTCTAGAGTATAAATATTTGCATTTAATATTATTGAAAAATGAAATTAGTGCAGTATAAATACATAAAAAATAATTAAAGTTTCAACCTACACTCAGAATAAAGTTACATGAATTTGCAGTGTCAATTACTTTCACCACCGTGTTTATTTCTTTAAAAATATAGCTTGTATTAAAGATACGTGTAAATTGTCATTTGCCAGAAATAGTTCCTAAATGAATTTGTGAATTAATTAAAACTTTAGACTACGACTGTTACAGGTTTATTTTTGAGTTAGAACTTTGTATTAAATCACAGTCTATTTGAAGAGAATTCTACTGTTTATTTTATTCCACACAGGTTCCTACAGTTTACTGCTCGATGATTAGGTTGTCATGGAGATGAATGTCAGTAACTTCGATCATAGTTTGAATATTCGGTAATCCTGTTATTTTTCAGTTCCTGTATTATTATGCATTAGCGTTATATGTGGGAAATATATTGGGGAATGTGATTACTCTGGTGAGGCTATCGCCTATATCCATATTTGTAGGCTGTTATTTGAATTCTTGGGTGCAGTGGAAATAAGGTTTCACCGACAGCACTAGGCATCATTTTTTTCGGAGGTTCTTTTAAAGATCCCCTGTTCACAGATCTTTCGTCGATCTGTTTACAGCTCCTGTCGCTGTTACATCGGCTATTGCAGCTCCTTTCATGTCCTCATTTATCGAGGAAGTGAAGTACACATTAGCGCAACGTTTCACAAATACTACAATTTTATCTACGTAGAGGTACACCTAACTGATTCTGCATTACTGCCGCTCCTGTCAGGGATTGCAAGTTATTTAGTTTAATAGGTAAGCAATGACTTACATCAATTGTATGTTAATGGAACTAATTACTTATTATATATTTGCTTACCTCTTCTTACCTAAGCGTAATAAGCGTATATGGTAAAAAAAATTATTACTGATTAATTGCGTCAGGGCTCATTTTCTATGCTCATATAAATTACATTTTATTTGGCACTTTGCCACTACTGTATTTGGTTGTATGTATCCATATGTAAGAACAAATAGATTTAATTGGAGTTGACTGTGGTTCTTTTCGATTCTGTTAAGCTCACCACCACCCCACACCTACCCCATGAATATTACTTACTGTCTCACGCTCTAGAAAGGTCTATTAATTGACCGTTATATACATATGGCTGTATTGAATTGACCAGTGTAATAATTTTGGCAATAACTTGCTGTTATAGCAATTGCCGGTAGTACGACTTTTCACAATAAAATTATTATATACAAAAAGCCGATTCAAATATTATTATAAAACCCTTCAATGAAAAACACATCTTAAAAGCTAATCTGACCTTTGAATTCAGGAGTATTGAATTAATTCCACATCAAACAGTTTCTTAATGCTTTAAATAGTAGAATACAAACTTCTGGTTCTTAAATAATATTGCACACGATTCTCATAAGGTCTAAGTCAAAACCAATTAGCAACGAATTCAATTGCAGCAGAAACAAATCAAATAGGTTCACGCTAATATTAGTAGTAATATTTGAAGAATAAATTGAAATAATAATTGAAGCAAAAATTGAAGCTGTAGTTGAATCATTAATTAAAGCCTTAAAACACACCATTAACTAGCTAATTTAAAAGGTCTGCATACGATGTTTTTAAAACTGCGAAAGTCAAATTGAACATCACTTTTAATTATGATATTAGTACTTGCGCTTATTTTAGTAGAACTCGGTTATTTTCAAATACCTGAACTAATTCGCAGAAAGGCAGTAACATCATTTTAAAGTAAATCTACTCGTATATATATATATATATATATATATATATATATATATATATATATAACATGTAATTCAAATTATCAACACCATTTGTGCCAGAAAATTTCATTCTAACCCAGTATTAAAACTCACAAAGAGATATGTACTTCATACCAATTAGAATCATTTAGTTCATAACAAACAATGGCATTCGTCGAACGCTTGGATTAATGCAAAGTCGAAGTCGTTGGCGATATATAAATTCCATAATTTCTAATCGCACCGAATGCTGGTTTTATTCATTGAAATAATGAAATAACAAGTGACTACGTGATCATCTCCTCACAGCACTTTTATATTATGACTTTTTGCAACTTTTCAGTAAAGTAAATTATTCTTTATTAAAATCTTTGCCTAAATACAGACGAATCAGTAAAATATCCATCAATTTAAGTAATATAAAGCGTGCTTTTATATACAGGAGCGTTCTTAATGAAAGTTAGCACTTTTATGATATATTGTCGAGAATCTGAATTGCGCCCTTCCTGACCATAATGGCGTTTTTTCTCAGCATTTTATACATACATACATGCATGCACGGCCGCACGTGCGCGGCACACACATATTGGTGTGATCTTCAAGTAAAGCTCCCTATACAACAGACACAGAATCTCCAATTTAAATTAGAGAAGGCTATTTCAGTTGGTATAATATAAACACTCTCCTTATCGAATAAATTAGTATATTAACCCTTAATAAAATTTCTAGAGTACAAATATTTACATATAACAATATAGTGCAGTCTAGATCACATAAAAAATAACTTACACTCAGAATAAAGTTACAAGGATTTCCAGTATCAGGCTATTCTTATCACGGTGTTTATTTCTTTAAAGATATACCATTTATCAACGATACGTATAAAATGTCCTTTATTATAAATATTTGTACTTGCACTAAATTTTATTGAGTACCGTATTTTAAATTGCGTCACTCATTTGCAGAAATACAGCAATTATCATCAGAGTAAATCTACTTCTATAAATAACGTCTAATTGCGTTATAAACAACCATATTGTTCAGGAAATTTCATTCTTTAAGAGTATTAAAACCGGCACGTTGTGCCCAAAACATAAGAATTGTTCAGTTAATAACAAAAGATTTCAGTCGTCAGGCGCTCTGATTAATGCAAAATCGATTTCAATTGCGATATGTAAATTCCGTCTTTTTAATTCTAATCGCTTGATTTTTCGTTATAAATAACAAATTCGTTTCGATATCTCCGTTATCGTGCATATGTTGGCTTTTATTCCGTGAATTGACTAAAGTGTACGCATAATACTTATATTAAGAATTTATGGCAATTTATTTCAGCAAAATGAAAGAGTCTTTCTTATTGAAATTTCTACAAAATGTACACTTATATACACAAGTATTCTTGAAGAAAGCTTGCGCTTTTATGATTAATCACTGCGAATTAGGATTTTACCCTTATTGACTATATTAACGGACTTGGCCTATTTATAAGATTCGAATTCCTTAATCAGCCTCTGCCATCAACTGCAGCAAATTCTCTCGTTTCTTTGTATTCTCTCCCTTGTTGCTCTCGAGCACACCGTTGCCCTGTCCAAAAACTTTAAATGTTTTACACTCATCCTATCTGTCTGTAAAATTTTAAGTACCAGTTTCCGCGCTTCACTATAAATTGTCATGAATATGCGACGTAGGAAAAGAAGCGTACAACACTTTGGTGACATGAAGCATATATGTTACTCATGATATTTTACATTCTGAATTTGATGGGCAGAAATATTACGCTTGTTTATACGTACAAAACGTTTAGATTGCTTCATATTTTCTGTCTCACAATTTTTGCATTATTTATTGCTTTCCTCACTTGGTAGACATTTACATTTCAAACAAGGTATTTTAAGTGAATTATTCGAAAACATAAAACCAAACAAAAAGAAAATCAACTATAATAATTCTAATGTTGCTGCATCGACCATCACTAGTTCCAGTTGCATGCTACCACAAATGACCGACATTCAAGTGTAATTCAATATTGAATAATAATTAGTTATTAATATGTCTAGAGACATCTTTAAATATCCTGTAAGTGAAACATAACACTCTTCCGTCATAACGTCGTGAGTAATAACGATCCTTCTGATCTAACAGTGTTAAATGATTACTCTGTAACATACGTATACGTCGAGCCTCCTTTAGTGATGCGAAAGACATGTTTAGGTTACTAAATTCATCAAGTCTTCCAGAAGTTACGTATATAAAGGTAGTATAATTTTTAAAAACCGTATTTGTTATATATAATATTTAAGAACTACTGCTAAAAATGCTCCCTTGGTACGAAATGAGATTGGAATAAAAGTTTGGAAATTCGTTACCGAAGAACAATTCCCAATCGTATGCATTACTTCCATCCAGTTTAACATGACCTTGCTTCGACCTTCTTAAAAACTTGTTGAAAATTAGTATGTAAAACAGGGTATATAAAGTAACGTAAACTCATTTTTGACCAGAATCAGACAAACTTGGATGCAAAAATACGATTAGATTTTCGATTTCGAAATCAATTTGCACAAAGGTCTGTAAATAATAAATTTCAACTTCATACAAATTATCTGTAGTAAAAAACTGAAGTACAGTGGAAAAAATTGAAATCGGCTAACATGATCACATATTTAGAGATGACTGTTAAGTTCTTGAATTCACAATTGGTCGAGTACACCAGTGTAGGTTAATTTAATTCTTGATTTGAAGAAAGAAATCACGTGGGAAGATACAGATTCTACTTGTTAAAATATGGTTTTAATTATTAATCTTTATTTTTTAAGCAGAATGAGTTCATGTAATTATGGTATATACACACTATACATCATGTACACACTTTTAGTGTACTCGTGTACTCAGTTACAATATTAAAAGGATCCTTTTCACACGTTCGGTTGGAGAATGCTTGCATTACTACAGTAAATATTTTTCCCACGACTATCCAGTAATGCATTTGTTACGCATTTAAGAATGGGTTAATAAAATAGAACTCATTATTCTGTAGGTGCATATGAATTCATAATCCAACACCTTTAGCCAAACAGGAACATCTAGGTCGTGGATTATGATCATAATCCAACACCTTTGACCAATCAGTACAAACCTTCATTTTTCATAATCCAGGAGGTATAATTTTCGTAACATGCAAAGTAGGCTGTTACACTTCGACAAATAAATTTTTGTTTGTCAGTGTTTGCGATATTAGTTAAAATGTTTAGAAATATTTGATAATGAAGATTTGTGTAGTCGTGGGAAAACTAAAGTATTCTACTCGCGACTTATGGCCATTATTCATTGGATTACGCCGCTCGCCCTGACGGGCTCGCGGTGCAAACCTTCCGAAGGAGTAATGGCTATCATAATTCGCTCGTTGAATAATATACTATTGCACTATTGCCGTTACCGTTATGAGTTTCAAACAAAACCGCAACGACAGAAATAAGTTCATGCCACTATTTTTTTTTTCACTTTCCAACATTTGAAACTTGCCAATCTTATATTTTCTCTTTTAGTCAAAAAGTTTTGCTTGCGTGCCTAGTTTTCTATCGGCACAGATTTTTCTTATTTCTAGTCTTTTCTTTATCATTTCTTCGCTTTCAATGATTTAACTTTTGTGAAGATCCAATAAATAGCAATTTTTTAGTTGACTCAGCTATTAGGAGCACGTATCAGTATCGAAGTCGTATGTCTTCCATCTAACATACAAGATACAAGCCAGAAATGTTAGAGAAATGTAATTATGGTATATACACACTATACATCATGTACACACTTTTAGTGTACTCGTGTACTCAGTTACAATATTAAAAGGATCCTTTTCACACGTTCGGTTGGAGAATGCTTGCATTACTACAGTAAATATTTTTCCCACGACTATCCAGTAATGCATTTGTTACGCATTTAAGAATGGGTTAATAAAATAGAACTCATTATTCTGTAGGTGCATATGAATTCATAATCCAACACCTTTAGCCAAACAGGAACATCTAGGTCGTGGATTATGATCATAATCCAACACCTTTGACCAATCAGTACAAACCTTCATTTTTCATAATCCAGGAGGTATAATTTTCGTAACATGCAAAGTAGGCTGTTACACTTCGACAAATAAAATTTTGTTTGTCAGTGTTTGCGGTATTAGTTAAAATGTTTAGAAATATTTGATAATGAAGATTTGTGTAGTCGTGGGAAAACTAAAGTATTCTACTCGCGACTTATGGCCATTATTCATTGGATTACGCCGCTCGCCCTGACGGGCTCGCGGTGCAAACCTTCCGAAGGAGTAATGGCTATCATAATTCGCTCGTTGAATAATATACTATTGCACTATTGCCGTTACCGTTATGAGTTTCAAACAAAACCGCAACGACAGAAATAAGTTCATGCCACTATTTTTTTTTTCACTTTCCAACATTTGAAACTTGCCAATCTTATATTTTCTCTTTTAGTCAAAAAGTTTTGCTTGCGTGCCTAGTTTTCTATCGGCACAGATTTTTCTTATTTCTAGTCTTTTCTTTATCATTTCTTCGCTTTCAATGATTTAACTTTTGTGAAGATCCAATAAATAGCAATTTTTTAGTTGACTCAGCTATTAGGAGCACGTATCAGTATCGAAGTCGTATGTCTTCCATCTAACATACAAGATACAAGCCAGAAATGTTAGAGAAACGACAAAGACTTTAATAAAAAAATCGTTGCCGTAAGCAGGAATTTTCCAAACCCCTGATTTTTATATTGAATCACGCGGCTTTCAACTACCGGTATTTTAATATCTTATATATGCCTCAAAGTTAAATGAACTGGACACGCATTCGTGATATACTGGTATATGGATCTGTTCCTTAACTCTGTAAGTATTTCTAGGACAATAATTTTTCACCATAAAATGAAAAAAAGTTAAGTGTTGAAGGAGTATATTGTTGTCATAGTTTTATAACAATTGTGGACTATTAGCGACACCCATGAATTCAAAAGGAACCTACATAGCCGTTAATTTCGGTATGTACCAAGACCAAGTAGGATATATTTCCCACAATGTCTCACTAGATGATAAACCTTTGTGTAGCGTCAGTTTCACCATTTTTTTTAACAATTATCTAGAGATACATCGATAAACAGAAGTAGATAAATACTTGGGCTATAAAAACTATGAAGCTTAGCAAAGAAAAACTTATTTCTATTTTATAAAGAAGGGGTGTTTACAAAATTTCTCTCCCGCTTTGCTAAGCTAGGCTCATTTAACTTTATAGTTTTATTTCATTATTTTGACCAGAGCATAACGATATTTGGAATTTCTAAAAATTATTCTAAAATCCAACCTATCTTTTTAATAGAAAAGTTTTCTTTGGATATATATCAGCACATTGACAAAGTAACTCTACGCATTTGAGTTCCTTATTAATAAACTACAAACAAACACTCCAATTCTGCATTGTGGATACCGCAATATGCAGATAAACATATCCTGGATAAAATAAAAAGTACAGAAGATGTACTCACTGCAGTATTAAGAAAAAAGAAAAACGAAGCAACATGATTTGCATGAAATGCAATATTGTTTTGTATAACGATTGTTTTTTCCATTTCATAATTCTAATGTTAACTAGTTTTTTTGCACATTGTTGATTTTGTTTTTATTTGAATGTGGAATGGTGTCTTTCCAATGAAACCCCTGCACATATTACCGAGGTTAGATTTCTGTGGGATATACATGTCTCACTCATATGTTTTTTTAAATAAAAGTTTGATATTTTTGTTACATACAACCCAGTGATACAGTTTTTTGTTATTTAAGGGTTAAAAGCAACAATAGTTAATTGATGCTGTTGAAAGCTCGCATGTCGGATGCGATAAAAACATTTTTGTAATACATATTCCGATGACGTTGAATACAAAGTATTTAAACGTGAAGAATAATGCAGGGATCAATACCTAAACAATTACAACAAAAAATTCTATTACAGAAACTTTTTAACCGATAGTTTGTGTAGTGTCGCAGGTCTTTACAACGAAAAATGTAGTTAATAGCTACTATTCAGGGAGCACACAAGAAAGAAATGGCTATAATAGTTTCTTATAACATGAATACAACGCTTTTCGCATGGCGCTGAAACCAAAGCATACCTTTTTGCCGTAAACTCTAGCAGGAACTTTTAAGTAAATCAAGTTATTAAATTGTCCAATACGTTAAGCGCATTTCGTTATTTCCAAATGTTGTTGTTAAAATAGTCACCATTTTGACGACCCTAATGTTTCTGTAATTAATATTAAATTAATATTAAACATAAATGGACTGAATGCTAGAGAAAATATGAAAAATTGTCTTTATAAGCATCCCTTAAGATTAGTAAATATAGGTGCAGAAAATTCAGGTTGATTAATATTGTAACAATGATGCCACTGGGCGAACACAGTGGTATGATTGACAGCTATAAGGGTATATATATATATATATATATATATATATATATATATAATATTAATTTTCTTGACCAATTATACTTTATATAATAAGGGTTTTTTTTTTGTGTTTTGGGATATTTTAGGTCAAATAAAAACAATCGTCTTTAAATTCCTCTAATTACTTGACGTTTCGGTCGGGTTTCTGACCTTAATCGTAAGTCTGAAAATATGGTTTGTTTTATAAAATAAAAAGATTACAATGTTGTTAAAATTACTTACATAGAAATATTTAAATTAGAAATAGACTATGACATATGATTTTACTAGATGACATACATCATGAAGACAGTGAAAAGGTACTATAACTATGGGAACGTTACATGAATATCAAAATATAGGTTGCTGTAGTAAGATGGAATGTGTTACAAAACTATTGGAATACTTTCTAGTGTTTATAAAGTTGGGAGTAAATGATGCCTAAATTTTTGGTCTTGTTTATTATTAATGCAGTTTAGTTCTTTTGTATATAAAATGATTCTAAGAATAAACGTTTGTAGTAGTTCTGTTCTATTTCTAAAATTTGTGTTTCGTCGAAAGCCGGTTTGTGTTTTGTGATATGTGCATGTATGGCAAGAGCGCAGTTATTTTTTCCAAGTTTTGTGTCACTGCGGTGTTGAGTTAACCTGTCTCGAAGCCACTGACTTGACTGTCCAATGTAGAAATAATTGCAACTGCAACGAATCTTGTATACTGTGTTGTTGCACATAATGGTTTCAGTCTTGTCTTTGGCAGGTATATTAACTACTTTTCCAATCATTCAAATAAACATAAAATCAACTCTTTATTAGCATTAAAACAACGCATAACAAAAATTAGCCATCCAACATTCATTAATAACAATATCCAAGAATTAAAGAAAGTTTTCATAAATAATGGATACCCAATACAATTAATCAATCAAATGCTAAACACCAACACAACTTACAATACCACAAAAAATGCAGATACTATATACAAAAAATTACCCTATATACAAAACTTAACACCACTACTCGTTCGAACACTAAGAAGACCCAACATAGTCATCACATACTACTACAACAGATCAATAAAAACATTTTCACCCATCTCAAAGACAAGACTGAAACCATTATGTGCAACAACACAGTATACAAGATTCGTTGCAGTTGCAATTATTTCTACATTGGACAGTCAAGTCAGTGGCTTCGAGACAGGTTAACTCAACACCGCAGTGACACAAAACTTGGAAAAATAACTGCGCTCTTGCCATACATGCACATACCACAAAACACAAACCGGCTTTCGACGAAACACAAATTTTAGAAATAGAACAGAACTACTACAAACGTTTATTCTTAGAATCATTTTATATACAAAAGAACTAAACTGCATTAATAATAAACAAGACCAAAAAAATTTAGGCATCATTTACTCCCAACTTTATAAACACTAGAAAGTATTCCAATAGTTTTGTAACACATTCCATCTTACTACAGCAACCTATATTTTTGATATTCATGTAACGTTCCCATAGTTATAGTACCTTTTCACTGTCTTCATGATGTATGTCATCTAGTAAAATCATATGTCATAGTCTATTTCTAATTTAAATATTTCTATGTAAGTAATTTTAACAACATTGTAATCTTTTTATTTTATAAAACAAACCATATTTTCAGACTTACGATTAAGGTCAGAAACCCGACCGAAACGTCAAGTAATTAGAGGAATTTAAAGACGATTGTTTTTATTTGACCTAAAATATCCCAAAACACAAAAAACCCTTATTATATATATATATATATATATATATATATATATATATATATATATATAGAACCAATAATGCATACACGTGAATAATCTACAAGAACATTGTAATTTCTGGCAATATGTGAAAGCTTTACAATTAAGCGTATAAACCCTACGATCCGACAGGTTGAAGAGATAGGGAGATGGTTAAATTAGCACAAAGGTGCAGGTTCAAGACCTCATTAAGAATGCATTTTCAAATTTTACTTGTAGTGATCAACTTCGTTAAAATTAAAAACAAAATCTTCCAATTTTTTTTTAGTTGTAACTTTTTTGTTACTTAACATGTTGAGATCAGGTTCAAAGTAATTTGCATGGTAATTTAAATATTTGTATTACCACTTAATAAAAGCAATTTCGTTTCTTCTAATTTTTAGTAATTTAACCTAATTTCAATATTTTAAATTGGCACTGCAATTTTTTGAACCTTTTAAAAAACGGTTTCTTTCTTAATGCCATCATGTATCACATGATATGGAGATTTTTTTAAAAATTTGAATAGTAATTCAAATATTTCAATTGACACAATAAAGTCAATTAAATTATTGGCTACAAAAACAAATTCAACTACAAAAACAATATTAAATAATTCAAATAATCCACTACTGTTAGCAATACAATATTGCCACCGTTTCGAAACACTATTAATTGCTTTACAGATAGTATTGTCATTATACTGTGAATGCCTCAAGTACTGCTTCCTGCAGTTCTTCAACGTTGTTGTATGTAGAGCCACATCTTTTATTTTTAACAGTACCCAATAAAAAAATATCAGAAGGAGGCAAACAAGATGATCTTGCAGGTTAACGTTTCGTTCCAATAGTTACAACTACCCTCTGATTAAATCGCTCATTTAAATAGTCCATAACGGCACGAGTACTATGCGAAGACATCCTTCCTGTTGAAACTACATCCGTCTAGTAGTTTCTAGTGGCAACTTTTCTATAAAATCTTCTATCTCCTCTTGTAAAAAAGAGAGTGTGTCCAGTTAAACTACGTATAAAAATAATGAGACCTATTAATCTATTATTTATTATGCCAAACCAAACATTGAAACCGAATCTAAATTGGTTTCAAACTGGGAGAGTGAGCTGTAAGTTAGTTTGAGGCAAGTAATGCTTATTATGTCTATTAAACATTTCACAATTGGTAAACATAGTTTCATCTGTGCACAAAATGAAATTTTTGAAATTTGGATTTGCGTTCACTTGTTCCTAATACCAGTTGCAAAAGTGTGGTCTTTTTCGGCATCTTCAGTTGTTAATTTTTGGGATTGTTTAAATTAGAACACGTGTACTTATGTTTCTTCAAAATCTCTGAAACTCTAGCTTTTACACACCTACACTCTGCGAAATTCTCTAGAGGAAATACACTTATCCATATTAGCACAAGCTAAAATAATTCTTTCTTTTCTACAGTATTCTTATCGTACATCTTTGGTCTTGCTGCAGTAAGTTCTAGGTTCTTATAGTACTTAATACACGAACAAAATAAGTCATATCTTTTCAAAGCTTTCCATAATAAGCAATAACACTGACCGTATTGACAGGCACGTATGATGATGAGTGTGCTTTTTATTTTGAAAAATAATTTCGTAGGTAACTTGATAAACAAAATAAAAGGTTTTCGTGATCATGGCATTAGTGATTTTTGCCAGTCAAAGGAATTAGCTCAGTTTTTCAAAATTTAAAAAAATTCCATAACATGCGATACGTCGTTGCATTCAAAAAGAAACTTTCTTAAAGAGAGTCGGGGGTCAACCCAATTTAGTGGATCAATTTAAAATTTTGAGGTTAGGTTAATAACTATAAATTTTCAAAAACAAAATTGTTTTTATTCAATTGCAATGCAAGTATTTAAATTACCGTGGAGATTATTCCAAACCTCATCTCAATATGTTAAGAAACAAAAAAGTTATGGCAAAAGAGAGAGTAGGAGATTTTTTAAATTTTAGCCAAGTTAGCAATGACGAGTAATATTTAAAAATGGATTCTTAATGAGCTCTTGAACCTGCACCTTTTTGCTAATTTAACCTTCTCTCTATCTCTTCAAATACAAAAGTAACCAAGTTATCCACAGTTGATCTATGCTCTGAAAAACTCCAATGTTGGTGGCCCATACCTGCTAGGCTATTTCTGGAATATAAATTAAAGTTCTATATATGCCTCGCAAACCAGCTCGTCAACTACTAGAATACCCAAAATCAAATACCACTAATCAAATAGCTGAGTTAAATTCAAATATAATGAGCCCAAAAATATCGTTCTCATTACTTCATTTTAAACACACAATTCACACATTTTCTACACTCTAATAAACAAATTAAATATTTTCATTAGAATTATTATATATATAAGTTAAGGTTGTGCTTTCTATGTACACCCTTTGTGAATAACCAGTCCTGTCGAAAGGTCTAATTTAACATTCCATCTTTAATACCGTATTAAACTTCCTGAATATTCAGTTTGTTTATTCTCCTTTTCTATACAATCACAAATTCTTTACCCAAATGAAATTATTTTAGTTGACTTTATAAACAAATATCTACTATAAAAGTAAATTCTTAATTTTATAAAAATCCTTTATGAAATAATACTCAATTAACATATTTCTATTAAATAAAAACAAGTTCATATATAGTTCCTACATCCAACCTTCTTTAAAACGGCAGTCTCTTTTTGTTGCCAAATGTGGTTTGCTCTTAAAAATTACCAGAGTCCAATATTTTGCTCTTCAAAACCCAAATATAACGACTACTCAATTTTTATAAATTCAGTATCAATGATTCAATCTTTTCTTGTTGATTGGTAACTCTAATTAGAATTTTATATTCATAACCGAAGTCTTGTCCAAGATTTCAAATTTTATATACAATTGCAAAAACATTGTCTGCTTTACTATAGACAATGACGTGTCTCTTCAAAGTTTTGCAGCAATAACTCTCATATGTTCCGTGCATCTTCTTATATGCGATTCCACTCCATACATCACTCGTTTCTCGAATGTTGACGTCGGTTTGCAAAAGTTCTAGGCTTCTACCAATGCTTTTCTTATGTATCCCTGATTTGTTATGCATTTTGATATTTGATATTCGATTTGATTTAAAATTTTGACCTTCTTAATAATAATAGATCTTGAAATTAATAAAAATTAACGCTTTCACATAGTATTCCGCTCAGATTTTAAAATTAGGATTAATTTGGTGATTTAAAATACGATCTCTCTGTTATAAAATATAAATGAAATTTTTGTTTTAAAATATTATTTTATACGTTAATGTAATGAATACATATCGATACAGTGCATTTCAAAAAGATTTTGCCAATGTACTATATGCAAATGACTAAATAAATTGCTTTTTCCGCATTTTTTTGTTTATATAAATGAAACTTGCTATAATATGACCTTGCTATGACCACCAATCACCGTCAATTATTTATTATTCGCATCTATGGAATGAGACGTCGTGCTACATTGCAACACAAAATAAATAAGGAACTAGTATTACAAACTAATATATTTATGCAAACCATATATAGAATACACATGGGGATTGTATATTTCTTTGTATTTCCGTTATTTATTCAGTTTACACAAACTAGTTAAACCATGAAACATGTTTTTCTCATAAATATTTATAAATATCATTGCTTTAGTTAGTACGATATGAATGCTATTATTATAAAACATTTACCACGGCAACGTATAGAAGGAAACCGCATTATAAAACTTACTGCAAGGTCTACAATTTAACTGAATAAATAAAGCCCTACAAGAGGTCCATGCGCCCCTAACGTCAAGAACTGAATAGACGAAAACGAGGACGTACTTAGAAGATTGCACCTGGGGAGATGGTTGCTAAGCAACGTGCATTTTTAGTCAAAGGAACGTTATCGGATTGTTGTAAATCAAAAAATAATATCCTTGAACATATTTTTCTACTGTGGCCCTTTAGTTCAAAGCTTTCAATTTTCAACTTACGTAACATACAGTTTCAGAACAATATCTTACTTATTTCATTCATGATGGGGTCGACTGTTATCAACTTGAACACGCACTTCTCCCCCTTTCTCGCATAATCTTACTCGATGAAAGATGTCGGGGTTTTTAAGTCGTTAAAAGAGAAATTAATTAAATTTTGTAAGGGATGAGTGTTACTTGCTTATATTACAAATAGATCTGCTTTAGGGTTTACGCAGCACAGATTGTTGAAGTAATTGCTATTAAGAATACGATCGCAAAGGATGGTAGAAACGATTTTTCAACAACGCTTACCACCTACAAGCGCCTTTTGAGGAAAACTCCTCGTCCTTAGTGAAATCGTAGCATAGACTAAGATGTCACAATTTCTGCATCAGCGGCAGTGTTCGAATTCTAAACACGACATGCCTATGAAAAATAAAAGGTCAGCAAATCGATAGGAGGCCAAAGTATGGGTCCTCGCGTAAGATTATTGTTCTGTGCACGATAAATATGATTTGGTAATAAGCGGTGAAGAGTATTTGCAACTGTTTGAACGTAAAAGGGACTAACTCTCCAAATATTTGTAAATCACATGAGTTTACACGAACGAGCACTACAAATAGTTGTATAGAATGTTTAGAGGAGAGAGATGACCACATGCGGTTCTTCGGAGAGCGGAATGAAACGAGAATCAACAACTGTGCCGTCACTGCGATGACAGAAACTGCCAGCTTACTTATTAACCTTTAAGCTCCCAGTATGTTCATCTGATCTTAGAAACTTTTCATTGCTTTTAGTGCCCTCTCCATTGTTACTTCTACCTGATTACTTCTGAAACCACTTCAAGCTAGAATTTCAAGATCCATTCTTTTGGCTAGTGTTGGTATTGTTGTTCCTTTCAGGATTTGAAGTGTTCATTCCTCAGTTCAAAGTTTGATTTAAATTTTATTTCTATGAATTATGGAAGGGGAAGAAGAGTAAGTGCAATATTTTTTAATCGGTAGAATTTAAATTTATTACAATGCTTATTTTTACTTTCAAATTACTACAGATTCTAATATTTTGAACCGACGAGATATGCAAGATATTTATATTACGCCCCCTGTACCCTCTATAGACACTGATGAAGACAGTGCAGACGAGGACGAAAAGGGAATAATTGATAGCCTACCAGGAAATCAGCTTTTATCTCACGCTGAAACAGTATTTAGCGATGAAAGTAGACTTGACACGACAACGAAATCTGAAATTCTCGATGTATCATGTTTGATGACACCACCAGGATTATTGCAAACACCGACAACTCTTCCTGTTACAGTACCTAGAAAACATCATTCATCGACCTCCAAAATATTAGCTTATTCCACAATATCTGGGAATAGACTGGATGAATGGCTATTCAGATATAAAAATAACGCTAAAGATGAATATGAATGGATACAAGGCGATTTGCTTTCAAAACCACCTGTAAGATATTTTCCGCTGTAATTTTAGTCGATGCGAGCAAATGAAGCCTATAGAAGTAATTGAAAGTTTTATAGATGAAAGCCTAATTGAACATATGGCAACAGAAACAAAGAAGTACGCTCTGTTCAAGTCTGGCTCAGATCCACAGATTTTAAAAGAGGAAATGAAATGTTTTTTGGGTATAATGATATGCAGTGGTTATATTTGGGTTCCCAACAAGCGATGTATTGGGACTCAAAAGACGACGTAAAGAATTTAATGATTAGTGGCGCCTGGTCATACCTCGTTCAGCCACTTTGCAGGTGAACTTGAGGATGCTGGACCCGGAAGTACCACTAATTCTGGCCGGGTTAAGCCAGAAGTCTCCCAGCATGGATCTCTGAGTCTGTCAAGTGCTGGATAAGTGTACAGGATGTGCGCCGCTGACTCATCCTCCTTTTGACAACCGCGATAGATAGTGTCATCTGACAGACCCATCATGTGCAGGTATTTTTTATTGTTTGCAATGCCCAGACCAGATAGAATACCTACTAATAACTGTAGTTTCTGTAGCGGCAGGCGATCATGGGATTTTTCAATTTTTTTCAAAGGAGGCTTGATAAGTATTTTGCCCGTCGGCAGCCTGTCGTCGTACAATCCCACTTGTCCTGCTGGCGACGGTGGATAGTTCGCCTTATCATAATGAACATTGCCGCTGACGATATGGATATGGACGGCTTAGGACCTACAAAACCCTGAGCCGATCCTTGTTTCACCAAAGCATAGGCCTGCTCGTTACCATGTACCCCTGAATGTCCTTTAATCCACAAGGAGTCTCTCCAGACGCCACTCTAGTATGGCAGGAAAGATGCCATCCAGTCTAGGAAACTTAAAGGGTTTGAGGCCCATTTTACTTTCTTTTCGTCCACCAGCCGATTTGATGCTGCCCAATCACTTCATCTGGGGCTGAGGATGGGTGGTCCGTCTCGAGTGTAGGTAGTGGAAGTGCACTTCCTGGGAAGTGTGTGGCCACAAGTAGTTCTGCTGTTTGCTTCGTTGTTGGTGTACGTACCATCCAAACGTTTTAGACAACAGAGTTGATAGCGGGATCTTTCGACAAGATTCTGTTGATTCGAAAGGTTTCCTTGGCTGACTCTACTGAGTTATAGAAGATCATCTAAGATTCTCAGGCGTCTTTTATAAGCTTCCCAGTCAACTATATTTCTAGCGTTTTTTCTTGTTTAACAATTTGTGTGTGGTCTTTCTCAGCTTCTGAAGCTCGTCGCACCACCATGAGATGATGAAGCGAATAGAAGCTTTCTTTACCGAGTATGCCTGCTCAAGTGATTCAGTGATAGAAGCTTGCAGAAAATCAAAATATCCTTGCAGCTCCTCTATTGATGTTGGGTTGCTGAAGATTTGGGGGCGTCAAGAGCGGTTCAGGCAGATAGTATATATAGACGGACCTGTTGGTAGCTTTAGGATTCTTGTATTATCTACAGACAACTTTTGCTGCATTTATCTTAAAGTTCAACAATCTGTGACCTGACAATGTTGCTTTAGGTGATACCTGCTAGTTCGAAATATGTTTAGAAATGCCTTCCAAGGCTAAGGTGAGATCGATTACTGTTTGACAGCGGGATGTCACAAATGCGAGTTTGCCGCCCTAGTTTACTATCTCCAGGTTTTTACTCAAAATGTATTCAAGTTAGTGCCTTATTATGAGGGTTAACGTTAGCGCTGCCCCAAACCGTGTGGTGTGCGTTAGAATCTCCAATAATGAGATGCTTTTTGTGACTTTCGCAGTGGTTGATGACTGCCATCAGCTACATAGGAAGGGTGTCTGACTCTATTGGAAAGTAGGCTGAAAGCAAAATTAAATCCGTAATTGCTCCCATCTTACAACTGATATGAAGAGACCATTAATGTGCCTATGTATGTAGATGCATACCCTAAGCTTAAACTCGTTGCTAACAGCAGATGTGGTTCCATTTAGACTGCTTATGCTCAGGTTCTGAATAAAATGTCTGTAACTGCCCGGCAGAGTTGCGAGTTCACTGTGATAATATTTAGGCCAGCCATACCTTGCTACATTCCTCTGCCATCCAATCCATCAACATAATTATTTTGTCAATTTTCTTCTGTTATATACCAGTACATTATTCAGGAAGCTTATAAACCCTGCAAATACTCGAAGAAAAGGACTGCATGAAAACAAAATTCACGATACAATACTCCTAGGAGGAAAGTTTCTTAAAGATGATTTGCCGTGCCCATGAAAACTTGTTGGCAATGCTGGTGGCGATAAAATCGTTGGACTGTTGTTGAATAAGGATATTACCATGAAAAAATTCTTATATTCATATGAATTCTTTATTTTTCTATAGCGTTTGAACAGTTTTCTCATAAAAAACATACAAATTTTATTTAATAAAAGTAACACCTGACCTTTACGTTCTGCGGGCTCTTATAATCTTGACCAATAATTTTTCATAATTTCCTGTAACATTGCCATTCTTGAATTTATAATTTTAGTTCCATTAATGTTAGTGATCGCTTAACGTACGCGTTAGTCTTTAGAAAAAAGTCGTATGGGCTTCATTCAGAAGATCTAGTCTGCTAAGGAATATCCCAATTTTTGAATATGATATGGTGCGGAAAAGGTCCTTTCGAAGCAGCAATAGATGCATAATTTGTTGCAATATCTTGTTGAAATCACCGAATTTCTGGAAATCAAACCAATTCTTGTTTTAACAACGTTGTGACTATATTTGTGTAGTGTATTGTGGTAACGTGTACTACAGCGTTTCGATTATACCTTAACCAGTTCTAACTTGATCAACATTGTCTGCCTTTCTAACACTTAGCTCCTTCTGTTCAATTTAACGCAGAACCCCGTCTGTATAAATTTTCTTCGTCATAAGTTAAACGAATAAATTGTTTACATGATAGTCGAATTACCCGCCAAGTGTGAACTTCGCAGTGTAATTTGTTTTTTAAATGAAAGGCACAACACTAAACGCCGCTGTTTACTGTGAAACTTTAAAAAAACTACGTCGAGCTATATATAACAAAAGACGCAGTTTATTGAGTGTTGGTGCTCTTTTGCTCCACGAGTATTTCTATCATCCATTCTGCAGCCTCGGTCTGGAACCCAGCAATTACTACCTTTTCCTACATCTAAAGAAATTCTCGATGATACACATTTTGACAAGGACAATAGTTAGTATTCCAGGTTGCCACTTTTTATGAAAATGGCATACAGAAACTTGTACCACGTCATGGTAAGTATCTCAATAATGGTAGAAATTACGTGGAATGTATAGGCAAACTTATAGAAATAGAATTTAGTAAACGTTATGCCTTGATATTTATTTGTATCGAAAAGGAATTTATTTTAAAACTGCACCTCGTATATCATCGCACTACAACACACACAATGTTTGATTTTACTATATTTCGATCAGTCGGCGAAGTTAAATAGGTGCACTAAATTCTTTGAATCTTTGATTTTGTCAAACACAATGACTTGATCTGTTACTTTAAATTTCCAAAATCCGAATCACCCTGATCTCGAGCTTGTCGGACCTGGACACGTGACTTCCTGTATTTGTTGAGTCTGTTGAGAGGTACGAACGGAGTGCAAATAAAATTCAAGACGAATGTTACGTTCGTCCTCTGCATAGTAAAGATTTCTCCCTTCCTAATTAAGTACTGTATACTTGATCCTTTTTGCGTAATTGCCCCATTGTATGGGAAGCTCATGATTATCCTTTGGGTCTTCAATTTTCCTTCTGTTACACACCGATTATGTTCATACTTTCTAATTTTTTGAAAGTAACGATCGTCGCTTGTTGCTACTCAGATAATGTTAAGGGGTATCCACCTTTTTTAAATAAAATATCACAACTTTAATTGAATTTATTTCCAAACTTTCGTTATGTTTTGGACAATTGCATCAGGGATCTAAAATATAACATGTATTAACAAAGGAAACTTCATGGCTAAAATATCTCGATACATGCATAAATTTTATCAAATTATTTTTGTAATATCGATTCATCAGTTTAAAAACGAATTTTCTTAGTTCTGCGGAATTTTGTTGACCTTTCAGAATTTTGTTGGCCCTACGGGATTTTGTAGACTCTAAAGAATTTGCACATCAACGACTCCCATTCTCGATTCGAAGATGATGTGGAAGTCAACAGATTGAAAATCCGACTAACAAAGATATTTCAACCGAGGGCAATCTCATCAGAACAAACGTTTAATGCCCACGCGTCGTGTGTATGAAACAAGTTGAAGACCTTGAGATATATTGTGAACAATAAGGTGTTTACACGAACTTTTGAAAGATTATATTGCTATATACAACTTTACAACCCAGGTTTCAAAACACCTGAATCGTTTTCTATATGATTGTGGATGTAAAATGTTGAACTTAGCCTTACAATTTAACGAAACTAGAAAATAACATATCGCATGTTGATTTCCAAATGGGACCAAGGACTAATGAATTTGAAAATCCATCTAATTTTGCAAATAAATATACTTGGCGAATATTTTTATTCCTTTTCTATTGCCTTATTACCTCTATGTTGTTTTGAAAACAAATTTTTTATATAGCCAAAAAAAATTGTTACAAGGTATCTCAGGTTTTATTACGGCAAGGTTATGGTTAATGGTAAAAAAGTGAAGCACTATTTGTTGTGCGTTGTCGTCGAGAAATTCAATATATGATATTTCATTATTGTGATGTATGGAGCACAAACGGTGTTCTTAACATTTAACTTAATTATGTGTATTTTTATTTCAGACTTAATTCGATAGTGTTTTTGTATACCCAAGCTGTAAGTCCATCCACGAGACAACTTGGTCGTTTGTTATTGGTAGTACTTTGGGGTTCTGCGTTTCCCTTTTGTTTCTGTTATAGCTTGCGTATCCTTAAATGCAGTGGCGCCTTTCCCTCTTCATAAGATTTGACAAAATAAGTCCATGTCCGTCCTCATGCCTACCGCTTTGAGTAATTTCTAAGTTAGTTGCACATTGAACTCTGGGACGTCATGTTCGCAGTATCCCAGGTTCACCGCACAACAAACAAGAAACAAGAAATCTGTAGGAAAAACATAAAAGTGTAAGAAATAGGAACGACCCCGAACCGGATTGGTCTCTGAAGATAGGCTAAACGGAATAAACTAAAGAACCATGCGATATCTAAGTGAAGGAAGGACGCGAATTATGTAATGAATAAATAGAACCCGATCTGTATAATCGAAAAAAAAAAGATTTACAAGTCGATGGACAAGCACCTAACACCTAGGTACATATTTGGCATATTTCGACAAGAAAATATTAATATAATTGCTTCTTAATAAATTTCCAAAAATTATGATGCTTGATAGTTTTTGGGTGTTAAAATATTACATTAGTGCAAGATGCATTTGCAAGATATGAAATGATGTAGAAAAGTTGGTGTACAAACAGATTTAATTGCTGGTTTTGCTTGCTAAGGATCTGCAATTATCCTATAATTTATTCCACTGTAGTACATATGTAAATATCATGATTACACATTAACGGACGTGTGGGCGTGCGCTTAATAATAACTACAATTACCGCTCAATAATGAAGAAAAAAAAGGAATTATTTTTCGGGTCTTTCTTCAATCAGCCGCTTCATACTGTTTTAACAAATTGTTGCTGTGCACTGTGACCTTGCCTTAGTTTTGCTGGTCTAGATTTTTTTATTGGGTAATTGCTGTTTGCGTACACATGCTTGTTAAATTATTAGAGTTAAAAATAAATTAATATTAATTTAACAACAGCAGACCCTAGTGCAGCAATAAATGTTGAACATTTTTGTGAGTAAATATGTTTATAAATATAGCTGTGCTAATTATTGTATTTTTTAAGTTTTTATATCTTTAATTGCCGATTGCGGCCTTAAACTTCAAAAAATGGTATGAAATATTATAAATAAATAGCGGTTGTCTTGTTATTTGATAAAATAGGAAGTGGGAGGATTCCCTGATTTAAATTTTGACAATTACTTCATGCAATAATTGGATGTGATTTAGCAAGCAAGTTGTAAAATCAAAAGGATACGTACATATATAATTAGTTTGGCAAAAACATTCCAAATTTCTTTCATAAACAAGGAAATTGGCAAATAGCGATATAAAGCAATGTTTCAATACTAAAACACCAGTTAAGAAACACAACCATAACAAACAATAATTACTTTTAATGCTAAAGTTGTTATTTTCCATTCTATCTGACTGGTATCGTAGGATAATATCATTATTATTCTTGAGAACATTTCAAAGCAATTGTTGAATAGCAATTGCTCCATTTCTGAAAGGGCTATTGCGGTCAAATTATAATTGATTAAGATTCAGACCTACATACAAGTTGTACCTGAAAAATTGTAATGAACTTGGAAGATTTAACAGCCGAACAACAAAAGAGCCAGCATTGTTACTTTAATATATAGTCCTATCATAAACCACACATGGATAAAAAAGTTGGTTCCACTAACGATAACCGTGAAGGAAAGTTTCAGCTTACAAATGCCATCATTTTTGGACCAAAGTTAAGCATATGAAACACGAACACATATTATTTCGAATTGGGCGAGAATGGATTTCACAATCAAAATACCTTTTCCGATTAAACGTAACCACAGAGATGAGGACACGTGCACCGTTTTAATTCAGCATCCGGAAGGATGCAATTTATTTTATCCTTATACGACCAAGGACATTATAAATAATTATGATTGTCAAGGTGCGTGCGTAGCTTTGACAGCTATTCGTGCTCGTTTCACGTGTTCATCAGATTTTTATCAATATTGAAATACATCCCGGAAACCTTCACATTTAATAATTAAGTTTTGAATTAATGTAATCTAATTCTTTTGAGAGCAGATATCACCGAAAGTTTGCATGGCCGAAAGGTAGTTTGATTTATGATTCAACATTTCTTGTATGATTGTGAATTAAACGTTTTCGTAGATATTCTAAGCAAAACATGGTAAGAATTATTCGTAATAGGGACTATGAAATTTCGATTCTAGCTGGAAGAATTTATTATCCACAAATTATTCTTGGTTTGTCTTCTCTGATCGCTCGCTCACAGTGTAAACGAATCCGTCAGAATCCCCTTAAAACATGTTCTCTTCCAATCTTTTCTGTATGTTAACTAGTGTCTTCGAAAGTTCTATATTTCTGGGAAAGCTGGGAAACATGATCAATTTTTAAGAAACTTTGTGCGATACAATAGTAAAACAATACGGAGTGAAGCAACTTTTTTGCAGTATAGTTTCTTTAATACAGTCTCATCATAAACCACACATGGGCAAAAAGTTGGTTCCCCTAACGTGAAGAAACGTTTCAACTTAAAAATGTCTTCATTCTAGAATTAAAGTTAGGCATATGCCACGACAAGAGGTCAGGTTATTTTCGAATTGGGTGAAAATAGATTTCCTACACAATAAAAAATACCTTCTGCAATTAAACGTAATCACGGAGATGATGACACGTGCGCGTGATGCAGCATCCGGAAGGATGCAATTCACTTTAAATTTATCGTCCAAGGACATTATAAATTGTGATTATCAAGGTGGGTAGATCTGACAATTATACTTGCTCTTTCCGCATTTTCATGAGTTTTTATCAACATTCGAATTACATCCAGGAAACGCTACAACCATTTAGACATAGGTGAGAAACTAAATTTTAGATATAATGTAATATGGCTTTTTGGACGTTTATGGTATGTTTTCATAACAAAAAGCGAGCGGTTGTCAGCGAAAGTTTGCACTACCGAAAGATAGTTTGACTTATGGTCCAATATTTATTCAACGATTGTGATTTAAACATTGTCACAAACGTTTTTTAAGCAAAACTTGACAGGTATTATTCGTAGTTGGGATTATGTAATGTCAAAGTTAAATCTAAAAAATTTAAATTAAAGGAATTTATTATTCAAGGACTTGGTTTGTTTTCCCTCATCACTCATTCGCAGTGTAAAAACAAGACTAGCCAATTCGTCAATGAGTTCACTAGGCTCTATTTGTATTTCATTAGAAGCCCTTGATAAAATATATCTTCCCGTAAAACTTTTTCTCCTCTAGCCTTTTCAATTTATTAATAAATGTTAGTTTCGAAAATTCTTTATTTCTGGAAAAGGGATGAACAGGACAAAATCAATTTTTACGAAACTGTGGGATCCGATAGTCAAATAATGCGCAATGAGCCAACCCTATTGCTTATGGACGTGATCAGACAACGGGAATCTGAAAAAGTACAAGTACATGTTGTAAAATGGTGGATACTATCAGGATAGGGGAACATTCGACAATGCATTATTGAAGAAATTGACCAATTAGCGACGCTAGGTAAGAACCTTACACTACGTGCCAACCTTATTGCGACTTTTTTGAGTAAGAAGCCCTATTTGTGAACAACCCTCGAACAGAAGATATGATTTCACGTTTTACCAATTTACTTGGCCATTCGTCAAAGATAGCAGCCACGAATGTTTATGTGTGAAACACTGTTATTTCGATGAAAACCTTCAACCACGACTCAGTAGTTAAACGAGAAAGCCGCCGAAGCGGGTGACTTGAAACATATTTTTTTATATAAAAAGAAGTTTGTATCTTAATTTGATATAATGGGATTACCTTTTTGTACAATTTTCAGGTGGGTATTATACATTAATAGATATTGTCATACTATCTACACGGGTCTTTGTAAGTTGAGTAAAATCGTATAATTGGTTGGAGGAATTACCGTGGGTAAGTTGATGCCCAAATAAACCGGTGTCTTTTACGGAATGTTCAAAGAGCGAAATTTGGGAAAGGTGGATAAATCAATATCGATAAAGGGGTGATATCTTAAACACTATGATAACGAAGCGTTTGCCATGCACAGAGTTTTTTATTTCCATTCAGAATCTGGCAATTTTACTAAATGATTTACAGACAATTATGAAATCGTTTAACAGAAGGTCCAGCAAAATTACTTTCCCGTCTTAGGTTGGGATTGGTTGTACAATAACGGACTAAAATACTAGAATAGACTATTTTGCGGATTAAAATTGCGCCAAGAAAGTAGATACTCTCGAGTGATTTCAGAAAAAGTAATTGTTAATAACCATCAAACATTACACTTATTGGGTTTGTATTTGAAAAAGTTCTGGGTTTTAGATCATCGTGTTGCTGTTCCAGAAGTGATTATGATTTTGAAATTACGGGTACAACTTTGTAAGCTTGGTGTCGTTTAAATTGTACTGCATACAAGAAATCTAAAGCTATCTTTCTTTATCTTGCACTATTATTGTAGAGGGTTGTTTGATGTAATTTATCAGAATTGTTTGTAGTATTTATAAAATCCTTGATGCTTATCCTTTTAGCTACTGGGTATTTTACCTGGATTCCTCAGATTTTATTTTCACAAATTTTCTAATGAGGACTTGCTGTTAAATTGCTTTGTGTATCTGAAATGCTCAGATAAATTTGTACCTGCATGTGCTGATGACAGATTTGTGGCGGCATTTTATTCTGGACAATTCGTTTAAGTTTGAAGGAGTTTAGAGAGGGTAATGTTAAAAGCGTTAAATCTCAGGTATACCTTGAAACTTGGAATACTATTTTGACGTATGAAAATTGAGGCAACGCTCAATTCCGAAGTTTTATAGCAACATTATTCGATCCCAATAATTTTGAGTTCTAAATTCTCGTTGACTATAAAATTTGCGAATGAGAAGAACTTAAATTGAATAAGTTGTACATATTTCAACTTCTGCAGCAAATAACCAAAGTTATTGAAAGCGATTGCGGCGATTTCATTTGATACGCTATAACGGGAACGAGCTCGAGAATGGAAAACTATTCTACTGCTTTTTGCATAAATAGTGAAAAATCAAATGAAAACCTCTTCTCTGTTACTTACAAAAATTCTCTTTAAAATTCTTGGGATAATTTTACCTATCCTTTTTATTTTCCCGACTGTTAGTGTAACTGGCCAACGATGTACAGATAATTTAGAAAAGGTCAAAATGCTTCGAGCTCTGGCCTCAAAAATTGCTGGAAATTATTCCCTTTCAAATAATCTTTATAAAATTAAGAACTTATTCTAGCTTAAGTGCTAATATCAAAATATCCTTATATCTTTGCAAACAAAAAAAATTATATTTGCTGTTGTTATTGTCAAATAGCGCTTATCGAAATCCCATCTCCATCGCAATTAACAGCATTAAATATTTCCTGGTTCCATTTCAAATCTCCATTTGACGTTAAAATATCAGTTTACAAAGTGCATCTATTTTTAATTGATTAAAGTCAACAGTTGCTCTTGTATTAGAATTATTTATATCGCAGATCTATTAATTTTGGCAGTATTCTTATCAATAATTATGCTTCATAATTCTAAGTTTTATGTTACATATTGCATGTCGTATAATGAATTATAAATTACTCGAACTTACACATTCGATGTCTTAAAGAATTAATCTTTACTCAAAACTTACATGTTCGATGTGGTAAAATGAAAGTCCAATGAATGACTGCTCCTTCTTAACTACTTCCGTCTATATACAAAAATTCTAACTACGTCATTTTTTTCATTCGATTCTAGATTTATTTCGAAGCATAACAAACACATCCTGGATGATGCAATAATTATGAGGATGCCGCGTTTAAATGAACTAATTAAGTGCGGTCGGTATGATTTATGATTTTCGTAAAGCGTCGTCTATTCTTTGCTAATAAACGAACCGGTCCGCTACTATCTCGTTCTTTCTTATTGTAATACGTAAGCTATTAAACTTGCTTATCTTATCTTTTATAGCGTTTTGATTGTTGCGTGTTCTTCGAATAGGAACGTTTATTTATTGATACAAAATAATCTGCTTATTTAAGGGCTTTTAAAACATTTTGAGTAAATGACGTATTCTTTTATTAAATATTCGAAATTTCTGGAATTAATTTCTTTGGAATAAAGATTAAAAATCATAAAATGTTATTTTTTAACGAGAATGTATATTTTATTTGTTTTAAAATGATATATCTATAACTACATAGTTAATTAAAGCTCGCAATTGCATTCTTAATTATTGATTTGCATTCTAACAGGGTACGGATTTTAGTTTGGCATATCTTAAAGTCGAAATTATTTTTAGTATTTACAGAATAATTATTTATACACACCGCCGAAATGAATCAATTTAAAAATTGGGCTTGTTATTTTATGTGCTAAGTGAAAATGCTTATGTTTTATACAGGGCGGAAAAATTAAATATTGGAAAATTTTAATTTTTACCGTTTTTCTTCTCTTTGGGTGGTAATTTTTCATAGAATTTGGCGTTCAATAACCTCTCATGACCTCATTCTCACGTCAATATATATTAGATAGAGAAAAACGACGCAAGTAATTTCAATTTGCAGTCTTAATTCATCTGTCCGAATTCTGCTGAAGATATCTCAAATTATTTTAAGGAGGCAAAATAATTCTGATAGAGCACTTCGTCTTTACCATCCAAACGATTAACATGTAACTTGAGTAGATTAGATAATCTTGAAGAATAGGTATCGAACTGACTATAATTAGTCAATCGACAACTTTATGTTGGACAAAAGTATGCTGATTCAGAACAGTTTTTTTCCATTCGAAGTCCTCGGAGGATCTGGTAAAAACAAAATACGTCCAAAAGATAAAGGGTTTTAGTGGTGTTCGAATTATCTACAGTAGAAAATTATTAAAATTTCTGAAATTATAACATAGTAGTTTGTAATGAATGAATACTTTTAATTAATTGCATGAAATTTATAAGCGTATCCACAGTACGTTCTTATTATTGGGTTAAGAATTTAGATAGTAATTTTCCATTCTGTGAAGTAATTTGTGATAGATTTAGTTTTTAGTTTTTGTTTCAGCATGTTTATATATTTTAATGAAAACATAATTGTATAGTAGTCCTATATTGGTCTTTTTCACAACTAATGTGAAGGAAGGGAATTGTTCCAGTTTTGTAGTAATAAATTATATTGCAATTATCTTGAGGTAATTTAATATTTTTATTTTAGAAACCTTCCTTTCAGCTAGCAGTTTTAAATAGGTATATTATTGTTCTTATGGTTAACGTTTGTTTTATGCGTACTTAATGATTTCTCGTGTGAATTTTAGGTCAGAATCACTCTACTGATCTCAGGTTTTGGCATCTTCTTGCTATTCTTTTTGGGGCTTTTTCCCTATAAACTCATGTACTTCGAAATTAAGTGGCGTTTCACATACGATATCGTCGTGGGTCACTCTTCAAACACTTACACCACCCGCCCATTGAGTTAGTCGGCAACCATTTTTGTTAGTACAGTCGAGGTTTTCTCTACTTTCTCGAAACATAATTTTTAGCGGGGTACTTCACCGATTTTTTTTTGATTACCGGCTAGATTTTCTGGAATCAAAACTACATAACAAAATGCATCTGAATTATTTACAGTTGATGTTTACTACATTTTTTAAGCTGTGTTGAACGTTGCCATAATGTTCAAGATTGATTATTTGTATTTAGTAATTAATTAAAATGCAACCTTTTCTACATAATTTATTTGCGATGATTAAGGCTGGAGAAATTACTATGACTAAAATAACTTCAAGTCTCTTGTGATAAATGATTAATTGTTGAAACTCTTTTTAAATTAAAAAATACACGCAGCTATGGTTTTGGTCGTTATTTTACTTCAAGGCGATGCTCGTCCATACGTGGCTAATCTAGCCCTAGATCCCGTCGCATCATTAGCTGGGAACAACATGCACTCTTTGTCCTGACCTAGCGTTCAGTGGCTGTCATTTGTACTTGCACTGATAGAAGTAACGGCGATTAGCGGTATGACAACGACGGGATGGCTTCGTAGATCAGACGGATTCGCGTATGACTGCTGATCCCAAGGTCCCAGGTGGTTCAAATCCCGACACGAGCCGCTTGAAAAATGTTAGGCGAGCATTTTTCACAAAAATACGCCCTCGTTCGGATGAGAGCTGAAATGTAGATCCGGTGTATGAGTGTTGTCACGCACGTTAAAGATCCCTCCCTTGCTTCGAATAATAAGGGTTCGGCAAAATTTCCAGTTAAAAAACCCATTTCTGGGCCCATGTACCTTCGGGTGGAGCATTGGAAAGTCAAATGTAGGGATGCAACGACGTCGGGGCGTCAACACGGCTGAACTGGAATGGTCAGTAAATTAGACAGTAATGTCTATGAGGATGGAATGTAGAAGCCGGTTGTGCGATAGGATGTACTTTAATTAAACGGAAACTATGTTGAAAACTAGATCAAGGTACATACTTTTGTGTGCAAAGTGTTCAGACACTAGTACAAGTATACAAAACTAGTAAAAACTTCTTGTCATTAACATCGAGAGATATTGTAAACTTCTTTTTACAGGTCTTTAGTCAATCCAATACAAGCATGTTATTCACAAATATTTACAGAGTTTATAACTGTCAATAATTACTAACAATGTTTACTGCACTGATCTATTACCTGGCAGGATGATTACACTATATTCATTACTAAATTCGACTGCGTAATTTATCTACACAAGCACTTAATTTATATAGACATTAAACGTATTTATTTTAACAATTTAGTTCATTTTACTTGTGTATTAATAATACTTCAACTGTCCTAACCATCGGATAGGGCTCGTAGGGTTTATAATCTAACTATAATGTTACCACATTATACCAGTACTCGACCCTTGTAGCTGTCAATCAATCTATTGTTCGTTTAAAGACTACATCTCTTTCCATTTTAAATACTTGGGCATCATTATTAAGAATTAAAGAATTTAACCCATTCAAACCTAAAAGATTATTTAAATATTAGTTCACCTTTCATTAGTGTACTTTAGCGGTAAATTGAAGATAAAGTAATTGTGATGGTGCAAATATACACCTTCATGGTGTAAATTAAAAAACTAAGAAAATTTGGTATCTGTACTGTAGGATTCAAATGTTTAAACCCCTCGCGTTAAAGATCAATAACTAAAAAATTTGAAACATTTTGCAGTACTTTGAAGTTTCCCAAGCAATTTAAAATTACTTTTCTACAGAAACTCCGTTCTTTTATTACAAAGGCGGATAGGATAGGTGAAATGGTTTCTCGATAAAAAAATATTTTAATTAGTTTTGCAAATGGATGTTATAAATATTAACCCATTAACATATATTTAAACATGTAACAGTAAAAGGAAAATTTAGATAAAATGCTAATGATGTAATCTTTAAAAACTTGAAGCCGGTTATTTGTTTATACTCTCACTCTCCATATAAAAATCGAATCTAGCTAATAAAAACAACTTTCAAGATTTTCTATGGTCAATTATATCACATTTGTCAAGATTTCTAAATAGTTAACTAATAGTGGTGTAAATACATGAAATAGATCAAACGAGATTCCCAAGCAAGATTCTTAAACTCATAACGATTATTTTGCCAGAATTCCATCTACAATATTATTTTATTCATGCAGTCCGAATTATATTAGAATATCCTTTTCCTAGATGTTGTAATGCCTTGAGCTTCTTTGAAATTCATTCATCACTCAGGGATAACATACACTGCTCAAAATAATTAACGTAACACACTTACGTCCAATAATTTTTTTTAATGTTAAAAATATACAAATATAATAACGTATTTTAAAGATAGACGTTTTGATCGAATAAATTTGCAAAAACAAAACAAATTTACATATCGTGTAATAAAAATAATTTTTACCTAGGGGAAACTAAAGATGGACCTGAAACCCATTTATCTATCCCTTACACTGACAGGTCAGAGGTCTACCACAAAAGAGAGCCTAGGTGACAGGTGGTAAACTGCTTTAAAAAAAAATAAAGTGCAGCCACGGCATAGCTGTGGCACGACCCCTGCAGTAGGCACCAGAGTTGTAGGTTTATCGTTTACATGGTAAGCTAACAAGCGTATGGGGAAAGAGAAGGCGCCACTACCGCTATACTCCTACGTACTAGAGGGCACAATGCACAAAGGGGAGAGATAGAAACAAACATCCTGAGAACACTCAACAGTGGTTCCCACTAAAAGGGACCGCACATGAATAGGAAAGCTACAATTAGTAAATACAATGGTATTACTATTTGTGATCCAAGATAAGCAACAATGGTGTTAGAAGAATTAAAACTTACTAACTACTAATATCTTATGTAAGACAAGCAAAAGTAATAAGAGTATTGCCCAATACTGTATTTCTATTTTTAAAATAAAATAAAATTTTGATTTCCAATTACAGGTCTCAATAAAATGTATACAGGAATAATCCAAAAAGGTCCAGCCTAGATTTGAAATAACAGTTAACATAAAGAAGGCACATATCGTTTATACGAGGCCTATTTTTCAAATATGAATACTTTACAGATGGTTATTAAAATTTTAAAATACTTAAGGTCAACATAAAATCAATAATAAATTATTTGTATTGCCTTTTCATTTGGTATACACCTTGTAAGGAAGGTAATTATTTCAAACACATGCATGTCAAAATAATGTGACTTATTTTTTATTTAATATTTATTGAAACAAACAATTTAGTTATCTAAAAATAATTTATTCAAGAGAACAGTTGGTTCTACATTGTATGATACTTTCTACAAATGAAAATTTTTGAACGATATAATTCCTTAAATAACTAATACTCAATTCTGTATGAAATTTCAGGACACTGAAAATTAAATTTTTGTATCAAAATTTTTATTCACTATTCAACGTGATGATGTATTAAATCCGCGTCAACATATTTAAAACAATTCATATCATAAACCAAATATTAGTTGTCATAAAAACTTTGCTTAGTTTTTAATCGGAATAAGCGAAACGTGTTATAATTACTTAACCAGACTGTACTAATGAAAAATCAAACCCAAATCCTTAGTGGTGGACGATGTTCACAACTAACATCTAATGGTTCATTCAATTATCAAATGTAAATTCCACGTGTATTCTCGAACGCCATTACTAGCAATAGCTGCTTTAATATTAACTAATTAATTTATTATCTTTTAAACTTAGCGCTGCGCATATATCGTGTTACTAAAATATGCAAACTTCTTACCAACTATTAACGAAGAGATCGATTTCAAAACTAATTAAGACTTGTTTCACCACTTTCTTAGTGCAATTCTTAAATTGCACGACCTCCGTATGAACTTTAACATCCATCCCTTTGGGATTTAAAGAGGCCGTACATTGGTCTTTAATTTTCGTTTCGGGAGAACGTTAATATTGGACGCAAGCGTGAAAAGAAACTTCTTCCACTATGTTTAAAACGACACACAAATTTTTATAACAAGGAGTTTTAGCGCCTGCGTATCACACAACCCACGATACGCGCAAGTATAACTTGAAAGTTTGTGTCTATCTTTACTAATAATAGGACCTTTAGTTACCGCAGGCATTCCAGCTATCTTAGAACCTAATAGTATTTTTCGCGACGACGGGAAGAGACCTGATGGAATTACTATGATTCCATGGAAATTCGGCAAACCAGTTGTATGGGATTTTACGTGTACCGATACTCTAGCCAAATCGCATATAAATTCAGGCGTTTTAACACCAGGTGCAGCAGCTGTTGCTGCGGAATCTTAAAAGATCCGAAAATATAAAAATTTATCAGACAATTACATTTTTTACCCAGTCGCAGTTGAAACACTTGGTGTATTCGGATTGCAAGCAATTGAATTTCTGAATGACATAGGTAAGAGGATTTTCGAATCAACATATGACAACCGAGCTACAATGTTTCTTTTTCAAAGGATAAGCATTGCAATCCAAAGGGGTAATGCTGCTTCAATCTTGGGAACGCTTCCCTCTTTACAACAATTAGAGGAGTTTTTCATATCTCCATTTAAAAATAATAAAATTACATTTTCCCAAAGTCATTCAAATTACACACATACGGCTTCTATTTTGAAAAATCATTTTATCTTAACATCAAATAATCCAGTCATTGAAAGTAATTTAAACTTTGACGAAGAAAATGTTTGCAATCTTCCGTATTACAAAACTATTGATCAACCTTCAAAGATGAATAATGTAACTTATAACATGCCAGAGAGTATACAGAAATTGAACTGTTCAATGATGCATGGTTTAACTAATTTAGGCAATACTTGCTTTTTCAATTCAGTTATGCAATGTCTTGGGCAAACACCATATTTATTAAAATTACTTCCTGAAACATTAGAATCTCACCAATATTTCAAGCAACATCGTGACAGGTTAGATCCATACAATAAAGATTCATTGATGTTAGATTCATTTGAAGAAACTTCAGAAGAACAGCGACCCCTAACAAATATTTTAGTACATTCAAAGCAGAAAAAGAAACTAGCTAGTTCAAATGATAAAAAAACCAGCGAAGCTGTTATTAATAAACAAAATGATGACGTGAGTGAGGATGAGGAGGATATCTTAGAGGATGGTTCAGAAGTAGAGGTTTTAAAAGTTCATGATACAGTAGACAATAATGAGGAAAAAAATTCAGAAGGCGATTCAAATCAAGAAAATGTTACACAGCAAGTTGCATCTCTTAGTATTAATGATAATGTCGATGCCGAAAAGAAGTTGACTCACAAAGAGAAAAAGAAAATGCAAAAGCAACAAGAATATGAAAAACAGATGGAGATTATGTTAAAAAAGGGTGGTCTTGGCCATTCTGACTTAGATTCTAATTTTACTGTGTCACAGGCACAACGATCTGCAGGTCAACTAGCAGCTCTTGAAAATGCTGTTGATATTAAAATAGAGAACTTTAGTATATCTGCCAAAGGTAACGACTTATTTGTAAATGCTAACTTATTAATAGCACAAGGTCGGCATTATGGATTGGTGGGACCAAAAGGTCATGATAAAACTACATTATTAAGACATATTACCCAAAGAGCATTTGATATTCCTCCAAATATCGATGTCCTCTACTGTGAACAAGAAGTTGTCGCTGATGATCTGACTGCTGTTGAATCCGTTATAAAAGCAGATACAAAATTGATTGCATTACAAGATGAGTGTAAGAAATTAGAAAAATCTTTTCAAGCTGGCGATCTAAATGTTCAAGACAGATTAAATGAAGTATATACTGAACTGAAAGCACTTGATGCAGATTCGGCTGAACCACGTGCTAGACGAATCCTTACAGGTTTAGGTTTCACAAAAGAAATGCAAGATAGAGATACAAAAAACTTCTCAGGAGGATGGAGAATGAGGGTGTCTTTAGGGCGTGCTCTATATTTGGAACCTACTTTATTATTGCTTGATGAACCTACCAATCATTTAGATTTAAATGCTGTAATTTGGTTGGACAATTATCTACAGAACTGGAAGAAAACCCTCCTAATTGTTTCCCATGACAAGTCCTTTTTAGATAATGTGTGTAATGAAATTATCCATTTGGATCAGCAGAAACTTCATTACTATAAAGGTAACTATTCTATGTTTAAGAAAATGTTTGGTCAGAAAAGGAAAGAAATGGTTAAGGAATATGAAAACAAGAGAAGAAACTCAAAGAAATGAAGTCCCAAGGATCTTCTAAAAACAAGCTGAGAAAAACAAAAGAAACTTTAACCAGAAACCAAGAAAAAATAAAACTAAAATGACGCAACAACAAGAAGAAACTAGTGTAACTGAACTGCTACAAAAACCAAGAGACTACATTGTTAAATTTTCCTTTCCTGATCCGCCGCCATTACAGCCACCTATTTTGGGACTCCATAATGTAAGTTTTGCATATCCTGGTCAGAAGCCTTTATTCACAAGAACAGATTTTGGGATTGATCTTTCTAGTCGTGTTGCAATTGTGGGTCCAAATGGTGTAGGAAAATCTACATTTTTAAAATTGCTTACTAGTGACCTAACACCACTACAAGGAGAAGTCAGGAAAAATCATAAATTACACATAGGAAAATTTGATCAACATTCTGGTGAACATTTAACGGCCGAAGAATCTCCAGCAGAATACTTAATGCGCTTATTTAATTTACCTTATGAAAAATCTATAAAACAACTTGGGACATTTGGTTTATCTAGTCATGCACATAATATTAAAATGAAGGATTTATCTGCAGGTCAAAAAGCTCGTGTTGCGCTAGCAGAGTTATGTCTTACTGCTCCTGATGTAGTAATACTTGACGAACCTACAAATAACCTTGATATTGAGTCAATCGATGCTTTAGCAGATGCTATTAATGGTTATAAAGGTGGCGTTATTATTGTATCGCATGACGAACGACTTATTCGAGAGACTGAATGTGCTTTGTTTATCATAGAAGATCAAACTATTAATGAGGTAGATGGTGACTTTGATGATTATAGGAAAGAACTATTAGAAAGTTTAGGAGAAGTGATTAACAGTCCTAGTATAGCTGCCAATGCAGCTGTGGCACAATAAATTTTTATTTATATTGTAAATAAAATATATATATATATTTAACTTCTAGAAGTGGAAAAAAAAGATATGAAGTAATTAAATACGATGATTAAATAAAAAATATTGCAATCTAGAAAGTGCGGCAAATAAACTTGCTACAATCACTTTCAAGATAACAAATCAATTTAAAGAAACTACAAGAAATAAAATGGAGCAAGAAATGAAATTTTTACTTCAGAAATGTACTGTGCTTTGGAATAGTAAACAATGTTGACAGCTCATGTTCGACAATTTGCAAGAAATTTTAACGTCAGTCCTTCTGTCATTCGTAGTGTGTGAAATCGACACCTAGAAACCAGAGTATATAAAAGATGCATTGGACAAGGTCCTAAGAAGAAAATAAACCGAATTCAGGACTGGTTTTTAGTCCTATTCTCCTTACGTTCTCGCACATCTACAGCCAAAGATCTTCAAATCAGGCTTAGAACAATTCATAACGTGGAGATATCTAAGCAGATAGTTAGGAATAGACTTAGAGAAACCAATATGAGACCAAGAAGATATGTGCGAAATCTGTTTTTACTCCGTACCACATAAGATTTCGTTTACATTTTGCTCGCGAACATATCGCATGGTAACTTCGACAGTGGAAACAGGTATTCTTTACAGATGAGTCACGATTTCGTCTAACTCTAGGTGATGGTCGAGTACGTGTATACGGTTGTCTACATGAACGCGATTCTGCAGTAACCATACTAGAAGTAGAAAAATGTGGTGATTTATGATTAAACGCCCAACAGTACATAGATCTCGTCCCGGAGGATCATATTATACTAGCCGCATATCATATAGGCCCAAGTTTTGTGTTTATGCAAGATTATGCAAAGTCTCAGACTCCTATATTACATGTGATTTTCCAATGCTCCACCCGAAGGTACTACATTGGCCAGGAAGCGAGTTTTTTTTTTACCTGGAAAATTTTGAATTTTGCCGAATCCTTGCTGTTCCAAGCAAGGTAGGGATCTTTAACGTGCGTGACAACACTCACACACGGGACCTCCATTTTACCTCTCATCCGAACGAGGGTGTATTTTTACGAAAAATGCTCGCCTAACATTTTTCAAGCGGACCGTGTCGGGATTCGAACCCGGGACCTAGGGCGTAGTAGTCACACACATACCACTACGCCACGGAGCCGCCTAAAAAGTCTCAGACTGCGGCCATCGCCATGAACTTCCTTCAGCGCCACAGGATTCATACCTTAGATAGACCTCCATTAAGTTATGATCTAAAATCCCATGGACATATTTGCGTTTTGTTTGAGAGACTTGTTCAAAAGCGTTTAGATCTACCTCGAACCCTTCAACAGCTAGAAAATGCCCTAATCAAAGAATGGGAGAGTATATTGTAAGAAGATATCCGTAAACATGTAATCTAATATCCGTATATATATTAATAAAGTTACTGTTATATACTTAATAATTCTGAAAGCTTTCTTAAAAAAATGACATACTTCCACTATGAAGTTTACGGTTACAATTGGTTTGTTTACACTTTTGTAGTTTAAAATAATTTATAACCCTAAATTCCGTCCTAATATATATTTGGCAGAGGTAAAACGATTATATTTGTGGTTCTACGTTTATGATTTGAATAAAAATACTGATTTTACTGCAATGTATTGTTTTTTTGACACTGTTATCCATGAAATTAACATTATACAGGATGTTTCAATAACAAGTTTGCACATTCAAGATTAATTCCTCCTTACCTATTTAATTTTTACATCTAGCGAAACGCAATGCGTTACATACATTAAATGATTAAAATTCCACTTATTAAAACTTGGTATAGTGCAGGAATAAATAGATTAACTTGTTAAAGGACGCAAAATTTACCGACTGCTTTTCCCGTCGCAGTAAAACGCGAAGAACATGCTAAAAATATGTGGTTTCTCTGTATCTATAAAATTGCTTTACAGAAAAAATATTGTGAAAAGAAAGATGAAAACCAAAAAAGTTAGAAGCAAAAATATATAATGATTAATGATTAATATAAAATCATAGCTGCAGCTAAGGCTTGATCATATCTGCCTCAAACGCAAATTACCAACTGGAGTAGGAACTTTTTCTAAAATTTCCAAGGTTAGTGATATGCTATTAATTATGAGGTATGTCTTTTATGTTTTGCATACTGCGACAGAGGGCGCCACTAATCAAATTTCAGTACTAAAAATTAGCCTATATGTTTAATTAACCTAAATCCAAAGTTTCAGTGCTATACGTGCAGTCTTGTAGCTACAACGAACTGTCAAAATGGAATTAAACCGTGAAAATTTTAGCCCAATAATTTTTTTATAATTTTCGAAGACAATTATCTCAACAAGAATGCCTCGTCCAGTTGGTTTCTGTTTTCGGCAATCAAGCACCATATCAGTCAACAATTTTTCGTTGGTATGGAGAATTCAAGCGTGGACGTATTAGTCTTAGCGACGATTCAAGAACAGGTGCGTCAAAAACGGCAGTCACTCAGGAAAATGTCGATGGTGTAGCTCATCACCGAAGATCGATATGGAAACCGCATCTGTCGGCCCAAGAACAGAAAGCGGCTAGGGTGAATTGATGACAAGAAACTCAGATCGCTTCAGCGCAGGAAACTATCAAAACGTGTACAACATCGAGAGTGGTTTTGAATTTTGAATTTACTCATATGAGCTAGAAAACAAACAACAATCGTCTGTTTGGGTGTTCCAAAGTGAAGAAAAGCTAAAAATGTCATCCGTTCTCGGAGCGTCTCCAGAAAGATGGTCGTAACATTTGTCTCGAAAGCAGATAATGTAGTAACAATCCCTCTACAAGATCAAATAACTGTTACTGCCAATTGGTATACAACCATTTGTTTGCCGGATGACATCGCGAAGCTTCAAAATACCAACCCCAAACGACGAATCATTCTCCACCAAGACAATACAAGTTCGCACACAGCTCGTAGGACATTAAAATTTTTAAGCAACAAAATGTCGAATTGTTAGACCATCCTCCGTACAGTTCCGACCTATGCCTCAACGGTTTCTATACCTTTCCAAAAATCAAGGACGGCCAGCGTGGTCAAACGTTCCAGTCGTCAGAAGAAGCAGTTGATGCCTTCAAAAATTCAATTTTGACTGTACCAACAAACGAGTGGAATAACTGCTTCCAGAGTTTGTTCGAGCGCATCCAAAAGTGCATTACTCTTCGTTTCGAAAAACAAGCTATCTACTGTTTTATTCCAGTTCTATATGCAAAACTTAAAAGACAACCCTTCCAAAAGATAACACAAAATCTAAAATATTTATGGGGTGAACTCTCAGGTTCCTAACCCCTTTGTCCGGTCGTCATGACATTAAATCCACGAACACGTGCTTGAAACCTACCCTGCACTTGCACGCGTATTTAAAAATAAATGGCCGCGCAACACGTTTTCCCTTATGGCGAAATCTATGTTTACATCTTGAAGCTGTGTTACTTTTCAACTTTTAACTTGCTCCCACTTTCAAACTTAGTCCATATAAATATATAACATTTTTTTCTTATCATGCATGCTAACCGCAGCAAATGTAACATATTTTATCTGAATACTAGGTTTGTTACCCGCAATACAACCAAACCAGTAAGAACAGAACGAAAAGCTCGCCCGCATTACAGAATAACAAAAGAAGGGAATATGAAGAGCAAGAAAACAAATGCCGCGCTAAGCCTACTCGACGCTGGGGGTGGGGTCAAAAAAATGAAACGACAGTACACATCAACTAATTTACCTTTTTGTCGAGCACCTGTACCTACAAAAATAATTAAATACAAAACGCACATAAAATATGACTAATAAATATTTTCTAATAATTTAAATAGCAAAACAAAATTTAATTGTAAAGACCAAAAATATGTGTCCTCCACTCCTTCTTGAATACTACTTATTTCTAGTTACAAACAAATTGGAGTTTGTTTGGAAACAAAAAAACTAGGCAAGTATACTCCCCCTAAAATATTGTCGCATAATTTAGGATAACAAACTAAGTGGATTTAACCCCCGTAATTAATAATCATATCTGTTGGCACAGCAAGCCATTAATGCTGATCATATATACTTACGAAATTGATGCAGATCGAATCCGCTTTGACTAGATACTGAACCATACAAATACATGAAACCCACACATATGTACAATAATACATTTAAAGATGAAACCACAATTATTAGATAAATCTTAGTGTAAAGTGTTACTCTTGACATTTTGGAATGTACGCAAACTACATACCATGCAAGAGTGAAGCAACCAGTTGGCGGTCACTAACATCTAATATACTTTCCCGCAGGCCGTGAAGAAGATCGGTAGCCAGACAATATATACTGCACCGATAATGTAAATTTTTAGGGCACAACGAAGCAACCTTAGTTCTAAAAATCAAGAATATTTCGTTTTTGGAGTTCTTAGAATCTAAGCATCTTGAGTACAAATTCGGCTTCGTTTAGAGCTAAAGAATTTTAAGTACAAATTCGGGCTAAAAATATTACCAATGTTATTAAAAGACTCATCCTGCAAGTAGTTACCAGTCACGTTAAAAGAGAAAGCACATTTTTTATGATAAGATTTTGCAACTGTCTAATTTATCAGAGAAGAAACAATGCGAACCAAACACAAAGTATTAATTGAAGTCGTTTACCCATTGTAGTTATAAAGTTGTTTTCCGAAGAAATAATCACGGAAATCGCAATATAATAGAAATTAATTAATCAGGTGTTTATCTTGTTAAGATAACACAGCGGTTTTAAATAAATACCATTAAATTAGCAACAGTCGGGAAACGCCTAATTAATAAAGATTACATGTCTGGATAAGGATAAGAATATAAACAAACGAACTCTGTAATTTAATAAAGGACGAGCAAAGTTGGCTGCTTATCTATGCGATCTTGAAATTATAGAAGTGTAGCAACCCGTAAATTTATATGATTGGAACCTGAATAGCTTTTAAGGTACTCAGGCAGTAAATTTCAAATATGAAATAGAACGTAACAGGTTAGTGTCCGACAACTATCTCTTTATAATTTATCTTTCTATGGAAAACACCTAATGTAGATAAGGTGCAAGCAGAAACTCTAAAAACCGCTGGAGAAGCAGTAACAGAACGTCTGTTCCAACTTGTAAGTTATATGTATGAGACAGGTGAGATACCGAAACATTCCAAACGTAACATCATGGTTACTATACCAAAAAAGAGAGGCGCGAATAGATGTGAAAATTTTTGAACAATAAGTTTGACAGCACATGTGACAAAAAATTTATTAGAATTGTACAAAGGACCGAAGAAGTATTAGGAGAAGATCAATTTGAGTTTAGGCGAAACAGGGGAACACAGGAGGCTATTTTAGCTCTGAGGATGATAATGGAGAAGACAATAGAAAAAGGGAAAAGCGTGTATATAGGGTTTGTACATCTGGAAAAAAGGATTTAACAATGTAAAATGGAAAAAAATTGTTCGAAATACTCAAAAAGATTGGAATGAGTTTTAAGGATAGTACAAACTTTATACAAAGAGCAGACAGCTGTAATAGAATTAGAGCAGGTACGTAGAGAAGTAGATATTAGGAAAGGGGTAACACAGGGATGTGCCCTATCCCCGTTAATTTTTAGCTTGTACATCGAAGAGGCAATGAATACTGTCAAATGCAGGAAGACATTTGGAGTTATTATGCAGGGACAAAAGATTGATATGCTTAGATTTTCAGATGATATAACGGTATTAGCATCTAGCAAAAAAGAGTTAAAAGCAGCTCTTAATGAAATGGAAACAGTTCTAACAGAGAGATATGGTATGAAAATTAACAAAAATAAAACTAGAGTACTAGTATGTAAAGCATGGGTAAATAAATCGAAAACTAGAATACAACTAGAAAACGAGAACTTACAAGATGTTAAGGATTTCTGCTAGCTAAAAAACCAAAAAACGCAAAGTGGGAAAAGTGCAAATGACATGGAAACAGTTTTAACACAGAGGTACACTATGAAAATAGACAACAATAAAACTATAGTTCTAGTATGCAAAGGAGGGGGAAAATAAATCAAAAACAAGAATACTAAGAGGTAACGAGAAGTACAAGAGGTTAAGGATTTCTGCTACCTAAAAAGCCAAATAACGGAAGATCGGAAAATCACAAAATATATAAAAGAAAGATTTGCGCAAGGTCGTGCTACATTTTACGAGAAAAAGCAATTATTGTGTTCAAAGACAACAAACATAGAAACACGAAAAAGATTGCTGAAAGCATATGTGTGGAGCACAGTACTGTTAGGCTGTGAAACTTGGACAGGAGGGGAAGCGGACAGGAAAAAGATAGAAACCTTTGAAATGTGGTGCTATAGACATATATATGATGAAGATATCCAGACAAAGTTAAGAACATAGAGGTTCTAGAAATGGTAGGGAAAGAAAGAAATATGTTGAAAACAGTAAAAAAAATAGGAGAGATAGGATGATAGGCCGCATACAAAGGCATGATGGAATAGTGCGGAATATATTAGAAGCAGAGATAGGAAAAAGGAGATGTAGATGTAGACCTAGATTAGAACACTGCACGCAGTCAAAGATGTAGGCTGTGGGAATTTCAGGGAAATGTGTAGGCTAACTTAGAATCGAAACTAATGGAGGTACGCGTCCAACCTGTTTAAAGACGGAAACCTAATGACAAAATATAATTGCACTTAAACCTGATTGTTATTATAAACAACTACAGTTGGTTTTGCAATATTTTCAACTAATCTTGATTGTGCAGGGGGATTTATTGTAAAACTATTAATTCGGCAGATGTTCAAGTGTTGAGGGAATTTGGTAATCACAGACTGCTTAACCCCCTTCACATCCACTGAATATCAGTGAAATAGGGTATATATTTACAAAACATTAGAAGGGGAACCGAGATATATCTAACAAGAAAGATAACAAACATAGAAAGACGACAAAAGTGTTGGAAGCATATGTGTGGAGCACAGCACTGTACGTCTATGAAACATGGATAGTTGGAGAAGCAGACAGGAAAAGGAAGAAGCCTTTTGGAATGTTATGCCTCAGCATGGACAGATAAAATTAATATCAAAGAGGTATAAAAATGGTAGGAGAATAAAGATATCTGTCGGAAACCAAATAAAAAGTAGGAGAAATAGAAGGGCAGGATACGTTCTAGGGCATTTTTGGGGAATAGTGCGGGCTATATTACAAGCAGGTATAGGAAAAGAGAGGTAGATGTAGACCTAGATCAGAATATTGCACGCAGATAGTGAAAGAAGCAGACTGGGAATTTTAGGGAAATGTGTAGGTTAGGTCTAACCAGTTCCAGGACTGAAGACTTATAGATGATGGGAAATACATACGTAGCGTCTTAACATGTTTAGATTTGTTTTCATTTGTGGTTTTAAATTAAGTCATCGTTCTGGATTAATACCTTTACAATGTGTTTACAAGAAATAGTATACCTTATTATCCGAGTTACCTTTATGGAAACAAAAATTTGAAGTATCATGCTTAATTAACGTTTATTGTTCGTAAAATCTTACTATATAGGGTGCGTCCATCTTCACTCTGTCCATCCAAAATTAATTTTTGCTTTCCTATCTGTTTATATTTAAAGTTATGCGATGCGTTACGTCCAATCGATTCCCCGTTATTAATACAAACAAACTAAATTTCGATGTTTTGAACACTTTTTGAACCCGCTACCTCGTCACCCGACTAATTTAGGAAATACCGAATGTCACAATCTGATTCTTCGACCCCTAAAACTCTCAAAAAGTTACGTTACTGAGCACAAAACCCTCAAATATAAAATTGCGTCTCTTGGATCAAGATTTTACTTGGTTTCAGTTGACCAGTAGAGTTCAAATAAAGACAGTTTACATGACTCCATCCCAAATGTATCATCGTGCGAAGTTTCATTTAAACGATTACAAGAGTTTTTTAGTCAAAAATTTGAGAAACCGAAAATACTCGATTTTTCTGAACCGGAAAAACTTTTAAGGTCGAAATGATTTAAAAATATCCTAAACAATTTGCTAATTAATTCTTCTATGTCGTTTCTATCTTTATTCGTTCTCAAGATATCTTAATTTATTCGAATATCTCTGGAAAAACGGGTCAATTTTCACAAACATTTTGGGTCGTTGTAAATAATAGGCAAATATCGATAGAGAAAAAGATCAACAACTTTTAGTACAAACCCACTGACTACCTGGCTCACAGATTGCAGCAAAACAATATCTCACGCTTATGAAAGAACGGTTTAAAGTTGATAAAATCGTAATAGGTTTTAAATTGCATTTTAAAGGCTAATTATCTAGAAAGTTTCGCAAAACAAGTTTACACGATACTGAAGATCTAGAAGATTATCAAAAAGCTGTTTTCACTCTTTATCGCCATATAGGCAAACATATATCACTCCAGAAAAATTATTTAAATACTAAAGTTGTTGTAATTGTCTCCAAGGTTCCTCCACATGCGTTTGTTTAATATTAAATAATTTAAATTGTTCGACAACGCAAAAAGCTAATTATTCTGTATCAAAACAAACATTGGCACTGACTAGTGAATGCTTCTTGGATAATATACAGAAGAACTGAATTTCTATTTATAAATTTATAATTGCAAATATAAAGAGCTGACATTCGTAACGAATTAACGTAAGGTTAATAACAGCTCACATCTTTTAATACATCCATGTAATTTGATTTGGTGCAATAAATATAGTTTTGGGTATCGCAAAAAAATATAAATTTTAGAAATAAAAGCATTATAACACTATATGTTAAGTTGCAGTCTCATAAGACGAACTTTTATCTCCAAAGCCATCTTGCTAACTTGCCTAGTTATCTCATTAGGCTTGAAGTTTTTGGCAAAACTTATGAAACACATTTACAAAATGAAATAACTAAACTAGTCCAACTTGGAAAACAAATTATTTGAACGTCCGAACCCGTTAACGAAATTGGCTAATTTTGTGTCCTATTTTCTCTTTAAATTAATAGTTTTAGTATAGATCTGAGGTATGCATAAAAGATTTTAGCACCAAGTGTTTTATTTGCCGAAATTCTGTTAAAATTTTTCACAACATATTTTAGAAATTAATAAATAGTCGGCGGCCGAAAGTTCTTGGGTATGAATTCAACGTTTTCTCATTGCTTTAGGATATTAAGTACCCATGTCATGCTTCAAATTTTATCGTTTTTTAAGCGACGAATTACAAAATAGGATTTTAAGAATTTTGTGGCTAAACGTAGAATTATATTGGCTGTAAGTGACTTCGTTCTCTGGGAATTGAAATACATGAGAACAACGCACCAGCTAAATAGCAATCCCTTTTTCAGAATAGTTTAAGATTTTATAAAGTCTTTATTCTAGTGACCTTTCATTAGAAATTCAGCCAGCTTCGCACAAGTTCTCCTGAAATATCAACAATAAATGTATAAACGCAAACGATCATAGAAATTCCATGCAGTCTTTGTAATTTTACTCCTCCAACTTCTTTCTATATTCAAATCATAGGAAGCCAATAAAATAAAATTCAAAATTTAAGTCCGCTAAGTGCAATGATTACATCATTGCTGAAAAATGTAGAATATTTTGCATTCATTGTTTGTTCGTAGGTATGCACGTATTCATTATTCTGCACGTGTCACTTGGTTGTTTTATGCGTTTGGTTAGCAATCAATTTCAAGGAGATTAAATACATAACCATTGTAAATACGACTAAGATATACCATTAATTTTTTCCTTTGCGAAAGATGAAATGAGTCATTAATAAATAAATCCTTTGTAGTTTATATACACATTAAGGATATAACCTAAATCATAGACAATTTCTTTAGAGTTATCAAGTAAAACGGGAAAACCACCAAAGGTTAATTGTTTTAGCCATAGTGCGCCTGTAATGCCTTCCGAGAATGTCAATATGTGGTAAGGTGCGTGAAGGCCACTGAATTTATTGCAAGGAAAGCTCAGAGATCTAAATATGTGTTTAACCTAAGAAAAAGGTAACAAAAGTTTGTTGAATATAGGAATCGAAGAAAGATTGAGAAGATTGCAAAATAAGTAATGCGAAAAGCGACGCAACTACTACCAGAAAGAAGGCTGTGGAAAGTACGCAAAAAAATTATGATAAGTAGCAACCAACGATAGCGTGGATCCATCCAAAAAGGAACCTATAATATTTAGAAAAGGTGGTGAAAGAAATGGAATGGGAGGGAATGAGAAGAAGATAAAAGTCAGATAAATAAATCAACAGAGTAAACCAAGGTTTAAGTGCTGCGAAAATATATAAAGAAAACGAAATGGATATGAGAATGTGAGAAAAATAACTGGAAATCGCTCTTACATAATAAAAAGAACATGAAGAAGAAGTTAAATTTTAAAAACAAAATATACATTTGCCAACGCTTCTTGTTTTAACTTTTAGTTACGGAGATGCATTTTAAGGTTTTTTAAATATTATAATTTTAGCACTCTTTCATCATTGTTTTTTATTCATCTGAACTTCTATAAATCTATAAATCTATCTAGACTACTAAAAGAGATCGTATTTACATCATTGTTGTGCGATGCCCTTAACTTATGCTATCTCCTTTTCGACCATAACACAACACTAGAAAATTTTAATCTATCACCCATAATGTTCATTCTTAACCTGCATTATCTTCCATCGTGACCCCCGCAAGTCCATTTCTGAATTGTCGTTCCCAGCCTAAATCTTACTTGCTGTGTTAGTACTAGCTTCCAAATAATGTAAGTTTCTTATCCCTAGTTAAACATTAAATGTTTAAGTTTTGCTTTCTTTTTTATTACATATTCTTTATATTAGTTTATTTTAGCCGTTTTAATTAATTAATTTTGTCTGGTGTATCATCGATGTTCTGATGTATGGTTTCTTTGTTGTGTTCTTAATTATTTATTGTCAGTTGTTAGATCCTCTGTTGAAGTGTTGTGATATACATTTTGTACAAGTATATTAAAGTGATAGTAAGTGTCCTCGTTTCTTATTGCGTTGTACGTGTTGTAGTTTGCGTGTTTAGTTCAATGTTGTTCTACGTCCGGTATGAGTGGACACATAAGTAGTGTGTGTTCTGGTGTGCCTGCGTTGCCACATTTGCACATGTGGCCCTACAGGTCGATCCGTCTCCAGTCAAGTAATGAAGATTCCTCCAGATGGATTAAGTTGTTTCAGGTCTAGTTCTCTTGTAAGCTGGGCAGTATTTCGTATGCGCGTCTGACTGTACTGGTATTTATCCATTCTGTTCTGTTCTGTCATTCGTATATGATTGTCCATTTGTCTTATGTGCAATCCGTGATTTTGTTCCAGTCTTCTTTTTCTCTAGTAGTTGTTTAGAGTTGGTTGTTTAATGCTCAGGTTCAGCGTGGGAATTCCCATCACAACCGCCAGAGCATCCAGGGATGTGGTCCTGTATGCCCCAGTCAGCTATAGTAGGATGCTCATTTGTGTTGGATTTACTTAGTTTCTTAGTCTTAATAGTTTCATTCGGTGTTCCAATGTGCTTGCAGCATGTGATATTATTGCTGCAAGTACTATATTCATGTACAGTCACACGTTGTTAAGCAGTACTTTGTATTATCTTTACACCAAGTTTGCTATAGACATCATTGTTATTTCAGCTCTTCCACATACTTCTTCTGTGTTCCTTGAAATTTGTTTGGTCATCTATTATTAGTCCCAAATATTTGTTAGATTTTCGCTTGATTAGGTGGTTGTTAACGTGGAAGCGTGGTCCCACCGCTAGCTTCCGTTTTATGTATATTGCTTAATCTTTGGATATTTTAAGCTTCTTGGTATTACACCATGTTTTTAGTATTGTGACTGTTGTCTGCGTATGTCTTTGCAGTTCGTGTTCCGAGTTTTCTCGTACTGCTGTTAATACGTCATCAGCACAAGCTGCGACCGATATTACTCCAGTTGCAGTTGAAATAATTTTCAATACTTCTTCCACCAGTATGTTCCAAAAGATCAGTCCACAGATTGAGCCTTGTGAACATCCATTTGTGATTGATTTCTGTGTTGTGTTCGTAGCGGTCTTTATTGTAACATGCCTGTCCCTACAATAGTCCCTTGTTATATGGTAGATATTTTCCGAAGATTTAATTTTTGTAGACTTGTAAAGAGAGCTGACCACCAGAAGTTATTAAAGGCACCTTTTATGTCTACAAAGGTATTCATTGTGTAGTATGTACCCCAGACACGGCCTTGTTAGTTGCGTTTTTTGTTGTCTTGTCCCTCCTAAATCCAAATTGATTTTGATTCTTTCCTATTGCTTCGTGATGTTCTAGTAGTCTATTACATATAACTCTTTCGAGTATTTTGATTAGTTTGTTTAGTAAGCAAATCGGCCTGTGTGCATTTGCCATGTAAGATCCTTACTCTTTCCTTTCTCGAAGATTACAGTCTCTGCCCTTCTCCGCCGATTTGTCACTATTCGTTGTCTTAAGCATTCCTTAAATAATTCTGTTTTCTGTTAGTACTGGTGTTAATATGCCGGATGAAGCCTGTAATATTTCTGAATTTACCCCATCTCGTTCTTGCACTTTCCTTTTCTTACTAACTTTTATAGCTCTTTACATTCCTCGGTTAGTTGAGTTGTGTATTTACTAATCATCTGCTGTCTGTTTTCTTATTGTATATGTCTTTTCTGTTAATATATCATCTCAAAAGTAATTCATGAAGTAATTTGTTTGACGTTTCTGTCCATGGTCTCTGTGTTAGTTGTTATTGTTGTAAATACCGGTGGTCTATTTTTTGTCTTATGACTTTGTAGGACATTCACCATGCATCCGTTTGGAGGGTTTCCTTTACAAAATTCTTTCGGTTGTTTATTTTTAGTTCGATTATCTTACTTTTGTATAGTTGTTTCTTTTCCCTGTATGTTTCCAACTTTATTGGTCCCTCCTCTTGAGTTATCGCTCTCTGATATTGTTTTTCTTTAAACGTCGCACTTGTTGTTTGATTGTATTTAGTTCGGTCGTCGATACTGGTTTGTCTTGTTTTTTCTTAGTTGTCATTTTAGGTATTTCCTATTTGCAGCTGTTTGAATTGTGTTTGTTAATTTTTTTTAAGTTGTTTATATTTACTTGTTCTTGGTAATTCTGGTGCTTGGAATTTTTGAATAAATCGTCCCCAGTTTGCCTTTCTCAGTTCCAAATGGGGAATTTTGTGAATATCTCTTAATTTCCATCTTGGTCTTTTGTGTTGACTATTATTAAATTATGGTCACTCGTGTCTCGTTGTCTAGCACTTTCCAATTGTAGATTTTGAACTGGTTTTTATATATTTTATTGTTATGTTTATATTCGATTGTGCTCCTGCCCTACCACTAAAGGTGGGTACGTTATATCAGGTCTTTTTTGTATTTGTAATTGCTTTTCGTAAATGATCTGCTCGAATTATTTCCCTCTGTTATCTATAATTTCGCTGTGCCATAGTTGAGATTTGGCATTTACATATATCGTTATTAACATTGGGCATCTGTTGTAAGCCTCGTCATATCTACAAACGGTTCTACATGTAACGAGAATTGGCAATACAATTTCGTCAATATCCACGTTCCGATTTGTGAATATTTAATAATTTTTAGGATTATACAGCGATTGTTACTATATGGTTTTAATATGATGGCTGTACTAACTTTCTTATTTACGACTACTACTTCGACATGTTGTGATTCTCCGGTACATAACAACCTTGATGTTACTGCCCATCTCGGAAATTTTCCTTTGTATTGATATGCCTGAATTGCAATTATGTCAAGTTCAAATCTTTCAGCAATTGTTCGTAGCTCCTGGACTAAAGTATTATTTTTATTTCCATTAATTTGTGCAATTTTTAACTGTGGTAAGTTAGCCATCGGGGTATTTTGTGTGGCAGTTATATGCGGGATCATTTTTGCTGTCCTGGTGTTATTAGTGTTTCTGTTTGTTTACTATGTTCGATTTCTAGGCTCTTTTTGGTTTGCTTAAATTCGATACTCTATTTTATACGTGTCTTTCCATCAAGGTTTTATATGTAGGACATGTTTTTGTGCCTGTGTTACATTATTTGCCCTACTTTCTGCATGATATACAGAAGGCGGGTTTGCCTGTGTCTGGACAAGTTGCTTTAGTGTATTCCAAGTCTTATTTAGTTTGCTGTGCCGTATCACACCTTTCTTTGGCGTGTTGGCAGTGCTTTGATACGTGTCCAAGATCTTTACATCTCATACATCTCGGTACTACCAAGTAGTATTTTAGTGTTAAAGCTTTATATTCTACATATATTTTGCCCCTTTTTAATAATTGTTGCCTTATCTGTACACTTATTTCCCCTACGTAGTGTACCGTTATTTTATGTTTTGACCCTGTTTTAAATCTAATATTGAAGTTCGCATCAAATTTTTCCTTGGTCTTGTTTTCCTCTAAATTCTAATGGTATACTATTTCTTTAACTTCCCTTTCATTTATACACAGCGGCACATTGTATAATATTAATGGTTTTCTCTTTTTCAATGTTTCACACCTCAGTGTTTGTGCTAGTGTTTATTTGTTATTAGTTTATTTGCGTCTATTTCGCTTTCAGTTTCTGCTATTAATACCTTATTAGTTTGTCTTATGTTTTTGATTTTTATTTTTGATATTTTTGGTTTGATAAGCGCAGTAAATATATCCTCAATTGTTTTTGTGTCTTCCCCGGCCTTTGATGTTTTCAAGACCGTATTTGGTTTCTTTGCGATTATGTTCTCTACTGAGTCCTTTTTTATGGTTTTGATTTGACTTAATCATTTCTGTATGTGTTGTAGGTTTTATACCTGCCACTTCCACGTTAATGTTTGTTTTTTGGTTTGCCAATTGGTCTTTTAAATGTTCATTTTCAGGTTGCACTGTCCAAATAATTGGGCTTGGATAAAGGCCCAGATTGTTATGTTCTCTCTTAAGGTTCTTTGTCTAAAAATATCATTAGATTCCGGGTTCGATTCCCGACACGGATCGCTTGAAAAGAAGATCCCTACCTTGCTTGGAATAGTAAAGGTTCGGCAAAATTCAAAACTCGCTTCCTGGCCAATGCAGTACCTTCGGAGGGAGCATTGGAAAAATTAAATGAAGGTTGTTAACTATACGATTGCTACGTGGAGGCCCAAAGGCCCTCACCTCTTGCGAACCATAATTAATAATAGTAATACGCATTCTAGGTTTGGATTGTGTTATATGAGAAACCAGTAAAATCTTAAACTGTTTCATATTAGAAACTATAAAGTCAACGTTTCGCATTCTGTCGTAAAAACAGGACAAAGCATAGAATACTACTTCTGAACGTGCGGATTCACACACTCAGTTGATAGGTGCTTTGCAGTAAACTAGTCTATGCAAGGACGTTATTTCTGGCCCATATTAGTTGCAGCATAAGTGAACAATGCAAGTAAATTGATGCATAGATAGGCGTGAATGGATTTGCGTTTCCGCTCCCACATTGCTACTTTCCCCATAGAAGGAGGGTGGAAACCGTCATCTCTGTTAATGTTGTTGGATTTTTATTTTCTTGAATTTGCAACTAGACAACAGACTGTAAACCGGGAATTCTATAAAACTGTCCTTCAGAGTTTACGAAAAATGCGAGAAAGAAAATACCTGCACTCTAGTAAGACCAAATTTGGATCCTCCACCATGACAATGCGGCAACTCTTCGTTCATTCTCAATGGCGGAATTTTTGTCAATTGAAAATCCCTGTGTTTTCGCAACACACCCATTCCCATAAAGTAGCCCTTTCCTACATGGACCTAAATTGAAATTTTTTCTGAAAGCGCAACGTTTACAAACATTCAGGCAAATACCGAGAGATTCTTAACACTTTTGAAAATAACATTAGGAATGCTTTTAAAAATGAAATGCCGTTGGAGTTGGTGTGTTCGGTCAGAAAGGAACTACTTTGATTCAGATCCATCACAATAACCTCAAAGTACGATTTTTTAAATTACAAGCCATCTTAAAACTTTATAAATACACATCGTATAGAACTTTCTAAAAAGGAACATCCACAAGCATCTCCTACATTATTTTACACAATTTTCTGATCGGTAACGCTTTATATGAGACTTGATTGTTGTGATAGTTGTTGAATATAAGAGCTAAATTCACATATTACGGTGATCTTATGTTATAAAATTATTAGAACATAAAAATACCATTTTAGGTAACAATATTATAGTAATTACTAATCATTAGAATAAAGGAATAACTTCTGTTGTAATTTAAAAACGTCATGAACGTCATGAATCATAACAATTATGTAGTGACGAAAATTTTTATACCATAAAAGAAATCATTTCGGCTAACTCTTTGCTTCATGTGTTAAATTCCCCTTCAAGAACAATGCTTCCCACACTTATTTTTAACATTCATTTTACCTACTAAACTATGTCCAGTTAAGAAAGAAAATTGGTAAAAATAATCCAAGATGGAGACCCAGATTTGGGCATTCACTATAATGCGGTATAGCAACCTTTTGAACCGTTGAGAATCTGAGCAGAGTAAATTGCAGAAGCAATTTCCGATCTATTCCAGCAATACGTATTTCTCAGTTCGTTTGCTGGGATATCTACGCTGGCTGTAATTACTTGTCTAACAAAACATACATAGAGATCGGTGCAATTGAAACTTCTCAAAGGGCGATGGAAATGTCGAGTTGTAAATTAACTTTATGGCCTCGCCCTTTCGTGAATTTCTCTTTGAGGTGGAGAATATACATCAGATTTAACCTCCCTTTTACACAACGTAATTTGAAAATGTTAGAATTAATTTCGAAAATCGCAAATAGTTTGCTTTTTAGATAGCCCTAAGGACTCTTCGAGACTATTTAATACAAATTTAAATTGAATTCTTTTAAATTTCTATGTAGTGGGATTTAGGATACCGTTATAGCTATAGAGCAGAATATTTTTTTGATTATCGACAATGACGTTATAAAAGAAATCCTTCTTTTCAAATAATTCTCAACAATACCTTGTATTTAGGGCAAGGTACTGTTTGGAGTTTCCTTTGTATAATGCACCCACCCCATATCTTATTTTATGTAAATGCAGTATACGTATTCTAATGTAGCAAAAGTTGCGTAATTTTCTCCGGCCGATAAAAACAAAAATTGCACGAATTTGATAACGTTGACTCACTTTTCTAACGAAAAGTGCACATTTTCAAACATCTGAGAAATCTTTTTGGAAGGGTTAATTCTCAGTGAAACTAATGTCTAAATTTTACATTCCTCTGAATTTTGTCATTTTTGAATAGTACTTATATATAGCTGCCGTACAGCATTTGTTTGTTCGATGACCATATATATATCTAAAATTTGTTTCTTTTAAGTCTCATTAGAAAATTATTGTGTCAGTTCGAGTCTATATCAGTCAATATGTCTGTGTTAGTTGACATTAAATGCTCCATGTTGATACGAGCAAAGAGATAACTCGTGCGCACTGATATAGAAAGCGATTTAATAACGAACAGAAAAGATTCGTGGCCATTTTTTCGTGAAGACGTGCTCATGAATTGTCGGGTCAAAATGCTTGATAAACTAACAGCGTGGGGGCAGAGAATAGCCATTAAGTATGCCCCGATAATTAAAAAGTGCTCAGAGAAGTGCATACACATCTGCTTTTCGTTAGTGATTCTTTTCAGTGCAAACAGGAATTACTGTAATTATGAAGCAAACAAAATTAATTTTATTTTGGGGATTTTTATTTAACATGGTTAATCGGAATGTTGAAACTTGGTTACGTTTGATATGCTGAGACAAAACAAGTCCTACGACTCTTGAAGCTTTTATAAATTTTGTGTGGTTCATTATATTTGAAGATGACATTCATAAGATGTACAAGTTTTAAAACAAAAAGTTTTGAAGTTGGATATTGTTCGTTGTTGGTCTTGAATAGACAGTAGAAGATATGCTGTATTCTTCTTCGAAATAGTTCTGCAGAATTTCGATAAGGTATCCAACATTTTGTTGGTTATAAAGTGGATTATTCAAGCAGAGTTATAAACTGAAAGGAATATGCCTGTTGTGGAAGCTTTGGTCGTTTGAAATGATGAGAAAATTAGTGTTGAATATAATGAAAAGCATTGTTTAATGGTTATTTTTACAATTTAACTATCAAAGTGAAAACTTTAGCTTAAGCTTATAACTTATTTTGAATTGTTATAAGTAAAGAACTCATATGTTGTTTATTCAGAAACACACTTGCATTCCAGGTAATAATTTCAATGCGTGTTACGTTTTTATATTATAAATTGTTTATTATAAGTGTTTATATCAGTAATGTATACTTAAAGTATATGCTTCTTGGTTAACATATTTTAGAGAAAGTGAACGCATGTGTACAAATACCAATACTGCTGTTTGGCCTTTATTTAAATCCATATGATTATATTTTTGAAATTGTTTCTAAGTGAAAGTAAATTTTAAATGAACTTGAATTATTAGAAGGAACACAAATAGTCTCTTCAATGATAAATTTAATTATGTGACCTTTTTTTTTAAAGTCGACGCTGATAAGTTGTGGTATGTTGATACTCAGACTGTTTTGGAAAATATTTATAGTAAATTGTTGATAATTTATTTACAGATCTTGAGATAAATGTTGGAAGGTTTCTGCATCTCCCCTCATTCAAATTAATTTTTATTCACGTTTAAAGATGCGGTGACGCCCTGTTTTCTTCTGAAATTTGGAGTTATAATATTCAACTCATTCCCAAACTCATGCTCTCGCGTGAATTGAACCTGAAGCTAGTTGTTGGTATAGTAAGTTTCACTGGAGCCCCACACGTGGAGACCATTAGAAATGTTTAGAAAGCCGTAAGGAAAATTTACAAAAAATGGAATTGAAAATTTGGGTACACCGCGTTTGCATATTATATAACATTTATTTTGTAGTTTTATAACCAGCACTACTCACGTCATGTTATATAGATTATTGGGGTTAATATACAAGTAAATGCTGAAATCATCCCACTATTTTGTTGAATCTTTTTGCTGAAAAGACACTAAGGTTAAATATTTTTGAAAAATCCTCAAAACATTATAATTGTAGACAACCATAGAGACAACAAAACTGATTCTGTTTTTTGATTAAGATTTTTGCGAAACCATTTTATCCCCATGAACTTAATGCACTTTATTATTACGTTAAATTTTATGAGTTGATTTGCGGGTTCAAGATTAAAGTTTAAACACAAGCTTAACAAACACAGATTCAATGATATATATTTTGTGTTGCAAAACGTAGATTTAAAATACGAGAGCTGTTTTTTTTTCAAGTTCCGATAGACGATAAATAATAAACACATTGAAATAGCACAATGATTTTAATTGCAAAAAAATTTATAATATATTACTTATTTTTCTACGTAGTCACCGTGAAGGTTGAAGCATTCGTCATAACGAGAGACTATCTTCAAAGAAGTCTGCCGCCAGTGAGCTCAGGCAGATCCTTACAGCACATCTTGAAGCTCTTGGTTGTTAGCGACCTAACCTAACCATGCCTTCAGTTCTCGAAAGATGTGATAGTCACTGGGTGCTAAACCAGGGCTATAAGGTGGGTGGTCAAAAACTTCTCACATGAACTGTTGAAGTTATTTAGTCACATTAGCACTATACGATCGTGCGTTATCGTGGAACAAGACCACGACAGATAAGAGCATGCCTCTTCCTTTGTTTCGTATCGCTCTCCGGATGCGACGTAAAGTCTCACAGTAAGCTTCCTTTGTTATTGTTGTTCCCTGTCCCGTGAAATCAACGAGAAGCACACCTTTTGGTCCCAAAAACTGTAGCCATTGTTTTCCGATTGACCAAACTCTTTGAATTTTTTCGGCTTGCTGGAGAAGTGCGTGTGCATCCATTGCATTTGCTGTTCTTTGGTCTCTGGATTATCATACAGGACCCAAGTCTCATCCCCAGTAACAATAGACTTTAAGAAACTGTTTTTCTTGTTGTCATAACGTGTGAAAAAAGTCAGGGCTGACGCCATTCGCCTCATTTTGTTGTACCCGCTTAATAGGTTTAGAACCGAACAGGCACACAGTTTTCGATCTCCGAACTAGGTGGTACCAATTTTGTACAAGGAAAACCTTGAAATGTCTGGAAATCCTATAGACAGTTCACTAATCGTAAACCTCCGTTTCTCGCGGATCACTTCGTCAACCCGGTCAACCAACTTACTGTGGCGATCGACTTGCGTCCTTGACCACCTTCGTCATGGACGTATGTTCAACCATCCGCAAATTTCCTACACCACGCTCATGCAGTGTTCACCATACACTACACTCATTCTTCGATAGATTTCGGCAGCACTACATCCTTCACTTTGACGAAAACTAATCACACTCGCAACTGGCGGGAGAATTGATCGTAGCCGCCATCTTAACTCGCCCGTACTTCGGCAACGACTGATGTATAGGAGTCAGCAACAGCATCGGTTGTTGTGGGTAAGCTACGCAATCGTTCAACGCGCAGTCCCGCTTGCTGTAAACTTAGAGAAACAAAAGGAACTTGAACCTTCATATTTCAATTTTGGACCGATTAAAATAGTTCCCATATAAGAGTAAGAAAAACAAAAACTGTCCAAATTAAATTACCTTTGATCTTAATAAGCTAAAAGATAAAGAGGCCCATCTTTTGTATTTACAAAAACTAGGAAAGAAAAACTTTTTGGGAACAAACTATTTTATTGCTTTTCAAAATTTCTCTTTCAAGATTTTTACACTTGAATCGGTCAAACTAATTCTCGAAACATTTTGTTCATTCCTAAGTTGGTTTCTCAAAAACATAGTTTTTGAAAGCTTCAACAACTGCTTGAGATAAAATCGGTGTCCACGTATTCTTTGTTTCATATTAGGGAATACAAATAAATCGTTAGGCGATAAATTTGATGAATACGGGCAATGAGACATTATTTCGATGTTTTTTACCTTCAAATAATCAATTTTGACTCGCTGTGTGCTAACTGGCATTGTCATGATGAAGAAAGATGCGACGATTTCGGTTGATTTTCCTGATTCCGTCAATGACTTCTGACAAACAAATTGTTGCATACCATTCAGCATTAATAGTTCTTCGATTTTCAAAGGAGTGATTGCGATATGGTCAGATTACCGAAGACCCAAACGATCAGTTCATCGCTGAAAGTTTTTGAACAGACGGTTGCACCAATTAATACTAGCCTTTTTTGAACTGCTGTCACATTTACGGAATTGATCAGGAACAATCTTTTTTACAGCTAAATGTTCGTGTAAAAATGTTGCAGTTGTCGATATGCTTAAAAGTTTATAGAAAGATTTGTTTAATACATTTTAATTTTCTATTAATCTGTAAATTTTAAATTTCCGTATTTCTATCTCATTGTAAGTCAATGCCTATCTTCGTCAATCATGTTACGCACAGCATTGATGTTATTTGGAATAACAACCGGTTTTGATGGACCTAGTACTATTATCATCCTTATTATAACTTCAGCTGTATTTCTTTTTGTGCGGCCGATATAGAAGTCGCGTGGTTACGATCATTTTTCAGCTCGGAGAGTACGCTGTTGTCGAGCTAGATCGGTAAAGTGACTCAAGAGATCGGAAAAGTGACACAAGAGCTCGGAAAAACAATTGCCGGGCTCATATTTGAACAATTACATTACATACAAAGTAGGCATGTTACGTCAGTAGCTATGACAGTACTGTTTTTATTTGTCAGTAAGTTGTAGTGAATTAATTGTTACAGGTATGTAAATTATTTAGAAATTAAAAAATTTAAATATTGTTGTACTTCTATTATTGTCAAATTATTTGTGGCTGCACAAAAAGTATTGTATGCACCACTCTTGGAAAGTGTCTTTACAGGGTTCGCATGCATTATGGCTTTGCCTACGGCGTCGCCCTGAAAAGCGCATGCTCGGCCTATAAAGCACAACTTTCCGAAACTGGCACGTAGATAACTATACATCGGAAGGGTGACAGCTGTGCTTATTTGGAAAAGTCAAAATGACTTTTATGGTGAACAAATAACTTGGAACATGATCAAGTGAATGACTTTAAAATACGTAAAAGCTATGACTACAAACTAATTTTGAAAAATAAGTTTTTCTGTTTATACGTTTCATTTTCTATAACCATTATTTGTCAGAAATAACACTTACGCAAACGTATACAACAAAGCACACCAGGGATTTGCCGTTGTGTAGAAAGCTGTTTGCATTTTTACTAGACTTCTCACTCTATTCTCGTATAGCGGTTGACATGTCTATTTCAGCATTGCACGAACCTTGCCTGGTCTCAGCCCAACCCGGGCCAAGAACGGGTTAGAAATCTAGCAAATACAGAGACCTGGCCGAGCTGGACAAATATAATGCACAATTCAAATCCCATTCGTGGGCAGAAAAGGATCCTGGTCGAACAAGATCTTGACTGGCTCGATACTATTATAAAAAATCAAAAGTATCTTAAATATCTTTTCGCATTTCATGCCTAAGAAATCAAAGTTAATAATTATTCTGTAGATTAACTTTCAAAATTAACTTTTTAAGCAGATCGTCGCTTAGGGTCAAGTGTGAACTGGGATTATCAATGCAAGCCTGATCAATTGGGCATGCTCATCTGACCAGATCCCATCGGATTTTCATATCTGGCCTTTTGGGCCAGATTGAACTTCGAGGTTGAATCGAACAGAGCTACGCTTGGTGAATAGGATAAAACAAGACTACGGACGCTTAGTTTGGGCCGGATCGGAATGAGTCTGAATAATCGGCATGCAGTTGCTAATGTGTATATGCACATACTATAAAATGTATTACTAATAAGATTTAAGGATAGAGTGTTTTGAATTGTTTTTAATAATTTTGATAAATTTTCGGGATGACTTTAGAATCACTTGCCCAAAGTTCATTTTCCGAATACGTTTAAGAACATAATTTGTATTATACGAGGCCAACAATGCTTTTCGTATAATAACACATGCGTTTTCTAAACGAATGGTATCGATTTTAAAATTGTAATGACGGTTAATTATTTTGTACAACAAAAATAATGATTAAAATTGACAATGTAGAACGAACATTGTACAAAAAGTACGGGATGCGATCTCTATGTAGTAGCACAAACACCTTAGCATATGCAGGTGTTTGCCACAAGGAAATGGCATATAATTTCCATGGTAGATATGACTCTAAACCAGTCCTAGGTTGGTCATCGATAAAAGTTGCTATAGACTGACCGATATCTAATCACCCGTCGTCTTATTTTTTTTTTGTAGTTGTCCAATTAATAAAACCACTGTAATCATACATCAGATTTATACGAAATGATGCTCTTGTAAGCATATTTTCAAATAAAATAATGCATTCTTAGCAACTTTCTCTTACTAAAAGTATCTTGAATATAACATCGATGAAAAATAACTTCCTCTCCACACATATCTTATATACTACAATATAGAGTTCAGCATATCTCTCTAAAATTCTAAACAAAACTTAAATACGCGATTATCATTCATAAACAACTCCATAATTAAATCTTCCTCAATATGTACAATAATTACCTTTATAAGGTAGGTTCAATTGCTACCTTACGCAATGGCGAATGTCTGTATCATAGGTTTGCCAGAATACCTTAAATTAAATTAAATCGACTTTTATACATTCTACTTATTCTGATACTTAAACTAATCAATCACTTAAATTATCTAAACATATTGGTTTAAATTTTACCGCTATAGATTTCCTGTTGTTGGCTTTAATTTACGAGCATAATTACCAATAAACGCTCCATCCTTCTCTAAATAATTTTAAATGTAAAATTTTTCTTGCAAGTTCATCCATTACAAATACACGTTCCTTGTTCTTTCCTAAAATTCCATCTCTTTAAGTAAATTCTCTCTTATAATAGTTTTAATTCGTTTCCAATCGTCTATCTTTCATTTTAATGTATTTGAATAATTGTTACTATCAAATACGGTACGTTTTATGTAGTACTTGAACCACTTAACGTATTATCTAATTCCATCGATAGTATGCAGACGTCAAAGTTTCAATCAAGATTGTCCAGCACTAGGCACCGATTGACATTTATAAAGCGAGCCCCTTCTGATGTAGCAGCTTCAAGAGTTTTTAATTAATCTGATCGCTTCCCTATGTGTAATTTACAGGTTCGAGTTTGCTCGAGAAGGTAGTTGTGCCATTTACGTATGGTTATCAACATTCGAGAAGTTTTAAGTTCAATGTTTCTTTACCGCTTTTATTATCGCTCCGGACTAAAATAATTAATCATAATATAACATCCTTCTGGAATATGAGGTCACTTAACTACTGTTTTATACTTAGAAATACATCTTCTACTATTTGACATTGCTCAAATTAGTGGTTTATAGATGAATTAATGCGCTTTTCCACTAACGTTAATTCTTTTTAGAGTATTTTTATCCATTTGAACACGATCCCTTAATTATTAATTGTAAATGAAATCCTTTAATAGCATTTACACAAATACGATATTTTAACGGATGAAAATCTTTCAACAAGCACTCGTTTATACGCTAAACGTAACAAATGCCTTTATTTTTATCTGAAACATGATTAAACTATCTAATAATCATGGTTTTTATGCGTCCAACGTAATTGATACCTTTTATACCGGGAATTTCATAAATGTTTTCTATACAAATAAATATCTAAATAGTTTGTTTTTTTTTCGAATTTACCAAGTCAGATCTTTACCATTTGATAATATATATAATCCAAATCTAAACATAAAACAGAGAATAACGCTTATTCAAATCTGACTTTGTCAAGGAAATATAAAAAAAAAGTTAAACCAAAGAGCTATGAAATAACAATTTATTTAATGGTTGACGCATACTTAGAATTTTTAGAAATGACTTTCAGGACCTATTAGATGACATTTCTATTGGCCTGCTAAATAGGATGCAGCATTAGCATGCCGATGTATCACCATATTCTGAGAAATGTGGCAGGGTGGCTGAATACTAATGTCAATGGGAGATGGATTGGAGGGCATGATCCCCTTCAATGGCCTGCAAGATTTCTGGACGTGATTCCTCTGGATTTTTATTTATGTAATCACTTAACTTAATTAGTTTATGTTGAACCAATTATACCATTTGACAATTAGAAGATAATATTTTGAATTCAGTATAAAATATTCAAAACACTGTGAATTTGCAGAAGTTTACAATTTATTTCTTTTGCCTTTACCAGGCGTAATCAACGTAGGTGGTGTGGCATTTTAAACATGTATTAAAGTTTATTGAAAGTTGTATAATTTATTATAATACTGTTACAAATTATTAAACAAAATAATAAAGTATTTTTTGTAACTGAGTGTCTAAACGAAATCCGATCTGAAAAAAAGTTATTGTTTTACGTTCAGATTTCTATTCTATATGTCATTTGATTTCGGTTATTCAGTTATCAAACACCCTGTATAGATTTATTATAGATCAATTTTTGAAACAATTATAATGTCTGAAAACACCTATGAATTCTTCACATTTGGAGTAATTGCTGAATGATAGAATTCTATTATTTTTCAAATATTAAATTACTATTAACCTAATTTCTTGATAGGTTTTTGCGTTAATTCTAATAGTTTTAATGCGTGGATATTTGAACCGTTATTTCTATATTAAAATAATTGCAATTTATGCTTGAATACAGATTCCTTTACCTTACAAGACGTTCGTTAAAGCAGCCAATAATGATTATGAGTGAAGTTATTAACGGATTAAACTATAATTATACAAGAGCAATGTTGAACTTAATTATATTTCAAACCAGTACTCAGCTCTAGCAGTTTGCTTTACGGTAGCTTTATTCCGTTCCTGCTTTTAATCGCCATCAATATCACTGTCACGGTTAATTTCAAATATTTTAAACATTATCTGAACATAAGACACTTTAGTGGCACTTTAAAAGTTTTTTCACATTTCTGTGTTATTTCTTAAAAAATCCAAATCTCTTAATCAAGAAGTAATTACTTGAACATTTGTCAGAAATACTTTCTTGGTCGAAATCTTCAATGAAGGTTCTTTCAGGTTTGGATCGTATCAATACTCAAAACAATGTCTTCAAAGTTCTCTTGCTTTTGTAATGAAAATTGATTAAAAGAAAGCAGAAACAACTCTGCGGTTTAACGTGTCAACCAAGCCACTGGGTGGACACTAAGCCGCCCAAACCTAGCAAAAGGGTTGTTAATTGTCATACAGGTTTAATCTTTGATCCAGGATATGATCATGGAACACTTTACTTCATAGTTCTGGTATTGCATACATCGAGTAACCTATAAATCAACGGACAAATTAATATTGCACCGTTAAAACGGTATGTAAGGTGAAAATAGAAGTTTTACAAAAATTGAAGAAATAAAGAGAAAACGAATTACCAAAAAGTTTGCAATCGAAGATCATGAATATACACGTAACGCTTTTGGAAAACCGTAACGGTACACATATGCGGAAGAATAAGCACGTAATATAAAGCATGAAACTGATGCACTTTGCGAAATTTTGGTTCACTTCATTAAAGAAGATCATCAATTAACAAAAGCACTATAATATAAGGACCGCCATACTTGTGGCCACAGCCACAATGCTCCATCCGAAGGTACTACAATGGGTTTAAACGCGAAAATTTTACATACTCGAAATAATTGCACTCCAAAATTAATTAAACGTAAATAAAATTTTAAAAACTAAAACTAAGGACGGGGTTAAATAATGGTACCCATAGCGTTGAGTTTGGAGTGTGTTTGATCAACAAGACACCAGCAAAAAGTAAAAGGGGAGGAACTCGTAATACCGGATAGCAGCCGCCAACTCTGCTTACCGGTATGACCTGAAGGGCCGACTTAAAATATCCAAATCTAGCTAAACTAGTATTTACTGATAGATTCGAATGTCTAAGCATATGAGAAATTTATAATATCAAATCCAGCTATTTTTTCCTACTCTATCAATTTATAATCTCGTCGTCCTAGTCTAAGTATTTTATTCTAACTTCAGCCCAAATTCATCCCTAACGTTCTCTATCGTTCCCAAACTGACTTATATTCTAATTCAAATTTCTTTCGTATAGATACTACGACCAAAATAGGCAAATTGCCAAACAAAATAAATCAAACAACAAAACAATAAATTATACAATACATGCATTAAATCTAAGTATATAAACATCGAAATAAAGCATTAAGTCATATAACCGTGCATAGAATTAAAAAAAGCATCACTTACATTATCAGGTGTGTAATCACACTAAAACGTGCTCGTTCAGAATTACATGGGGGATCATAATCACTATCACTTTTAAGCCTTGGAGGAGATGCGCGGTTTCGCTCTATTTTAATTTCTTAGTTTAATTGGTTTATTTGGTTGGTTTAACTTAATTAGGATACCTGATCGAGTTTTGTTATCTATTAGCCCGTTTAAAGTTTTGATTTAATACCCCGTGTTTTGTTCCGTGCTTTATAGGCGAAACAGTGATTGATTTAGTGTGGGATTTGTCGTGCATATTTAGATATTTAGGTGTTCTATTTTTGTTTTGGTTTGAATTTTTGTGTTTTTTCTTTTTTTAAGTGTTCTAAGTTATAATCATGCTCTAATATCATGCCAAGTCCAAAGCTACCACCAACCCCAATTTTCCAGTTCTTCCCCTACTCACATCACGCCAGTTAACGCCCGATTTTTGCTGTTCAGTCTCGCAATCCTTCCCGCAAATTCCTTAGGCTATTCAGAACGCCTTCTGGGTAACTACTTCCCGGACTTCTTCTAGGCTCTTAGGCCATTCTAGGTCCCGTGTGAGTGTTGTCACGCACGTTAAAGATCCCTACCTTGCTTGGAACAGCAAGGGTTTGGCAAAATTTCAAATTTTCCAGGAAAAAAACTCGCTTCCTGGCCAATGTAGTACCTTCGGGTGGAGCATTGGAAAATCACATGTAATGCTAGTTTTCTATCTGCTAACCCTCTGTTTCATCTCGACTGGACAGTCAAATAGCACGTGTTCGGTGTTTTCTGCGCCCTCGCCGCATTCGCAGCGGTCGTTCTCAGTCAATCCGAACCTTTACACTTGGACTTTTAGTATCCCGTGCCCTGTTACTTATGATCGAACTTCACCTCCATCTAATCACTAATTTCTATGCTCGGTATAAATTTGAGTGTGAACCTGCGCGTGGCAGCGTTGTTACATCTCTCTTTTCATTTTCGGATTGACCTTTCTCGCTGCTTTTTCTTAATTAGCAACCTCGGTATCGACGAGTACATGTAAGAAACTCCTCTGTTGTGACCTCTTTGGCCAGCTCATCTGATCTATCGTTTCCTCGATTGCTGCTATATAACCTACCCCAATAAAACTTCAAATTCCGAAACCCAAGCGAGTGTGCTATACTCTACATGTTACCTTGAAGATCTGTCGCAGTGTTCATATTTGCCAGAGCAGTCAGGGGGATATGTTATCACTTATGATAGAGTACCCACTTGTGCCCGAGTGGTTGATGATGCACCCTATAGCTATCAGCTCGCACTGAAAGATTGTACTACATTCCGCAAGTTTGGGTTGGAATCTGAACACTTTATTCTCCTTCTTATACACAACAAACACCGCTTCTGCCTGCCCATCGTCCATTCGCGAACCATCCATATAAATCCTGACCCCCCCCGCGTTTTCTTCGCCTACGACAAATTCAATTCCTTTGACATCAGCCGATTTTCCTCTCAACCTCCCTAGTTCCAAGGCCAAGACTTTCGATGACTTCTCGCCCTTTCCCTATATTTACAAATCTTCCATCACTAATTTATCTGATGACGAATTCGATTGGAAGAATTCTCTTAATTGTCAAGACCGCCTCCGTAGATGTAGTCCTATATACATTCGCCGCCTTGACCGCTGTTATGCGCTAAACGATAGTCCCTAACGACCTTGCAATCCTCCGCCCAAACAGATGCCATATACAACATCGCCGGTTCGATTGCTCCTGCGTAGACTGTCCTTAAGGATTCGCCTCTGAATCCCCAGTTTATCTTTACTGCCGCCATCATTGTGTTCGATATATCGCTGCCCTTGCTTTTGACAAGCTGCACACGTGCCTTCCAATTTAATATGTTAACTAACTTGAGGTTGAGGTATGTGATGGCTTCCTTGAAGATTCTCTCTGCTCCTTCCAACCTAAAGGGATGCTGTCTCTGTTTCGTTTTGAAATAAAGCGCTTTTGACTTCGACGTGTTGAATTTCAATTGGACTTCCCGTGACCATTCGTGCAACCTGCTCAACGCCTCGTTCGGTGTCGTTTGGATATCAACAATCTCGACGTGATAATCAAAAGCGCATCCTCTGCAAACCCAACATTAGTGCATCCTTTGGGCAATTCGCCCCTAAAGACGCTCTGATATAACAACTTCCAGAATGTGGGATCAGAGCATGACCCTTGTGAGCATCACTACTTGCGATACAATTTCCCCCGAAATTTCGACCTGTGCCAATCGCCCCGAGAAATCTCTTGACCTATGACAATCTTTGCATTCCAACTCCCAAACGATAGATGACCACCAGACAGCATAAAATGCTCTGAAAATTTCTGAAGTCACAACGACGCAATGCTCCTTTGCTTCCCTCGCCTGTTTGATTTTTTCGACTACGAACTCTATCGCGTCGATAGTCGACTCACCCTTCGCGATTCCAATATTTCGCTTATTAAAACCGCCGCTGTCTCGCACCGTGTGCTCTATTCGCGTGGCCTTAACTCGATGGACTCGTGGACTGATTTCAATTTTTTGGAGGAGTTGTGCCAAGGTTAAGCCATTTCTTTTCTTCCTTAAGGTTAACACAAAAACATCTGTGATGATACGCAACAAAAGTGGTTGGTGTTGTGAGCCAAACGATGACAAGCAAGCAAAAGATGGCGAAAAAGAGGCTGATTTTTGTTGTTTTCGGTTATTGGCACGACGTATCCATAGTCAGTTTTTGAACATTGCCTAGAATGTTGTATAATAGTTGAAGGTTACCATCCATTAAATCAGTGCTCTAAAGCCGATTGATGTGGGTTATCACCGAGTTAAATGATCCTTATCCAAGTGGAATGTCTTCCTGAATATAAAAACTCACATAGCAAAATTACCCTTTTTGAAACAGAAATATCGATTCCGTACCGTACCCAACTTTTTTCTATGCGTTCTTGCTGTAAACTGCGAAAAATATTCTATCCTCTTCTATTGCATTTACACCTTGATTAATTTCGAAAAGTAGAATAAATTAACAATTTTCCCAGCTACCTTTTTTTTTGACTGATAATTGACACAATCTTTTTGGAACTTAAAAAATTAAAAACCTACTCGTAAGTTTTGGCTTAAGAAAACCACGGATTTTAGAAGAATAATTTCCTCGGTATACAGGAAAACACGCTATGAACCCAATGTTTCGAAAATTTGAGAGGCACTTCCTTGGTATAAAATTTAGAAAAGCGATCATTATGGCAGCAGTTCAAAAGTTTCTACAGCAAAAAACAAGATTTATAACAAAATACCTTTACGTACAAAGTATAATTAATGTTGAAAATAATTTCGTTGTATATCAGGACATAAGATATTTTGTTAGCAGGCAATTGCAATGTTATCCAATATGGAAAAACTTTCTTCTTCGGTCGTGTGATTTTTAATACAACCGTTCAAATGACTCAACTAAAATTATTACTTAAATTATATTGTTTCACGAGCCTGCATACACGTTCCCATATAGCATATGGGCAGATGGGCGACAGGCAAACCAACGAGAATACGAACAGGTATTTTGCAACAATAATTTAAAGATTAAGATGTAATTGTGCATGCTTGTCTGCCATCGTTGAACGATAATTATGGAAATATGCAAAATACCTGATGCTTTTTGTATAATTTTCATGTCTGTCACGTCAAAGCATACGCAAGAATGTACTTATGAATACATCACTATCATAATACAAAAACTAAATGTCAGATGACAATTATGTAATTTTCTTGAGGTTAAACTGTGATCGGCAAACATCTGAACATCATACTCCACATGTTGGAACCAATCAAACTGACGCGAATTCACGAACCTCTTTATCAAAATAATCCTACATCAATACCTACGTGTAAGGAGTATGCGCACTATTTACTCTTCTCGGGATTAATTAACTCAAAATCAAACGTTCCAGGAGTGAAAACCGGGATTTGAAAATTGGCATATTGTTGTAACATATGTTAATCTGACAACTAAACGTCCTAGAATCAATGTACTTTACGCCACATGTGTGTTAAATTAAAAACCAAAACAACATAAGTTAAACTATTCACGAAGAAGTTGAAATAAACCCTGCATCTAATGTGGCTGACGAAATCAAGATCTATGAGACAAAAAGGTAGAAAATAGTAATCTACGAAGCCACCGATGTTGCATGAAATGCATGCGTGGTATGTGATTAAATATGAATAGCATAAGGATATAGTGGAACTATCAACGATAACGTTTGTGTATGGAAAAACACGATCGATTAAAAGTTGAATAAAATAAAAATGCAACGATTGGAAGTTGGACGAAAGATGATAAAATGGCCTAGAGAATGAGCTAAGTAGGCTATGTAAGCTAAGGGGATCGACAAAAATAGTAAGGAAGGAAATGGAAAAAAAACTCGAGAAAGCGACACGAAGGAAATGGCGTATAAGCACAATTAGGCAGGAGAAGGCTAGTCAAATAAGAGAAATTTAGAAATAAGCGTTTCGTATCAGTGATGTTTATTGTTACCTTTGCAAACAAATTTTGGTCGTATATTTCACTTCTCACAACATTACGCTGGATATATAGGGCTTTTCCGTTTAGGAGATACAACGGCGGATCCATGTACAGAGGATAATTTAGTAAATAATACCATCCGAAGTTTAAAATATACACATGTAAGTATTGCAAAAGTTATTATAATTTCAATGTCGACATTTTTAAATAGCAACAACAATTCTATTATTAGCATATAGTGTAAGGCCAATACTTTTAAACGCAAATTAAATAATACCAAATTTGGTCGTCCTACACATTGCAGCATCATTCTATATAAATACTGAATCTTTCGAGGTTTTCTGGTTGAATAATAATTCATGCTGCGCCTACACAACGATTAAAGAATGTATAACTGTACTGTAAATTATCACAATAACACCCTATTATTTATAGTGTAGCATCTCCTCTTATAGCAAGTCCTATTCAACTTTCTGATCTCTATCTCCAGTTAATCACGTCCTTTATACAAATTCTGTAGACGTTCAAGTTTGCATTAAAAAAATTGCAATTGTTTAAGTTTCGCTAGGAATATATATTGCTTCATTATGTTTTTTTATTTATAACATCAGTTTTTTAGTTATTATTTTTTTCTGATACAGTTGGAATTGTTGCTTCCAAGAATTGGGTTGGTCACAGATGCATTCAAAACTAAAAACCGGCTAGTTTAGTCATTTGGTTTTATACAGATTTGAATACTGCTCACGTGTAAATATTATCAAATACAACTGTTAGCAGGTGTTTCGATATGATAATTGATATAGGTTTAGAACTCTTTGACATTGGAGCGCCAAATTGGGTGCATACAGGAAGATTTTGGTCATGATGACACGTGATCAAAAAAGTTCGTCCGGTTAATTATTAGGCGTTTGACAAAAGTAATTCAAATGCCACAATTACAAATATAATTAACGACTATCTGAGAATATAAAATATTATCAAAATAAGTAACTGGAATTTTTATTCCCAAATAAAAGAGATAGCGGGTACTGTAGGTTCTTCAAAACCAATTTTGGATATTAATTATATTCCAAAAGTAGTTGATCACTGTTACAGTTGATGAACTACAAATTCAACTCTTTGGTGCTTAACTTAGAATCCAAAGCATGGAATGACAACCACCTCGTACGCGAAAGGTTTAGTCTCGACGGATCGCAAAGTTTTGTTAGCTTAGCGACATTCACTACTAAAGTTTGCGAGTGCATTGAAGGAGTGGAGTGTTATCCCATAGAATCCTTTTTCATTCATATATCGCTTTGCATAAATGTCGTATTTCCTGAAGTTCAATTTACGATATCAAAATATCAATTGATAACATGCTAGTTTCGGGCTATTCACACATCCCTCCGAAGCTTAATTCCTAGTGATTTTCTTATATTATGTTGATAGATAAGTCCGTCATAAGTACGCCAAAATAGTATTGAATTTACAAATTAAACATTATTGGTTAAAGCATTCACTAGTTGACTGGCGGTGCTGTGAATCAGACACGTTCGTTGATCCCCAGATCCTCGGTTAGATTCCCGGCACGGACAGCTTAAAAATTGTTAGGCGAGCATTTTTCACAAACATACGCCCTTGTTCTGATGAGGGGTAAAATGTAGGTCCCGTGTGTGTCACGCATGTTTCCTATCTTGCTTGAAATAGCAAGGGTTCAGCAAAGTTCAAACTTTCCAGGTAAAAGAACTCAGTGCCTGGCAGATGTAGTACCTTCCGGTGAAACATTAAAAAGTCAGGGGCATTGTTGACTATTAGAACCCAACATTTAAGTAACTTTTCGGTTGCACGACTAAAGAAATTATGTGTTTCTAATTAAAGAAATCATCAAACCAATTTTATACAACAGCTTCTCTATTAAAACAGGCTCCTTGCAGATTGTTAGACAGAGAAAGAAAAAGATTGAAATTTGAAATTATACAGTGGATGTAGAAGAACTTTCCTGCCAAACTAACCTGCCGTTTCTATAGGCGATCGGACTTTATCTCGTTCTAAAATAACTTGTCTTTCCGGTTGTTTCTTATGGAATAAAGTAGTCTAACTTGGCGGTAAATGTCGGCGTTCTGGTATATTCCTTGGGATGCTTTCTTGACCCCGCCAGGTGCACAAGATTACCTTTCGTGAAAGAATCAACTTTAGCGCGACCGCCTGTCTTTCTTTTTTAAAGTCAAACATTATCATAAAGATACCAGTTTCCGTTACCAGTGATAAAATGTTACAAAAATGATTGATGTTGTGGACTTGCTAAACGAGGACATGCAAACACGGATACATGAATGGTAACACAATGAGTTTTGTTGTTTTCGCTTAATGTGCATGGCACTTATACACATACTTTTAAATTTTGCCCATTGAGTTTAAATGTCGCATAGTAGATAATTAGCTTCAAGACATTATATCATGACAGTGAAGTAACGAGTTTAGTTCTTCGTCTGCGTAAGAAGATCTTCCTGTTGAAATAGCATGTTTTAATTGATAAAACTATTTGCGTGCCAAATTTATAAGATAGTGTCACCAAATCGCACATTTATACATTAACACAGCTTCCGCACCACCTCCTGGTAAACTAATCAAAAATTTAAATAAATAATCAAAACTGCCGTGTGATACTAGCATCTACGTATCTTTCTGAAAGTTATCCATCTAAATGTTGCAATATTTTTTTGACGAGATTTATAAGTACGTAGATCCTTTGATTTATTTGTCAATTATTTAATTCAGTAATTAATTTCCTAACATTAATTACTGTTTAAGCGTTTACAATATTATCCAATTAGGAGTCGAGTATTATTTAAAATTAATAATAAAGACTAGTGCTTTATCGTATGGTTGTTTAAACTTTGCTCTATATGACAAGCAACGTAAGGTCGTTTCGTTAGTTCGTCAAATCGGAGAGCTCGGTTTGTAAAACAGATAACATGGGTTTTGGAAGGAATCGATCGAGCGATATGTGTATCGCCATTTTGATTTGAACCGTTAGATGGGAAGGTTCCATATAAGGTTTGGTTTCTCTGTTAATAAGGGATTGTTTTATGTGGATTACTGTGTCAGGAGGTCGGATCCTCGTGAATAAATATGGCGTCCTGAATCACGTCGTTTCAGTTTATTCGTTTATGGAATGCGAATAATAAATCGAATTAGGAAATTACCGTCAAGCCTAAAGAAAAATAGCTCAAGTATTCAATTCCTTGGTAATTTGCAGTTCCGGAAAAATTTTGTAAGAAGTTTGTTTGTTTGCTTGTTTCAATTCGAAACATATGACTTCGTCGTGTTGTCTTGCGACCTTCGACATTCGCTCCACAATTCAAGGTAAGCGATTGGTTTATACATGTTGTCCGGCGACCTGTTCGTTTTGAAGTTTTATAAGGAAATCAGTAACACATTTAAACGAGCACGTTACCCTAACAAAATTTGTTTATATTATAATGCAATAAGAATTTCCACTTTAAGTATTAATGTTTACGTTTCAAGTAATATTTGTAACCTAGAAGTGGTCTTCATTGCACATGCTTGGTGAATCATTATTAAAATTAATACCTGGAACTTAAGTAAATAATCAAGAGAACTCATACTCTTGGTTATGATTTAGTATAACCTTTTGAGTAATATTCTAAGGAATTGTTTAACTTTAAACTGACGTTCGACGTGTAGTTGTAACATTTGCAGCATTTTTGTGAGCCTGCATATACAGATATAGATATCAAAGGACGTTATTAAATGTTGTTGTCTTTCCTTTAACTACTTCCATTAAAAAAGAGCTTTCGTAATTAATCACCCTCCCATTCCGAAGGACAATAAAAATAATTTCAATGTTTTTGAATTACAAAGGCGTATATCATAAACAGTTACGAAATCTAAAAGGAAATTTTAAAACTAAAGTTACACATGTTGAAAAATGCTGTTAAATGTATCATTTTCATGCTCGAAAGATTATATTTTAGGTTAAAAAGAATACATTGTAGGCAACGAAATTATAATAGTTATATTGAATATCTGCTTTTAAAATTGTAATTATGAATTGTTGACCGTAGATATCCCAGTAAAATTATGAACTTGGAATAGGATCATGCGGAAAATGTTTGAGTGAAAGGTTACACAACCAGATTGTCGGACTAAGTCGTGTAAAAGAAACACGACTAATGCAACTAATAAATCTCCAAATACCATACACTTACTTATATATAACTGAAAAAATGCTAAGTTTTTGACACTGTATAAGTCACATGAGCATTTCTTACAAAAATAAAAACAAGATTTTATAACTAATGTAGCATGCAGCTGCTTTCCATAGACATTTAAATTTTGTTTTAGTTTTTATTTGCTAATAATTTGTGGTTTTAAATATTGTATCTATTTTTTGAAAACGATGGGTAACTTACGATAGTCTTTCATCGTATACTGAAGAAACTGCCACAAACTCAAATTCGTCATTAGGTTAAAGATAAACGAATGCATTTATGTATTCTTTACTGATGCAACGATAAAATAAACGCGAAACTTTTGAAAGGTCTATTAACAAATTTTGAGCGCCCTTAAAGGTGTCGCGATTATATAGTCCTGATAGTATTATTCAATGGTATAAAAGAGTGATATCCATTAACGAAGATGTAGATACAAACAAGACACTTATTGGTTGTATTAAATCAGTTTGTGAGATCTACATCCAAGAAGTCTAAAATTTAGTTAAGCAAGTGATAATATTCTTATTATAAAATGAAGATGGTCCAAATTAGTTATCTGTCAGGAAAAATATTTCGTCCACGCATAATAACCAATTAGATATAAAAATGGATTCATCCGAAATATCAATTCCTTTGCTATTAATCGGCTTTAAGTGCAAAAAATTGGTAAATAATATTTATAATAATTGCATCCAATAATTCGTGTACTTTTAAATACATTTTGAAAAGCAATATGGATTTACAATTTACACATGAAAATACGTTATGTAAAGGACTTTCTAATTGCTTCTTAGCCTTTATATCCAATAAATACAAGTCTAATAATTATTCTTCACAATCACAAATGTTTACAACGTCTTGTTTACATTAGTACTGGCTCAATCACTCTTTATCGGCACTAATTTAATCTTCTAAATACGACGAATTAAACACTTTTGTAGCACTAATCTTACTGGTAATATATTTATCTAACACATCTATATCACACAAGGGAATTTATATTTACATGAATTTATGCAAATCAAACGTTTATTAGGGCGTAATTCAAACTAATCTCAACTCGCAACGGTGTTCGCACTTATACAATAATCTTTTATTCTGGAAAAATGGAGAGAAATCTAGAATGTGAGTCATCAAACCTTTCGAGAACTACCCTATTGTATTACGATACCTGTTAACCATCCTTTCTTATCGCTAGATAGATATGAAGCCGCTTTAATACAGTATTGCCCGAAATAAACAGTACTGAAACTAAGTTGGCGGTGTTTTTATGCGTGCGCTGTCACACTCAAGTTAGCTAGTATAGACCTGTCAAGTAAACCTCAAACAAGTAATTAGTAGGGCCTAATTATTAAAAATGGTGTTAAGTACAGAGGAGAAAGTGTTTCTGGTAGAGCATTATTTTCGTTCATACGGAATCGGCCGACGTAATGGTGCAAGTTTGCTATACGTGTCTGATCAATTCACACAAAGGTTTAATAAACGTTCTCCAAGTAATGCTGTAATTTTGAAGGTTATTGAAAAGTTTAGAAATACAGGTAGTGTATTGTGCCAACGAAAAGGAAACTCAGGGCGTCCCAGGACAGTTAACAACAACAATAACCATGAACGTGTTTTGAGCAAATCTTAGAAAATCCGAAAGTCAGCCAGGCAAGGACAGCGTTACAACTTGATTTAAAAGAACTTCCTTTCAAAGAATCCTGAAGGAGCTGGGTACATTTTCGTATGTGATTCAGGTACATCAACAACTACATCCTCGGGATTATCGCAGTAGAGTGAAATATTGCGCCAGAATTCTTGCGTTACAGTATGAAAATCCTGAATTTTGAAAAATGTTTGGTTTTCAGACGAAGCACATTTTCACTTGTCAGGCTATGTGAATCGTCGCACAAATCGATTTCTGGGCTTTGCCAGACCCGATGAGGTTCAAGAGGTTCCTTTACATAGTGAAAAAGTGAGTGTCTGGTGTGCTGTTTCCGGACACGGAATCATTGGTCCGTACTTTATCGAAGAGAATGGTAGGCAAGTCACACTTAATCAACAGAGGTACAGACAAATTTTAACACGATTTATCCCTGATCTACGTCAATTCTGTCGTGCACGTAACTTGGCATTTCGAAACCAATTTTTTCAGCAGGACGGGGCAACTTGCCATACTGCTGCCGCAATTCGTCAATTTCTTCAAGAACATTTTCCAAGCAAATTCATATCACGATTTACTGACTTCCTTATCCTTCACATTCTCCAGACCTCACACCTCCAGACGCATACATGTGGGGCATGGCTAAAAATGCCGTTTTCAAACGGGCACCACAAACCATCGATGAATTAAAGGATGCCGTTAGAGTCTTCTTCGCAGCCCTGAGACAACCCTTATTCAATAACATAACCAGAAACTTAGAACATCGTTATGAAGTCTGTCTCGAACGAGGAGGTGCACATTTAGAACATATAATAAAGTGTCAATAATATGTATTTTTTAAATATACAAAACAATTACAATTTCAGTACTGTTTATTTCGGGCAATACTGTAAAACATAACAAGCGACTTTCCAGAATGTTCCATATACTTCTAAATTACTGTTAGAGTTACATAATGAATATTATTATTATGAAACTAAGTATGTAATAAGTTTTATTACTAGAGAAAATCATTATCAGTGAGTGACGTAGGAATTTCAAAATTATTAACACACGTAGGCTTATTTTAGCTTACGCCTTCAAACGTGCATTGTCATATAATTACACTCACAGAATGTTTCATTCGAAAATGTTCCCCGCCTGAGATTATTCAATAATCCCGTTATCCCTTGCACTTAATGAAAATATTTTTCAGAGTAAGATAGAACTTTTATAACTTGCTCTCCAAGTGAGCACCAAAAATCAATCTACAGTAACAGCATATTATGAAAATATCGAACAGATAATTAGCTACAAATATGGATTTTACATAATAAAATCCCTACTATTTTGACGTTTTGGTCAACTTTATATACCTTTTCATTCAAAGTACATAAGTTATACTCAATATTTCTGTTTACACCTTTACATTACCAAAAATTTCTAAAAGATTTTGTTTTCTATAAGAAAATATTCTCTCACAAACAAAATCTCTTATCTGATATGACGGGGGTATACTGCTATAAACGCAAAACAATAATCAAATCTGCGGAAACGGGAGTTTTAGATTTTCCTATCTGCTTTGAAGATAAATTTAATCTTATTCTGCGTAAAAGCATTATTAACTTTCTACACTGCGGCATGTACTGTCGATTTAATGCTCTTTGACTTTGATGTTCGACATCCATATTTATGGGCAAATTTTGGAGCTAATTGCCTTGGTTGCGAAATAGTGCTGGATTTTGGGTTAAAAAATCGATGACGATGGTGCAAAACAACGTTGAGATATAGATCGGTATACAAAGGTTTACATTATATGGAATATGCAAAACCAACATTAGTTTGATGACTTAGAAGTATATAAGGAAACTGTAATTAGCCGTTATTCTGAATTTCCAGGTAAGCTTTAATCCCTTGTTTTTATGTATGTTAAACATCGATCTTAGAATCAATTCCTGACACCCACCGCTAGAAAATGATAGACGGGCATTTTTTTCCTCTCGTTCAGAAGCCGTTAATAAGAAGAATATTCTTTTAAAACCTTTTTTGTCAGTCTAACATGTTTAGAAAAACCGAGGTTTTGTAAAACTGGAAAGATAGGTTTTATTTAATAACTCTGAAACTATTTAACCAAAATCCTGGAGATTTTGCATGCACATTAAATAGAAAAGGAAGTAACCAATGACCTCTAGGTTAATTTAGATCGAATTTGTTTCATCTCTGAGAAATTTGTTTGTATCAAATTTTTCTTAGGTTGTTCCACGACAACTGAAGTACGATTTCATAAATTTTCATGAAATTACGATTAGTAGAAAAATTATGGATAATAAACTCTACTGTCGGTACGAAAGAATAGAGTCAAATAAACAGGAATCGGATAAAATTCTGTCAAAAATATCCGAATATCTTTTTGCTATTTGTATAGAAAAAACAATTTTTCAAATATTAGAAAATTCAAATTTTACCATTTTGGCATTTTTTCAGTTATCTCCGAATACTTTGTGTAGGAATTTTCGAAGTCCAACATACGTGTTATCTTACTAGTAAAATTTTTCGTAACACGTAAGCACAAGTATGGTCTCTTTTTTTATTGTAATGTAGTGCCAATCGGTCTGCCTCTGACCAGAATAATTTCATTGAAATGCACAAAAGATGATTGAAGGTCCAGACGGCACCTCATCTTTCAGATGGCTTTGATCGGCAGGTATAAGGATGTTGCATTTAAGGGTTATTTAGATTATAATAAGTACGTTCTGGATGTTATTTGCATAATTTGTAGTACGTTTTAGAGTAGTCTAGAGGTTTAATACAAATTGCCGTCGTGGATATTAGAGTCCAATCGCAAACTTTATTACGATATGAGTTCTGATTACAACTTTGATAGCAAAATGAAGCAATTGAAGCTTTGATTACAATATGTTCAAGCTTAAAGTTTTGAAGGAAGTGATATAAATTATTGTAGTGATAATCATCTTCATCAGGTCTTCAGTCCTGGAATTGGTTAGACGCGCACCCTCATTGTTTCTTATTCTGTGCTAACCTACACATTTCCCTGAAATTTACACAGTCTGCATCTTTCAGTAGCTGTGTGCAATACTCTGATATAGATCTACCTCTACCTCTTTTTTCCTATCTCTACTTGTAATATATCCCGCACTATTCTCCAACAATGCCTCAGAACGTATCCTGCCCTTCTATTTCTCCTTTTTTTTTCCACAGATATCTTTATTCCCCTACTATTTCTATGACCTCTTTGTTATTAACTTTGTCTGTCCATACTATCATTCTCATAAATCTGAAGCACAACATTCCAAAAGGCTTCTACCGTTTTTCTGTCTGCTTCTCCTACTGCCCCTATTCCATAGATGTACTGTGCTGTGCTCCACATATATGCTCTCAACAATTGTCTTCTTGTTTCTATGTTTGTTGTCTTCTTGTTAGATGTCGTTCGGTCCCCTTCTATTGTCTTACAATTATATACGATGTTTCCCCGATATCCATTGGTATGTGAAGGGGGGGGGGTACAGCCTGTGACTGCCAAGTTCCCCAGCGCTTGAACATTTGCCGAATTAATAGTTTTTCCAATACATCCTTTCGCTCAATGAACATTAGTTGAAAATATTTCGCAACCAACACCTGTAGTTGTTTATAATAATCATCAGGTTTAAGTGCACTTATGTTTTCGTCATTAGATTTTCCGTCTTGAAACCGACTGGACGCGTGCGTACCTCCAATTATTTATATTTTGAGCTAGCCTACACAGTTCCCTGAAATTCTCACAACAGCCTATATACATACAGCTCGGTTCCCCTTCTATTGTTTTTTAATTATATACCCTATTTCACCGAGATTCAGTGGTATGTGAACGCGGGGTAAGCAGCCTGTGGCTGCCAAGATCCCCAACACTTAGACATTTGTCGAATTAATAGTTTTGTAGCAAATCCTTTCGCACAATTAACATAATTTGAGAATATTGCACAACCAATACCTGCAGTTGCTTATAATAATCATCATGTTTAAGTAATTTTTTTTTGTCATTAGTTTTCCCATTTTAGGAATGGTTGGACGTGTACCTCTGATTTCTATTCTGAGCTAGCCCACATATTTCCCTGAAATTCTCACAGCCTACAACTTTCACTATCTGTGTGCAATAGTCTAACCTAGGTCTACCCCTACTTCTCTTTCTTCCTATCTCTGCTTCTAATATATTCCGCACTATTCCCTTATGCCTTAGTATGTGGCCTATCATCCTATCTCTCCTCTTTTTTTACTGTTTTCCACATATTTCTTTCTTCCCCTACCATTTCTAGTACCTCTTTGTTCAGAAATCCTTAATCTCTTGTAAGTTCTCGTTACCTATTTTTTTCTTGCTTTTGATTTATTTTCCCCTCCTTTGCATACTAGTATTTTAGTTCTATTTTTGTTAATTTTCATTCAGTTATCTCTCTGTTAGAACTCTTTCCGTTTCATTAAGAGGAGCTTCTAACTCTTCTTTGCTAGATGGTAATACCGCTATATCATCTGCAAATTTAAGCATGTCAATCTTTTGTTTCTGCATAGTAATTCCAAATGTCTTCCTGCATTTGACAGTATTCGATGTACAAGTTAAAAATTAATGGGGATAGGGCACATCCCTGTCTCACCCCTTTCCTAATATTTACTTCTCTACGTTCCTGCTCTAATTCTATTACCGCTGTTTGCTCTTTGTATAAGCTATGTACTATCCGTCTATCCCTAAAACTCATTCCAATCCTTTTGAGTATTTCGAACATTTTTTTTCCATTTTACATTGTCGAATGCTTTTACCAGATCTACAAACCCTATATACACGCTTTCCCCTTTTTCTATTGTTTTCTCCATTATCACCCTCAGAGCTAAGATAGCCTCCCGTGTTCCCCTGTTTCGCCTAAACCCAAATTGGTCTTCTCCTAGTATTTCTTCAGCCCGTTTTTCCATTCGTCTTTGTACAATTCTAGTTAATATTTTTGATACGTGTGCTGTCAAGCTTATTGTTCGAAAATTTTCACATCTATCTGCGCCTTTCTTTTTTGGTATAGTTACTATGATGTTATGTTTGAAATCTTTGGGTATCTCGCCTGTCTCATACATATAGCTTACAAGTTGGAAGAGACGTTCTGTTACTGCTTGCCCAGCGGCTTTTAGAGTCTCCGCTTGCACCTTATCTGTACCCGGCGCCTTACCATTTTTCAGACCCTTTAATGCTATTTCAAATTCATCTCTAAGTATAGGATATCCCAAGTCATCATTTTCAGTGTCTGATTCCTTTTCTAATGCAGTTAGTTCTTCTCCTGCATATAAATTCCCTAACCACTTTCTCTACATTTTGTATAATGACGTTTCCTCTCGCGTCCCTAATATTTTTGCTCTATGGTTTTATATCCCTAAAATTCATTCTAATTAGTTTGTATGCTTCGTCTGTCTTTCCCATTTCTATCTTAGTCTGTACCTCTTTGCGCTTTTCATCAATCCATCGTTCTTTAGCTTTCCTGCATTTGCGAATAATTTCTCGTTTTATGACTTTGTGTCTCTGTTTTCCTGTTTCGTCTGATCTGTTTTTGTATTTTCGTCTTTCTTCTATTAAATTTAGGATATCCTTTGTTATCACATGTAAGGCCTTCATAACTATGATGTTGTGGTCAGTGTCTATATCTGCTTCTGGGTAGCTTCTACAGTCTTTTACTTGATTCCTAAACCGTTGTCTAACAAGAATGTAATCTATTTGATGCCTTTCTATATCTCCTGGCATTTTCCATGTATATTGTCTTCTAGTATGATGTTGAAATAATGTGTGTGTGATGATTAAATTGTTCTTGTCGCTAAATTCTACCAATCTATTTCTCCTGTCCTTTCTCGTGCCTAAACCAAATAATCCTACTACCGCTCCTTCCCTACCCTCACCTACTATTGCATTGAAACACGTCTGACCAGCGTGGGCATGATATCGTTGCTATGACAGCGGAATTCATTTGTGCATGTTGTTTGTGTAAGTAGTACTAAGTGTTGTGAAAAATGACATCTACGATATAAAATCCATCCAAAGATAATCTTCGAGCCGTTATTAAGTTTTTGGTCGTTGAAGCATGTCGAACAATGGAAATTTATAAAAGAATGGTGACTATAAGTATTCTCATACGACAGTGGTTGAATGGGCCAATAAATTTCGAGAGGGAGGAGAATCCACTAAATCCGTCTCAGATTTCCACGTATTGCAGCATCAGATGACAATGTAAAACAGTGGGAAACTGCAGTGCGCGCAAATAGACACATCAAGGGTAGAGAACTTTCTCAAATGTTGAATATCAGCGTGTGAACTGTTCATTCCATCATTCTCGAATGTTGTAGAGTTACCGCTCACCAGGATTTCTTATTGATGCGCAGAGAATATGCCTTCGGCGCTATCAACAACAATGCATTGGTTTTCTGCACCAAATTCTTGCTAGTGATGTGTCTTGGTGTTATCTCTACGAACCTGAATCAAAACGTCAAAGTAGTATGCAATGGAAACGTGCACAATCTCTGAGAGCGAAAAAATTTCGATTTAAGCTTCGGCAGGAAAAGTAATGTTGACTGTAGTTTTTCATTACCAAGGTGTGCTGTTCTTGGATTTTAAAGAACTCGGTGTCAACATTAAAAGGACAGCGGTTCAATTCGGATACTGAGCTAGAGATTGCTGTTATAGAATGGTTCCGCAAACAACCGTAAGAATTTTACCAGTAGGGAATCTATAGACTATTCCATCAGTGGGACTCGTGCCTTAGAATTAATGTATAGACTTCTTTTAAATTCGTTGAATAAATATTATTTTAGAGCCGATAAACGTGTTTCCATTGAACTACCCTCTTATATAGCGCATGAAGGATTATTCCAAAATATACAATTTTGACCCATGGTATCAGTTCTCTTTATAAAATTCTAATTTGTTTAATAAAGATTCGTTGTTAAAATCTAATGTATTATAAATTTGGGCATGTGAAAATTTGAAACAGTCATAAATAAATAATTTAAATATCAACGAATACTAATTACTTGATTTAATTTAGATGTCTCCATGCCTACGAAAAGTGAAGATAAAATTCTATTACAATTTTAGCGAAGTTTAAATTATTCTCTTTAAGTTTAATTAATTGCATCAGCTCACTCCTTCTAGAACAATTAAGAAAGTATTTGCCTTTTTAATTAAATAGTCAGCTTCATTTAGGTTATACAAAGACCGAATTCAATTAAAAAAGTAATCTTACAAGAAGGAAATGTGACAACAGTTCGTGGTTTTCTATATTTTAAAGTAAATGCTATACGAGACGTGAATTTTGTCATTCTGAACAATTACTTCAAAGAAAAAATGTGCTTTCCTTGGTGCTTTCGTAAATATAAACTAATTCATTAGCAAATTGCAAAATTTAAGACCAAGCGAGGTCAATGTTCCATTGATTAATTTGGCAACGCCAAATTACTATTAATAAGTTAACTAACACTAAAGCTGTTTATTAGCTAGAGGGTTTATGTCTTGAATTATGATTTATGATTTGGTCAAGTCAAACTATTATGTTCTCAAAAAAATTTGAAAAAATCTTGTTGATTTATAAAAGACCGGTTTTAGTAAGTTTATGTTTTCTTGACGCTAATCTTATAACAAAGCATGTTATTACTCCAGGCAAGTTCTTGTTCGAAGTGAAACTGAAAAGAATTTGTTGCTTAATTTACGATGATATTAGGAATGCTTTATAGAACATTTTAGAGTCCGCGAAACCTCTTGAATGTAAGCCTAAAAATTCGTTTAACCAATACATGCCGAAACCTTTAAGCGATTTGGCGAAATATCGGACACTAATATGTATCATTAGCTGTTGATGCGTTGGGTGGTAGTGTAACAAAAGGGCACCTAACACTATGACAACTTCTCACGAAAGTCAAACAAGGTGAAATTTGTATCCGTAGATAGTAACTGACTTTTGGGAGACTTCCGGACCATCTCTGAACTCTACTCCAGTGGGATGAGACTATCAGGGGGTTCGTTTAATAAATAACGGATAAGCCAAGGCGCTACTACACTTATAAAAAAACAAACAACTAGCAAATATCGTCAAATAAAAGTGTAGAAACTTCGACAAACAAGTTACGTTTTAAAACTACGAAGGCTTGACCTTAAATTGATACAAACTCTATACCTGAAAAAAAACATGAGGTTAAATAAATAACATAAAACAGCAGTTTGCGTCTCTTTACAAAAATATACCAAAAAGTATTAAAATATGAAGCTTAGATTTCGGTTGGAGTTAGAACTCACATATCACACTACTTGTGTGAATGTAGATATTTCACTCAGTTTGTGGCAAAAATAAATATTAATCACTGAGTAAGAACGAATTCTTACTTTTATTAAAAGGTCCTAAAATGTTACCAGAACTAAAAAGTTTGATATAACCAATTTTATACATGTATTGAAATCAAACATTATGGTCGCATATGAATAATAAATATTTACAGTAAGCGTTCAATTGTTTTGTTTAGTAGGTTATCTCAATAAATTTTGTAAGCTTAGTAAGGAACAAACATAGATAAATTTTATGCCTTTATCAAATTCATAGGCACTAGAGTCTAATAGAAATAGAGCGCCAGCGTTTACAAAAACTCGAATTGTCAGCGAAAACACAATTCTGGTAACTCGGCAGAACGCAAAACTTACAGAAAACTACAAAGTACCGGACATGTAGGTAGGCGAAAATTAGAACATGAGGGAGCATCCTTAGGTATTTGGCACGTCGGGGACCTCAAACCTGTCTATCCCGACAACCCTAATGTCTCTGATCTCGCTTCGTTTTCCTTCTGGCGGCGCAAACATGTTAAGCCTCATTCCTGGTACTCGCGCCCCCAGATTTTGATGTCGATTTTGAACTCCTTATGATTTGATTTTTGGACTTTACGATTTCTTTACTTACTTTCCTGTTTTGCTGGGTCTTATTTCTTTTATTTCACCCAACCCCGTGTGGGTTCGGATTTTAGAATAGTCCCACGGTACGACCTGTCTGTCCAACACACACACGCACACACACACACACACACTCGTAAAAAAGTGACTAAAGCGATCTAACACACATAAACGACCACCACACACTTCATACACACACATATTTTTGTTTGTTTTTTTTTCTTTCGTTTCCCGCCTTGTGCTCTACCCCGTGTGGGTCCAGATTAGAATAGTCCCACGGTACGACTTGTCTTATGTAAGATTCGACTGCAGCGGTCCAACACACACATACACGCATAGAATAGTCCCACGGTACGACCTGTCTTGTGTAAGATTCGACTACAGCGGTCCAACACACACATACACGCACGCACGTACGCGCAACCACCCACCCACACGCACGCGCGCACACACACCCGCACACACGCTGTGTCTGAGGTTTTGATTTAGGTTTTGCTTCCGTTCCTTTTGGTTCACATTCCTTTTCCTTTCCTTTGACTGGTTTTTCTTACTGTTACTCCTCTCACTGACTTGAATAAAAATGTTTTTCCCACTTCTTGTGATGTGCTTGTTAGACCTTTTTCTTTTCTTCGGAAACCACGACCTAGTCGACTTCTAGGCCTAGTTAGCTGTTCTTTCCTTAGGTTGTTCGCGTGATATGATTCTTTGTTACCACAGCTTGAACTATCTCAATTTTTCTATCCAGCATCCTTGCTGTTCCCTTGCATACTTTGAAGTTCGACAGTTATTGTCTCGTTTCGGTTTGTACTGTTGGTTTTCCTGCTCGTTCCTTTTCTTACTTTTTGATTTTTTTCGCGAGAAACCAATTTCTTTCTTGAGTTTGAAAACTTTACTATTTCTTTACTATAGATATCCGCCTTCCGACGACTTTTGCAGTGTTAGGCCATTCCATCTTTGTCCTTGGTGATTACTACCCTATACCCCTCCTTTTCCTACATCCTTTACGTTTCTTGAACTGGTCCGATATAATGGCCTTCGAGACAGTTAAATTTTTTTTTGTTTTCCTTGCGTTTTCTCAAACGATTTTTCGGTTCATCTTATTAGTGTGTATTGGTCCTTCGAGCCAGATAAATTTTTTTTCGGTTTTTGGTTTTCGTGGGTTTTCTGAAACGAATTTTCTTTCCTATTAGTATATATTGGTCCTTCAAGCCGAAAACTTTTTTTGTTTTGTTTGGGTTTTCGAAAACGAATTATTTTCTTTTGGTTGGTGTACTGCCCCGTCCGTTGCTTCTACTTCCTACACCAACCTTTTAATTTTGCTGGGGCAAGGTGGATTTGTTACGTTCCGTCCCTCTAATTAAATAGTTTGACTCATAGTTAATTTAAAATTTCATTTTTTATTGTTTCCACGATTATTTTGCATGCTTAGAAGTGGATCTGTCTCCGTTTCAACTTTAAACAATTATTTGTCTATCCTGTAGGTAAATATTTTCGTTTTATGTAATTAAATTTCATACTCCCTACTGTGCCCACGATCATGCGCGAACTTTTTAAGTGTTTCCGACTTCCCTCTAAAAATAATTGCTTATTCAACACCCTGTAGATTTTATTAGTGCATGCCATTATCATTTAAATATAGTAAATTTACTCTTTCAATATAATATTAAAATCTGGTATTGTCTTTAAATATTATTTCACGTTTAAAAACGCGGTTTTCGATTGTTAAATCATTTGTTTCGGAAATACTACATTCATTTAGAAACGTGTTTTATCAAATCGGTTTTACGTTATCTGTTGTTGTTGGTTTTGAGTTTCTAATGTGGGATATTTAATTCAATCGCTGTCATATTTTTAGTTTAGACCCATCAAATGACTGTAACGATTCCAATGAAGGGATATTCCTATGAAAATTCGCTGATACATTTATAACATGATATTCTGAAATTAGTTTGTACGAAGCGGTTACTTTGAGAAATGGAATTTTTCCAATAACGAGATTATTTACGGCGATTTGTGTTAAATCGCTTTCAACTGGTTCAGCCCATCACTACGTAATATGTAATACATATATCCTAAATCAGATAATGATTTACTACTAGCTACTGGTCAAGGAAAGTGAAGAGTTACTTCGTTCACCGTTACTTCTTCTGAATTTGATTCACTTAATTTTCCAGGAAAGGATTTTGGGTACGCTGTGGCATATGATTCCGCAGATGTCCAATATAATCAGTGTGGGACCGCAACGGAACGTCCGACCAATTTGTAAGAATTCCTATTTCTTGTTTGCGTCGCTTTGATGACCTACATCAGGAATAATTGTGTCTGGTTTTTGATTAAGTTTTTCCGATTGCTCATCGCACAAATGGAGGTATCGCGGTGTTGAAATTAAACTTACTTCACTCAAACTGTCGGAATATACCAATGAATAGTGGTTTTTCTTGCTCGGGTATCAATTTTAAGATACAATTTTCCAACTATATAAAAATTTAGAAACACTATGTAAAGTGTGACGTTTGCTACTATTTTTTTCAGTCACGAGGAAAAATGTATTTCGACTCGTAGCGCAACTACTGATTGTAATTTACCGTTACTATTTTTGTTTAATTACTTGTCAAGCATTATTTGTGGTCAATGTGTAAGTATAAGGTTGGTAAGACTTTTTCTAATCTCTATTTTATACAAATACTAGGATTAAGATAGCAAATTAGGTATATGTAATTAAAGAAGGGTATTAATTTCTTTTTCGAAGGTTTTTGCACCATGTAAATCCTCCCGAATATTTTGGATAATTGTTTTGTTTTCTACGAATTGATTTTCCTTTTTTACGTGTTTGTTAACTAAAGGTTTGTAATAAAGCCATTTCTTGAAGTTTTTCTTCCTGTGTGACGTTTTCAGCTAGCACGGCATTAGTTCTTAGGATTACCCTTGTTTTGTTGCGGTACTCTGTACAGGCTTACTGTTATTTTGCTGTTACTTTTCTCTTGTCTGCACGTATTACCATAACAAATGATAAGTGTGAATCTAAAAAAAGGAGAGGTTGATGGCCAAGTAAAACAACACATGCATAGTCAGCAAGTGGAAAGATAAACGTGACATACTTATGCTTACTACAAAATACACCTCTGTTATGGTGGGCGTTCATCAAAGAGGGGATTAGTGCAAAATCCAATTTCAGTTGTTGACTACAATAAATGTAAAGGTTTTATAGATATTTCTGACCAAATGTAGTCCTACTTCACAGCACTACGTAAATCAGTGATGTGGGTACAGAAAAATTGCTGTCGAATTTCTTCTAGGATCAGCAATGGTCAATGCTTACATAGCACATCAAAAAGTTACTGATAATAAGATGTCCATTACAACTTTCAAAGAAGGCTTTGTATTACAAATAATTGGTTTTTCCTGCAGTACTATTTCAGAGAAACAACACTAACCGAATAAAGACCATTATTTGGATGAAGTGTCAACATTAGCAAGAACACGGTGTGCTACTTGTTATGCAAGAAATTCCGTAGAAGTTGACAGAAAATTTGCCCAATCAAAGACAACTTTCACTAGATATAAATGTATGCATGCAATAAATTTTATTGCATCAATCGTTTTTGTCAAATTCATACATACAAAATATGAAAGGACCATATTTCAGACAATGATTGTTTTTTACATTAGTTCATAATAAATTACTTTTTATTGTTGTGTACAATTAGCATGTAATTAAATTTAAGACTATTCTTTTCTTTCCTAACATTTGATTTGCATGCTCGAGACAATAGAGATCTAAAATTACAGACTAAAAATACTAGTGAGTTTATTGGGCCATGACAGTATCATATTCCATATAAAAGTGCAGATATTCAGAAGCATCATTGTACCACGGGACCCTAACAAACATTAATGCATGAGATGCACCCGTGCTACTCGTGGCTCTAGTATCTTAGGGACGTGAGATGCACACTTGCAGTTAACTTCTTAAACACATAATTAATAAAGAATAAAAATAATGATTATCAAAATTAAATTTTAGTCGAGGGTCAGATTCGATAAAGCAGTATATATTTACGTTCAATACTTCGTTACGCGTGCATCACGTGTTCAATCAGATATAATCACAAAATAAAGGAAACAAGGTAAACAGGCGAATAAGCGGTGTTCTGCAAGTCTGCAGTTTCGTGGGGGGATTGCATCCCCTTGGAGAGCAGTATGTTTATGATTGCACAGTTGGGGCGTTGTCATAGCAACAACCGCCTATACTGTTTGTATCGGTAACCAGCTTTATAACATCATTGAAAACTACTTTGTTGCTAATGAGATTATATACGATTTTATTATTTAATTTTGTCTATACGTAGTTCAGGGACAATTGTTATTACACACGTATTCACGAAGTAGTCAGTTATTATATCTTGTAACGGAAGTAATTTAGGTAGTTACGAGCATACAATGAGGAAAGTAATGCCACAGTAATTTCAGAGATATTTTCAGTTGTAACATCGTCATTTAGACTCACACCATTTCTTAAATTACCCAAAAAGTCAAAACAGTTTGCTTCGCTACGCCCAGAAAGTACATTTTTTTCAAAAACTTCAGGCTTAATCATTGTCCAGTTATCTTTATTACGTTGATTTAACGATAATTTTCAACTTCCATGGTAGTGAAGGTCGAGGCCACCGGTAAGCAAATTATAATTACTTTCCAAATATTTCTGAAGCCATTGAACTACTACACTATTGTTATATACAGAGAAAAGTACTTCTGAAAACTGCAGAAGCCTATATAGCGCATTCTCGAAAACGTTCTATTTAAGCATCCGTAAATTTAATTTATTTTAACGAAGTTGTCATGAAGAATGACGCAGAGAAAAAGAAAATTTGTATAATTTTTCTCCTATAGTCAGTACAAAAGTTTTGAGATCCAGTTCCACGTAGGGTCATCGTGAAATTCTGAAATTCTACATTCACCTGATATGCAATTTAATCGTGGTATATATATATATATATATATATATATATTGCTATGATAATATTGTCATTTAGGGGTATATAGGATCACTAGGATAGTGCGCTATATATAATATTATGGGAGTCCAGAAAACTAGACATTTTACCAAGAAAAATGCGAAATTCGACGATTGGGGGAAAAGGCAAATACCAACGCCCTGTATACAAACTATAATTATAATTAGACTCAAAGAAAGATTGAATTAAATAAACCACCTTGCAAGTCATAAAACCACATGGGCAGAAGCTATAAAACAATACGCGCGAGTAGTGCATCATTATTATACAAGGAATTCCATTTAAACGAGCAGGTTTGTTAATACGTAAAACAGATAAACGTATATAATTTCGTACATCAATAAATATAAAGCTACGTTACCAAAAACTATAAAAATCCAACACCTTGGTAATTTGGAAATAATAACAACATGACGATGAAACAAAGTTCAACAAATTTGCTGTACAAACAAAGCGTACGTGACTTAAAAGACGATGGAAGATTTTAAAATCCAACGAATCTATACAAATAACCTGAAATCCTGCGTGCAATGAAGAGCGTCTCGACTTCGTTATACATGGAAAATTCATAGAAATACCCAAACCTGCATGTGAGAATCAAGGTACAAGGCGGTAATCAACGGACTATGCGCTTGACCGACCAATTGCAAACACATAGGCGTTTCTTTAAATACCACAGGATTTCGTAAACAAATCAGTTTGACTTAAATGAGGCCACGGTCCACATCACCCGATATAAGATATTTACGTGAAATAATTGCAAGTGATGTTATAATTAATAATTTAAATGTGGTGATAGTGAATAATTAAACAAGGTTCATCGTTTAATCCTCAAAAACGTAAGTTATAAAAGGTTGCTTTAAGATTTATATTAACAAAAGACTCCAAACGATCTCTGGATCCAACCGGGAGAGGTTCAATAAGTACATCCAAGTAATTTCTGGAGAAGTCGAATAAGTATATCCAAGTAAGTTCTGGATCCAACCAGGAGAAGTTAAATAAGTATATCCAAGTAATTTCTGTATTCAACCGGGAGTATTTAAATAAATAAACTGAAGCTGAACCAGCGAATAATTGGAGCAGAAACTGATCTGAATTGGGGGAACGAGACACTCCAAAAAGGGACAACAGGTTAGCCATTATAAATATTTTGTTGCATTGATGATTTTATTCGTAGATATTTAAAAATATTACATTCTCGAAGATGTATGTGAGGGTCAACAAAAACCGTTTTGGCATGCGTTATAATTTACGTAAAAATTTAAGGAAGACTGATGCACGTTCATAGTGCTTCAAGTCATAATAAAAATGGTATATTTTGCTGGCTTTTTGATTAATTAAAGCGAATTATAATTTTTGGGAGAAATTAATTCAAAAAGAGGTTTTATTTAACAATATTATAGATGCTTTGTACATTGTATATATTGAGAACATTATATAAATTGTGGTTAATTGTGTTTAGCTCAAAATACATAGGAAGTAGAGATAAAAAGGGAGATTGGGAATTCTTTCTTGTCGTATCGTCGCAAGCTCCGTGCGTGGTTAAAACTAAGCTAGCCGAGGCATTACAATTAAAATTATTTTTTTGAGAAGAAAAGGTGGGCACCGGGTCATTACAACGATATCACAGCAATATATATCATCATCATATCATCATATAGTTTTCGACCTTACTTAAGGTCGTTCTGACGCAGCTCTAATTTCTTTTCTATTCTGTGTTAATCTAAAAAATTCTACATACCCTTCACAATCTAAATTTCTAATAATTTGACTAATATAGCTTGGTCTAGGTCTTCCTATACTCTTCTATCCTTTTCTTATCTACCTGGCTCTACATAATATTAGCAACCTGATAATTGCTAAAGAACTCCAAACATGTTTACATGATTCCCATTTATAAGGAAATGCAATATTACCTGGATATGCCCTCCAAAAAAGGAAAGGTGTTAAATTATACGTTATGGTAAGGCTTAAGCAACGAATCGCTGTCAACATGCCAGACAGCTAACTAATTGTGAGTTATGTCACGGTGACGTTTATTAAATTATATGTTATTGTAAGGCTTAAGCAACGAATCGCTACCCACATGCCAGACCGCTAACTAATTATGAGTTATGTCATGGTGACAATATATATATATATATATATATATATATATATATATTCTTTCTTCACTTTGTGTTCTTGTTAAACAAATTTTGAGTTATTTTCCATAAGATACGTACGAAAGAATTAAATCCGTTATTCTAATAAATATACAGTAAGTTTTCTGTAACATGAGTATCCCACCTAATGTAGAAGCAATTCACCATATTTAAAATGCAAATAAAAACGATGCGTCCTACATATTGTAATTAAAATTCAATTCCAAAATAAATGGCGTGAAAATTTTCAACCATTTTAACTAGAACCTCAAATTTGTACATATTTTTAGCATTTACCGAATACGATTTTATGTAAATTCTGGCTATCTTAATTTTTAAATATCACAATCATATTTAACCGCATTCTCATAAAACTTGTAACATTCCTTTGAAATGTTTACAATAATATTTCATTTTAATAGTTTCTGTATTAGTAAATCCCACCAATAGGGGTAGGGTTATTTCTTTTAAAAAATATAATTTTTAGTTTACATGCTTTGTTAAGGAGGAATAAGAAATTTGTGTGGGATGAAATGTGTGAAACAGCTTTTGACAAGATTAAAGAGTGTCTGGTCTCTGTGCCCTAGATTTTTACCCCTACCTTTTACAATTCAGACTGATGCTTCGGAGTATGGTATTTCAGATATCTACTCAATTGCGACGAAGAACATGTTATTTGTTAAGCGGTACGAAAATCAACAAGAATAAAACTAAAGTTCTTGCATGTAGAGAAGAGGAAAATAAGGCAAAATCCAGAATACAAATAGGAAATTGTAACAAATTTTTTTTCAACCCCATGTTGTTAGGCCAGTGTAGCAAAATTGTTTTTATATAGATAGTGTACATACATGATTATTCATTTCGAGTCCCAAAAGCGGTGGGAATTAATGTAACAGAATTAATTTTTTTAAATAACACGTTGTGTGATCTTGCCCCTAGGGAGAAAATAGAACAACAATTCGTAATTTAAAGGGACTTGAACTTTTTCTGCGTGCGAGGTAAAACTATAAAAACTTGCTGCTACGTCGATAGATTGGCTATTATACCATGGGAATGGGAGATCATGATAAGGGCAGGGTTGAAATATTTCCTCGTAAAACCGAAAACTAAATAAAGTGAAGTTGGGCGACATTGTATCTAGCAAGTATTAAAAAGATGTGATTTTACGGTAGATATCGAAACCCTATCGGAGTGGATCATTTAAAATTTTTTAGTTTACCCTTTTTAGAAAATGGAACATATTAAAATCAGAAGCAAATAACTTTTATCCAACTATAAAAAATTAAATAAATTCACATGTGTTAGTGATATCAAAAAAAGTATTAGTTAAACAACATTTTGTTTCTTAGATCGTACAAGCTTCAGCAAAACTGTAATTTATATTATTTTACAATTATTATTATTGAAAATTCCAAACATACTAGATTTAGAGCAAATATTACTTTCAAGAGAAAGTATACTCTAAATAAAAAAATTAAATAGTCAACATAGCATTATCATTTGTGACAGTGCGACGCCGAATCTTACAGACTGGAACGATTGAAAATTTTCTCGGCAGATCGAGACAGCCGTTGTGAAAAAGGGGGTTGCAAAAATAATTAACAGTTCCTTTTGGGATCAAAGAAAAATCACTCGCTCTTAACCACTGGCTGCTGGCGGCTACCTTTAGACTGGTTAGGCACAGGTTCCAGCTGGGTAACAAAGGCGATGACCCCAGACTGATGTCGTATGTGATGGATACGCTCGAGGATACTCAAAATTGTTGCTATGCTAGTACATGTCGACTAGCAAGTAGTTTCCGATTTTACTGCCTATTGTCTGGTTGTTGCATGATTGATAGGATCCTTATGGTTATTGGCCCTACAGGGTGTTTGCTCTGTAATAAAAATCGATGAAGGCACTTAAATTATCGACTGTAATTCTCACCATCAACAACTTTCCAACCTGCTTGATTCGAAGATGATGTGGAAGTCAGCGGATTCAGAAAATTACTTGCAAAAACAGTCCAACCGGGGGAAGTCTTATCAAAACAAATGTTTAATGTCCACGAGCCGTGTGTATGAAACAAGTTGAAAACCATGAGGTATTTCTTGAACAATAAGGTATTTACATGGACTTTTGGAAGATGAAATTGCTATTTATGACTTTACAAACCAGGTTTCAAAACAGCTGAATCGTTTTCTACTTGTTTGTGGGTACAAAATTTTGAACCTAGCCCTGTAATTAAACCAAATTAGAAAATAACAACTAGCATGTTATTTTCCATAGACCAAGAACTTATTAAAAATTGAGAATTTACTTAATTTTGCAAACAAATAAGTCTTGGCGACTTTCTTCAAATTTTTCCTTTCTCTCTTGCCTTTATACTTCTAAGTTGTTTCAACTAGCAATTTTTTTCTTTACAAACAAAAAAATTCTTACAAAATCTGAACTTACAAGAAGATTTTTGCTACCGAGGAAGCCAAATAACGCAAGATGGGAAAAGTGCAAAAGATATAAAGCGAAGATTAGCTGTACTGCATTTAACAAAAAAAAAAAGGCAACGACTATGCTCGAAGATGATAAACATGGAAACAAAGAAAAGACTGCTAAAAGCATATGTATGGAGCACAGCATTGTACGGCTGCGAAACGTAGACAGTAGGAGAAGCGAACAGGAAAAAGGTTAAAATCTTTGAAATGTGGTGCTACAGACGTATTGAACAGAGAAATTTAGGAACCAAGAGGTTCTAGAAATGGTAAGGGAAGTAAGAAATTGTGGAAAACAGTAAAGAATAGGAGAGAGAGCGGATGATAGGACACGTTCTAGGGCATGCGAGTATAGTGCAAAATATATTAGAAGTAGAAAAGGATAAAAACAGAGGTAGATATATATACCTAGATTAGAATATTGCACACAGATAGTAAAAGATGTAGGTAGTGGAAATTTCAGGGAAATGTGTAGGTTAGCTCAGAATAGGAAACAATGAAGGTACTCGTCCAACCAGTTCCTGAAAACCTATTGATGATGACTTTAAATAAAGGACGAACATTTTTTGTTATTAATAGAAATAATACCGAATTATACATCAAGGACCAACAATTCAACTTTTATTCTTGGTAAAGTGGTAAAGTTTTTTATACAACACGGAATTCATGCTATTGTTTGCATTCTGCAGGCAAAAGGTAGATGATGCAAAAAAATTATAATTGTTTCAGAAATTTGTGTCTAAAAAATAATTGTTTTTATAACATATCGTTAGTGAATCACTATTATCACATCGTTGCGTGTGTGTCTGTGATCCCAACGGCATCAATAAAATTGAGCTCTCTGACATCAAAAGCATTATAAACAATTTCATGAACTTACCTTCCGCCTCACCATCACGGTATCATACTATTCTAACCTAAAACATTATTTATACTGTCATTCGTTTCTCGCACGCTTAAGGTGCCTAGCCAAAATAATCGATATACTGTGAATTTGATTCAATTTGATTTCAATCTATCAAACTTAAAGGTTAACTATGGCATCAAAACAAAGGGCTAAGATGCGACCAGCCTAAGGAACACAAATAGATTGCCCTATTCCTTTGGGCAATTTAATCATAGGTTAATGTATATTTACTACTGTTTTACTAAAGTAATGATTAAAGTTAGCTACTTGCTTATTTACATTTTCACGTATTATTAATATATGCACATAAATAATTCGGTTTTAATGTTAATCCTATAGCATTCGATTATAACACTTTACTTAATTTAACCCAGGTACTGGTTACAATAAAATGCTCTTAGTCATTACACAGCCGACAATATCCGTATAAAGGTTAGTCAATCTAGCTTTGAGTACTAGATAGTAGTCATAGATTGCAGAACTTCTTGTCATTGTAAAAGTATCACGTGCACCAGGTAGTGTAGACTTTCATTTATTACAAGAGCATTCTATATAAGGTATGTTTTACGGGTTTTGTTGAAGTTTCTGGACCATGACCACTTAATATTTCAAAGATCATCTACGAGATATTTAATTGTTGATTTTGAATTTAAACTTACTAAAAAATAAAATTTAGCAAATCTTCATTCACATGGTTTATAACAGTTTATTCCTAGTATACATTGTGACGATGAAAATAAAAGTAACACATTTTATTGCGAAACAATGCTTTAGAACCAAATTGTTGCAAAAATAGTATGGATTGATGCTGACGAATCGATCAACAATATTACGGTCAATTGGGATGGTTCGGTTTTGGGTATTAATGGCCAACCTCATAATTGATGTTATAACAGAGACAAGAAACTTAAATCATTATGCTTTTGTGAGTGGGTACGAGTATATATCACAAGTTATTCGTTGTTATCTAATTGGTGAATTACAGGAAGCACGTTGCTTGAACACAACCATATTTTTGTTTGCAGGCGCATGCTCGATTCTTCCATATACAATGAGAGGAGACCAAAAGAAACCTGAATTATATTATAAAAAAATTATATATCTTTACTTTTAGATGCCAAAGTAGTCTCCATTAGATCTAATTCAACGTCCAAATGTGTTTTCACTTTTTAAAGATCTTCTAGTTCTTGCGATGTAACGCTTTCAACGACTTATGTTTTTTTCGTACTCCTTCCACATCCCCAAAGCGTTTTCCTCTGAAGATTTTTGCTATTCGATGGGAAAAAAGAAGTCGTCAAGAACCAGAGCTCATGAATATGGCTGATGAATGATGTCATTTTTAATGAAAATGGTTTTATACTTCAGGTCCTGTGCGCTGATGCGTTGTGATGAAGTTACCAGTCTCCAGTTTGTCACAATACACAAACCTCTCATGATCTTAAGTAAAATTCTTTCCCAACAGTTTGACCGTTTCGAACAAATTTACTTTGCGTCAAAAATGAAATCAGAATCGTCGTTACTGAGGTTTTTACTTGTGAGAATGCTTTACTATGTGATGAATTTGAATTTCTCATTCACCGTATTGCTACTTTGTCTTTGGATCGTAGGCATAGCACCTAGCTTTCTCCAGGGATGACTTCCAAAAAAAGATTAAGATTGGTTTCTTAAAGTTCGTTTAGTTCATGACACGTCAAGCGGGACGTTTGTGAACGATTGCGAGCATGTACAATGTGGATATTCAACAATTCCTCATTTAAAATCCTTTGGCAAGAACTCCAAGATACACAAGACAATTCAACAGGTTCGTCAATTGTTCTGTAACAGTTTTCCTCACTTCTCCCGCACTATTCCCCAAATGCCAATAAAGACATTGCAGTAAAATTGGAACTTTTATTTAAATCATAAACTGAAAAGCCAAAAAACATTGTTTTATCTTTGTTAAATACAAATTAGGACGAAACTTAAGGTCGTAAATTAATTTAAACCACAAAACTGTAAACAAAATATTTATAACTGTAAACTTCCACTTACACTTTATTTTTCCATGCCCCACCCGAAGGTACTACATTGGCTAGGAAGCAAGTTTTTTTTTATCTAAAAATTTTGAATTTTTTCTAACCCTTCCTGTTCCAAACAAGGCAGTGATCTTTAACGGGCGTGACAACACACACACACGGGACCTACATTTTACCTCTCATCCGAACGAGACTATTTTTGTGAAAAATGCTCGCCTTCGGGATTCGAACCCGGGACCTTGGGCATAGTAGTTACACGCATACCAACTACGCCACAGAACCGCCTCTGTAAACTTTCACAAGGCAATCATGTAATTTTTTCTTTAAGAATGCTTTAGAATTATGAAATAACAGAGAATTTAAATATATCACAAATATAGGAGAGGCTTTTTCTAAATTTTAGTTAAATAAATTCCATTCATTGTTTCATAGTTTCAATATACTTAGTTGTAATACCAGTAACAAACCCCGACGATAGGGAAAATGCACGAATATTAGCTTGCAGTTATAAGTTAATCATTTCATACAATAAATTACAATGTATTCATCTTGTAACGCAAAACAGAAGGAAATAATTGTTAACCTAAGTAAATCACTTGATAAACGCGTATGTTCCTCGTGATTTAATCCATAAAATCAATAGGAAAACTACTACGACAAAACCCTCGACAACCTACGAAATGAAGGGAAAAACATCGTAGTCAGACATCTGACAGAGAATGAATAATCTATTATTTCCAAACTGGTAATGAGCGAGCGAACATCAAAATATAGTTACACGAAAACGTAATACGACGAAATTTAAGTTTTGAAAAATAAAGTTCTGGGAGTGAAATTGAGAGAAGTTTATTTAGAATGTAAAATGTAGCAAGTGAGTAACTAGTACGAAGTTGAACATAACACAGCTTCAAGGAAAAAAATAAAGAGAAATGTTAGGTGAAGAAATAAATTGTAGAACACGGTAAAAAATAGGATAGATAGTATGGTAGAACACGTTCTAAATGCGGGATATATTAGAAGCAGAGAAAGGAAAAAAAGCGAAGTAGTGATGGACCTAGATTAGACTATTGCACACAGATAGTGAAAGCTGTAGGTTATGGAAATTTAAGGAAAATGTGTAGGTTAGCTCAGAATAGAAAACAATTGAGGTATGCGTCAACCAGTTCCAGAACGGAAACCTAATGATGCGAAAGTAATTGTATTTAACCTGATAATTACCGAAAACAACTACAGGTTTAGCAACATTATCAACAAATGTTGATTGTGCAAAGGGAGTAATTGGAAAGTTATTGATTTGGCAAATGTCTAAGTGGTGGGGTATTTTGGTAACCATCAGGTTATTTACACCTCTTCGATTACCATTGATAATCGTTGAAATAGGGTCTATTTTTAGAATATAATAGAAAAAGAAGAAAGTGTGTATATAGGGTTTGTAAATCTGGAAAAAGCATTCAACAATGTAAAATGAGGAAAAATGTTCGAAATACTCAAAAAAATTGGAATAAGTTATAAGGATAAACACACAGTACATAGCTTATACAAAGAGCAAACAACGGTAATATAATTAGAGCAGGAACGTAGAGAAGTGCACATTGGGAAAGGGGTGCGACAGGGATGTGCGCTATCCCTATTAATTTTTAACTTGTATATCGAAGAGGCAATGAATACTGTCAAATGCAGGAAAACATTTGGAATTATTATGCAGGAACAAAAGATTGATATGCTTAAACTTGCTGATCATATAGCGAAATTAGCATCTAGCAACGATAGAAGCAGATCTTAATGAAATGGAAGTAGCACTAACCGAGAGATATAGCATGAAAATTAACACAACTAAAACTAAGGTAGTAGTTGTAAAGAACGAGAAAATAAGTCAAAAATGGAAACGAGAATTTACAACAGGTTAAAGATTTCGCCACCTAAGAAACCAAGTAGTGCAAGAGGAGAAAAGTGCTGCATTTAAAAAGAAAAAGCAGCTGTTATGTTCGAAGGCAACAAACATAAAAGCAAGGAAAAATTGTTGAAGGCAAATGTGTGGAGTACAGCACTGTAGATGTGAAACGTGGATTAGTAGGAGAAACAAACAACAAAAATATAGAAGCCTTTGAAATGCGGTACTACAGACGCATGATGAAGATATGGACAGACAAACTTAAGAACAAAGAGGTTCTAGAAATAGTACGGGGAAAGAAGATATATGTGGGAAACAGTAAAAAATAAGAGAGATATGATAATAGAACACGTTCTAAAACATAAGGGAATAGTGTGGAATATATTAGAAGCAGAGAAAGGAAAGAAAAAAAGTAGATAAGGAAAGATGTAGGTAGTGGGAATTTCAGGGAAATATGTAGGTTAGCGCAGAATAGGAAACAATGGAGTGACGCGCTCGACCAGTTCCGGGGCTGAAGACCTAATGATGATGATGGAGACACTATATTTAAATGGATTCCTAATCAGAACAACGCTCATATGGTCTTGATATTGCAAACGATTTATTATGATAATTCAAAGGTAAAGGTAAAAAGTTGATGGTTCCTAATTACTCGCACTTTAATTAATATTTGGAGGAGGATGTTGAGACAATTAGAAAACAAATTGGAGTTAGTGACTAAAAATACACATAAAAAAGCGTGAAAAATTAAAACTTTTATGAATAGTAGTTTTTGCTTTTACCATTCAATAATCTGCATGCCGATTTTATTTAGCTGCCCATAATAACCGATTTGGTACCTGGTTGTAAAGAAAACACACTATGGGTCTGTTCAGTTGTTTTGCAATAGGTTTTCATCCATAGCTCATTTTATAACACTTGTAGAAGTTGTTATTCTATCGGTTATAGCCGTTCTTGTGTGAATAATTCCTCGAAATTGTACAAAAATCACTGCGACGTTTATGCTGTAAAAATATTACTAGATAGAAGCAGGATTCTCACCATTAAAAGTTACTAACATCGCTTAACTAAAAAAATCGTGACTGACAATCTCATATTTCATCATTAAATTTATAAATTTAAACACCGAATAGATTCTTTGCGTCCAGTTAATTACAAATGTGGCCAAAGGGAGCACGACAATACTACTTCGTCTGTTTCACAGTTGCGTTCTTATCTGTGAGCCAGTTGCTGCCAAGGTTAGTGGGAAGAGGTTCTAATGCCACGTGGTAGCGCTTTGTAAAAGATGTATTCTATATCGTTTTTTTTTTTATTTGTTATGGAGAGTGATGAAGAGTTTCGTATGGAATTTAGTGAGTCAGAAAGTAATGCTTCAGCCTCCAAAGTTTCTCTTTACTGAGACACCTTTGAACTTCACCCAAAATGGCTCTTCAGATGTCATGGAATATGTAAATTATGATGAATTAGTAACTATTGGAGTCACAGAGATTAACCGATATGTCAGAGATGGGAACATTATTGGTTGGAAAACACAAACAATGATGAAATGAAAATTGTCTTTAGAATAAAAAGACTACAAAGAATCATAAAGAAACCAAGCTACCAGATGTATTAGTGTAAACGTCCACTACTTGCAACTCCGATTTTTCGTCAGTTACTTAGCTACAAAAAATTTTTGATACTAAAGAAGCGCCTTCATTTTTCAGATAATTCAATATGTGATCCTGCCAGTCATCCACAATCAAAGCTAAACAAAATTTGGCCCATTTTAAAATATTTCATTAAATAAATTCAAAATCTTTGCACTCCAGATAAGGATATTACCGTTGACGAGAGCACTATGTTATATAAAGGGAGATAAGGCTAGGTTCAGTGTCAACCACTACAGAGTGCACGGTGTGGGATAAAGACCTACACGCTGTGTGAGGTCAAGCCTGGCTATGTTTGGTCTCTAATTATTTATACAGGCAAAGGCACAAAATTTAATGATGAATACCATGATTTACTCCAATCATCTCAAATGGTAATGACCCTAATAAAACTCCTTCTCAACTGCTAAGAAAACTGACGTATATGCACTGTGCGACCTTCTAGAAAAGATCCCTGCAAGAATTGGCAGTAAAAAACTTAAGAAAGGAGAAGTTGCTGCATTTCAGAGGGGCAAAGTTACAGCAATAAGATGGAAGAACACGCGTAATGTGTGTATTTTGAGCACTATTCACAGTACAAAATGTAACTAAAAGGGGCAAACAAATAACAAAATCAGTATATAGCAAATAACCCAGTGACACAAAAAAATAGAAAAAAATATTAAGAAAATATTTTTCCATCTACTCGAACTGGCACACTGTAATGCATTCATCTTGTACCAGAAATCAGGAGGAAGGAAGAATGCTCTTGATTTTCGTGTGACAGTTATTGAGAAGATGACAGATCAACATCGCAGGGAAGAATTCACTTCAAAAGTAGCTAATTGCCCATTCACAAGCACCAATCCTAGTCGTCTAACTGGCACGTTTCCCATCGGTTATTCCGGCTACTGCAAAGAAGCAGAATCCTCCTAGAACATATAGAATGTGTAGCCGAATTCGGGATGCGAAGCGGAAGAAGACCAGAAGGGAATTACGATATATGTGTGAAGATTGTGATATCACTCTGTGTGTTGTTCCATATTTCTAAAGCGTTTCATACAACGAAGAACATATGAAGATGAACTGATGAGAGAAAGTATATTATTCGTTTTATTGTTTAGCGAAAACACTATAAACATTTTTGAAAGATATTCAACTGAAATATTCATTTCTAAGATATTTTATTCTACGTGGACTCGCTTTTCAAAAGCAATGAGTATACTCGGGGTTATAATATAACATATTTTGATTGCTTTTCTTTATTATTGTAAGAAAAACAATACAGTTTTCTAAGTGATTTAACCCAAAATATTAACTTCTAGGACATTTTATTCTAGGTATGTTTGTTTTCGTAGATGCGTGTATACTCGAGATTTGAACATAACCTTCCTTGAATATTATCTAATTACCCCTTAAATTAATAAATTAGTGAAATTACTGTTTGCAATAATATATATTTATAATAAAATTTGAAATTCAGGAATAAAAAAATCTGAAAATTATGAACAATCTTTTACAAAATAATTGTTAAGTTAAGGGGTTAATACTTTTTCCCTATAAGGGTGGGGAAAGTATAGAATATTTTTACAATTCGCTGCTTGCTTTTCGCCCAAAAGTATTTTGATCAAGTATAACGTAACCAAAGTATATATTTTCAAGTTGGCATGGTTGCTATAGGTACTTTCCTCTAATCAAAACAAGGTTGAAAGTTGCAGATCTGCCTGTACGACAGTCACGTAACGATGCTACCTCTGGAAATCACCAAGGATCTAAATTTTCTTTTTAGTTGGCTTCGGTATTTCTTCTATTTTCAAAGGAGTGTTTTGGATTTAATGATTCAAAGTAGTAGTTTTTGTGTGAATGTCTAGATTGATGTTACTAGTTGGGAATTCTCGTTATTTCTTAATGCATCATATAATTTGCAAATGCATTGCTTATAGAGTAACGTTGAAACCAGTATTCAAAATTTCATTCATAACTGTTTAATAACAGGCTTGTGCTGTAAAAACTTTACTCTTCAAATAAATCTACACTGAATGGTGCTTATGGGTTAATAAATCAAACAATTTTAAATTTAATCAATGCTATGATGTCAGTAATAAAAAGATCTGACCTGACAAGCTCTGTTAAGGCATGAGACTGTGCATTGATAATTAAGAATTTATTTTATTGCATTTCGGGGCATGTTGGTAACAGTTCAAGCACATCTGAGAGCTGTTACCTAGTGTATATGAGATATTCAGTGAAAAAATTCTTTGTACAACCATAATAATAAATGAAGACTGCCCGATATCTGTCACTATATCGTTTAGCTTCTACAACAAATACTGTAACTCAATTAGAATATAATGACTAAAATCATAGCACTCCTAAGATTTTTACCAATGAGGGATAACAATCCTAGAACTGATGTGTAAAAAATATTATTAGCAGACATTATATCGAACCACTTTGCAAATAAGAAATTTTCTGTACAATCTTGCTTACATTAGTCGCAGAAAAATTATTTCGGGTTGTTTTGTACACGAAATAACTTCCTCCTAGTGTAATTTCAACTGATCGATTAATTTCTTAAAATAAGTATGTTGTTTAAGAATAATTTCAGTTCCATTGAACTTCTTAATTGCAACTAACTGCACTAATAATTCCCAATTTAATACTGAATGACATTACTGATTGAATTACGATAAAAGGAGGATGTAATATTATGGTTGATATTTTGGATATTAAAAAAACATTCACAAAGAACCGACTGTTATTAATAAATGGTCAAAAAGTTCAAAAGTTAAAGGTTACAGAAGTTTTTGTATGATTTTTTAGACAGTCACTAAAAGGAGAACAGATAATTTTAAAGCATCCCAATTATAGACACAAATAATTATTTTTATATAATATTTAATTAGAATCAGAATATCATATCCAGTGACGGCATGTAATGTAGGCAAAAAGGCATAGCCCACCCCTAGAAAAGTTACGAATTTATAATATGTATACTTTTTAATACTAATAATCAATTATCAAATTTAAATACATTTACATTTTCAGTAAGGAGTAGTTTATAGTAATTATAATACATCCATTAATAACTTACTTTATTACAAATATTATTATTAATCTTCCGCCAAAAAAAGGTAAACGCGCCCGGAATAACTGAATAACTGCATGCATAACATAAATGATGTAGCGCGTAGGTACGTATCCCATAAGAAGCAGAAACCGATGACTATGCATTCTTATGGGCGTTCATAAGCAGTGCTTTAGTATACGAGGAAGTATAAATGATGGTCGCGCAATTTCATATACCATCAACCAGTTGCAGTCTAGTGGTGGCTTGACTAGTTGCAATGCGTTCGCGGCGTATCTTCTTTGTATTATATATATTTTATTATAAATACTGTAGTCGATTGGTCTGCCTGCGACAAGAATAATTACATTAAAACGTAAACGAAGTATCTGTGTACAAATGATAATTGGTGAGCACCCTATAGGACGACATCTTCAAATACAGTTGATTGGCAGCCACAAGGGTTTTGAATTTAAGAGTTATTTAGATTACAATAAGAAATCTCGAGAATATTATTTGCATAATTTCTGGTATGTTCTCGAATTAACTAGTGCAATTGAAATGTATATAAATTGCCGTCATGGATATTGATAGTTAGTTCTGATTTACAAAACGTTTTAGTTTAAAACTTTGAAAGGTGTGATATAAAGTACTGTCGACGTAAATTACTCTATGTGAGATGAATTACTGTAGTGGTTATATAAATTAATAATTAGTGCTTGGATAGTTAATTGTAGTCCTTTGATATTAAATTAATTAAGAAGATAAGAGAATATCGTCGTAGTTTTAGAAGTTACTATATGCACCGTTAACGATTAGCTGAAAATAAATTGCTGGGAGAATCTTTAGCAAATTCCATTTTAACTACGAGTTGTTGAAAAGGCTTGTGCAATTAGTTTCAAAATAAAGAACTGTTGTTTGTACAAGTGAGTTTTCGTTACAATACAATATCATATTCATAATAAGTATTATGAATAGTGATTCTGTGACACGTGTTTGTGAATGTGGGGCAGATGTAAATTGCATTCAGAGACTAAAAATGAATATGTTTAATACTAAAACTTATAACGAAAAACAAGTGGTAATTGAAATCGGACCACCTAATACATCTCTAAATTTACAACAACAGAAAAATAATACGTTAAGATACTTCAACTATGAGTTTTATAATATCTAAATTTGACTTTCCAGTGCTCCACCCGAAGATACTATATTGACCAGGAAGTTCCAAGCAAGGCAGGAATCTTTAACGTGCGTGACAATACATACGCGGAACTTACATTTTATCTCTCATCCGAAAGATGGCGTATTTTTGTGAAAAATGCTCGCCTGACATTTTTCAAACGGTCCGTGTTGGTACTTTGGGATCAGAAGTCATATGAGGATCTGTCTGATCTCCGAAGCTGCCGATTTTTAAAAAGAATACTGAATCTTTTTCTGTTTAAGCTTGTGATGTTTCTTTGAAATGTTTATAATCATACTTCATTTTAGTAGTTTCTGTATTAGTAAATCCCGCCAACAGGGTTAGGCGATTTCTTTTAAGAAATATAATTTTTAGGTTGCATGCATTCTTGATCTAAGAAAAGATTATTTCTGTATCATATATTGTTCGTACTCAAAGGTTCTTTATACAAAATTATTACAGTTTCGTTATTCATTTGTTTTGATTAATAATGTATCACGTTGGCGCGCCTATGATCTCATCGTCTGAGCCCAAAGACAGATCACATGCAACTTCTGCTGACTCAGAGAAATAAAAGTCTCGATTTCTGATTTTAGTTAACCGTTTCCGTAAGTTGATCTTTATATGATGAGATAAAGAAAAAACGACACAAGATATTTTCAATTTGCAGTTTTAATTCATCTGTCCGAAATTTGCCGAAAATGCCTCGAATTATCCATTTCTTATAGAGCACTTCGTATTTTACCATCCATACATTTAACATGTAACTTGAGTAGGTTAGATACCTTTGAGAATAGGTTATCGAACAGACTGAAGGTAGTCAATAATGTTCGGATTACTGTATGGTTGAGCTTGTGTCACTTTTTTTTGTACAAATGTTATCTACGTTTTGTAATTCAATTGCATCATAGGAAATAGGTTGTGAATAGTTATGAAGCAGTGGGCGTGGTGATCAGATTCGCGTGATGTAGCAGTGCGTCCATTTTTCACTGTTAATTCAGGACGCCAATTGTTTTAATAAACAAGATCGATAGAATTTACTTTGGTATGTATGGGTGTATACTGCGTTTAAAGCGATAGTTAAGACTTAATTTTAAACAATGAAGAATCTCAACATATTCAACACGTTAAGAAACTAATTTTCTACTCATATTAATAGAACTCGTGCTCTTCCAAATCAAAGAAACTTGCATTTGCCAAATAAGATTGGCACAAGGTATTTTGAAAGTAGTACACTTATTTGTTCCATGTCGTGACTCTTTATATGTTATCTAGTATCCATCAAGATATTTTTTAATTAAGCCATTATTCGGCCATCAATACAATAACGTTTTTCAAAATTGAAAGTTAGAGAAATTTACTACCATCAAACCTACATAGACTCACGACTTCTGGGTAATTCACCTTTCCCTGTTGCTGCTTTTTAACTGTTAGCTTTTACTGGTTGGATATTCTCACCTTTGATAGCTCGATTTCGTTTGATGGAATAACAGGTGAATGGCCCATTTAATGATTTGATTATTTTGGCTATTTGACGAGTGCTACTCTTTAATCTACTATACGGTTCATATTTGTTTCTCATAAGGCGTGGATAAAAATATTCCGTTAGCGAAGTCATCTTAAGACATGATTGAAAGTAGGCTGGCATTTTTATCGCCGCAACCATTATGAATAATAACTTCGGTAGCTTGCTTCTTCGATACCTACGTCATATTGGATAATATTATAAATTTTATTTTTTAAGTGAGTGTGATGTTGCTTCATACAAGGCCACATATTTCTGCACTAACACAAGGTCTAATCAGTTCTTTTGGATAAGAACAACTGGATCATAAACCTTAAAGTCCAGAACTTACATCTAATGAATCGGTACTTAAAGGAGTTCCTTGCTGGTTAACGGTTTAACGACAAAGAAGTGGAAACTGCAGTTATGGATTGGGTTTCTTCACAGGAGGCAGATTTATTTGACGTTGAATTAAAAAAACTTGTTGAGCGCTATGAAAAAAGTTTGAACAATTATGGAAATTATGTAGAAAAGTAGATAAAAGTATAAAAGAAATAGATATTTACAATATTTTTCTTCTTATTCAAAAACAAACCTTACTTAAAAAATGACCCTCGTATCTCAAAATGTACAAATGTATTGAGTTGTTTGGGTATTTAGTGTTTGAATTAATCATCAACTCATGGAGATAAATGTTAAAATTAACCATTCAAGAAATGTTTAATCAAACATATTTCGAATCTTCGAAATGCAGAATGTCAATACCAGGCTCTTTAACTACTTGACATTCTTTTTATGTGAATTTAGTGATTTCAAAATTAAGTGCCTGAAGAGCACACATTTCAATTATGCTTTCAACACGTTACGTGTGTCAACACATCCCAAGTTCGTCATTTTTTACAGACTACATCCCTAATCACCACATGACCTGTAGAAACCCAAGTATCACTTGTTAACATCCTTCGCTTTTTAATTTACATAATGAATGCATACCTGAAAATCCTCATATGTAATGTCTAAACCCACGTTATGTTTGTTCTCTTTCACCGTAGTTTGCTTGATAACATCCTGCACATTAATTTGATTATGCAATTTAGCTAATTAGAGTTTGAACTAGTAGCGCTGTAGTACTTTTGTAATTTCAACGGGTGACGAGGTTTATGAAAGAAATTCATAAATTCGTAACAAATTAGCTTGGTTTACAACCATAGCTAATTGCATTCAAATCCATAATTATCCGAATAGTTATTTGGACAAATCACGTAATTCTCAAATAATTTGCTTAATTCTTTTTACATTTGGATATGTAATTTGCAGCCTTATGAAGCTATTAAAACATGTAGTACAAAGAAAATCCAAATGTAAGCGTTAGACACTATTTATATTTAATGGCTGTCCAACGTATTCGCAGCTACTCGAAAAATACATTGCGATCCAAACATGAACAACATTTGTGAAACAAACTTAGAAAACGTAGATTCTTCAAAGTTCTATATATCGAGCTGAAGGTGGCGCTGTCAGTTCTGTGTCAAATTATTTTCCTATTGTAAGCATGGAATTGCACGTTTGTCTCTAATACGTAATTGAAGATAATTTATAACAATTTTGTCCGTGCACTCCCCTATCTGAACCCGAACTTCCTGCACATCTCATATACTCCTGTCTAAATACAATCCACTTCCAATCATCAATCAACCACGATCCCTACACCCATCTTCTTACTCTTGAACTACCCATAGAAACTTAATATCTCTCTTTAAGAAATCCTGTCTTCTAAACTCCCCTCCTGCGGCAGAACATAAGCTAACAGTTACACCCGCATTTCGCACCCGAGCTTAAACTTCACAACTTAACACAAACTCCCCAGATGACAGTCTACTAGAACCACACCACTCTTTCAATCAGCACTGAATAATAGATCATAGAACGCTACAAACAGATTGCTGAAGAAAAATTTATTTATACTTATGTTTCCATTTTTGTACTCATTAAATTTAGCGTACTTCATTTAAAAACAAAAGTAATTCCCCTTGTTTTTTACTTTGGCCTTGAGTAGGTTATAAATTAATAGTTAAATTGTAGGCTCAGAATGATGTAATATGTATAAATATGTTAAGATGCTCTCGGGAGTTTACATAACTCTCGCGGAATTTTTATCATTCTCGAGGAAATAATGTGAAACTTTTATTGGACATTGAACTAATTCTGCCCAACCAGAGCGGTTGTGTTTTGATCAGAGTGCAATTTAGTGCGTGTTTTTCGTCCCCGCCTCTCTTTACCTTATCCTTTTAGGGTACTACTAAAATTGAAAGATGCATGTGGTGAGAATTTTATGAGAACCCGGACCACGACTCCCTGAATGGTCGACGAAAATGTAAGTAAAAACCGGTTATAACCTTGGCATAGGAATCACAAAATTTATTATATCAGAGATAAGAGCTATTTAATGTGTATTAATTAACACCCGAACAGGGATTGTAATAATTTGCGCTCACATTTAGGACGTAATAATTTTCGCCTGTTGGATTAGAATGTAATAAAGTTAAGAAACTGTTGTCAAATTGATAATAATCTTATCATCGCCCTCCTCTTATATTCTTGTTTTTAAAAAATATTAATCATTAAGAAGGCAGTATTCCAACTGAGGTAAAAGATCGTATGGAAATTCAGTTGAAATAGTTTATAACTACCAGAAAGGTTGGTTTTAATAAGAAAGGCGTTAAGTTTTTAGGACATTACTGTTGAAAAGTATTGCTAGCATACTTTAGGGAACTATCAACATTTTTTCCACTATAGAACCTTGCCCTGTGATAAGAACCATGCTGTCAAAAAGCATTGATATAAGAAAACACGTTCAACTAGCTGCCATTGAAGCTAAATTTAGGTGTATCTAAACCAAAGCCATGCGCGACACTAACTTAATAAGGTATCACGGTGTTTCCTTAGGAAGCCGAGAATGAGAAATCTTTCCTTTTAGAGTTAAGAATGATATTGACGTAAGTGATGCTGCAAAAGGGAAGAATTAAAATATCTCAACCCGAAGGGTCTATATTTAGAACTGTTATACCAAGTATAAAAATCAAGGTACCTCGTGAATTTCTTATACTTATGGTGATATTAGTAAACTAAATTTGATTAGACTGTTACGGGTAGAATGAGCTTTACGTTAATACATTTGGATTTGCCCTAAAGGGGCGGAGACTTCGTAACAATATAAGGGTGCGTCCGTCGACTAACTACATTGGCGCGGGAGTGGGTTTCTATGGAAGACATTATGAAAATAGTAAAAATAAAGAAATAAAAAGAATAATAAAATGGCTGGGATGAAAACAAACTACGTTACAAAATCACTGAAAAGTTTTTCTTTTGTCATAATTGAGGGCGCCAAACCGTCTCGTTTCAGCAATTCCTTTGATATTATTCCTAACACGGAAGACGGTTATTCCGTATGTCTCCTTTATTTCGATTCTCAAATTTATCACGTTATAAGATAGCTTTCTTTCAAATACATTAGAATACTTGTAAAAATTTTAGATCAATTAAATAAAATTCAAAAATAGAATGTCTTCCAAATACGATTCCAACTGGATTAGCTGAACATCCTTTACAAATGTCTCTGTTTACTTAGTTTTTAAATAAATACAAATAAAATTCAACCTAAACTTAAGCTGTAATTAGCATTAAATAATTGCAATCTACACACACATATACTTAAAAAAACTTAATTTCTTAACCTCACTTTCGCCAAGTATTGCTTCAAGAAATACTAAGAAGACATTAAATTTAATCCATCAATAATGCTATCATCACTCCAAATTTTCTTGGTTTCCATATTAAATTACAGGATATTTATACGTCCCAATTTTTGAAAATATCGTTAATAACAATCATAGCAAACAGTTAAATACTAGCTTTTTGTAATCTGTTGATTGTCCATCCCAAAATACTAATAGCAATATACACTAGTTCTGTCACTAATTAGTCCAATAAAATAATTACTTTCACTTTAATTTTCTACTCCATAAATATACACATTGACATTTTCAATTCACATATACATAATTATTAAACCTAAACATAAAAGCTCATAGCTATTCACGATTTTATTCCAATTCCTTAAATCTGAGATTGGTCAGTGACCTTCAGTGTTTCAGTTTCAACTAACACAACTCCATTAACTCAACAGAATCCACTTATTTAAGTTATCTTCGTAAGTATCCCTTTTAATAAGACACACCAGTTTGTAAAATCCCACGCATAACCTCCTTGTCAAATCTGCAAACAAAGTCCTACAAAAGCTTGCGCACCATTTACATTTCACCCTGCAAGAATGCCACGTTACACACCTGAAACTGGTTTCGTTCAATCCCACGCTGTCACTTCCGCTTTGTCACCGTTCGTATTACTACATTTTGATGTTTTTGGATTCCCGACTCGCAAATAATTAATTCATATTTCCGTCAAATGTAATTATCGTCATTTAATTCTCTCTCTTTCTTATGTTCAGTCCGGGGATTTTTGTCACGGTACAGTCTTCTCATTGAGTTTATGAAATAAATGCCGGAAACTACTTGTGGTATCATGTGATTTATTTAGGTTAACGTTTATGTTTCCTTCTCTTTAGCAATATAAAATGAATTCATTGTAACAAATTGTATAAAATGTTTACGTTATATCTGCATTCTAATATGCAGGAATTTCTCCTACTCAGCGTGGTTTTTTACATTGTATTGCAACTATGTATTGAAGCTATGTAACATTGAATTTAATTTATTTAGCTAAACTGTAAAAAGCTCTCCTGTATTTGAGATGCAGGTTAATGAATTTACTGTTATTTTCTTCATAATTCTAAAGCTTACTTAAAATAACACGATTCCGCTGTGAAACGTAACTGAAATAAATATTTTGTTTGCCCTTTTGATTGCCCTTTAAGATTAATTTTCCTTTTTTCATCCAGCTTCTGTTTACCGTAAGCCAAAGTGTTACAACTGTTTAAATGGTATATAGCACTGCGTTTCATCAGTACTCAACATTCTCACGTTTGGTCGGAAATAACAAATGACTAAAGCAATCAATGGCTATTCATACCTTTCAAAGTATACCGAAAAATACGCTGTCTTGAACATCCCCAACAATGGGCAGGTTATTGTTTTGGAAGCTTTAGGACTTTCATTATTTGCGGATTTTAGACTTAATTTTCTCAATCTAAAATGTTGTGGAGATTGGCAAAATCATGATGTTGCTTAGGGATATATTCGGAAATTATGTAAACCAGAAAAGTTTCTGCAGTTATTTTTGGAGCGTAACTAACCATTAACTTCACGTGGTGTTTGATTACCGCAAGAGAAAATGCCAAAAACAATCAGTAATGGAATTACTTCCACATCAGTGAGCAACATCAATTTATTTAATTGACATAATAATTTTAATCGCTAAATTGCAAAAGTGTTGTCGAATAAATAATGGATACGCTTTGCTAATTTCTATTTCTTTAAAGCATGACTGTAAGTCGTTACAATACTTAGTTCGGAAAAAGCGCACCTATCTTGATCCTTAAAATGATGTCTATAAGAACACGACTTTAGCACGCCAGGAGATAAAATAATTAGATTAGACTTTTATGATCATTATAAATTTTTACAGTTTGCTTTGACGTAAAACTTCATTTTCGATATTAGTAACCTTCCAAATTCCAAACCATTTTCTACTACTTTTGGAGCCGAGTATTGCAAATTGAATTTGTTTCGTCCCTGCATTGTTATTATATTGCCTTTTATGCAATTATCTAGACATTATATATTCCTCATGTATCAACAAAATTACTGATTACACAGACCGCTACGATTTTTTGTTTCCTGATGTCTGTAGTTTTGGTCGCTAAAACCTAATCTGCACTCAGAATTTTCGTATCACCTTCAAGAATTAAGATATTCGTTAAAGACGGTTTGCATTGTATAACATATTCTGAGGAATGGAATCTGGCAGGTGACTCATCACTGAAATATAAACAGCGTCATAATATCTGGCAAAAGTTCTAAAAATCACTGGAAAGGTCGATTTAAGATATATAAGCTCCACAGGCAGGATGAGCAGCAGTTGATATTCTATCTCTCTCTCCCTCTCTATAAATAGATATAAAATACAAATAAAGTATATGTTGCTGATAGACTTTATAGAACGTTGCAAATGTGTATAAATCAAACCCATACGTTTCGTTACGTGTGTGGAGACTTTACGAATAAATCTCACAAAAGACGATAAAAACGTTAATCAAAAAAGTTTATGAGCTTTATTTTGGATGCAAACTAGGAGATTAGGATAAACCTTGTGCGCCGTATATCATTTGCGCAATGTGTGCTGTGCATTTAAGATGATGGCTCGACGGTACCCGTAAGTCGATGCCTTTACCAGTGCCTATAGTGTGGACAAAACCTAAAGATCAGGTTACAAATTGTTATTTTTACTTGACTAATCTATCTGGAATTTCACTGAAATCGAAGCATACTGAACAGAATCTAAGCCTTCAATAAGCTCGCAGACCAGTTCTTCACAGCCAGAATTTACCGGTCCCTATACGTCCAGAACTATATATATATGATATAAATGCTGAAGATAATATTATGGAACCTATGGAAGAAGGCACGGGTCCTGATTTCTAACCATTTGATATAGGTACTCCACATTTACTTTCACAAGATGAGCTTAACGACTTAGTGCAGAATTTAAATTTGCCAAAAGCTCAAGCTGAACTGTTGGGATCCAGGTTGCATCTATTACAGAGTGGTACGCTTATTTCCACATATCGGAAACGTGAACAAGGTTTTTCATTTTTTACATCGTGTAATCAGTTGGTGCACTGTGTAGATTTCTAGACTTATGGATGTATTAGGATGTAAGTACAAAATTAATGAGTGGAGACTATTTATTGATTCATCTACTCTAAGTGTGAATGGAGGTCTCCTCCATAATGGAAATTCGTATCGCTCTGGTCTTATTGCCCACGTAGTACGTACTAAGAAAAACTATGACAATATGAAAACTTAACTTGAAAGTAGTTAAGTATACAGAACATAGTTGGGACATATGTGGTGATTTAAAAGTCATAGTACTTTGCTTATGAATGCACCTGGGTTACACCGAGTACTGCTGTTTTCTCTGCAAATGGGACAGCAGAGCAAAGGATAAACACTACTTTGTAAAAACTGTTTAATGCAAGAAAACCTTGTTGCGGGAGGAAAAAATCCTCCTCTCGTTGATACAAAGGAAGTTTGCTACCACGTCTGCGTATAAAACTGGGACTGATGAAAAGCTTTGTCAATGTTTTAAGTAAAGATGGTGAAGGATTCCAATATCTGAGAGAGAGTTCCCAGACTAAGTGAGGCAAAAATAAAAGAAGGAATTTTTATTGGGCCGCAAATTCCTCACATCATAAAGGACAGTGTAGTCGATTCAAAAGTGACAGAGATTGAGAGTGCTGCATGGATATTATTTAAAGAGGTGTGTTTCAATTTTTTTGGGAAACACAAAAACAAAAAATTAACAACAAACTGTGAATCTTTTAATTTCCATATATAGCGACATGGGCTGCAACATGGCTTTGAAAATTTATTTTCTCCACTCGTATTTGGACTTTTTCCCTCCAAAATTAGGGACTGTGAGTGACGAACATGGTGAAACAAGACATTATGTATTGTGAAAACCAATACCAAGGGAAGTAGAGTCCCACAATGCTCGCAGACTATTGTTGTGGCCTAATTAGGGATGCTCCAGACGTATCTATCATACAAACGAAAATCATATGACAAAAATATTTGAGATTCAGTAGTGACAACAATAAATGTAAACCTTACATAATAAAACGTTCCACTATAAAAATACGAATAACTTTCGACTCGAGAGCATTTCCACACATACTAAAAGAACTTACATTTACTCTATTTTGGTACGCTGTTACAATCTAATCACTAAAGGACTTGCAATGAATAGAAAAATGACAATAAGCTTATCGACAATTTTCTTATATCGATTATATGCTCTATGCTCTACGTTGCCACTTGGCTAACGATAAAATCAAAATTATCCATCACAAAAAAATGCTTTGAATTTTATACTGACAACAATGAATAAATCAAACGTACCTTGAATAACCTAGGCAATTAAGGTAGATATAGCTAATGACTGTATCCTCGTAATGCCGCCATTTCTGCGCGGCAAATACATGTATTTAGGCCTTTAGCACGTACGTTCGAGTCATATTTGGGAGTCGATGGCCTATTTTCTTCAAATTTGCAGTGAAGTTTGTTACTAATCTCCAACATTATAGAACACAAAAGATATTGAGATAGCAGGAAAGTTTCACAGGTAACTTCACTGCATTTCCACACTAACTGCCACTCGTCTGTGCAGTAAGGTGGTCCAAGGTAATCTACCATTACGGCGCTTGTTCTACACAAACTTGTAAAAAACACTCTACTATCGCACATTCTCATTGGTTGAAGCAATAACGCACATTATCTCGAAGCGTGAGAAATTGTATATCCGGTAAAATACATACAATAAATTACAAGTTATTCCCTTAACAGTATATGGGAATTCTAAACCGCATTCTTATGCGTCATAATCTACTTATACAGCCAAATTATGAGGGAAAATGTACTTCCAATTTAGGGTTGGAAACCCCCTGTGATTAAGTATTAAAATAAGGCTTGTGACGTAAAAAAAGCGTAACAAATTATAGTACGTCTGTGCATGTCTGGGATAACCTTTATCTACATCTGACAAAACAATGCGATATGATGCGTCTCGTATGAAAGATGGGAAATCTTTACGAAAACTTTATGCAACATATATCGCACGATCGTGGAATGCCTTTGTCGCAAAAAATTATCTTGTAATTCACTTCTGAAATAAATTGCAATTTAATTTTTGGGAAAAACAAAACACCGCTCGATTTATTGTGTTTTGAAAATGTGCACTACTATCGGTAGAAAATTTAATCAATAATCGCTAGAGCGTTTTCTGAAAAGGCATTTACGGTACTTTGTCGGTTTGGTCTGAAATGAACTACCCTTATTTTGGGAAAGAATTATAATACTTTATAGGGTCTTCGTGATGTAATGAAGTTGCATATAACTTTTGGACCAAAGGCCCCTGGTTCGATTCTCGGCCATAGTATTCTTGAGGAAATGTAAGCTGAATATTTTTGCCACCTTTCAGTGGTAAAGCCGGTAGGTCCCATGAATAAATGTGTGACATTCCTTTGAAATGTTTATAATCATATTTTATTTTAATAGTTTCTGTATTGGTAAATCTTATCAATAGTATCATGGTTATTTGCTTTAAGAAATATATTTCTTAGGTTACATGAATTCCTGATTATTTTTGTATGTTACAGTATTCATTCCCAGAGGTTGTCAAATTCATTAAGGCGGTTTTTAAGTTGATCATGATACTGTAACGGTAATTAAAAAGTATTTGGAACATTCTTGAAGGTACGCTTACTCGATTTTTACTGAAGCAGCCTCATATCTGTCTAGCGATAAAACAGGATGCTTCACTCGTATACAATCATATCTGTTTAACGATGAGAATGGATATTTCACAGGGTTGCTCTCGAAAGGTTTGATGACTCACATTCTAGATTTTTCTGATTTTTTTTGTCTAAAGAATTATTGTATACAAGTGCAAATTCCTTGCAATAGATTAGTATTAGTTTGAACTCGGTTCTAATAAGCGTTTGACCTACATAAATTAATGTAATGATAAATTCGTTTATGTTATGTAAATATAAATTTGCTTACGTGTTAGATAAATAAATTACTAGTAAAATTAGTACATAATGGTGATTAATTAGCCCGTTTTTGAAGATTAAATTAGTGCCTACAAATAGTGATTAAGATAGTGTTAATATAAACAAGACTCTGTAAACATTTGCGATTGTGAAGAATAATTAATAGACATGTATTTATTGGAAATAAAGGCCAAACGACAATTGGACAATTCGTTATAATAGCATAGTTATTTTGTAGTCTAAACTATTACCGTTTTATGATTCATTCGTTTTGGAATAAGGTATAAAGTTGACGTTTATGATATTATCGTCTTGGAAAAGAAGATTTCACACACAAAATTATGCTGAGTCAAAAAATAAAAAGCTATTCTTTCTCTGGTTTAAGTTAATGTCTCATAAATTCATTTGTCCGAATTCTACCGAAGATATTCTCGAATCGTGTGTGGAGGGAAGAATTTTTTATTGAGCACTTGGAATCCGATATTATGCAAAACTTGAGTAGGTATAGTTAACCGTTAATAATAAGGTATTCAAGTGATTAATGTGATTAGTCGATGAAGTTCGGAATAATACCTACCCTACGAAGTTGGTTACTTTTAATTTTAGGATTATTCCTTTAGTAGGCAACTTCATGTTGGAATAAGGCAAATCAACTAATAACATCCAACTGTTTAACGAAGTTCCAAAAGTCTCGAAGGACCTGGTTAGAATGAATTAGTTCAGAATATTATTGCTTTTAGTTGTGTCCGAGGTATCTATGCTCGAAAATTACACCAGGTATTTATGATCCAACTTTTAAAGCTATAGCCTACAGTAGCAAATGAATGAAGTTTTTTTTATTTTAACTGTACGCATTTATAAAAGTACCCTAGGTACGTTCTTGTTACTTTGAGAATTTAGAAAAAATTTCGTTCGCCGAAAACGTAAATTAAGTTAAGTAATTTTTGATATATTTGTTTTGTTTAAGAATATTTATATGTACTAGTAATGAAAACATAATTGTCTAATAGTCCTATATTAGTGATTTCAGCCTTGTAATAAAGTATATTGTATTTACCTAGAGGCCTAATTAATATACAAGTAATTTAACATTTGATTTTGGAAACCTTCCTTTCAGCTAGCAATTGTTAAATAGATATATTAGTGTCCTTATTGTTAACGTTTATTTTAAATCGGTTTTAGCATTAGTGTACTCTATTACTTCTTTAGTGAATTTTAGGGCAGAATCACTTTTCTGATCTCAGGCTTTGGCATCCTCTTGTTATTTATTCTAGGGCTTTTCCTCAAAAACCCCCGTATTTTGAAATTAGGTGGCGTCCAAGATACTTCCCAATCAAGACTGGTATTTCACTCCTCACGGCATTCCGGGACCCGCTTCAAACACTTACACCACCCTTCCCACGAGTTAACCGGCAACCATTTTTGCTAGTATAGTCGAGGTTTTCGGTACTTTATGAGAACACAAATTTTTAGCGAGGTACTTCACCGAAAAACTGTACGTAACAAATGTTGTCATGCGCATTAAATATCCCCTTCTTGCTTAACACAGGAAGTAGTAGTTCTAGCTTCCTGACATCGTAACAGATATAACTCGAATTTAGTAAACAAATTAGCACCAAACATTTTTTTATTAAACTATACAAATTCTAGATTCTAAATAATGTGAATTCCATCGATTCGTAGTTACATATGCAAGCATTTGATCTATTTTCCTAAAACTGTCATTTAGTTCATATGGTCACAATCTAAAACACTATTTTCTTGATCAATACAATCACTTGTGAGAATGTCTTTAAAGTTAAAAAAATTATTCTTCCTATGCGGCACAAGGAAATGGGTGATTTATCAGAATGCAGGAACTAATTCGATTCTTTTAAATTGTTAAGTGAAAACTGGTTATTACAGAGTTGCTGAATATTTCTCAGCTGGTAGAACATATATTTACTGCATCAAGTAGCACCCGTTATGCAATTAAGTGATTAAATAATTACCTGTGGCGTTCAGGAAACTATTTACTTTGTATAGAGAAATTGTGTGTATTATAAACTATGACATATCACAAACTTTGTTTTATAACAAGTACCTAATAATTACGTTTATCCAACTTTTATGCCTTCTAAAACAGTACACAGAAAAAGTATGTTATGCATTAGGTAATTAATAATTCTAAGTGAATTGATTCTCATTTTACTTCCTCGTGTTTCAAGCAAGTCTGGGAGATCGTTTTAAAATTAATATTTATTCGATATTAACCTCGACTTTAAGTTTTTTAAAGTCTATGTAATAAAAGTCATAAACTAAGTAACGCTATTGTCTGAAACATCCGCTCCTTAAACTAAAGAAAACGTAAAGTTTCCTACTGACTTGAAAAAGTTTTTGTATGTTATATTAAGGGGACTTGGGTTCAGAAGCACTTAGCTTTAAAGATTTCTAGGCAGAATGTACTTATACTACAGCAACGAAAATGTTACCTTTTTATGCATGTCACTTTATCTCTGTAGATAGGCATAAAGTTTAACAAAGTAGAGCTGTTAAATGGCGTATCGCAAGAGCTAATTTTGGGTCCGGTTGTGTTCTTATATACGGTATGAGTCCCTAACGGAATATATTCAATATATCAAACACTAAAGTTCTTCCAAACAATTTCTCCAACGTTGATTAATTTGTAGTCTGCACATCTTTTCATAATATCATATAGGGTGCCCAAATTGATAGATACGACGTCAATGACGACTTTTATACGGTGATCCCGTTCTTTTGGGGACTTTTTGAAAGAAGTGTAAAGTCATACATTACCACCAAATTTCAAATATGTATCCTATCAGCCGAAAAACGAATTTCTAAAAAGCATTTTTGAACTTCTTAATGAGGAGATTGTGATGACGTAATTGAGCAAAGGTTACTAAGAGTCGATCGTGATATTTAACGACATCCATGTAAACGGGCAAAGCAAAGTTGCAAAGATTTTCTTCTAGAAGACAAAAGAATAAAATCATTCCGCCCTGTCTAACTAAACCAAAACAGGTTCAAAAATAACGCCAACATTGCACTATGAAGGCAAGACGATAAAAATCGCGATTACATGTTTTACACCTTGTAATGGAATAGTGGAATTCTAAACCTAAATTTGTAACTATTGTGAAAGATGTTGATATCGATAAGGCAGAATTCCGTTTAATATATAAATATTGAAAATGACCAGTGGTTAGTTGCAATCCAGAGTGTGATGATAATTATTAAACAGTAATAGCACTAAGACTTCATTGCAAATAAATGCAACTTCAGGTGATGCAGGATGCCGTACTTTATAGTGTAGGGCCGTTTTAATCTACCTCTCGCCAGATTAATTACATTGGAATGTAAACGAGGCGTTTACACAAAAAATGATTGATGGACCCCTACGGGTGATGGACTTGATTGACAGATACAAGAGTTTTGCATTTAAGCGCTTTATTTAATTTACAATAGGACCATTCGAGATACTATTTGCATATTCTGGTATGTTCTCGAAATAATTAGAACAATTGCCTAAAATATAAATTGCCGTGATGAGTGTTAGTTAGTTTAGTTCTAATTGAAGCTTTGATTACAATTTTACGTCTCACTCGAGCTTTAAAAGTCGTGATGTAAATTAGTGGTATATAAATTGCCGTATGTGAGATAGATTATTGTAGTGATCGACATAAATTTATTATAGTGCATCGATATTAAGTAATTAAGAAGATAGCATCGTAGTGTTAAGAAGTTAGTATTTGTACTGTTAGCGAGCAAATTGTTGGGACAGTTTTTAGAAAATTTCACTGTAGTTATGAGTTGTTGAGAAAGCTTGTATAATCGGTTTGATAATAAAAAACTATTGTTTGTGCAACTAGAGTTTTCGTTACTATAGTAACAATTCTAGGAAGCGCATAAGCAGTTGACAGAACGTTTATGGCCACCCCTTCCTATTTACAAGAGATCAACGAAAAAATACTAAAACCTGTAAATAAGTGTTAAAGTTGATGCAAGGAAGCACCATTAAAAAAAAGTAACTCATTTCCAAAGAACCATTACCTATATCGATATTATACGGATATATTATCTTGTCTCATTGATTTATATAGTAAACTGTAATCCTGAAACCAATAAATGGCGTTTGAGAAAGAATGTGCTAGAAATTATCTGGATACTAGGCATAACCTAAAATAATACAATATATTCTCATACAAAACGTCTCTATAGCGTGCTCTATGAACAAAAGTATGATATCCGGCAAAGAATTCTAGTACATGCAAACGGCTAAAATACTTTTTACCTTCTGGTTAATAAAAGATGCACAATCGTCTCAAAACCTGAAGAGGAAACAATTAGTTTCATAAGAAGAGGCTAACAAACATTATGGATCTCTGGGAAGACAGTAGCTATATCGATAAGAAATTTGTAGCCAATCTCGTAAATCATGCATGTTCCACTTTCTAAGATGTTCAGAAGAAGTCCTTGGAAACCAAACTATCACCACGATTAGCCATCCAGTTAAGGCGTTGAAAAGCGTCCATCTAATTTGAAAACGTTATTTGGTATTTTATAAAGTTGATTAACACCTCTGGAGCAAACGAACAGATCTTTCTGGTAGAAATAATGCATCCGATGAATGGTAATCGGTCTATGTTTTTTATCCGAATGGTGTTACCCGGCAGACCTTTATAAATGAAGAACCTGTTTCTTATAGGGAATTTATCTTTTTTCTTGAAAAATACACGACGTTTTCTTGCTTTTCATCGTTTCGCAGAGTATGGGAAAGGTTTGAAGAAATATTTGGGTTTAGTAAAATCTAACAGCCTCAAGAACTGGCGTACCAAGTAAGACGATGGGTCATGGGCATCTTCGAAAGGGTTATATAGTATTATGCATGCATTCAGACCTATTCGCAGAATGGAAGATTTAAAGAAATTAGAAATATGCTCTTTCGAGCAGCCAAGAAGGAAAAACGTAGCCATGTATAACATAAGATTATCCAAAATTGGTTATCTTTATACCAATAGGGACGTAACAACGCAAGTATATCGTTTCGTAGAAATAAACAACATAAGGCACAATTTTAATAGAACCTATGAAATGGCAGAGCTTGGATGAAAAAATTAACTTTTGAAAAGAAATTCGGAACTACTAAAAGAAAGGTACAAAATATAAACCAGTTAGGGCTCGAAACTAAATCCGTCTATTAAAACTATTTTACTAAACTGGGAAATGTTGTGGATGACATTTTAAAAAGTAAATCATACAAGCACGATACTGTGGATTAGCAAGGGTATCGCCTCTCTGTTCATCGCAAAACGATGAAAAAGTGTACATCTTGTTGCTCCAGAGTATGCAAAAGACGCATGTGTTGTTGAACATGTTTCAATTTCAATAATTTGCGCCTTCTACGATTCATTTTAAGGGTATACGTCTAAGGCCCAGATTTAAAGAACTCTAGTAAATGCGTTGGTGAAAGTGGCTTCTATAGTTCGATCATCACTGAACTTTTCATTAATTTTATTCGTCATCTTGCCAAGGAAATAATCGGAATTATATCTCTAGTGTTTGATTCATTCACATGTCATCTACATGTCGGCATGGAAGATGAAGCCGTATAGTACGAAGTTTGAGCATATCTCCTTAGCAATATACAAAATATAACCGTTAAACAAAAGTGGTGAGAAATTGGGACCAACAAATAATGAGAGAAATATTCAGAAAGGCCACTAAGAAGAAAAGATTTGACAATATTTTCGTAACGGTGTAGTCACGTTGTATGGCTCCAAAAACTATTCTCAATGGTTTTAGAACCGCTATTTTGTATTCTTGTTATTCGACTATCTTTCCAGACACCGTATTTACTTTCATTACAATAAGCGAGCTAGCTGAAAATGCAGAAAGGAGCATTGTTGAAGAATGTATTTTGGCAAAATTTACAAAAACGACTTAAATGAAGGATTAAACAAAAAATCAAAAGGTCAATAAGAGAAAATCAACCCAAGTCCACGTTGAAAATCCTTAAATTATAAGGACCAAAAGATTACAAAGCCTTTTCCTACAGAATGATAGACCTTATCTCATTTTCTGAAACAGAAAACTAATTTGAAATTACGATACTGTCCGCCATATAAAGAATCACCTGAGCATGATATGAGGGGTATGAGGGGATATGGGTGTTAAGTGATGCCTTAAATCCATATTTAGACTTTTTGTATTTGTATATTCTCGCAGATAAACATCAATCAACAGATTATTTAAGGACATTGTTGTTTCTTTAAGAACGTGTTACGACGGTAGAGCATTTGAGGGATTCTACTCACCTCCCAATTTTCTCGAAATAGGGTGCTTACATGTCAACGAAATCTTTGAGAAGGGTGTCTTGTTCGGGTGAGAGTTCTCCCAAATTAATTTTTGCCACAAAGAAATCCCAAAGGAAATGCACCCCTATCTTTGATTTTATTCGGGGATTAATCTTGAAAAAAAAAAGTTTTGAGAGCAAGCATGTTCCCTAAACCACGAAACCTCAAGGCGGTCAGGGCACTGTAATACGACATCGAAAGTGGAATCCCCTCAACTTAACTAATTATTAAATGAGTATTACCACACAAAGCGATATTTTTAAACAGAAATAAAATATTTTTGAAATAAATCTGAACACTGCGCAGAGTTGCTCTTAAATGTAAAATTTAACAAAAAATATAACCCCAGGAAAGCCCTGCTTCGAATTTAACTCTATAGGGGAAAAGGCGAGACACTGGATGCAATTGGGAACATCGTTCCTTTCAAACTTCCTTAAGTAGTTTGTTATTCTTCAGCGGTCGAAACTATAATAGATTGGATTCTTTAGACAGTCACAAGAGCGCGAGGTGCGGTGACTGTACAAGGTGTTGTTTGATGGTTAAAATCGCGGTGACTAAAGGTCATAGTAAGGTCATACTCTAAAGTAAGACGCGAATTTCATTTTAATAAATCGACAAAATACGAAAAAGGAGCAATTTATTTAGCTATTTATTTCCATATACGACATTGGGAACATATTTATATAAATGTGTATTAGTTACGTTTTACGTATAAAACATGGTTCTAACAGAAAATTGCATTCATATTTAATAATCGAAGGATCATATTTTAAATACAATTACATTTAATGCATAAATCAATATTTGAAACGAATTTTCATTTATATTTAATAATAAGAAGTCGTATTTCCACATGAACGGATTAAGTTTAATTAATTTCGACAATTATTATTATTGAGAAGTTCAAATTTCTAAATAGAAGCGTATATCCAATATAAAATGTATTGCAAGACGACTAGTATGTTCTAGAATGGACGCGAAGATACGAGAACGAATGACGTAAGAAGTATTGAAGTAAGCTTCTCTATACAACAGACGCGGTATCTCCAATCTAAATTAAAGAAACCACTTCCTCGACTATTTCAGTACGTGGAACATAAACACTGTACTGCTCGAATACATTATTAATCCTTATTAAATTTTTAGAGTACAAATATTTACATATAATACTATAAAAAAATGAAAATTAGTGCAATATGTCACAAAAAAAACTAAAGCTTCAACTTACACTCAGAACAAAGTTACATGGACTTCCAGTGTCAAGTACTCTCACTCTGTGCTTGTCTTTAAAATTACACCCTTTATCAAAGATGTCTGTAAATTGCCCCTTGTTATAAAGAATTTCATAAATGATTGTGTGAGTGAGCTACACTCACGATAAAATTATTAAATACAATATGCTCAATTTATAAAGTCCTTTATAGAAAAACACAAATCTTAAAAGTGAATCTGACCATTGAATTCAGGAACCTTGAATCAATTCCAGAACAATCTTAATGCTTAAAACGTTGAACACAAACTTCTGTCACGAGGATTGATTCTTGATTAAATTATGCAAGACATTCGCCAGATCTAAGTCAAAACTTATTTTGCAATGAATTTAATTGCAGTAGAATTAAATCAAATAGATTTTAGCAAAATTTGAATCAGCCTAGAACTTGATCGAGGATTAAAAGTGGAATTAATATTTAAGCTAATAATTGAAGCAATAACTGCAGTAATGATTGAAGCCTAGGACAATCCCATTACTTAACTAATTGAAAATATACAGGTCTATTACAATTTTTTAAAATCGGCAAAAACTAGCTGAACAACACTTTTAATTATAATATTAGTACTTGCACTAAATTTTATTAAGTACCATATTTTAAGTTACTTCACTCGTGCCCAGAAATACAGCAATCATCATTTCAAACGAAATATAGTCTTGTATATAACATCCAATTCCAATTATAAACAAGTATATTCGTTCTGTCAAAGTATTAAAACCCGCAAAGTGGCAGGTATTCCACACCAATAGAAATCGTTCAGTTCATAACAAAAGATTTCCGTCGTCAACGCTCTGATTAATGCAAAATTGACTTTATTTTCTAGACGTGAGCCCCAACCATATTAAGTATTATTTGCTCCACATGTTGCCTTCATACACAACAAAATTTGTTTCAATATCTACGTTATCGTGCAAATGTTGACTTTATTCAATATAATAATAAACGACTACGTGACCATCTACAATGCAATTTTTCAGTAAAGTAAATTACTCTTTCTTATTAAAACTTTTTCTTGATACTGCATGAATGAGCAGGTAAAATATCCATCCATTTAGGTAATATAAAGCGTACTTTTATATACACGAGCATTCTTAACGAAAGTTGGCGCTTTTATAATAAATCATTGCTAATTAGGGTTTATCCCTTATTGGCTGCACTTCGCAGTTTATACAAAGTAAATAAGATATATCTGTAAATCCTCCTTTATGAAAGGCAAGTTTACCTATACAAACCGAACTAAATGTTTGCATAACGTTTAACAAAACAAATACGTCATTGCTCAATAAATGGAAGAAACATCCATTGACCGATTTTGAACTTTTATACCTCATTAAAATGGAGTAGTTTATAAACTGTATAAAGCAATCAAAGTAATATCATAATCATTAGGCCTTCAGTCCTGGATCTGGTTAGACGCGTACCCTCATTGTTTCCTTTTCAGTGCTAACCTACACATTTCCCTGAAATTTTCAGTTTGCATCTTTCACTATCTGTGTGCAAATAGTCTGATCTAGGTCTACCTGTGCTTCCTTTTTCCTATCTCTACTTGTAATATAACCTGCACTATTCCCCAAAGATGCATTAGAACGTATCCTGCCCTTCTATTTCTCCTATTTTTTTTCCACAGATATCAAAGTAATATATATCAATATAAATATGCAGGTACCTCTGTTTAATGACAAAAGTATAACTAAACGGCCATCTGATTGTTAACACGAGCATTATACCGTGAAGGTACACAAGTTCTTTCGAATCTATATCGCAATTCCATAGATATCCATACAAATACGTTCTGTCATTTGGGATTTGGGTTATGTTACAAGCATAATTTAATGCATTAAATAACATATCCAGTGTTGTCGTTCGTTTCATGCCCTTAGGGCAATAGGTATAACAAAATATAGATAATTTTTCTGCAATTCGCAATTTAATTAAATACAAAGTAAATTAGATGTATCTGTAAATTATAATGGTTGATTAACCTACTCAAATCGAACTAAATATTTGCATAGCCACTGATAAAGCAATTACTTGATTTTTTTCATAAGATGAATTATCCATTGACCAGTTTCGGCCTTCTGGGCTTAATCAGAATGGAGTAGTTTTTAACTATTAGAACCAAATTATATAGTCCATTCTATTTAACTAGAGAATGATGTCACAACTGGATAAAATGCGACATTGCCAATGTTAGTTTAAATTCTAATATATTTAATCAAAGGTATATGAATATTACCATTGGCAGATGTCGAATGACAAATGTTTCGATTTGCAAGAGAAATTAGTGGCAACACCGTACATAACTGCCATCCTTTATTGTGTTAAATGACAGTATCCTTCAAGCGCAACTCTAGATATTTGTTTGCACGCCGTTGCAAACCCTTCATTACTACATTTGTCGTCATCCTAAAGTTAAAGCGAATTGACTATAGTAATATACATAAAAAAACCATATTAGTTGGACGTTTATAGGATTGAGCCCTGCAACGACACACGTTCAGTAGCTTCGAGTCAACTTTGGTTGCTATTCCTACGTTTTGATTAAATGAAAATATAGGATGGTCTCTTACGCGAGCATCTAGAATCGTCATGAATGGTGCAACCTTCACATAAGTGTGATATTAGAATGGCTCCGAGCTACCCTTAATTAATACCATTCACCTCCGTATGTTATCTTTACAACTTTATCGCTCGATTTATGGCTGTTATTCGCCTTTTGGCCCACTTTCTTAATCGACAATTCTAGAAGTTCAATGAATGCGTTCTTATGTTTGTTATTAAGAGAAAAACGCAGTTGAATATTATATACGCGTTTTCATTAAAATACCACCGTATGAAGTTAAATATTGTACACTTACATAAATTGGGCTTTATAATCTTTTGAAACCACAATCACAATAAACACGCATTTATTCATAATCTAGTACTTAGCAAAATTTATGGATGGAGAAGTCTTTCAAAAACATTTTTTACTCGTGCAATATCATTATTCTTATCCAAAAATACGATTCAATTATTTAACAAGAATGAAACTTCTTCAATCACGAGTTGATGCACTTATACTTAATATAGTAAGCGTTTTTAATAAGTACGTTACCATGAAAACGAATATTTACATAATTCGAGCTTGTTCTAAAATTTTTCTTATTTTGCTCAGGTTCGCAGCGTTGTATGTTTACGAAATGGTGCTATTTGACCTTTTGATGACTTCTAATAAATATATATATATATATATATATTGTATGATACCGCCGCACGTCGATGTGATTAAAGTTTAGTTTCTTGCTAAACACTACCGCTCCGTGTCTCTAAATAACCTCAACTTTAAATATACCTCTTTTATATGCCTCGACTAGCTCAGTTTAATTCACACAGAGTGCACGACGATACGATAACAAAGAAAGTTAAACCCCTTTTTTACTCTAGTTCCTTTCTGCTTTAATGATATAAACGAAACAAACCAACATTTGTATAATGATCAAGAATATATACACTTTACAGTTTAATAACTTTGATAATTTGATTTGCTATTCATAAATTAACCCCTGAATCAAAGTAATAATATCAATCTGATTATGCCCAAATTATAACTCCCTTAAAGCCAGCTAAATATATATATACTACTGGAAGTACCTTTTAAGTTCAAACAACCTTCTTTCTCTACGTAAATTTTAAAGATATTTGATGACCCTTTACAAATTAAATACTTCAACAGCGAAGATTAAATGTTAAAAATGAAATAAAGCCCTATTCTAATAAAGAATATTCTTATTTCTGACCTGCGTTTTCCTTGCTCGTTTCCAATTTTTAGAACTGCCTCTGCGTGTGATTGACCAGCACCCCTTGGTTGTTTTCACTTAAGCTCTCTTGTTTATTGCGTAGTACACAGCTCGCCCAGTCTAACCCTTAGTTGATTAATTTCTCCCTTCAATGCTCATATGCTTATGTAGATCAATATTTAGATGGTTGTTTATACTGCTTAATTATATATCTTCGCTAGAGCAATCATTTAAATTCGTTTCTTAGAGTAGTTATTTAAATTAGTTCACAAGAGTAATTATTTAAATTCATTAGAGTACGTTATTTAGATTCGTCCACCAGAGTAGTTAATCCGATTTACTTAGAGCCCTAAATTATTAAATATTAAAATTATGTTAAATTAATAATTCAACTTACGTATCAAAGTTAACGACAACTTCTATCGTATATATTCGCACTAGAATTATTCTTTAAAATTTTCTACATATATTATATATATATATATATATATATATATATATATATATATATATATATAATATTACCCACAATTTCTAAATTTACCACTAAGAATATTTATTAGCTATTAAACCGCAACACCGAGATTTTAGGGGATTGAATTCCTGAATAAGAACTAACGTATGCACTGCTTACGAATAAAAAACGTTTAATACAAGTCCGGTTTTTATATTTAATTTCATAGGGCTTATTTATATTATCGGAACTAATAGGGCTCAATATTGTTTTTCGTTTATTTTATCGTAATATATGGCCTTTCTAGCACGAGAGCCTCCCCTGTTTTATATACTAATTTTATTTTAATTGTTTTATTTGCGTAGGGATAATTTGTCACAGGCGTCGTATATTCTAAATACACATTATCTGTTACTGAAAATTTAATGAAGTTGTTTTATTCTTTTTTTGGTAGCAGTTACTGATTTTTATAAAATTTAAGCGAATCTGAAATTTTGAAATGTAGTTTTCTATTAATAAAAACACAGTTCATTGTGTCGTTAGAATAATTGGCTACTAGCAGAAGCAGTACAACAAGAAAGTTGTCATATATTTTTAGCAAGACACACTTGTTCGGGTAACGGTATCGTAATCATGCGTGCATGAAAATGATTAATATGAACATTGACTGCATGGAGCGATTTCTTTTTTGGATAAGGACATGACGCATAATCAAGTCGGTCTGGGTTAATATGAAGGTCAATTTAAAAAGCAAAAAAATGTTTAAAGACTTCCTGACCAATTTACCTAATTTAAATCGCAGGTTTTATAGGTTCTAAGAACTTTATATTGCAATTTTTGAAAGAATTTGTCTATAAAACTGCATTCTTATTTTATTCCATAAACCAGAAAAATCGTAAAATATTCACGCCCACACGCTATTAAAATATTATGCTTCCTCAAGTTTTAAAACTGGTTTCTTTCTCGTTACGACTATGACATCATCAACACATTCGTTCAGTTTAAATCGAACATGGGTTAATTAATAAATTTTGATTTGGTAATAAAAAGTTAGACAATTATATAAGGGTTAACGTATTAGGAACTTGCAACAAATTATTCCATCAGACTTCCTCAATTCGGTTAGTTATGTTCATTAATTAAAAGTTCGTTGGAAAGCTAAGAACGGACGCCAAATAAATGTATGATGCGTCGTGCAGACACCCTGCTACGAACTGAACTGACCCAAGAATCAGACATTTATCACTTTGTCGTGTTAGTTAAAAGATCGTCATGTCTGCAACTACAATTACAAAGAGTTACAATTAAGATTAGATTTAAAAATGAATGTTCTGTACTACAACAATGGGTTTGTTTCAGGCTATCATGAAGCCCTTAGTGTTTGTGTTCATTCTCATATCCTACGTAAAATGCGAATCGTCAGCGCTGAAACTTGCAGAAAATTTAGAACAAGTCGTATCATCAAGCACCTTAGAATGGGTACCAGTAAATTCCAAACAACCACCGAAAAATCTCAGCGAAGCTGTCGTGGGAGCCTATCAAATAATGGAAGGTAAGTGACTATTTTAATTGGCTTAACATACTTTGACCTTACAGAGGTGCATGCAGGTTATTATTTTTAAGGAGGGTAGACACTAAAATTAGAAGCAAGGGGTTTCCTAGGTTGATTGTTATTGAAGAACAAAATCGAATTTATTTTTCAATATAAATCGGTACCGCCACATCTCAAACTCCTCCCTGATGTTACACCAATTAAGAAATTCATTTATGAAGACTCTGATTTAATTGACTGAAATTATTATATTAAGTGACGACTCACGCAATACAGATGGGAAATGATAAATATTAATAATAAATATTTTCAAATTACAAACGTTTAGTTTTTGCAGAAAAAATATTGGATTCGCACCTACATAGATGCGTTTCCGTATTCCAGAAGCAAAAAACCGAAAAAAAAAATTTTTTGGTGCGAAGAGCTTAAATTCGAATTGTAATACTATCACTATACAGGGTGTTTTACTAAGTGCAAAAGCGACTGGGGTACGGTGTACAATTACACATTGCCAGAAAACCATTATAAGAAGTTTTAAACAGTGCTTGAGTGTCTAAAACCTAATTATTACCAAAGTAAGTGTAATGTTAAAATCATGATACATCCTTTGATCACGGCTCGAAGGACCAAAATGTTGGATCAAAGGATGTATCATGCATTTCTTAACATTAAACTACTGAACTCCTCTCAAGGTGATGTGGACTGTAATAGTTAACTGTACAGCGAGCTTTAACGGCACTATAGCACTTAGTCAATCAGCACTCACTGACACGAAAACTGGTCTGTCACTTCCGGTGGTTCAAACATGAGAACCAACACCCTCGTCGGTGCTGGTTTAAGTCTTTTCATGATTGTTAAAGGAAGGGTTAACAATGAACAAGAAAGGACAGGAGGATACATCCGGAATAGATATTGATATAGATATAGACCCTAACCACAAAAACATGCAAACGAATTATATACATTGTAGACACAAGAAACCATGTTGATAATACACATTTCTTGTTTATGTAAATTATAGTTTACGTATACAATATACCTACATTACATGAACTGTATATATTTACCATTAAATACACTGCAAAATTTTTAGTAACTTTATTTATAACGGAGCACATTTTAACAGAAGCAGTAATACACCCTTTGGTTTGTGCCATGTGTTGGGAAGCATAATGAAAACACATTGTAGTCGTAATATCTGAAGAAAGTTTAACAAATAACTTACATGGAAATGTGCCATCAATCGAAACAGGTGAATCTAACCTCAAGAATCTGCTGTAAATAGTCTACACAAAATACTGTTCATTTTGATATTTACATTACTTTAAAAACACCATTGCTTTAAGCAAGTAAAAACAATACTTGTAATATAAACATCACATGATCTGGATATTAGCACTTAACATACTGCCTTTAATAACATTATTTATGTTGAAGCACATGATCAATTCCACAGGTTGAGAAGTTTGTTGTAAAGACAATTACACCATATTACCCGAAGATTGTTTAACGAAGAATAACAACTACACGAGGTTCACTGTACGAAACAATTGAATAGGTTATCTTAATGTCAGAGTATCTTAGATTGCTATGCATTAGTAATATGAACCGCACAAAAAGTGTAGGTTAGGATGCTATTATGAATCAATTTATCCAAGAGACACATCGAGAAAAGTGAACGACAACCTCAAATTAAGCAATTGCTAAAGACATGTTTCTATTGAGTACATCCATGATGAAATAAAAATTCACCTCCACAACTTCATACACAAACTATCCATGAGTGGGGTGTTCCGGGTTAGGTTACTGTCATAACAGGTATTATTATTAAAAAACACATCACTTACTACATGCATCAGAACATACTGAAGTTGTTTTAGCAATATCAACTGCACAAATAATTGTAGTTTAGGATGCTATTTTAAATCAATTTTTGTAAGTAGCACATCCATAAAAGTGAAAGACATAGGTTAGGTAATTGTTAAAGACATGATTTTTATTGAGCACAATCGCGAGGAAATAAAGATGCATCCCACAACCTCATGGGTAAACTATATACGAGTATTCCGGATTAAGTTACTGCTAGAAACAGATATTATCATTATTAAAAAGCAAATAACACTTAGTACGTAGATCAGAACAGTCTCTAAAGTAGTTTGGAACGTAGACAGCACATACTCTAATATATCAATTGTTACGGTTGCCAGCAGTTGATCCAAACAATAAGACAGTAAGTTCACTTATGTGATATTTCGAACGTCATGGAAGTTCATATCTAAATAACAACAATAACAATTAGACAAACCCAGAAAGATTAACTAACGATTGGGTATGGTTATACGTGTGACAGGGTGGCGCAACGAATCTCAGGGTTAATATATTACGTCAAATTAACATTTTTCATTATGTCATTTCAACTTATGAAAAATCAATAATATCTATCGCCACATAAATTTTGAAAACAATCAAAATTGACTAACAATTGGAAAATTTCTAAGTGTTTATCAAAATTAACCTTATTTACATTCACTTCTAAAATATTTTACGTGAAGTAACATGCGAATTTCATTCACATCACTAGGCGCTTTCCATTGCAATTTTTAAAAACTTTCTAAAAATACGGCCAAAATCGGCAATAACCCTCATTTGTTGTAAATGATAATTAAAAGTATGGCCAGAAGCTATATTAAAAAAATTTAAAACTGTAGTGTGTTAAGGTGCACCATGCCTAGCGACTGTATTACTTTAATGTATAAAGCCTAGACCTTTGCGGAAAAAATTAGTAGGTTAAGAGGTCAAAAGAATTCTAGAAGATAATTGTAGGTTCGATTTTGTACCGGTAAATTTTTTTGAAATAAATTCGAACCACCTGTGTATATATATATATATATATATATATATATATATATATATATATATATATATATATATATGGACAGCGAGATTCACAACTTCATAGAAATATTTCAACTGATGCTTAAGAAAGAAGCGTAGATTGATATTTATGCATAATAGTAACTATTTCTTAAAAAATAAAGACTTAAAATTTAAACTGTTTTTAAAAATATATGTACGAATACATGTACTGGAAAGAGGCGACCCATCACAGAAGGTGTAAATGCGAGAACCCACTTTATTTTTCTAATCATAGTTCCACTGTACTCAATCAAGTTTCGACATAAATTTCTCAATCTTGTGGGAATATCTACCTTAACGGATGTTTAAAAAGAGGAGTAGAGTAATATTTATGCAAAAAATATGATTTATTAACAATTAAAAATTTTCGACAAATGTTTATACAAAGAAATGCATTGAGAACAACTCGATTTCATTGTTGACCTACCTCATGTATCTATTAAAGAATGTCATTAGCCTAATTTTAGGATCCTTAAACCACTACCTTTACAATAGTATTATGTTTAAGCCAACGAACCGTTTATAAGTGGTGTTGGGATATTTTACTTCCTCATTTGAAATTGTATCTGCGAATTGCTATATAAGCTATTCTTTTGTTGTTATTTATAATTGGTAGTATTAATAGGTTAAGGGTTTAATTTGTTTGTTTTGTGGGATGTCTTAAAAGATAAAGTGTGTGAGCAGAAAAATGCCATACTATGCCTATGACGTGGAGTCAGAGAATCTATCTGGACATATAAGGTCTCCAAGATATTGTAAATAATTTAAGCTATACCGTACAGTTTTCACCAAAATGGCCACGGCGTAAATTTTTCTAACTCGAACCACCACAATTTTTCATAGGTTTTTAAAATTTACTAGTGGGATCGTTTTTCAACCATACCATTTTTTGTCCATTTCTTTTAAAAAAAAGCAAATGGAAATGGTATGCTCGTAGCAAGGGAATTTTATGAAAGAAAAAATGAAGATTTAGTGAAACCACCATTCCATATCTTTAATGGTTCTAGTTCATAAGTGTTTGCAAAAAATGTGTGTGTAAGAAGAGTTCCGTATTTATTCGAATTTTCTTAAATAGCACATGTTCAAAGTGCAACCCACCTTTGCAAATATACATTTAAAGTAAATAAATGAATAAAATTAGTATGATTGGAAAGAATGCCCCATAGAAATTAAAAAAATATTAGCAAAACCAACTTAATATGTTATTTTGACCATTGAGAAATCCTCTTAAATGATTCTAAGATTATTAAATTCCAACCTGGGAACTGTCAAATAACTCTTTTCACATGTTAACTGATTCATCAGGTTCTACAATAATTTATTGTGTGATCTAGAAAGAAGTTAAAGATCAAGTCGGCAGAAATAAGTAAACCATCCATTTGCATTTTGAGAATGATACACTGCGCTGGAATTTCTCAAATATTGAATTTTTTGTCATTGCAATTATACCCTCTTGCAGTCAAAATTAAAACTTAAAAATATTGTTTAGGAATTTTTGGTCACTATTTACTAATTTTTGTCCATAAAAGTAGTTTATGTCAATAAAACACTAGGTCTTACACTTTGAGATATACAGCCCCCTGATCTGCTTAGTGAAACACCTGGATGAGTAATAAGTTTTGAATTTCTCCATATTGATTAAAGTAACTTGTTTTCTTGTTTTATATTAACAAAAGGAATGACAAAACGTAAATGGAAATCAAAAAGTCTCTGGTTACTACCACAACCTAATAAAGTAAAACATAATTCCATAGTTATATGGCGAAAAGTGACAATGTGAGATTTTTTAGCAAAATTGAACTTATTGGACTAATAATAAGGGGAGAACGATTGATTATTACTTAAATAAATAATTTGGAGTTATATTAGGTGTAATTGCATTAAATATTTTATGTTAAAATATGTTAAATTCTAATATTCTTAAATGCTACGACCAACAACCTGTGCTTATGGCAAAATATGCTATAGGGTGGACAGTATGTTTCTTTTTACCAAATAAATTGCTCAATTTTTCTTTCATTTGTACTTTTATTGTATTATGTTCATACTCGAGATACATGCTTTCACTGTAAAATAGCATTACATACATAGTAAACTCACATACCTATGCATTATAGCAAAAGGTTCAATATTAGGATGCCTTTTTTAGTGTCATCAGGAAAAATGACAGAAAAATAGATGATTTTGGTGAAAAGAGTGGTATAACCTCACTTTTACAATGCAGTATTATACCTTAAATTTTGAAGCAAAACAGATCGATTTAAGTGCATCATAAAAATTAGTCAATTACAATTAACACAAACTCAAAAAAATTGTTCATTTAGTTATAAATGAATGCCCAGTAGACACTGAAAGAGGGGTACTAAACCTATATGTGTATCCTATATTAAAGATGCTAAACAGCTTAGAAATTTCTTATTGTTAAACTGAATTTTTATAACAACTACAACTAAGTTTTATTAGGAACTAGATTATGAATGAATAAATGAAATTTTTAGCTTAGATGATATTTTGCCATATATAAGTTATGACTTACCAAAATACATGATAATATTCAATTCCTGAGTTAATCGAAGATAGATAACTTTAGTAAAAGTATTTTAAAATGTAAGTTAGCATTCACAATACTAAAAAGAAACGAAATATTCTAATTTCCGTATTCAAAATATGAAATAGGTGTTATATAAAAGTTGAAGGTTGTTCCTGTCAGGCTAAAACTTAAAAAAGGAAGTCCTAACATCAATATAAAAAACTAGAATTTGAGTTGTAAAAATTTATGTGACCATAGATGAAAAGTACGGTGTATTGTTACAGACAGTAAACCGTTAGATAAATAAGGAAAGACTATGATAACGCAAATGGAGCTACAGAAGATGCTGTAAGGGAAGGGAATTTGTAAGATAAACTGAGGTTGAACAACAAATGAAAAAGAACAAAAGAGAAGAGCATGTAGACAGAAAGAGACATGTTAAACCTGCATGCAAAATGCAACTGTTGTCAATTTCAGTGAAATTCTATAAAAAATACTGACCAAGAACAAATTTTTGAAAATTCTGAGAAATTGGAGGTTTCAATATTATAGTCTTTTAATAGATGAAAAATTTGTACAAATAGGAACCAAAGAACAGAAAAGCTCAAGCAAATTTCTTTTTATAAAAATAAATAACAATAAATACTGAGTTTGCAAAACACATTTATATTTGATACATAGGCAAACGATTGTGTATCAACAACACATCTCTACCAGGTACTAGTAGCTCTAATAAATAAGGATTAGCTAACAAAAAGGGTAGATATTAATAAAATACACAAGCACATTTCACAATTTCCCCCATGTAAACCGCTACATCCTCAGAGGTTAAAAAATATTGTCTTTGTCGAGATTTGAATATAAAAAATGTACTTCTTTTACACAGAAGAATGTCACAATAAAAACAAAAAACCATTATGTTATTTTATTCTATCTTAAAAAATTTTCAAAATAAAAACTTGTCCTAAGAAGCCATATAATTATACATGCCGAGCATGTAATTAACTAACAACAAAGATAACAGCAAATTAATAGAAAATGGCCAGAAGATAGAATTAAAAAAATTGATAATTTGAAAAAAGTCGGCATATTATAAAAACAAAAGCTAATGACAAATTTATTAGGAGAAAAAGAAACAAAAACATTATATCTACAAAAGATCTTAGACACACCATTATTCACAACGCAGGCACCCCTTCTGGTCTTTGTCCTGGTGTTTTTGTTCTTTATTTCAGATGCACTACTTTCATAAAGTCTTTTCACCTTAAAACTAGAATAAAATATAAAGATTTAAAAATACGTAATCATTTAGTTGTATTTAATTTCATAGTATTGTCTATTTATAATTTGTATTTGTGTTTATTAATATGAATGAAATTGAAGAAGTAAAACTCTCAGTTTTAATATGTTAGTAATAACCCATTTTATTACCCATTGCACAGTGAACTGGCGAGGAGAACCTTTCCTTGCTACATAATGTTACGATGGATGCAAAATTAATAACATACCATACTGAAAACCAAAATTGAAATCTGAGACTACTACCAGTCATTTACCATTACCGATAGATAGAATATCTAGAAAGTAAATCTCAATGTTTATGTTTTATCGTTTAAACTTTGTCTTTGTAAAAAATAATTTGAGGCCCCTAAGATTTACATACAGGAGTGAACCATCCCCTGTCTCTATTGGGTTCGTCGTGGTACATGAAATTTATGAATTACATTTCAAAGCATGCTTATTTCAAAAACTTTCAATTACTAAAAGTAACCAGCCCTATGGTTTAGATAAATTACGACATATACAATTCCTAATGCGTTAAAACATTCAAAGCACTATATCTTGAAAAGATAATAAGCAATAAAAAGACTAATAATAAACTTAAACGAAGATTTTGTAACTCAAATAACAGTCAAATTGGATTGGAATTTAAGCTGTGTGGTGTGCATATACATATTTAAAATGCATTTTCTGTTTGGGCGTTTCTGTGAATATAAAAACTTGCGTGGAACAGTATTATAAATGCAATTTCAACATTTTGATATTTTGTTCTAACAAAGAGATTGTCTCCACAAATTACTATGAACAATACTCCATATTGAACAATTTCTTCAAATCTTAGTCTACTTTTCCGTTTATCCGTTTATATAGAGAAAGAATTGATGCGTAATTGTTATTACTGTATTTATTTATAGTACTCACTTTTTCTAAAATTAATTTTTCTTATCTATAATATACTAGAGGTGCGTGCAACAAATTTTACATGATGAACACTTAGCCAGAATACATCAATACTTCGCCGTTCCAAACTGATTGTTATACTTGTGCTTGACCACATATTAGAAGGCAGGTATTTTTGTTACCTGTATATTTAAAAAGAATTAGTTTGGATTTTTTCGTTATTTTCAACTCTTTTTACCTCGTGGTGTCATCAAAAATACCTTTCTTCTACGTGGCTTGATTTTAGACGATTATCAGTTTCTTCATTAGAATTTTCAGATGTCACCTTGTAGTATAATAATACTAAAAATGTAATAACAATGTTTTTAGCATTAACAAATGTATCGCTACAAGTGTTACCATTACGGTATAGTTAATACAAAATATTCCATGAGCTCTGTTATTAACATATAAATATGTATTATTACTCCAATAAGTAAGTCATTAACTGTCAGTTACAAATAAACACACCTACTGTGGATAGAAAAAAATGCTCATTCCCCCAAGTGCAGTCTCTGCATGCACCACTGTTTAATTCTAATTTTAATGGAGGCTATTAATGGTATTTATTTTTTTACAGATGAAGCAGCTGAAGAAGAAAATAGTGCTATTAATTCTCTACAAAGGGAACCTGTGTATATCTGCAGAGCTAAACAAAATGGTATTTCAGTGCCTGGTCAACTGAGACCTAAAGAACCAAAATGTATTGTCTCTTTTCGTGGAATTGTTGATCACTTTGATCGCTATGAGCTTTTAATAAATACAGAAGGTGCTGGACGACTTAGTTGGGTAATGCGAACAAAATTCACTCTTAATCCACAAGGAGGTGTAACATCTGGTGATGAAACCTTTAGAACCTTTATAGCGCGCAGAAATGCCAATAGCCATAATAAAGAAGGGTCATTGACCCACTTTCTTGGAAAGTTCGATCCTGCTGACAATCTCGGAAAATACACATTAGTGGATCAAAATGATGAACAATTGGAATTTGAGGATGGTGAAATATTAGTCGAAACAGAACCACAATCTTATGAATTAAGGAATATAGTACTTGATTATAGTCGAAAACGTGTAATAGCAAGTCCAGTGGTTTTAGGTCATGCAATTCTTAAAAATGAATATGGTTACTCAGACATTGCAAGGGTGGATGCTGTTATCACTTACAACTACAACTATACTGTATATTGGGGACATGGACATGGTCTACTTACTGGACTACCACTCACCGTACATCCACAAAATGGTGCACTATTTCATGGTCGATGGGGCATATTGGAAACAACTGCAAAAGCAGAAACTCAACCTATAGAAGGGTATTTAGCACCTGGAACTGCTGTAAATGTAACATTGCGTGCTAACTATGATGAATGGGATACTCCATATTCAGCAAATGTTGTATCACATTATAAAGATGGCGAACGACGTGAGCGACAAATAAGAGATAATCAAAGGGAGCATACTCTGAGAGATATAATTCCTGATTTTGGTGCAGTTTACTTTCTTCATAACAAAACCTTGGTTCCAACTACTACAACGACTACAACTACAACCACTACAACAACCAGAACAACAACTACCACTAGACTTACTACAACAACCACTGAAGAAGTAGTTCCTTTAACACCTCCAGAAATCGCTGTGCGAAATCAAATACCAGATGAAGACACTCTTCAAAGTCTCGATGGTCACAATATCATGATGGACGATGGCGCTCAATCCCTAAAGGATAAGGAAGCTAGTGAAATCAAAAGCCAACCAGGAAATGCTTCCCGTATATCTTTCAATATAGTATTTCTAGTTTCCGCAGTATTATGTGTGCGTAAAATAACGTAAAGTTAAGTGTTCAAAAATGTGGGTTTGCTTTGTATCGCTTGTAGTATGTTTGAAAATGAGGAAATGAATATGTATATATAGCCAGCTTAATATATATTTCTGTTATTTAGGCTAGTTCCTAATCATCCCAATTCCTGTATTCATTCCAAGTGTGTTAGAAAGATGAGCATGTAAATAGGTAGTGTATATATGTTATTAAAGAGGCGTGTTGGTGCGAAAGTGGTATTCTAGATACGTCCGAACAATGTAGTAAAATCAAGTAATCAAATGTATTTTTGCAAGTTTCTGTAATCATTAAGGTGTTGAATTTTTAGTATTTTTTGACTACCTGTTGTGTAAACACTATTCATGTATTTATAGGTCAACCTCTGTATATATTTTTTGTTGCAGTTTGTGCAGTTATTGTTAGCTTTGTTTTGGTTTATAGTAAAATTTTATACTTCCATAAAAACAGAGTATAATAGATACAGATAATCTTTAATACTATTATGTGATTTAAATGTAGCCTAAGATAGCTTTACAAATCTCCTTGTAGCTCATTCTTCAAATAGATTATAAACATTAGTTTGGATCGCTAAAAATTATATATTCATATAATGTGCAAATTTGAATGGGTGATTGAATTGAGCTTAAAAGAACAATCATTTGCAAAGCATTTCCTGAATCTATTCTATATAAAAGTTTAAAACGTTTAATCACTAGCTTTAAATGTTGTAATACTTGTGGTTTATCACAGGAACAGATGTTTTTAATAACTGAATGTTATATAACAGAAGATTCTGTGTTTAGCCATAATATAGAATGTCTTAAAAAGTGATCCAGATTATAAATGTATTGGACTGAATAATATGTAAAGCAAATTTTGTGTTGTATATTCAAATAAATGTATATAAACATGAACTTTATTTTTCATTTTCATTTTGCCATTAACAGATTTTTTTGTAATTACAATATAACAACTGCATATGAAAATATTTTGAAATTATAAAAACAGAAAATGCAAAAAATCTAAAATAAAAATGATCTCCATATCTTGTATAAAATCAATAAAAATATTATTCTTCACTGGCTTAAAGGGAAGTTTATTTAAATATAAATATTAGTCACCAACATGAATGTGTTTGTTATTAATATACAAATGTGCTCTTGTTTTTGAAACACTTTTCTTCTCAATTTTAAAAAGTTTCAATAAACTCTTTTGTTTGAGAATGGTGGAGAGACCTACTGATGGGAAGCGCCAGTGAAAGCAAAGACCCAAAAATTCCAATATACACTTCTGGACCAACAAACTGCAATTGTCGAAAAATGGAACTGTAAAAGAAGATACTGGAAATCTTTGAAAAACAAGAAAGGCACTGTACATTATAGTTCTGTGAACAACAATATGGTATAATCTATTATTCAGTGTTCACAATTAAATATAGTCAATTCCACAACATGTGCTAGAAAACAAAAAACATACGACTGTCATTAATGGCACTGAAACTATTTTGTAGTTATACTAGGTTCACTCTTTGTGTCGTTAGAAAAGTCCATTTACAAATGAGCGAAAAATAATTTTAATAAACTGAGCTTTTGAAACAGAACTCCAAAATAAATAAAACTTGTTTCATAGAATGCAGACGTTTTGTCGTTTTACTAGAGCTTTCTAGAAACATTTGTCCTAAAACTACAACCAGAGAAGGAAGAAAGACAGACAAAGGAGAGAGAAAGAAGTGTTACTCATAGAAAAGACAATGAAATTTGAGGACTGACTGCAATCATGTTGGAAATGATTATATCTTACTACAGGCAGTGTCGCAGACAGAAACTACAAGCAACCAGATTTCGCAAGGAGTTATGCATCTACATACATTTTTAATGTAAAAATAGATTCTAATAAGCAATTACACTCTTAATAATAAAGATAAAAAGTTACAATAAATAACAATCCTGGATAGTACTACAAACAAATATGGAAGGATTTGATCTGTTATTCTTCCCTTTGGGGCGCGGTGACCCTGGGTTGAATTACACTGGCCTTTTTCTATGACTGAGGGTCACTAAAAAGAGGTTTCTTCCGAATTAACTTGGGATCTATTCCAGCAGAGGCATGAAACATGCAAGGCGGGGTCTAAATTATTTTAAGCAAATATACCGCACACCAGATTGACATAAAACTTATATGGCGCCACTGCGTCTGGTTCAAATACTGATAATTTAAGGGAGAACGTAGAAAATCCTCAAATATTTCTTTTAACACAAAAACTTCAGATCTCAATATATAAAACACTGCTGCTATTACCACTGAACCTATAATAAATGCATGATTGTAATTATCAATAAAAGTAATAAGAACACTCTTTGTGTCCTCAAACAAAATACACACGACTCTTATTAGATGATGTCATTAATATGCAAATACTTTGATCTTTAGATCAATAATTTCAACGTGAATCCATAAGGAAATAAACACGCAAGCTTAATGTTTCTCTATTAATTTCTAAGGTTATTTACAATTACTTTTCATAACGTTTCATATAGTTATATACAAATGGAATGGATCCTTTCCTTCTGAAATGATTCCCTTTTTTTTTAATATATTAATTTACAATCTTTATTAAACAGACCATTGGGTTGTTCATTAAAACTTTTTTTGCTTTTAATGTTTACCAAAAAATTTTAGAGTTCAATTATACAATTACTAACCCTTTATGCAAATCAAGTAATGTTTTCCACTAATTATTATTGATATACTAATAGTTATTGGCCCGATCTGATCGAAGATCTTTGATGAGGGTTCACACAACTACAAAAGTATAAGCAGTGCAATATATATAAATATTGTCAAAGCTATTTCTTAAACAGATTCCTTACATACTTATGTGTAATTTAAGTTATCAACTGATAATTATTAATTGACAAAAGTGGAATTCGCTTTTGAATTTTCTTACTTTTACATATTCAAAATTTTTAGTGAAATGTAGGAACTGTACGCATATTATATTATACACTCTAATTAATTAAAATTCCAAAATTAAATTTCGAACAAGTTGTTGAACTATGCCTTATCAAACAATATGTAATATCAGAACACAAGGATATGCCTGCCCTCTATCATGTTGACGACGAAGTATTCATGACCAAAAATAGCTTCTACTCACCATGAATTTTTTTGTGTGTACTTGTTACAGATGTTGACACATTACCTACGTCGTATTAGGAACGGACCTTGACCTAACATTTTGTCCTCCACTTGTGCATCAAAACATGTGTTTCCCTTGTAGTGGAATTTTACCAAATAATTGTATCAATTAACAAGAACAGAAAAGTTTTCAGCATCTCATGATTAATTTCGTAGGATTAATTTCCAGAAATATTAAAACTTGCAGACTCGCATCAGCTGATAAACCATAAGACAAACAAAAAAAAGCCGTATCAACTGATGAACTAGAAGACCAGCAAAAATAAACTCTCAATTCTAAACTAGAATATTTGTTCACTTACACATAATATTATCGCATCACATCACCATTATACTAATGGCAATCCTCATTGCACAGACCAAACACAAAATCATCATGCTTTTATTGCACAAAATTCTTATTCTTATCCTGACTACATCAGGCAAGCAAGCCTTTGAAACTAAAAACCTTATCTGGTCATGTTATTTCCTTATCAGTGGGGAATAAGCTATTTGCAATATTGGCAGCGCCGATACATTAATTGTAGCATCTTCCATTGAACAAATATTTTTAATGCGGTCGTGGATGCATAACAAATTTTAGTGAAATGAACCGTGGAAATTTGGCACGGTACACATTGTTTTTAATCATAATAACCAAAAACCAGATGTACCAAAAACTTCCGAGACATATTTTAAAAAACAAACTATTGCTTTGGCAAAGCCATGTTGTAATGCTCGTACGTTAATTAAGTATACATTCGTAAACAGAAAAGCATTTATCAATTTTAGCTAGTTAATGAGAATATCAATAAAATTTTATAGAAGCTGGGTGGTTTACAGTTTAGAAAAGAGCTGTTCAATTATATTATTAAAGTAAAATACCAATATCAACAGGAAAAGTACTCGGTACATTTTTTAAAACCAGCAATTAAAAACCGGGACTTCACAATAGAATATCAAACTCGAAAAACACCAACATATTTTTCCAAGACTAACTATCTCAAAATGTGCATTCTAAAATATTCTCATGCATTGCAAAGACACCGAAATCATTGTAAATTACTTAAATATACCGAAACTATAAAGCGTCATAATATTTAATGCATAGGGACTAGCCAATGGGACAGATGTATTATATAAATAGTGCGAAATTACCAATACCGGAAACTTGATTTCAATTTTAAAACTGTTCAACTCGTTCAAACCCTGTGAATCAGAACATTGCAAAAAATCCTCGGAACATTTTAATTTATAAATACTCTCGCATCATAATAGAGGGATCAATCAAATACAGCCGATCACTTATGAATTATATTTAATGCATAGGGACTAGCCCATGGCACATGTGATACGAAAGAGTGTAAAAATACCAATACATATATTCTCATGCACCAAAAACCATCGACTTCAATTTTAAAACTGTCCAAGTTGTACAAAGCATGTGAATCAGAACCGCATGAACATTTTAACTTATAAATACTGTCGAATCATAATAGAGGGGATCAATCAAAGACAGTCGATTAGTCTTGCATTTCAAGCAATTGTAATTCAATTGATAAGCAACTGGCACCGAGTGATTACAAGTTTTAAATAATTCCTAGTGACGATAATTTTATAAATTTGGGCTTGCTAGTAAAATAGGATCCCGAACATAAACGTAAAAGCGAAGTTAAATAAATTGCCGGTACCAGTAGTGGGTACTTTCCTCAACACCTGTTGAATTCAAGGTATTACTGTTACTCCATTGGTGCCTTGCATAACAAGATTGCTCGAGCCTTAGAAAGATAAGTTGTAAGTCATTGAATTTTTTTCTACATGCTACATATTTTAAACTGTTATTTTATATTTAAATTCATACAACAATTTTTCTTATTAATCTGACTTTTACATTGGTGCACGCTGGATTAAAAACGAGTTGTAGCCAGGGAAGGCATCACAATTGTAATTACACAAACTTATAGATAGTCATTTAGTTTGGTTGAATAATTATAATTAATAATTTATTCTTTTACATGCAGATTTGTTCAAATAGAGATAATTATTTTAAACAATTTGTTTTGTTACTATGATATTCATGTTTTAATATACGTTAAATGAACAACTTGGAGTTTTTATTTGTGTATATTTTAAGTTAGTAGTTGAAGGACAAAAACATGTGTACACAAGGTGCTACCAATTTGTATTGCAGGAAATTTAAGTTCCATTTAGATCACCTCGTAGACCACCCATTGTCTAGCGAGATTGGAAAATCCTAAGTGGGTTGGCACCCAACATTTTTATTAGACTAAAAGTTCAGAAACATTTCCAGGTAGGTGAAAGTGTTAAAGTTTGTATATCCCCAAAAGCTTTGCAGTTGTTCTCATTGAAAACACCACTCGCCAAACTGGTGCATTCTCCTGTTATGTCTCTGTGGTAAAGTAAATTTCAAAGGTCATTAACGTCAAATTCACACGTAACAATGTAATAAAATTGTTGTTCCACAAATACAATTCTTGCACGCACGTGCTTTATAAATATCCCCATGCTACTACGGAGGTAAAAATGTAGGATGTATTGTTTGTTTATGGGCAAGTACTAAGCATGTATTTTGGTCCCTACATTTATATTTAAGATGTATTGGCACAACTTATTAAACTCTTCTGAGAAACACTGCAAAACTATTTACAAAATGTCTATTTTCAATACAGCATGGCAAAACGTCTATAATACTAGAATAATTAACGAATATCCAACATCTGAATTTGATACTAGGGGGGAAGGCAATCGATTACCTACAAGGCGAGCAAAAAAATCAATGAAATTGTTTTGTTTGGATAAGAATGAGTAGTATAATCTATAAACAGCCATTCAACTCAAGCAAACGATTAGAAGAACCAATATAGCATGCATTTGAATCCTTTTCATCTACATACTGCAGTTAATGTGAAAAAGTAAAAATAAATAAGTTTAAATTTTAATTCGTGATTAAATGACATTAGAGGTAAGTCCTTTCTATTTCACGACAGATATTATCAGGAGGTAATAGACTGTTAGTAAAGATTTAAAAAATGAAGGTTTCTAATTAACCAGGTAAAATAAAAGCCACCACTGCTAAACGGCTGTTTTTTGCACTCGTCATTGTACACATTCAGTTAAAAATGTCAAATAACAATTTATCCACGATAATTCACAGTGTTTACATTATGTAAATACCGAAAAAAGGTGACAACTTCGATGAATGCCAAACTACAAATACAGATTGTGCATATCCCCATTAACATTAAGAGATCTATATTTATTAATTAGTACATTTTGTTGACAAATTCATTTAAGAAGACTTAACGTGAACTTATAAAGTGTTAGGTACTATTTGTCTAAAAGCAACCAATAAAAATACTAGGTTGAATGCTACGTTTAGTGTAAATAGACAGAACTATTTGTGGGTCAGTAAATGGTGAGTCTAAACTACATAAGAACTATAATGTTTTTTGCAAAAGTTGATATTTTTGACTGTAACTATACTAAATTCAGAAACAAAGTTCTGGAATTTATGCTAAAGCCTTAGGTTAAAATTAGGTATGCTTTTATCTTGTATACTTTCTTTTTTCTTATTTTTAAACTTTCTATGTTGTGTACCATTTGGATTTATCTGTAGATGTATATTTATGTAAATAAATAAATAAGAGTTGTCCTACAAATAAACATCCCACGATAAATAAAAAATTTGGCATTAGGCCAAACCATGCGGCCCAGAGGGACAATCCGTAGGCATAAAAGCTGAGTTGTGCAAATGGTTGCAAGGGTTCAAATCCTGTTTGTGGCAATGATTTTGAATTACAAAATCCTAGTGTTAGCAGCAGTTGTGTTCCCAAAGTCCTGTCAATAATATAATAAGAACGATGGGTGTTGAATGGTGAATTTGATAAAATTAAAAAGAATTATAAAATACAATTAATATTCAATTTTATACTTCGTAATATTTATTGTTAACCTTTTCTGGATAGCTACGAAATGGACCTGCATCTTAAAGAAGTTTTAGAATAGTAGAACGGGTAAAATAGCTTGAATGTTCTAGTGAGCTACAGAACTGAACTATAGGTTTAACCAAATTAGTGGTGTCTTTAAAGAGGAACTCAATGCAGATCCACAAAAGAGGATATAGGTTCTTTCGGTACTTAGAGTGACAAAGACAATAAGAGTCGGTATGGTATTTTAGTACACACTACTGCAATCTGGAAGGCAATGGAAAACCACTACCTCATCTCCCATGTACACAGCATGCCAAAAACGTTTTCAAAAATGATGGCAATGTATGAGGTAAAAGATTCCGGGGTTCAAATAGTCCCACTTTCAGATATCTGAGAGGGGACTACTTGGAAGCATGTGATTGGCAAGCTCAATAAAAAGAGAAAAGAACTGGAAACATCTTGGAAGTCGGGGCGTGAAATGTTACAAGCATGAAACAAGTAGGCAAACTAGATACTTTCATAATTGAAATGGAAGGTTAGCTTTCGAATAGTAGAGGTTAGAGAAGTTCAGTGACTATAGGCGGGGGATTTTTAGAGTGGAGATTTTAGGGTAATTCATACAGGATCAAAGGAAGGAAATGCGGGTGCGAGCAAAGCTGTGTGGGCAAGCGTAAGACTGACATTGTGTAGAAAACTACTTAAAAAAGAACCAAAGAGTACTGATGGATAGAGTAGAATCTAAACCGATAAATATGGTACTAATTATACAAGTTTACATGCCCACCTCTAGTTTCGGTGCTGAAGAGATAGAAGCTATCTACAAAGATATTGAAGACCTACAAAGATTCGTAAAAGAACATAAAAATTTAATAATTACGAGAGATTTTAATGCAGTGGTAGGTGAGGGTATGGAAGGAGCAGTAGTAGGTTTATTTGGTTTAGGCACTAGAAATGACAAGGGAAATAGGCTGGTAGAATTTTGTAACAAAAACAATTTAACCATTACAACTACTAAATTATTTCAACATCATGCTAGAAGGCGATACACACGGAAGATGCCAAGGACATAGGGAGATATCAGATGGAGTGCATTTTTGATAAACAACAGTATAAGAATCAAGTAAAAGACTGTAGAAGCTATCCAGAAGCAGATATAAACACATACACACACAACACACATGCATGCATGCACATGCATGCATGCACGCACGCATGCACGCATGCACACACACACACACACACACACACACACACACACACACACACACACACACACACACACACACACATGGGACCACTATTTTATCTCTCATTTGAACAGGGGCTTATTTTTGTAAAAAGTGCTTGCCAAACATTTTTCAAGCGGACCGTGTCGAGATTTAATCCCAGGACCATGGGCATAGTAGTCAGATGCATACTAACTAAGCCATGGGGCCATCCTAGGTTACAGCAGTTGTCAAATCCTTATTACCTAAATATGGGTTATTGGAAGGGGCACGTTTAAAAATTCTAAAAACAGCAAAATATTTGGTTACCGAGTAAACACCACTAAGAGGTCAACAAACAATTTAAAGTACTACAGAATTCCTACGTGCAAAGCTATTTTCCTCCAATAGAAGGACCTAGAATTATTCATATTCCATGGGTTAATGTATAGCTGAACTTGTAGTTCATATCACATTAAAATTACTTTAGAATTCTGATGATATATCCCTATTCTATATTTTACTAATTTCGTTATTATAAAGGATCAAATTGAAAAAAAAATTAAAACAAAATATAATTGAAGTTAAGAAGCCACTTGTCTTCTCCTGCATAGGCACTAGCTCGTAAATTAGATCAATCAAGAAAAAGAAATTGGTGCGTAGTTATTGATTATGGAATATTAAATAGTACCATCATAAGCGATGCACATCCTTTACCAGATATAAATAATAGCTTGGAACACCTACATCATTCTACATACTTATCGATTATTATTGATCTGGTAAAGAGTTTTCATCAAGTGCCCTTAAATCAAGAAGTTACGTAGAAAACGAATTTTCAATACCCCATCTACTTCCATAAAATGCTTTTAAAGATACTTTTCTTGTTCAAACGAAGATAATCTTATATTACAACAAGATAAATATGAATTGTTAAGAAAGGAAATTGTTAATTATTTGTCATATGAATTCAAACAAGAATATTAAGCCAAATATGAAAAAATTAATACAGTTTTTAATTCTCATATCCTTACTAGTACAAAACATGAAAGTATTTTTAGATTTAACAGGAATCTATAGAAAATATTTCCTCAAATTTTTTAATATTAAGCCATCATTAACTCAATTATTTAAAAAATACTGTCTTTAATTAGATTGCGGATCAACAAAATGCCTTTGATGATCTTGAAAATAAATTAACCACAGATTTACTTATATAATACCAGGATTTTTCAAAACTGTTTTATTTATCATGCAATGTTAAAAATCTTGGTATTGATTTTGTTTTATGACAAGACCCTATAGGTAAGGATTTATCAATTGTCTATGCTTTGCAAACTTTAAATTGAACTAAATAAAGTTACTTAACTATTGGTAGAGAACTGTTAGGTCTTATTTGGTCTGTTAATCATTTTCGATGTCATTTATATAATAATGCATTTGATTTAATTTTTGAGCATGGGCCTTTGTGGAGCTTTTAAATTCAAAAGACTCTGTAAAACTGGATGGAGATTAAAATTAGAAGAACTCGACTATTATAAAAGTACATACAACCTAAAAAAATTTAGTATATGTACACATGTCACATCAAACACGTGATGATATTTACATTTTGAAATATGACATCTATATCATAGGTACTGGTAGTGTTATAGAAAGGAAACCAAGTCTCTTGATGCTGATCGTAATTGTGATACTTCCAGTCGGGACCACTCTTGGCAGATCTACTCATTGAAAATATCAAATCACGCCATGTTGTAAAACAGAAGAAATTAAGAACAATGTTTTTTTCTAAACTATTATTAATTTTGAAGATAATAAATGGCCAACCGTAAATATAATATTATGTAAATATTTTCATTTATATCAGCTACATATTTAATAAAGTACGATCTTCCGATAACAAGTAAAAATTTCCATTTGTTACATATGCTATTTTCAAATCAAAGTCATTAATATGGCTTATTCTTATAAATATGACTAAAAGTAAGTAATTATGCAAAACTGGATACCCAATTATACATTAACATTCAAATTGATTTGAATAAGTGGGTTTTTAGAGCTTATAACATAGGATTTAAGGCAACTGTGTTTTACCCTATAATAAAATGTACTATAATGCGATAGTTTCTTAATATATGATAAGCTAGTAAAGGCGGAAGGCGACAGACTCGTCGGCGCCAAGTGTACATTACCCCTCAACCTACTGACATCATCCCCTTTCCCTATACCAACGACGCAGAACAAAGAATCAATAACAGAAAGGCAAGCAGCTGTTCACAACACATTGGGGTGATAATCAAATAATGCGTTTTCTGTGCAATTCTAAATCCTTTCTTTAACAAATGCATTAACATGGACTCATGAGCATCACATGAAAAACAAATGTCAAACAATTTTCCAAAATGATAAGGAAGGGTTTTTCTGGAAAATTAATAATGTAAAAAGTTTACAACATTGGTAAAGTCAAAAACACTTTAGGACAAATCACACCAGTTTTATAGACAAAAGGTTTATTGTGAACAATTGATGCAAAAGTGATAAACAGGATCCTACGTTTCCTCGTACCAGCGAGAGGATTATTTAAGTGCACTTGAATAAGTGAGAAGCTTCTCTTTTCTTATCCATTCTAGTTTCTTACAAATTCAAGTCACTCTTCCCAAAACAGCTACAAATTTAAACAATGTAAGAATGTAAACTTAATGAAATAAAATAATGCGCTGAACATGTAACATGCATAGGAACATCTTAGCAAAGTACTTAAATATTATATTTTAAAGTGTTTTATAGTTGAGTTCTTAATTATATATCTTACAAATACATCAAAGCAGTTTGGAAACTGCCATATATATCTGAAACTTTTTATTTTTGCAACAAATTTTAAAAAAGTTCTATTTCTAACCTTAAAATGACATGTTTTGACTGCAAAATATTACGTAATGATGATGAATATTGCACTTATGATGAATGCACCTCTAATTTCTACTATAAATGTGCTGATTTAAATGGCTCAGAAATTAAAATAATGCACCTAAAAACCAAGAGGACCATAAAGTTTTTTTCAACAATTGCTCACAAAATCAACAGTACCAATCTTGAAAGATTAAATTACTGAATTATGGAGGAAAAATTGATATTCTAATTAATTATTTATTATCGAATGCTAATATAAATAAAAATCTCAAGAATGTCTTCAATTATACAAAAATGTTTTATGAATTTCAAGAAAGTCAGGAATCAAACACCATGATATACAATCTCGATGAAAGGGATAATGAATATAATCTAATGTGGAAAAATACTTATAGTTCATTCGTTTTAACTTTAGGATGACGTCAAATGTAGTAATAAAGTGTTGGCAACTGTATGCAAATGAATAACTAGAAATCCACGTGAAAGATACTGTCATTTAACACATAAAGGTAGGCAGTTCGGTATGGTGTTGCCACCAGCTCCTCTTGCTAATGGGAATATTCGTGTATCTTTCATTAAATATATAAGAATTTAAACTAACATTGGCCATGTAGCATTTTATCCAGTTGCGACGTCATCCTAAAGTTAAAGTGAATAGACTATACACCGATTATTGCTAAGGATAAAATAATTAAAGCATTTAGAGTATGAAAACGAGAAAGTAAGTCAAGACCAATTAGACTATTTATGGAAGACCGAATAAGTGCATTAAAAATTTTAAAAACAAAAATACAATTAATCACCCAATCATTACAATCAATTCAGATCTAATAACAATATTATCTTCAAAATCATCAAAGCCAACTCAATAAAAAAGATGGTCCAGTCAATTAAATAATCAAATATAATGAAGGTAATCCCTAGTTAATACAAAAAAAAATGTTTTAGTGTGGTAAAAACTAAAAAAAAAAGTTCTTCCTCTATACTACCAGAATGTTGGTATCATTTGAACTAAACTTTTTGACCTAGTGAGTGCTTCGGATTTATGTTCATATGATATAATTGTTTTGGTAGAAACATGACCTAATGATTCAATTGGTGATTCGAAAATCTTAAGATCTAATTTTAATATTTACTGACACGATAGGTACTATGCAAATGCAACCAAAAGGCAAAGTGGTGGAGTGTTGATAGGGATACTTAAATCACTATTATTGTTAATAACTCGCATCGTTTGTTGAACAGTTGTTCGTATCAATAATAGTATATTCTTCAACGAACATATAACGATAGCCATTATTTATGAGAATAAAGTTCATGTCACAAGTCGCGCAGCGGTGAGTAACTTGTTCATTCGAGTAAATAATGGCTACATTATGTGTGAGTAGAAGATTATACTTTCTCTAAGACTTGTACAACAAACTACACACAACTTAGGTTTTAACATAAATTTTTAATTACTTAACAATATATTTTATTAGTTATAGAAAGATAATTAACTAAAATATATTAACTAAATTACTTAAAACATATCTGCAGTGGTAGTACTAGTTTAAGTTAACTTTTTAACTAAATTTATGGGGAAGTTACTGCAATTAGTAATATTTAATACAGGTGGAGTTGAGGCTTTATCAAAATTGACTTCACTAGAGCATTAGTATTTGATGTTTGTTGTATATTATTTGTGATTCCTGCATTTTGCTCGACCGACTGAAGTATTTTGTTTCTAGTGTTCATTTTATTTGTCATGGAATTTCTACATAGTCTAAAGCTACCGATACACTCTTCTAACTTTATATTTGATTTTCCAATACTCTATCCAAAGGTATTACATTGGTCAGGAAGAGTTTTTTTTTTATCTGGAATGAATTTTGCCAAACCCTTGCTATTCCAAACAAGGTAGGGATCTTTAACATGCGTGACAATACTCACACACGAGCTCTACATTGTGCATCTCATCCGAACAAAGGCATATTTTTGTGAAAAATGCTCGCCTAACATTTTCAAGTGGTCCGCGTCGCGAATCAAACCTGGGACCTTGGGCTCAGTAATTACTTGCGAACCAACTAAGCCATGAATCAGCTCGTACTCTTTCAACCCTATGTCATTTGTGAGTTGTAATATATCCACCTGCATCAACTAACAAAGTGGCACAGGACCTACATAAGCTATGTCTGGTGTACGGATTTGCATTCGGTAAATGTAGGTATTTGTTTTCCCATTGATGCAAATTTGCTAAACAGTGTATTTACCGTGTTGGTAGTTTATGAAAGATGAAGGTGTTTTCACATCATATGCATGGAGGGTAATATACTTTTTGTATATTTCATAAAATTTGCCAGTCATAGTAAACTTCCTGATCGTTTTTGTTTTGGTTTTAGATATGGTTATTAAAAGAGGTGATACCAGGTTATGAACATCTCCATTTTTATAGAGTGCATTTCGTTATTACGACAAGCCCCATTTTTCCTTATTGCAACCCTAAAAATGGATGTTTGATTACTTTAATCAGCTCTAGACACACACTTTATATTTCTTACCCTAGTTCCGAGATCCGTTCTGAACGGACCTGCACCTTGACGACATTCTAAAATACTAGAACAGGTAGAATGGCTTGCGCGTTTCAATGAGCTAAAGAGCCAAACTATAGGTTTAACCAAATTAGTGGGGTCTTTAATGAGGAACCAGACTAAGACAGATCCCTGAAAAAGGGCAGCAGCTTTTTTGGTACTTAGAGTGGCAGTGACCATAGGGGTCGGTATGACATTCTAAAACACACTACTGCGATGTGGAAGGCAACAGGAAATCACCACATTACCTCCCAAGTACACTGCACACAGAAATTATTACTAAACATGATGGCATCCTCTGGGGTAAAAAATTCCGGAGGTAAAATAGTCCCCCATTCGGATCTCCGGGAGGGGACTACTTCGGGGGATGTGATCCGAAAGTATAGAAAAAGATCCGTGAACATTCTGCAAGTCGGAGCATGGAATGTCAGAAGTATGAATCAAGTAGGTAAGCTAGAGAACCTGAAACTCGAAATGGATAGGTTAGCACTAGATATAATAGGAATTAGCAAAGTCTGCTGGCCAGGGGCGGGGGATGTTTGGAGTGGAGACTTTAGGGTAATTCATACCGGATCAGAGGAAGGAAATTAGAGTGTGGGGATAGTTATGCAAAAAAAGATAGGACGACATGTAGAAAACTACTTACAAAAGAACGAAAGAGTGCTCATGGTTAGATTTGAATCTAAACCAGTAAATACAGTAATAATACAAGTATACATGCCCACCTCTAGCTACAGTGAGGAAGAAGTAGAGGCGATCTACAAATATATCAAAGACACACTAAGATACGTAAAAGGACATGAAAATTTAATAATTACGGGTGATTTTAATGCAGTGGTAGGTGAGGGTAGGGAAGGAGCGATAGTAAGTTTATTTGGCATAAGAACGAGAAATGACAGGGGAAATAGGCTGGTAGAATTTTGCAACAAGAACAACTTAACCATCACAAATACATTATTTCAACATCATGCTAGAAGATGATACATGTGGAAGATACCAGGAGATATAGGAAGATATCAAATAGATTAACCTATTGTTAGACAACGGTTTAGAAATCAAGTAAAAGACTGTAGCAGCTACCCGGAAGCCGATATAGACACTGACCACAACATCGTAATTATGAAGGCCGCACTTAAATTTAAAAATCTGGAAAAGAGGAACGGAAAAAGGCACTTTGACTTTGAGAAGCTAAAACCTAAAGATATCCATAAAAAGTTTTGAAAAAAAGTCAAATGAATTGTTAAAAGATATCGGGAAAATATCTGATACTAAGGAAGTAGAAACAATAATATTAAATCCAGTCTAGACATGGCGGCCAAAGTATTCTGAGGTATACACAAAAAGAAAATACGAAACCATGAATAACAAGGGATATATTGAATTTAATAGAAGAAAGACGAAAATACAAAAATAGATCAGACGAAACAGGAAAACAGAGATACAAAGCCATAAAATGGGAAATTATTCGCAAATGTAGGAAAGCTAAAGAGCAATGGATTGATGAAAGTGCAAAGAGGTACAATTAAGATGGAAGTAGGAAAGACAGACGAAGCATACAAGTCAATTAGAATGAATTTTAGAGATATATAATCATATAGGAAAAATATAAGAGACGCGGAAGGAAACGCCATTATAGAAAATGTAGAGAAAGTAGCTAGATGGCAGGAATATATAGGGAATTTATACTCTGGAGAGGAACTAACAGCATTAGAACAGGAATCAGACATTGAAAATGATGACCTGGGATATCATATACTTAGAGATGAGTTTGAATTAGCATTAAAGAGTCTGAAAAATGGTAAGGCGCCGAGTACAGATAAGGTGCAAGCAGAAACTCTAAAAGCCGCTGGACAAGCAGTAACAGAACGTCTCTTCCAACTTGTAAGCTATATGTATGAGACAGGCAAGATACCCAAAGATTTCAAACGTAACATCATAGTAACTATACCAAAAAAAAGAGGCGCGGATAGATGTGAAAATTTTCGAACAATAAGTTAGACAGCACACGTTTCAAAAATATTAACTAGTACTGTACAAAGACAAATGGAAAAACAATCTGAAGAAATACTGGGAGAAGATCAATTTGGGTTTAGGCGCAACAGGGGAACACGGGAGGCTATTTTAGCTCTGAGGGTGATGATGGAGAATATTATACCCCCGTCGGTAGGGTACGCGAACCACTACAGTCAGTTGGCAGCAATGTTACATAATTGTAAAAACGACGCGCAAATTAAAGATTACGTCACGCAATATTCGAATTAATGCAACACAATAAAAAGTTATACTAATTTTAAAGAAAACCCCAAAGGGGTACTTACGTAAACATATAGGGCGACTCCAGCGCTACTCCATGATCGCTACAGCGGGGCTCCGTGATCCTTTTTCGGGCGTGGGTGATTGTTGGCCTCGGTCGAATCCAAATTGAATTTGTCTTCTTCCTATATGTAGGGAGCGACAGGAAACTGGTATATAAGGAACGATAATCAAGAGAAGGCAAAATGAATCTACATAATACAAAAAAGACACGACAAGGCACAAGACAACTACATTTGTTCGAGTCTCAATCACCAGTTCAGACATGTATGCCGGAAATCACCACCACCCTTATTCGCACACCACGTCGGCGCAATCTTGCGCAACGCCCTCTCTAAAGTGACGGAAATACATGCAAGTCTTTTTAAATGTATGGCGCGAAATTCTTACAAATTAAAACTTAATAGAGAATGTTTAGTGCCGATTTCGGTACGTAACAAGAAAACAATAGAGAATGGGGAAAGCGTATATATAGGGTTTGTAGATCTGGAAAAAGCATTCGACAATGTAAAAGGGAAAAATTGTTCGAAATACTCAAAAAGATTGGAATGAGTTTTAAGGACAGGCGAATAGTACATAGCTTATACAAAGAGCAAACGGTGGTAATAGAATTAGAGCAAGAAAGTAGAGAAGTAAATATTAGGAAAGGGGTGAGACAGGGATGTGCCTTATCCCCATTAATTTTTAACTTGTACATAGAAGAGACAATGAATACTGTCAAATGCAGGAAGACATTTGGAATTAATATGCAGGGACAAAAGATTGATATGCTTAGATTTGCAGATGATACAGCAGTATTAGCATCTAGCGAAGAAGAGTTAGAAGCTGCTCTTAATGAAATGGAAACAGTTCTAACGGAGAGATATGGTATGAAAATTAACAAAAATAAAACTAAAGTTCTAGTATGTAAAAGAGGGGAAAATAAAACGAAAACAAGAATACAAATAGGTAACGAGAACTTACAAGAGGTTAAGGATTTCTGCTACCTAGGAAGTCAAATTACGCAAGATGGGAAAAGCATAAAAGCACAGCACTGTATGGCTGTGAAGCCTGGACAGTAGGAGAAGCAGATAAGAAAAAAGTAGAAACCTTTGAAATGTGGTGCTACAGACGTATGATGAAGATATCATGGACAGACAAAGTTAAGAACAAAAGAGGTACTAGAAATGATAGGGGAAGAAAGAAGTATGTGGAAAACAGTAAAAAATAGGAGAGATAGGATGATAGGCCACATACTAAGACATGAGGGAATAGTGCGACATATATTAGAAGCATAGATAGGAAAAAAGAGAAGTAGAGGTAGGCCTAGGTTAGACTACTGCACACTGATAGTGAAAGATGTAGGCTGTGAGAATTTCAGGGAAATGTGCAGGCTAGCTCAGAATAAAAATGAATAGAGGTACGCTTCCAACCAGTCGCGAAATGGAAAAACTAATGACAAAAATAATAACTGTGCTTAAACATGGTGATTACTATAAACAACTACAGATATTGGTTTTGCAATACTTTTGACTAATGTTAATTGTGCGAAAGGATTTACTGGAAACTATTAATATGGCAAATGTCTAAGTGTTGGGGAATCCTTGGCAACCACAGGCTGCTTAACCCCCTTCACATACCACTGAATCTCGGTGAATTAGGGCATATAATTAGAAAACAATAGAAAGGAATCAAGCTGTATATAGGCTGTTGTGAGAATTGCAGGAACTGGGTGGGCTAGCCCAGAACATAAATAAGCTGAGGTACAAGTCCAACCAGTTTCAAGACGTAAAACCCAATGACGAAAAAATGAGTACTCTTAAATCTGATGATTATTATTGACAACTACAGGTATTGGTTGTGAAATATTTTCAATTATGTTGATTGTGCGAAAGGATAAATTGGAAAAAACTATTAATTCGACAAAGGGTCAAGTGCTGAGGGAACTTGGCAGCCAACGGCTGCTTACCCCCCTTCACATACCACTGAATATCAGGGAAATAGGGTATAAACTGTAAAACAATAGAAGATGACCGAACTACATCAAACAGAAAGAACAGCAGCTATGTTCAAAGACAATGAACATAGATACAAGAAGAAAACTGTTCAAAGTGTAGTGTGGAGCACAGCACAGTACATCTATGAAATAGGGGTAGTAGAAAAAGCAGACAGAAAGAGATAAAAGCCTTCTGGAATGTTGTGCTTCAGATGTATGAGGGTGTTAGCATGGACAGACAAGGTTAATAACAAATTGGTTGTAGAAATAGTAGAGGAATAAAGATATCTGCAGAAAACAAAAAAAATAGGAGATATAGAAGGACAGGATATGTTCTAAGCCATTTCTTGGAAATAGTACGGGATATATTACAAGCAGAGTACGGAAAAGATAGGTAGGGGTAGACCGAGATCAGACTTTCGCACACAGATAAGGATAGATGCAGACTGAGCAAATTTCAGTGAATGTGTAGGTTGGTTCAGACTAGGAAACAATGAGGGTACGCGTCCAACCAGTTCTAGGACTGAAGACCTAATGATGATGACGAGTTCCGAGATATATTATCAGGAGCTTCTGCAATGAATTTGTTAATTTCTTTTGGACTAAATACTTTCGATTTCTTTGCTTGATATCCTTCCTCTTTTCATATGAGGAAAACCCGCAATTTTAAATAATTTTCTGTTTATTTTGTTGTGTACATTCAATGTGCTCCTTAACATTAAGTATATCTTCCACAAAGAAGAAGATTTATACTTTTCCAAAAGTTTTGTAAAATGCCAAGAAAATGTTCTCAGAAAATGAATTCACACCATTAAGATTTCGTCAATCCATAAAAGCCGTGTATATTTGATTGTACTGCTTTTTTGATTATCAATTCTAATATGAACTCTAAGATTTATCTATTTGGTGACTACAACTTGCCAGGGGCTATATGGAATCATGAAGTAGAAGTAATAGACCACATGTCACCTGATCAAAAAGCAGTGTTTATTTGTGATAATTTTCTATACTTGCATTTATCCCAAAAAAATACCATACCTAACTGACAATGTTATGTTAAAGGTTATCTTTTCCAATTGTGATATACTAAATATATCTTAAGCAAATAATCTTCTTTTACCAAACAACTTTCATCATCTGGCTTTAATTATGAAATTCAACTTGATACTTGTTTGAATCTTAAGTTTGAAGAAACATTGTATGACTTTAAGAATGCTAATTATGAAGCATTAAACTATTTTTTTAGTTCATATAATTACAGCAGTGTTTTTAAGGTTCAAGATGTTAACTTAGCAATGCAATTAGCTTACAAAGTAAAATTCATGGTATATCTATCTTTTTTATCATTAAATGTAGAAGTACCTCCACATTTCCAAAGTGGTTTTGTACAGAGCTTAAAGGATTAGTTAAGAAAAATTCAAGCACACACAAGATTTAAAAATTCAAATATAGTTATTTATTATACAAGGGAAAAAAGTACTAGATTTTGGCTCGAGGTGTGTTTGTCTCCCGACGCGAAGCAGAGCGAGACAAAACACCGAGAGTTAAATCTTACATTTTTACCCGTGTATAATACACTATTTTTTCTGTGATTGAAAAAATATTTACAATATATTAAAGTCAAAAAATCAATCAATGTCAAATTTGAAGTTTCAAACAAGTGGGCTGTTGTACTTATAGGAACAGTTAGACTTGCGTTGCTAAGGAAACCTTTAAAGTAATCAAATATCTGTCAAATTAATTCTGCGAGTGGTTTCAAAAATTGCTTACTAAAGTTGTTTATATCGGTTGTTTTGAATGCGAGGAAGCTATGATACGATGTAATGTTACACCCGAATGTTACAAGTGTGGACCTGGCTTTAAATTAAATATCTTTGTGTTCTTACTTATTTGCACATACCCGGGAAAAAAGTAGTCTTTTTTTTTTCCGAGGAAAAAAGTAAATTCATAAAAAGTGACATTTTGTTACCTGTCAAGAAACATTAAATGTAAAATTTTTTTCCTGTCACAGAAAAAATGATGATTATTACCTATATTCTTTTAACCTTAGAACCTAATCCAAAAACATGTCCAACAACTGTGATACAAATTATATATCTTGTACAAGCAACGATATATATTCTGAACCAAATCTCTTCTGGAATCATGTGAATGCACTTAAAAAGGATATCTAAATTCTACCACTTTAGATGATGTGTCGGCTGGAAATGGAATAGAAATTTCTAACCTATTTGCTAAACACTTTTCCATGGTCTATAAAAAATTTGATATTCCAACGCTTAGCTAACATAACAATGGAAGCACCCAACCTAGTATGAGTATAAAATTAATTTCAGTCTGCAAATATTATTTGCATATAATAAAATGGTAATAAGATGTATCTGTAAACACCCTCTTATAAAAATCAAAAGCCTGAATTTATCCTTACAAATCAAGCTAATATTTGCATAGCCATTAATAAAAGAATAATTTGATTATTTCATAATTGAAATACACAACCATAGACTATTTTCGGTCTTTTGGGCCTCATCTGAATGGAGTAGTTTATAATACTTACGAAACAACCCAAAACAATTACTAATAATAACTTCAAAACAACCGTTGTGTAATGGCAAGAATAAAATATAACCGCCATCAGGTGATAACCACTAGCACTAGGCCAGTGAATGTACATGAAGGTTCATTCAAAGTTATTATTATTAATTGTTTTGGGTTGTTTCATATGAAAGAACCTATCTCTGCTCATTACACTTGATGAAAACACTGACGGTCCACCTATTAGAAACCCCAAGAATCGTGCTTGGTAGGAAGGTGCGATATTCCCATTAGCAATATTAAAGATATAAATACATACGCTTCAGCTGTAGTTGCAATTTTCCAACGCAAACCATGAACTTTTAGCACCAAATTGCCATTAGCCACTAAAAACATTTCAGCACGTTCGTTAGTCCATTTATAGAGTGAGTCTAATATTTTAGGAGAAATAAATGCTTCAAAACATTATCTTCTGCTCTTTGGAGATTCTATATCAAGAGATGGATTAAAGTTGTACTCAAAATTACTTTTATAAATTGCGGTTGTTCCTTTATCTTTGAATGGATTCCAATCGCCAAATTGAAGAGGTTCTTCATCCTCCGATTCGCCGGTGTTAGAAAAATCTTCATCAGAACTCAAACTATGTTCTGATGCAATATAATCTTGATCTTCCATATCAATATCACTATAATCAAATGTTGATGACATTTTAAAAATCAAACGATCACAAACATTCAACTTACAGAACCCTATTAAGTTACTAAGTGCACTTACATAAAGTCCACAACTATTACTAATATATCATCCCCTTTTGTTATGGTATTGAAAGAATATGTAGGTGCCACTTTAAACTCTTCCATTCGAAATATCCTGATACCTCCACCATGACAGAATTAATGTATAAGCTTGATACATCGTATATACAAATGAAATAGATTGATGCACCACCCTTGTGCATCATCCGGATTTAACAAGCACTTATATATGATGCACAAGAATGCATCCCCGTATTGAAAGGTTTAAAGAACAGCATATCACACCACTTGAACGTCTCTTCTAGAGTTGCGCAGGCCTCCACCTTGGACCTCTTTTATTCAACCTGTTCCTTAATGATATAGGAAGTTACATTAAGTGTTCTATGGTTTTGTTATTTGTGGATGACTTAAAGATATTTATTGAAATTACAAATTGCAAAGATTATCTGCGGTTACAAGAAGATCTTAGCGCCATTGCATTATGGTCAACAGCCAACGAGATAGTTTTGAATACTGAAAAATGTACTGCCATTAATTTTGCTCAATGTCCCAACAGTTTTAAGTATAATTATCACTTAACTAATCAAGCATTTAAAGGAACTACAGACATTTGCAATCTTGGACTAGCCTGGACATTAAGTTGTGTGATTAAGTATTTATCAGTTATAGTAAATCACAGCTTAAAAAGTCTGGGCTTTGTACAGCAAGAATTTTATTGCTACTTTAAAATCATTGTACTGTCGCTTAATTCGCTCAAAATTGAAATATGCATCACCAGTATGTTCTCCAATACATCATAGCAGGAATGAATTAAACGAACTGGCACAGAAGAACCTGCACATTCAAATTTGGTATTCACAGAATTGATTTTCATATTGACTATAGTCTAATACTAAAGGAATTGAAACGAGAAAGCGTGTATATGGTTTGTAGATCTGGAAAAAGCATTAGACAATGTAAAAATGAAAAAAAAATGTTTGAAATACTCAAAAAGATTGGAATGAATTTTAGGGATAGGCAGATAGTACATACCTTATACAAACAGCAGTAATAGAATTAGGGCAGGAAGGTAAATTAGTAGATATTAGGAAAAGGGTGAGACAAGGATGTGCCTTTTCCCCGTTAATTTTTAACTTGTACATTGAAGAGGCAATGAATACTATCAAACGCTGGAAAACATTTGGAATTATTATGCAGGAACAAAAGATTGGTATGCTTAGATTTGCAGATGATATAGCGGTATTAGCAAGGAAGAGTTAGAAGCAGCTTTTAATGAAATGGAAATGGTTCTTACAGAGAGATACGATATGAAAATTAACAAAAGTAAAACTATAGTACTAGTATGCAAAGAAAGGAAAATAAATCAAAAACTAGAATACAGATAAGAAACGAAAACTTACAAGAGGTTAAGGATTTCTGCTACCTAGGAAGTCAAATAATGCAAGATGGGAAAAGAGCAAAAGATATAAAGCAAAGATTAGCACAAGGTCGTACTACATTTAACAAGAAAAAGCAATTACTGTACTCAAAGACAAAAACAGAAACAAGGAAAAGATTGCTGATGATTATTATAAGCAACAATGGGTGTTGGTTTTGCAATATTCTCAACTAATGTTAATTGTGTGAAAGGATTTACTGGAAAACTATTAATTCGGCAAATGTCTGTGTTGGTGAATCTTGGTAGCCACAGGTTGCTTAACTGCCTTCATATACCACTGAACATCGATGAAATAGGGCATATATTTAGAAAAGACTAGAAGAGATCCGAGCTGTATCTATACTGTGAGAATTTCAGGGAACTGTGTAGGCTAGCACGGATAGAAATCAGTTGAGGTATGTGTCCAACCAGTTCCAAGATGGAAACCTAATGATGAAAAAATAATTGCACTTAAACATTATGATTATTATAAACAACTACAGGTGTTGGTTTTGCAGTATTTTCAACTAATCTTGATTGTGCGAAAGGATTTATTGGAAAACTATTGATTCGGCAAATGTCTGCATTGAGAGATCTTGGTGCATACCACTGAATATCGGTGAAGTAGGGTATATATTTACAAAACAATAGAAGAGAAACCGAGCTGTATCTAACAAGAAAGAAAAGCGACTATGTTCGAACACAACAAACATAGAAACAAGGAAAAATTGTTGAAAGCGTATGTGTGGAACACAGCACGTCTACGAAATAGGGAAAGGAAGAAGCCTTTTGGAATGTTTTGCTTCAGATGTATGATGATGATAGCATGGACAGACAAAGTTAATAAGAAAGCAGTTATAGAAATAGAAGGGAAATAAAGATATTTATGGGAAAAAAATAGGAGAAATAGAAGGACGGGACATGTTCTAATGCATTTTTGGGGAATAGTGCGGGTTATATTACAAGCAGATATAGGAAAAAAGAGAGGTATATGTCAACCTCGATCAGACTATTGCATGCAGATAGTGAAACATGCAGGATGTGGGAATTTCAGGGAAATGTGTAGAATAGCTCAGAATAGGAAACAATGGAGGTATGTGTCTAATCAGTTCCAGGACTGAAGACAATGATAATGAAACATGTTATTGTTCTGCATATTGTTGTTTTATATATGTGCTCTTTGTTGTGAAGTATATGTATTTCAGTATACTTTTGTTATCTTAGTCTGTAAAAGTTTTTACCATACATGAATAAAGAAATAAATATAATTGTCAAGTTGCTTCAGTTAAGGCATAACTGAATAGATTTCCCATGATATTGTGTACGAGAAAGAAATATACTAACTATTCTCAACACTACAAAAAATCAAAATTATTTTTGATTACAATAAAATGTTAAAAAGAGGTTGTTTTGTCCATTTCTAAAATCCCAGCAAAGCCATTGTTTATTTGTACAGACCATGCCACTTTCATCAAATTTGAAAGAACCATCACACTTTGTTGGTTCAGTAATTATTGCAATTATTAAAGTTCTAATAATGATAGTGGTAGGTCCTATGGGTATTTATAGTGCCTCCGAAGACGAGTGATGTCACAGACAAGTCAAATTGGATTTGTGATGTCTGTTGTTACGCAATTTTGGAACATGAGCTTGTTACCCATGTGATATAATTCTACGACCATGCTGGATTAAAGCATTTAATTAAGAGGAATCGATAGCTATCAAATACTGAACACCAATAGAAAGAAGCATTATCAGACTTTTTAAATTTTCCAATTAATATAAACATAAAAATATGTTACACTTTATTTTAAGATTTTTCAATAAGTTATACTTATATTTGGGGTAATTTTTCTGGAAAATGTGATGGAAATTTTATTCTGGGAGCAATCCTGCAAACCCCTCTCGAAAAAACCCATTCAGAAAGTTGCAGGAGAAGTAATGTATAACTTCTCAAAATCTGAAGGCTTAGATATAAATGCTGGTAAAATCAAAAACTCCAACTCTGAAAATACTCAATACAAGTGGTGTTACAGTTCCTAAAATAGGAAGGACAGGGTTTCATTTTTGGTGAAATTCTTATCTTGGACCAAATTCCTTATTTCCTAAAATTTGAACACTAGCCCAATGTCTTAAGTATGTGGCACATCATTTTTTAAAATCTGAGCAACTAGATTTCATTTTTGGTTGAGTTTTTGCCCTGAAGACAATTACACTTAAAAACCAGAAAATCCACCTAAAAACGTTAGAAACATGTGGTGTATCATTTTTCAAAAGCTGATGTCCTAGATTTTATTTCTGGTAGTAGTCTATGCCTCCGATTAACCTTACACTCTGAAAATCAGAAACACCAACCACAAAAATGTTTCAAACTTATGACGTACTATTTCTAAAAATTCGAAACCTAAGATTTTATTTGTAAGGGTATTTCTATCCTAGGATTAACCCTACACCCCCAACTCTAAAAGTGTTTTAGAAATGCGATGCATCATTTCCAAAAACTGCAGCTTTAAATTTTACTTTTGGTGAACACTGTAACTTGGGGTAATATGCGTGAAAACTGGTTATAACGTAACAATCAAAATGCTTTTGCAGTTAAACCCTTAGCTATAGCACAACATATTAAAAATTCCTAAGTTCCATTAGTAAAAACAGCAATAGTAGAATTTTGTGTGATCTGTACATTCTACAACTAATTTCAGTTTTTTGCATTATATTTTGTCATTACACAGTAGATGAGACGTGCCAATCTGTTCTGTTACCAAGTATAAACTGTAAACGATGAAAGTATTTGAATGTATTAGTTTACTGGCTATAATTACATACATTAAATAGTAAGAACTGCGTTAACGCATTGAAACCATTAAAAAGTGAAGATAACTATTAAGAGGTAAAATAGTCAAAGAAAGTTGTAAATATTAAGCAATTGAGGAGATTTGTAACGTGTGAATCTCTATTTCACTCATATTTTCCTGTTTCATAGGATTCCTTTTTTAAACTTACATGTATTAAGAACAATATGTTTCTAAGCCTTATTCAACAAGCCTATTTAAAACCATTATTTTGATATTTACATCAGTACTTGATATGGTGACTTGGTTGTATCGCTATCGCCCAGATTTGAAGAATTTATTATAATTAGTTTTAAATATTATTATGTTTGTTTTTTTCTGACTTGATATTTTTGCTTGTAATATAAAATGCGAGAAGTGCTCTTGGGGCTAGTTTTCTAGTAATCACAAGTTGTCCTTATTTGTATTATTTGCACTACTTCTTATAGAGAATCGCTGGTAAGGCCTTCTTTTCTTTTACCACTTGTCAGATCTGGAAGGTAGGTAACTCACTTTGCTATTGGTATCTTCAACCTAGAATGAATGGTTAACGGCTAATCGCAGTTCCTTTGGCATCTGCACCTACTTGCTGGTGACCATTGGTACTGTTTGGAGGAGATTGCTTCACTAATCATCTAGTACTTTGGATGATATAGATCAATCTAGAGCCACACTCTCTAAATTCGTTCCTACCTGGAGATCTGACGATCATTTTAACCTAATTGAACTAGTCTCCTAGTTATTAATTTTGCAAGTTGTGACCAAAATAATTATTGGCCCTTATGACATATTTAATTTTAATAATCTGTTACACTTTGTTATGTCTCTTTGGTTTCACAAAAGTTTTATTCTAATATTAGGAATAGGTCCGGGAACCCCCCCATTTAATTAGGTTACAACGTTCACACGAACTGAAGTCAAGAACTCATAATTTATCGATGTATTCTTTTACACAAAATTTTTCACATGCTTTGAAGAGTATCTGATTATCGTTTAACCAATGAAAACATTTCTATGGTGGGTGCCAACAACGGAGTTCGTATGAACGTGTGTTTTAGCGGTGACTTTATGTTCGACTATCGTACCGTGTCAACAAATTAAATACGAGGTGTGTTGAAGAATGCAGTGAATGTTTATCCATGAATTCCTTACCTTTCTAAATTATCTCAAAAGATCTCTTGTGTGCCCTAAAGTGCAAGTTTCAGCAACATTTTATTGCTGTACATTTAGATGTCATTTTTCTTTATAATGAAGAAACTACTGAAAATAAGTATATCAACCCTTGCATGGGTAATAAGAAAAAATAACCTTCCCTTGTGGCTTATATAAAACTATGATTTACATTAAGAAAAAGCTAGGTTATGTCTGCAGATTAAATACCCCTTTCCTATTAAAATTGTCTATATGCTATTGAATTCTACGTAAAAATTTACATTACAAGCAGAATTTATTTTCTTTAGATTAAACCAATGAAGAGTTATTAATGTTTGGAAAAAATACCAATTTTAGTTTTTCCGAACATCTTGGTGGGTTTTCAAAAAAGCATTATACCACTCGTAAATTTCTGCACAACTTTACTAATTTAACCAACTTTGTATCTTCTATAATAAAAAAGTTACCCATATATGGAGATAGATTGTGAGCACCCTGTGGATATTCATTATTATTGTGTTTAGTGGTATTAACAGAATTGCTGATATTTCAGTGGACCTCTTTAGATAGGTTACTTATTTTAGTTAATTTCTGATATGCATTATTGAATTTCTTTTGTAGCATAATTATGAATTCACCACGTGATTTTGTGGTTTTTAAGTATGACACTACAAAATAGCCATCTATTAAATTACTGTCGATACTGCATATCAAAGTATTACCTACTTCGTCCAAAAACATCGAATGCAGAAAGAAGCATTTACTTTAACTTCATTATCACTATATACTAAAAATGTTGTTGCCTATTTGTAATTATTGTATGTATTTTACAGCTTTATTAGATGCCTCATTAAGTGTTTCCCTGAGAATGCCAGTAATTTTCTTTTTGCTTCTAATGTTTAAATGTAGTTTGGCCATGATTAGGTGTTGTAGCTGGTAGTTGTAAATTTGTACTTGCATTGGTTTAATTTATACTTGTGCCATAGGTTGGAGGATATCCATAAAGGATTTTGAACCATTTATCTGGGGAGGTTAAATCCTGAGTTTGCTTCCTTATTTATGAATGAATTTATTCTAGATGAAGTATCAGAAGAGTCATTAAAGAATAAAATGTTAGGTTTTATTCTTTGTTGTTGTTCATGTTCAATTAGTTGATTGTAAGCACCTTTTTTTGCATATTTACAAACAAACGGTGCCATTGTTTGTGTATAATTCTCTGCATATGTGGTATCAAATAAAAGTTTTGGCTCATGTAATTATCTTTAATTTGGGAATCAATTTGTTCTTTGTCTACGCCTGTATGTACTTTGATAGTTTATTAATTTGCATGTTGAGGTCTAATATAATATTATGTAATCCATTTTCATTTGAGACTGCCTTCTGCAAAACAAGCCGATTTGTTCCCTTTAATTTATAAGAGGAAATTTAGATGTTCAATAACCAATTTCAATTCTTGAATTGTAGGTCATTTCCAGTTAGAATAAGATCTTCCTGGACACCATCACAGCACTTTACTTTATTATCACACATGAAGGTAATGACCTTTTTATAATGCATTATACAGTTTTTGCGATGGGCAAAGAGACAATTTGCACATATAAAAATTTGTTGGTTTGTTTTTCTATTTAAACTTGTTATTTGAAAAGTACTTTAACTCGCTACTGTTACTATCAGTCATGTAGACCTGCATTATCACTTATTGCACGGTAGTTATATATCTTAATCAGTGCAACATTGTCAATGAATATATTCAGGGTTTTAAACGTAATTCCTAACTTTTCATTTAATATAAATACACCATTCTTAGTTCTATAATTTATGACTCAAGAAGCTCATGAACATAAGTCGATTGTTTTTCCGTTCAGATTAATTTAATTCTAGAATATATAGTTTTAATCTGTTAATTTTCAGTTTTAAATTTTCTGTCCTCACTATTACAGTTAAAATTTGAACAATTTAGACTGATTTGTTTCTACAAAACAACAAAGTGCGATTTTAGAATAAAAAAAAAGGATATTTTTATCCTTCTTCCAAAACCACACTTCCCGAGCAGTTTCTTACATTAATGGTTTTAAACAAGTTGAATTCTTGTGATAAGCCTTGGGGCATCCATAGTAGACGGAGTTTCCTATAACTTGTTTATTACATACCATTCTAGCAGACAAAATAAAAGAAACGTTTTAAATACAGTTCATACTGTATTTACAAGGCATGCATCTACGACAAACTATAGAAAGAAGTATCTACTTAATAACGCTACCATATAAATCCTTCTCTGCGACACTGCATTCACAATGCCAACAAAAGTCTCCTTCTGATAATGCTATCATATAAAATAAAAAAGGATTCTCCTATACAACATTACATCGGTAGTAGAGTATCATTATCAAACAACAAAAAGAAGTATCTTATGGATAGACGCTATACTACATATAATTTTAAAGAATGCCGTTCTCCGCGACACTGCATTCACTGTGATGCTATCACATAAAATAAAAAAGAATTCTCCTGTATAATATTTGCATTCGAAGTAGTAGAGTATTTTTATCAATAAACAAAAAGAAGTTCTTATGGATAGATGATATACTACGTAAAATTAAAAAAATGCTGTTCTCCGTGACACTGCATTCACAGTGCCGTGACCAGGATTCGAACCTGGGTTACTACGGCCACAACGTAGGGTCCTAACCACTAGACGATCACGGCTGTGAACAGCTTGTTGAAAATTTACTTCACTATACATTACATTGCACTCGTTAATTAGAAAATATCTTAGATTGAAATTATAATTATAAAATAATTTATCATATTACTTTAATTACAACACTTTCATATAAAACAATTGATATCTTTAAAAACAAGTTTTTCGACTAAAAATTTTCGTTGTCAGAAACACACATATTTCAAATATATTGTGGTTTTAATTCTAAGGATATGAAGAGTGATATAATAATTAAAAAATTATTTTAATATAATATACATTTTAAATTACAGAGTACTTGATATATAACAATATTATTAACATCCTAAAAGTATATTTATTAACACAAGCGGCTCGTTGGTCTAGGGGTATGATTTTCGCTTAGGGTGCGAGAGGTCCCGGGTTCAAATCCCGGACGAGCCCAGCTTTTTTTATGAACAAACAGTATAAATTGAATATCGACAAATTCCCTTTAGGCAACTTATTGAATGTGCTAACAATATTATCGCCTTGAACTAAAAACCCAGCAATATTTGTTTTTTTAGGTTTACAATAGTTAATTTGTTAATTCACATGACAAAAATCACCATGTAAAGTTTTAATTCTAAACAAAATTATTTATTTTTTAACTGCTTGGTGTATTCCCTATTACTAGAGAACTAAATAATTGCATCGGTCCTATACAAAAATGTCATTAGATGTCAAATCATACACATGGCTATATATAATTATTACAGTTAATTCTGATTAGAGGTTTGGCCATTATAGATTCAGCGACATCTCATGTCAACTAGTTACTTTACTTACAACTTTAACACTCTTTCTTTTCGCATTTATATTGCTTGAAGCTTAAGATTATTTCCTTTTCGGTATAGCTTTGTTTGTATTTGAAGAACAATAATATATAATTATTTTAATCATATTTGTTTAAAAATTAATATTACAGTAATAAGGAATTGATATTTACACATTGCAAATATATTATATACCATTTATTTAGTAAAATGTAGCATCGGCTCGTTGGTCTAGGGGTATGATTCTCGCTTTGGGTGCGAGAGGTCCCGGGTTCAAATCCCGGACGAGCCCGGCATTTTTTTAAATTTTATTATTTAACAAGTCGATGTCATATAAACAATGATCATTAGGCTGAGTCTATACATGAGCCTGTACTTTTTTTATTAATTTTATTATTTAACAAGTTGACTGCCATAATACTAAACAATGATCATTAGGATGTGCCAATTATTCATAGTTTTTTTAAAATATTATGAGAATATTAAAATGATTATTTTTGGATATAATATAATATATTCTGAATTATTTGTTGACATTTTGTTGATAAGCGTGACTACAGGCGGGTCACATAGCACTTTGATAATATTTCTTCACTTATGAGCCATGCAAAATGCCCGTAAGCATACGCCATGTGCCCATGTTAGTCCAAGAACGAGCTTTTTAGAATTCTGGTCCATTTGTTTGTGAAAGATCGTGATTAATACTTGTGTTGCTATTTCTTATAAAACTAAACAGTTTCTTTTTGAAAAATGGATAATTTTACAATACCTACACACATAATGTATGGTTCCTCTTCGAGAGATAATGCAGACAGTGATAGAGACTTTGGTGTTTCTGATTCAGATGAATACGTTCCTTCAATCTGAATCATCAATCAGTTCTAATAAAAGCGTTTCTGACAATGAATCAAATCATTATTCCAATAGTGCTGATGACAACGATCTACCAGGTCCAAGATGGAGAAGTGTAAGTGTAAGTAGTACAAGTAGATACAATTTTGAATTTTCCAGTAATCCTGGTACTCCAGCGGTAAATTTACTACTGACCAAGGATATTCAACCAATAGATGTATATAATATAATGGTGACAGATAATATACATGAATTAATTGTCAAAGAAACGAATAACAATGCAAACTAGTCTCTTACAGATGCTCTGCATAGTGAAAAATCTTGCTTGAAATCCTGGAGAGCTACGAATAATAGCAGAGGTAAAATTTTTTTTTGGAATTGCAATGTACATGGGCCTTGTAAAATTTCCTAATATTTCACAATATTGGGGTACAGAAACCTTTACAAAAATGTATTTGTCCCAAAAGTGATGTCAGTTGCTTTTAAGAATCATATACCTTTCAAATAATACAAATTCGAGAACTTGTAGCAATTTTATTTTCTACCTAAATATGTCCGTATAACTAATCCTTTTATTTAATAATAAATAGTATAGTGCATTATAATGCTATACAATCCATTTAATTAAATATCATCTATTGTCCAATAAAGTACTAGCATTTAGTTCAAATTAAAATTAATTTCTACGGTGACAAGATAAAAGCTCTATTTAGTATCCTTCCTAGAGCCCCATCTATTCGGAAATTACGAAGTAACGTTGTTACCAGGCAGCAACTCGCTTGACGACACTTCTAACACAGCTGTGGTGAAAGCAGGTCGAATTGTTCTTAGGAACAATGTTTTTTGGCTGTTTGTCGTGTTGGAAGCACGTTCGTATGAAGTTTAATAAGAGAATGTCATCTCCGAGAGGTATTTTAGATGGTCCATTTTTGTTGGAACAGCTCGTGGATGACAAGAAATCGTTTGGTTAAAGGGTCGTTAGGAACATGCAACTAAAGATATAATGCATCCTTATGTATATAATACAATTTAAAAAATAATGCAACGTAATTTATAAAGCAATTTTTATGAATGGTATTCAATCTAAATTATAGAAAACAATTTTATTCATATATAACATGGAACCTCTTATATAAAGTATTCAGTTTAATTACAAACAACATTCGATCTTTCTCGTGGTTTGAATTACTCCTGGAGCATCTTTAAATTAACACGCAGATAATGGAGGCCGAGTAATGTGATTTTCAGTGTGCAGCACATTTATTCGTTTAAATTGGAAGATTCCGTGGTTTAATGCTGACGTAAGCTCCCAAGCAGGTATTTTGGTGCAAATCGGAGATTGGTATGTACAAAAAATTGTGTTCGTATGTTATTTGAACTATCGACGTAGTAACGAGATAAATTTTTGTTTAATCAAGTTGTGTAAAATTCTAAATAGGTCAAGGACAGACCACAATTATATTTTTCGATGTTATGCGATAGTAATCTGTAACTTGTCCTTACCTCATTCTTTGATTAATTCAATGAAACATCAGAAGATGTCATTACGTGTTAGAGAAAGTGAATTCTTACAATTATAAGCACTTAAAAATTAAATTTCTATATTTGATATTTCATGAATACTTAGTTGAAATTATCCACTGTAAAATTGAGGTAGATCTACCCTAATTAACTTTTTGTTATAAATAAGCAATTTTATGCTTTGTCAATTTGTTAAATAAAACCACATTTAATGGTATTTGGTACTGATCTTATCCAGTGCCTTCAGTAAATTATGTTTCACAATTTAAATTAATCAATATATAAAGAAAGAAAGATATTTTGTATAAAAGTACATTATTGAATACCAGAAGAATAGATTCTTATTTTCGGACTAAAGACTATTTTTTATTTAGGATGAATGAAAGATGATTCCAATTGAATTTAATTATTTTTGAGTATGAATGCACAAACGGTGCTATTCTTTGTTTAATCTGTTCACAGGTGCTGCAGAGGATTGCTAAGGTCAAGGTCGAGCCATAAGGTAAGAAACTTCAGAGATTATGTGGTCTTTAAAAATTGTATAGCGGCTATAGGAGAAAGGTTTCCGCATTAGCCTTGTACAAGGGACTTGAGTCAGGTCTTCTCTGTATAGAAAAATACGGTGGCGCCTTATTCTTATTATTAGTGGTTGCAATTACACCCCGACCCACAGCTCATGTTCCACCCAGAGCATATAGTTCGACTAGCCGCTTTGCCTTTGAGATTTCCTCAACGTTGAGCCATCTTCCATCCGAACTTGCCGTGGGCTCTTTTTAATTATTGGAAATTCTCGTTAAACTAAATCAAATAAAAAGAAGGCTATAAATAGCGCCCAGCGTGTAGGCCTCGATTGCTGTGCCAATTGTATAAGCACATAACGTATAGGCTTCGATTGACTTTGGTTGTTTACACTTGTGATTCGTAAATCATTTACCTCCAGATTAATTTAGTCTATTGATGTTGTTGTTTAATTGAGTTTAATTTGTAATTAGTTAGTTAGTCTATTCCATGATGGCTGAGACGTATCAAGTAGTTTATTTGCATAAAGATGAATTGGATTATGAATTGAGAATTCGAGGAGTTGTTAGCAGCAGACCGATGCAGGATAAAAGGAAAATGTTAGGCCGATTATTAGCCAAAGAAACAACAGTACCTGGTCGTTTAATTGATCCTTCCACATATGTCGTAAATTATTCGGATGAACGAGATGAGATTGAGGCTTCGATAGAATCAGTAAGAAATGTTTTATTAGAGTTTGAAGGTGAATTAGCAGACCCTACATTTAAGAGGATACAGTCGAGATTAATACATCTTGATGGTTGAGTTAGGAGAATGAAAATCCCTTTAGATAAGTCAGAAGAAGCTTTCTTACATGGAAGAATTGTTCGATAGGAATATTATTGCTCTTTTAGTCGCAGCTTGTAGTATTTCAGTGAATAATAATTCACAGTGTAGTTGATAATAGTGATTTGTATTTAAGTTTATCTTCCATTTGTATTAGTTACAATAGTTGTTTGATAAATTTTTCATAGTAGAGATGATAGATGTTTATAATTTGGTACACTGGTTTTTACTGTCGGTAAACCGTTTCAAGATTGCTCTTGTGCATAGGCACGTTTTGTTTTGATATAATTTATTTTAATAGCAATTTTTGATTTATTTATATCCGCATTGCAACGCAGTATGTTAATTTGGTTGTAAGTCTAAGTGAAACTTGTCGTCGTGGTTGGTCGGATTAGCAGTATGTCAGTCTAGACGAGACTTAGGAAAAGTCGGTCGCTCAGCATTACATTAGTCTAAACGAGACTCGAGGTAAGTTGTCGCTCTAGCAATTTTGGCATCACTATTTTTGAGATTGGTGATGAGGTTATAATTTTTTGTTTATAAGTCTAGGTGAGACTCACAGAGGAGATTGTCACCCTAGCAAGTTTATGCGTTGTGAAGTACTTTTGTCTATCTTGACAGTTTGATTATGAGTAGTGTAAGAGTGTACTAGAACATTGATTTATTGTTATCCTAGATGGAAGGTTGAAAATAATCTAAATTATAAATTTATTATGTTTAAAATTGTCCTTGTCTGCGAATTTAAAAGAAAAGGTGTTCTTAAAGTTTGAAGTTCATTAGTTTAATGTTTGAAATCATGTTGATAATTTAGTCGAGATCAAGTTAGATAATGTGGATCCCTGGTATGTGTCTCTTCGAGAAAAAATTTTGGCTTCACTGGATGATTACCCACAATGGAAGGTAGAAGACAATTATGTATTTAAATTTCTTTCATCAAATTTACCACTCTCATCGAATGTAAGGGAATGGAAATATTTAGTTCCTAAATCACAAAAGGAAGAGGTTATTTGGATAAATCATGACCCTTCAGTGGCCGGACATTTCGGTTTTTTTAAAACATTGGCACGCATACAAGAGAATTTTTATTGGCCAAAAATGCGTATTGATGTGTTGAAACTTTGTAAAAATTGTTTAACGTGTGGTGCACAGAAGGCATCGAATAGAGGACCCTTGGTTTAATGGGAAAGGAAAAGAAGTGAAGTTCCCTTTCAGATTATTGCTATAGACCTCATGGGCCCATTTCCACGGTCCAAGGTTGGACACAAATGGTTATTAGTTATTGGTGATTGGTTCTCGAAATTTACGTTAATGTTTCCGTTACGTAGTGCAAAAGCGCATTTAATAGAACGTGTATTAGAGGAAAAAGTTTTTCTAGTCTATGGTGTTCCCAAATTTATTATTTGTGATAATGGCTCACAATTTAGTGGTAGAAATTTCAAGGCAGTATGTAAAAAATATGACGTTCAAAAAATTTGGTTTAATGCAGTTTACTCTCCCCAATGTAATTTTGTAGAAAGGATAAATAGAACAGTCGGAACAGCTATACGTTCGTATATTAAAGAACATGATACTTGGGACATAGAGTTACCCCAAATTCAGTATGCGATTAATTCTGCAAAACATCATGCCACTGGTTATTCGCCAAATTTCTTAGTTTTTGGTAGACATGTTCCTGTGTCTGGAAGATTTTATGGTCTTGATGTGGAACCCTCAGTTGATATAGATATTATTTCTGGTAATAGACCTTCGTATGTGTTAGATCATCAAGGACTATTTGATATTTTTATAGACGTACAGAAAAGGTTACATTTAGCTTACACGCAGTCTAGTAATTCATATAATTTAAGGAGACGTAACATTTCTTTCGAAGTAGGTGACAAAGTTTGGAGGTCAAATAAAGTTCTTTCGAAAGCAAGTGATAAGTTTACTGCTAAGCTTGCGCCAAAATATGTTTTGAGTATTGTTAGAAAGAAGGTTTCGAATTTAATTTATGAATTGATTAATGAAAATGGTTCAAAAGCAGGCAGATGGCATGTTAAGGACTTAAAACCTTATTCAGAGTTCAGTAATGATATTGAGAAAGGTGATGTTTCTGAACATTAATTTGTAATGTTGATATGTTTAATGGTTGATAATAGAGATTATTTCTGTCTTATCTTTTTAGTAAAGAATTTAATTATTGTATTGGAATACTGTTTGTTAGTCTAAAAATTTAGATGTTGTATATGAAGTATAAAAGGAAATTTTTTTGTAGTGCAGTAAGGTTGATATTAGTCTGCGCTGATATTGTTAGTTGCAAATTATTTATTTGAGTTAAGATGAAGAGTTGCATGATTCCATAGGTCAAAAGTTGCATGATTCCATTGGTCAAATGATTCCATTGGTCAAATGATTCCATTTGTCAAATAATTCCCTAGGTCAAAAGTCAGTAAGGAATGTTTATTTATACTTTTGGTGATGAATTTTATTGAAGTTGTATATATTTGGTTATTATTTTCTCTTGGATTTATGGTTATAGTGTTTAAAGGTGATTTTGTAGTCGAGAGGACAACCGAGATTAATGGTAGTTCTTGGAATTATATTGGGAATCAAGTAGCTTGAGTCCATATTAGATATTGGTAGGAGGTCAATAATGTTAGTAACTATAATAGTTATGTTTAGTATGAATATTGTGTAAGGTAGCAATGTTCTATGTTGTTATGAATATTGTGTAAGCTGACAATGTTCTATTTTAGTATGAATATTGTGTGAGAAAGCAATGTTCTATTTTGTTCATTCATGCGTGAGTGAGATTTTTGAGGAGTAAGACGTGGTGACGTTTTACTTGTCTCTTCATGGATAGAGATGTTCTACATTTTGTTTGCATACACATGCGGTAGATTGTTGAACGTTAGTGATTTCAAGACATGTTTGCTGTTTTGGAGATATGTTTGTCGTGGATCTCAATGGTAGTGAGAGTCCTTTTTTCTTCTGTAAATATGTAAATTACGGTTAGTAAAGTAAGAATATGCTTGTCATGATAATTTATATCTTTATTAAGGAATCATAATACGGCAGTATTATATGTTTTGTTGCTTAAGTTTCGAGTATTAAATGGGTGATATAATAACCCCGAATATGTATTAAATGATAATGAAACCCTACCGACTAAGACTTCCCGAATTTGTCCCCTTGTGGCGTATAGTACGCGTAGTTACTCGTCACTCATTTTCCAGTATGCAGTATCTTAAGTGATAATTTTGTTTTGGCTTGTAAAATTAATAATAAGTTGTAAATATATAAATAAATTCAAAAAATTCTTCGCATTTATTCCAGAATATTTTCTCGAATTTTTCTCTTAGAAAGAGGCAGTGTAGCAATTTTATTTTCTACCTAAATATGTCCGTATAACTAATCCTTTTATTTAATAATAAATAGTATAGTGCATTATAATGCTATACAATCCATTTAATTAATTATCATCTATTGTCCAATAAAGTACTAGCATTTAGTTCAAATTAAAAATTAATTTCTACGGTGACAAGATAAAAGCTCCTATTTAGTATCCTTCCTAGAGCCCCATCTATTCGGAAATTACGAAGTAACGTTGTTACCAGGCAGCAACTCGCTTGACGACACTTCTAACACAGCTGTGGTGAAAGCAGGTCGAATTGTTCTTAGGAACAATGTTTTTTGGCTGTTTGTCGTGTTGGAAGCACGTTCGTATGAAGTTTAATAAGAGAATGTCATCTCCGAGAGGTATTTTAGATGGTCCATTTTTGTTGGAACAGCTCGTGGATGACAAGAAATCGTTTGGTTAAAGGGTCGTTAGGAACATGCAACTAAAGATATAATGCATCCTTATGTATATAATACAATTTAAAAAATAATGCAACGTAATTTATAAAGCAATTTTTATGAATGGTATTCAATCTAAATTATAGAAAACAATTTTATTCATATATAACATGGAACCTCGTATATAAAGTATTCAGTTTAATTACAAACAACATTCGATCTTTCTCGTGGTTTGAATTACTCCTGGAGCATCTTTAAATTAACACGCAGATAATGGAGGCCGAGTAATGTGATTTTCAGTGTGCAGCACATTTATTCGTTTAAATTGGAAGATTCCGTGGTTTAATGCTGACGTAAGCTCCCAAGCAGGTATTTTGGTGCAAATCGGAGATTGGTATGTACAAAAATTGTGTTCGTATGTTATTTGAACTATCGACGTAGTAACGAGATAAATTTTTGTTTAATCAAGTTGTGTAAAATTCTAAATAGGTCAAGGACAGACCACAATTATATTTTTCGATGTTATGCGATAGTAATCTGTAACTTGTTCTTACCTCATTCTTTGATTAATTCAATGAAACATCAGAAGATGTCATTACGTGTTAGAGAAAGTGAATTCTTACAATTATAAGCACTTAAAATTAAATTTCTATATTTGATATTTCATGAATACTTAGTTGAAATTATCCACTGTAAAATTGAGGTAGATCTACCCTAATTAACTTTTGTTATAAATAAGCAATTTTATGCTTTGTCAATTTGTTAAATAAAACCACATTTAATGGTATTTGGTACTGATCTTATCCAGTGCCTTCAGTAAATTATGTTTCACAATTTAAATTAATCAATATATAAAGAAAGAAAGATATTTTGTATAAAAGTACATTATTGAATACCAGAAGAATAGATTCTTATTTTCGGACTAAAGACTATTTTTATTTAGGATGAATGAAAGATGATTCCAATTGAATTTAATTATTTTTGAGTATGAATGCACAAACGGTGCTATTCTTTGTTTAATCTGTTCACAGGTGCTGCAGAGGATTGCTAAGGTCAAGGTCGAGCCATAAGGTAAGAAACTTCAGAGATTATGTGGTCTTTAAAAAATTGTATAGCGGCTATAGGAGAAAGGTTTCCGCATTAGCCTTGTACAAGGGACTTGAGTCAGGTCTTCTCTGTATAGAAAAATACGGTGGCGCCTTATTCTTATTATTAGTGGTTGCAATTACACCCCGACCCACAGCTCATGTTCCACCCAGAGCATATAGTTCGACTAGCCGCTTTGCCTTTGAGATTTCCTCAACGTTGAGCCATCTTCCATCCGAACTTGCCGTGGGCTCTTTTCAATTATTGGAAATTCTCGTTAAACTAAATCAAATAAAAAGAAGGCTATAAACTAACGCGCTATATAATGTACAAAAAGTGCTTGATATGCTTCATGCCAATTTTGTCTTGGCAATAATTCGTTGTAAATTAATAGTAGTCGATGAAACTATGGCATGGTCGTCTGGTTTTTCGACAGTATAATCCTGGAAAAGCACACAAGTATGGCATGAAGCTCTACAAATTATGCGATCCCAAAGGTTACACTTACACGAGTATAGTTATAAAACTAACTGAACCTTACCTGGAAGAGGGTAGAATTGTCGCAACAGATAATTTTTATACATCCGTGTCTTTAACGAAAATGTTGATCCTAAGAAAGATATATTTGTTAGGTATAATCAGAAAAAACAGAAAAGGAAATCCTAAGAAAATAATGAGTGGTAAAATGAAGAAAACACAATTCATTAGCACTGAACAAATGATGGCATGGTTGTTATTAAGTGGCAGGAAAAACGAGAAGTTCTTATGTTGAGTACTTTACACGGATTGGTGATGGTTACCACAGGGGACAAAATTGCAATGATGAAGACATAATAAAATCAAAGGTGGTTCATGACTACAATTCTGCAAAGCAAGGAATAGATATTTTGAACAAAATGGCCATTTACTTCACACCACTGCAAAAACTAAACGTCGATACCACAAAGTTGCATTTGAGTATATTTTGAATACTGCAATAGCGAATGCCCTTATTATTTACAAAGACATTCAAAAAGGAATACACAATTTATAAATTTTAGAAAATCCATTATTGAAATAATGAAATCATTCTTTACCTCATAAGCAGAAACAAAAACATACTTTAGAGCAATATACAGAAAAAGATTCAAGAAATAGACTTAGAAAAAGGTGTGCTAACTGCTATTCTGAAATCCAAAAAAGATTCAGTCATCTCCAAGCGATGAAGCAAAGTAAGAAGGTTACAACTTACTGTGGAATATGCAAGGAAATCAACCAGTACGTATAGTGTTTCAACAAATACTATATTTAGTTCACAAGCTTTTAAAAGAAAGTGTATCTTTTATGTTTGTCTTTATTTTGTAAATTCTTATATTTTTACACACAATTATTATTTTTGAAGTACTCTAATAAATTCAAGTATGTATGCGTTACATATAAAAAAGTATAATTTTTTCCTATATGACAGAAATATCAACCTCCATTCAAAATTAAGTGACCGAAGAATTGTTTTACTTTGGTGCCACAACATATCTAAATCGATTATGTCGCCAAGCCATTGCTAAAGTAGCTGTTGCTATTGTGACCTGCCGGCGTAGCACGTGGCACCTAATTAAAGATATCGTGTGACCCCTTGGCTGTTCACGTGACAGTTAACGAGTTAAATTGACATAATTAAAAATATTTTGCTTCCTGCTTTTTGCTAAATTTTGAGCCTTGTTTTTTAATTTTATTATTATTAAACATAAATAATTAAAAATATTTTGCTTTCTGCTTTTTGTTATAAATCTAATTAGGGCATCAAAATTTTATTATTGCAGAACGAAATAAATGTAAAACCATAATGTGAAAGAAGTATAGTATAGTGGTTGCTCAACTAAACTACATACAGCTTATAGTGAGCAAATTGGTGCGTAGCAGATAATCAATTTTATTTTGCAACGTTTGTTGTAAGACAGCAATAAGCTACAACAATAATAAAGAAATTTCTAATGAAAATACTAATAAAAGAAAAATTACTAAGGAAAAGTTCAATACCAATACAAATGTTATTGCTATAAACAACCTCCAATACTGAGTTCTTACAAGGCGAGGAACACCAACACCCAATATCTAATACTAACCATGTTCAAAAATAATTATCCGTTTTGATGAAAATTTTTATTCAAAAATGATTGTCTCATTAGTTTTTAATTCAATATATTAACTGGTCCAGTTTAAACTTTTTTACTTATTAAGTTTCAATTGCTTCTATAGATTGCATTTTAATGTGCATGGAAGTTGTTCAACTTTTCATAGCCCTACGTCCGCAATGCATGCAAACTTATAATTATTGTCACCTCTAACGAACGTAGAGTCGAATTCGTGCATTTGATGAAAACAGACGTGTTTACGATGCGGTAAGTATGAAAACTTTATAATGCAATTTCCTTCAAACCCTAATCATTTTCCATGAAATGGACCAGCAGCTTCTGATTTGGTACTACACAAGAATGTACATAATGTTAATGATCCTATATGCATTTCTGAATTTGGGTCAGATCACATTCCTATAACAATAAATGGAGAATAGCGGCAACAAAAGATTAAACAAGTACCTATATTTAAAAAAACAGACAAGAAAAAATTTCACAAAACGTTAGACTTGCACATTAAAATAGATAACGTTAACACTCCGCAGGAAATTGAAGAAGCAGTGATAAATCTAACAACAGCGATAGATACAGCAAAGAGCCAACATTCCCATACAATTATTACACAACTAGAAGCGCAGCTACCATATAAAATCAATCTACTTATTAATTAACAGATCAGAAAAGACGACAGTGATAACGTACAGCAGACCCACAGTACAAAGCACAATTAAACGAATTAACTCGTGACATTAATAGAAGAATCAAACAGTACAAAAACGACAAGTGGAAGAGAAAACTCTTTAAACTCAAACCCCAGGATAATTCCCTATGTAAAGTATTGAAGACATTTAAAAAATTATTCAAATTAATATTGGAAAATGTGCATGCTACTGCTTTTAGAGACTCCGATAAAGCAAATGTTCTACCAGATTAGCTTCAAACAGACACATACTCTTGACTCCAACATTGCAAATACCCCCGCACAAAAAGAAATTATAGAAAGTGTGAAAATGTATTAACACTGCAAGAACTTGATCAAAAATGCATCAAAAAGTATATGACATCAACACAAAAACTAGAATAACTAATCAAAGAAATACAAAACAACAAGTACCCGGAAAGGATGCAGTGTTCAACATAATATTTAAAAATTTCTCTGAAAAGCCCTAATACAACTGATCATTATCATCAACTCTATACTAAAGCTGAACTATTTCCCTTCAACGTGAAAAACTACAGAAATAGTGTCAATACCGAAACCCAAGAAAAACCCAAAACTACCTACCAATTACCGGCATATAACTCTTCTAAGCACGTTATCAAAGCTCACTGAAAAAATGGTATTAAGCCGTCATGTAAGGTTTGATCAAAATTATAAACACAATGCAAATCACCAGTTTGGATTCCTATAAATATTTATGGTTCTGGGTTGGGACCGTGTCATCTTATAAACTAAGGTCGATGTTTCGCCCACTTTTGTAAGGGGCTTCTTCAGGACAAAAGGTGCCTTGTGAAAAAGTAACCGGTGAAAGTAGCGAAAGTGTTAATTTATATAAGCCGAGAACTTGATGCATGAGTGATCATGAATAGAGAGGAGTATGTAGCGGATCAATGAACGTTACGCTTCCACTTTTGTGAACATACATCAAGTTCTAGCCCTATATAAACTACCACTGTCGCTACTTTCACCAGATACTTTGCCACAAGACACCTTTTGGCTTAAATGGGCTGGTGAGTCTGCTAGTTCAGAAGTAGCTCCTCATACTTTTTATATATATATATATTTATCTACTTAATACTTTATCATTCTTATCTTTATTATTATTATTTTTTATATTTATATTTCATTTTATTTTCTAGTCCTGATAAAGCCCCTTACAAAAGTGGGCAAAACGACGACCTTAGTTTATAAGATAACACGGTTCCAGTCCGGAACCATAAATATTTATAATGACTCTGGCCGTGAAAGCCTCCTACAATATTAGTTTAAAATGTATTATGTATTCAGATAGTATGCACTTGTCTTAGCTTAATTTTTCCAAAGTCGCTGACAATATCGGCTCATTTTGTAACAGAAGTCAAATGGGTTAATGTAGTAAAACATACTTATTTGGAATATTTTACATTTTTTGCTAGGAATTCTAAAAAGAAACTTTCTTAAAGTTGGAGTTTTTCAATTGCTTATTATTATATACATTCTCTTAGTTACTTTATGACTAAAAGTAACATCTGGTATTTATTATTAAGAAATTTATTATAAAAAAAAATTTCAATAGATGGGTCAACTGAAATGGGAAGGCTTATACAGTCTGCTCGGCGGTTGTGAGCATGATATCACACTTACTCTTCATATTTTAGCGTTTCTATTTCAGATAAACTAGTTTTTAAGATATATGCTTCGTAATATTGAAGTTGCACTGAACGAATTCTGATTGAGTACTACTATAATTCAGACTTACATTTTAATATAATGTTTTACTAATTCAATTGTATTCAGTACATTGAGTCAATGTATTTTCCAGTGCTGAACCTGAAATTGGTTATTTTGAATTATAGCAATTTAAGTTTCCGCTGCGGTAGATTCTGCTTCCAAACCAAAGAGGTTGATGGAAAAAATATCAAAATTTTATAATAGTCATGAAGTATCTACAATACAGGTAAAGTACTATATGTTAGCTGTGATTAATATTATTTTAACCACGACTAATCTATATAATGTTCATTATTCAGTGTTTACTCACTAATAAAACTATCCATTATTCACTAGTAAATAATGATTTCATTATTCACTGATTTATAAAATCAATGCTTACATACAATTTTGTACGTAAATTATAAAAATAGCTGGCTATGAAACGTCAAGTTCAAAGCACTTTCACTGTTAATTTTAATTTGAAACATCAAACAATTCGGTGTATTCAAACACCACATCATTTCATCATTTTGTTTTTGACCTTACTTAAGGTCGGTTTGACGCAGCTCTAACTTCTTTCCTATTCTGTGCTAATCTAAAAAGTTCTACATACCCTTCACAACCTAAATTTCTAATAATTTGACTAATATAGCTTGGTCTAGGTCTTCCTATACTCTACTATCTTTTTCCTATCTACCTGGCTCTACATAGATATTAGCAGCCTGATGGTTGTTAAAGAACTCCAACATGTTTACATGATTCCCATTTATAAGTAAATGAAATATTATCTGGTTATCCCCTCCAAAAAAGGAAAAGTGTTAAATTATATGTTATGGTAAGGCTTAAGCAACGAATCGCTGCCAACATGCCAGATCGCTAAATAATTGTGAATTATGTCATGAAGACGTTTATTAAGTTATATGTTATGGTAAGGCTTAGCAGCGAATCGCTGCCAACATGCCAGACCGCTAACTAATTGTAAGTTACGTCATGGTGACATTTAGTTAACTGATTTTTATTTATTTATTTTTGATTGTTTTGTTTACGAACTTACTTAAGGTCGGTTTGACGCAGCTCTAAATTCTTTTATATTCTGAGCTAATCTAAAAAGGTCGACATACCCTTCACAACCTAAATCTCTAACAATTTGACTAATATAGCTTTGCCTAGGCCTTCCTATTCTATTTTTATTTGGTAGTCAATAATCTAAGACCTTACTAAATAATCCCTCATGTCGTAACTGGTACCCTATCATTTTATGTCTCCTAACCTTTAATTGTTTCCACATACAGGGTTCCTCACCTATCCTTATATAAACTTCTTCATTTCTTACTCTATCTGTCCAACTAATCTTTAACTTTCTCCTATAACACCAAGTTTCAAAAGCTTCTATCTTTTTCTTATCTACCTCTTTAGTTGTCCAGTAATTATATTTCGGCTTCCGAAATATTCTTAAAGACCTTTTATAAGCCAGGCGATAATGACAGAAACACTCTGCTTATCCGCCTCATAACCAGTAAACTAACTGGAAGGGCACTAACGTTAATAGCCAGTCGCGAAGACGTGGACGAATGGGAAAGCTTTAAACGGATATTAATTTCGTATTTCGGCGATCAACGGAACTTAAAATGTTTAATAAGAGACTTAACCGGACTGAGAATGGAAAACAACCAGTCACCCTATCAATTTGGAATGAGATGCCAAGATGTCAGAAGTTTAATCTTGACAAAACTCAAAATCGAAAAACCGACCCAAACGTGAGACTAATAAAAACTAAAATGTACGACGAGATGGCATTAGATACCTATCTAAATGCACTACCCGAAAGACTTTCAGACAAAATTAGATTTCAACATCCCCAAAACTTAGAACAAGCAATAAATATGATAATCGAAGAAGAAAATGTAATGTACTACAGAAACCGACTATATAACCCCAACGCGAATAAAAGCTATACGCCAATGAAAACTATACAACCCGCAAGACAAATAAATCCACAACCAAAATTTAATCAATTCAACGCACAAACAAACCAAACGCAAACAAATAATCCACATTTTAATAACTCAAACTTTAACAACCAATACAAACAATTTACAAAACCAACGTTTTACCCGAACTTTACAAAACCCACCTTTCAACCAACATTTAACTCGAACTTTTCAAGACCCGCATTTCAACCGAGATTTAACCAAAATATAAATCAACAAAGACCAGCATTTAACGCGAATCCTAACAGAAACTCACCGATGATAAACAATAATAATCCCAATAACTATTACAAACCTACACCAATGGATACCTCATCTGGTAACACCAGACCTAACACAAAAATAACGCATATTAGACCAAATCCTAATCAAAAACGCACTTTCACTTCAGAAGAGCTATTACATCAGGAAGTAGAAGAGTATGAAGATGAACAGAATAATAATAATCAACCGTGTACGAATAATGAACAGAATCAATCAAACCATTATGAACGCGAAGAATCACACGAAAATTACGAGGAAGACGACGAAGAGAACACATGTTCAAATTTTCAAATGGACCATTTTATAAACGACCTAACGTAATAAATCTAAATAATATGAATCACCTTGTATTACCCTATATCGAAATACCCCACGCTGAATTTAAATTACTAATCGATACCGGATCTTCTAAAACATTAATAAGCCCGCGAACAGTAGAAAAACATTATCTAAACTACGTAGAAAGAGAACCCTTTAAAATTAAAACCGCCCATCAAACAACCATACACCAATTCGTAGCAAACATACCTTTACCAAAAACCTTTAACGTAAAGATGAAACACAAATTCTGCATATTTGAATTTAGTGACAAATATGACGGACTATTAGGAATGGACCTTCTAAGAAAATTAGGAGCCAACATAGATATCAAAAACCGATTATTAAGAACCAAGTATGGACGAATCCCCATTAAATTTCAAAATACCCAAATAGACGAAAAATATACATTAGAACCCCGAACGGAAAAAAATAAGAATCCCGTAAATTCAAATAAAAACTTAGGAATAATAAACCACATAACTTTTCAACAAGGAGTAGAAACCCCAACCGCATTAGTAAAAATCAAAAATAATTACGCCACAACAACAATAATAAACTCAAATGATTACCCGTAGAAATATCTTTAACAAACCCGATAAACGTAGAAGAATTAAACTTTGACGAAATGGAAATAGATGAATCCCAAACGAAAATTATAACCCCGTAGAAAATGACGAATTGTTAAAACAAAATTTAAATAATATACGATTTAACCCGACATAAATCACGAAGAACAAAACGCAATACAAAAATTATGTTATGAATACCGCGATATATTCCATTGCGAAGGAATACCCTAACGTTTACAAACACAGTTAAACACAACATTGAGCTAACGGATAACAAACCCTATTCACCAAAGCATACAGATTACCCCAGGCAAGTCAGGAAGAAGCTGACAGACAAGTAGCCGATCTATTAGATCAAGATATTATACAACACTCCAATTCACCATGGAGCAGCCCCGTACTAATAGTACCAAAGAAACTAGACGCATCAGGAAAACGGAAATACAGAATGGTAATAGATTACCGCAAATTAAATGAAAAAACGGTAGACGATAAATACCCGTTACCGAATATCACAGAAATATTAGACAAGTTAGGCAAATGCCAATATTTTTCGACGCTAGACTTAGCATCAGGATACCATCAAGTAGAAATGGAAGAAGGAGATACACAGAAAACAGCCTTTAGCACACCTAGAGGACACTACGAGTATAAACGGATGCCATTTGGACTGAAGAACGCACCCGCAACTTTTCAACGAGTAATGGATAACATACTACGAGGGATACACAACGAAAATGCCTTGTGTACCTAGACGATATAATAGTGTATTCAACATCATTAGTGGAGCACATAGAAAGATTAAGAGAAGTGTTCGAAAGATTAAGAACCGCAAAATTTAAAGTACAACTAGACAAAAGTGAATTTCTACAGAAAGAAGTAACCTTTTTAGGACACGTAATAACACCCCAAGGAGTGATGCCAAACCCCGACAAAACAAACGCTGTATTAAATTACCCTATACCCAAAACGAATAAAGAGATTAAAGGATTTTTAGGCCTTAGCGGATATTACCGAAAATTTATAAAAGGTTATGCTCAAATAACTAAGCCCCTAACCAATTGTTTAAAGAAGGGAAACAAAATTGTACATACCCCAGAATTCATAAAAGCAGTAGATAAAATTAAAAGCATTTTAACAAATCACCCTGTATTAGAATACCCAGACTTTTCAAAACCATTCATTTTAACAACGGACGCATCAAATGTAGCCTTAGGCGCAGTATTAAGCCAAGGAACAGTAGGTAACGACAAACCTATCAGTTACGCATCAAGAACCCTCAACGAAACAGAGCAACGATACAGTACGATAGAGAAAGAATTGTTAGCCATAATTTGGGCAACAAAATATTTCAGACCGTACCTATACGGACGGAAATTCTATATATATACCGATCATAGACCATTAGTTTGGCTATGCAAACTCAAAGAACCTAACTCGAAATTACAAAGATGGAGAATCAGACTAGAAGAATATGATTATGAGATCATATACAAGAAGGGAATTTACAACAATAATGCAGACGCCTTAAGTAGAATCCAACTTAACGCACTTGAGACAGAATCATTAGCAGGAAACGTAGACGAAACCGAAGTCAGAGAAGACCCAGAAGAAATGGAAACTATACATTCAACACAAAATGACGAACCGGAAACCGCAATAAAAATTTTAAACGAAGCTATTGACATGAAACCCAATCAATTTATAATCACAGAAGTTTTAAACAACCCCAACCCTGTAAAATACACGAAAGTGGACAATAAGAAAAATTACAAAATTCAAATAACTAAAGACGACAATGAATCACAGATAATTAAAATATTAAAGGAATACACCCCCGAGAAAAAACGATTTTACTTTTATTTTAACACGGAAAACTTATACAAACGATTTTCAGAAATATATGTTAAACTATTTAACAATTCTGGCCCCGAACTTATAAGATGCACGAGAAAGTTAATAACCTTAGACGACCAGACGAAATAAATGACGTAATAAGAAACCAACACGAAGGTAAGACCAACCATCGAGGAATAAACGAGACCCTAAAACAAATTATGAGACGCTACTATTTCAAGGACATGAAAGAATTAACTACAGACTTTATCAACCAATGCGAATTATGTAATAAAGCCAAATATGACAGAAAACCCCCAAAGATACCCTTAATGTTAACTAAAACACCAGACAAACCTTTCCAAAAATTACATGCAGATACTCTAGTAGTAGAAGCACAAAGTTACTTAACAATCGTGGACGCATTTACGAAAATAGGACAAGCAATACCAATCACTTCTAAAAATAGTATAGACGTAACCCAAGGATTTCTACACTATTTTACATTTTACGGAACACCCGAAACAATAACCTTAGATAAGGGAAGCGAATTTAAAAACGAAACAATTCAGAACACTTTAGAATTACACAAAATAAAAATACACTTTATAACGGAAAACCACCCTGAATCAAACGGACTAATTGAGTGACTACATTCAACCCTATTAGAACAGATCAGACTATTAAGAATAAAGTACAAGAAAGAACACATAACCAACTAAATGTCATACGCATTAATCGCGTATAATAATACGATTCATTCAACTACAAATTTTACACCCTTAGAACTAACCTTAGGACATTCAGATTCACGCAACCCCTACGATATACATTATAACAAAGAAATCTATCAGCAATACGCTAAAGACCACAAGGAGAAACTAAAAATAACCTATGACAAAGTAAAGGACAAATTAGATAACGATAAAGAGCGAATTACCGCGACCCGTAATAAAAACTCAGACATAAACAAATTTTCCATAGGACAAACCGTATTCGAGAAAAATTACCAAAGTAAAAGACACAAAACAGCGCCGAGAAACTTAGGACCCTTTAAAATCAAACGAATATCAGACAAAAACGTAGCCGCAATAGACGACGGCAAGATAACTAAATATGTTCACCTCAAAAATTTAAGACACCCTGTACTTTCAGATGGACAATCGTCACCCTTACCGTCAACCTCCACCCAGGTAGAACGGACACAGAAATTATAATTGAAGACATAAAAAACAACCCCGGTATACTACCAATTAAATTAGGCAGTATGCAAAACACCATAGATTATTGGACCTTTGCACAAAAATTCGAATTAACCGAGCTAAAACAAGAATTTCAAATAATCAAAAATAATTATTTTCGACTAAAACAATCAATGGACACAACAAAATTCAGAAAAGAGTACGCAATAGAAATGATGAACTACGACAGTATAACAGAAAGCATTTTGAAAAATATCGAAGACAAATTTAATCGACTAATACCTACAGAACAAATGACGAGAAGAAAACGAGGACTAATCAACGGATTAGGAAACGTAATTAAAGCAATTACCGGAAATTTAGATAACCAAGACGCAGAACGCTATGATAACGCGATACAACAATTGATAGAAAATCAAAACGACATTAAAACTATAATTAGTAATCAAATATCGTTAACACAATCAACGATCATCAAATTTAATGAAACCCTTAGAAAACTAGTTAGAAATCAAGATAGTATAGCCAATCGAATAGAAACCTTAGAAAATAACATGCGAACTACTATGTTAGGCATGCGAGATTTAATCAGATTCAATACGATATATAACCAGACAATATCAACCCTAACTTTAATTCAACAAATCCTAGCAACATTAGAAAACGCAGTAACCTTTGCAAAATTAAATACCCTACATTCAAGTATAATAGAACCAATAGATTTATTAAAAGAATTATTGAGAATAAAATCTTTTATAACTAACAGTAAATTACCTTTCGAAGTATTAGAATCAAACATTTTAATATTTGAAAAAATAGCCATAGTTAAAGGCTATGTAAAAAATAACGATATAACATTTTTAATAGAAATACCAATAGTAGAGATTAACAGTTACAATTATTATCACTTATTTGCTTTTCCAATGGAAATGACTAGCACATACCAAGTTATTATTCCAAAAACCAAATTCCTATCCTTAAATGAACAAAGATATGGTTATACCAACGACAAATGTAATGAAGTCACACACAATCAATACTTATGCCAATCATTAACAACCACAACAATTCAAGAAGACAGCCCTTGCGAAGTACAACTACTAAAATTTACCAATCATTATGAAAATTGTGAAGCCAAACCTGTATTAATCAACAACATGAAAATTCAGAAAATAACGGAAAATAAATGGATAGCCATTTTTCCCACCGAAGTAATCGCAACAATGTATTGCAATCAAGATGAAAGTAATTTAGCACTAACCGGAAGTAAATTAATTACCCTTAAGGAAAATTGTTATTTAAAATTAAAAAATGAAATAATTAGAGTTTACCAAGATCCAGTACAAAGCAAGAAATTAGTAAATCTACCCGATCTGCAAATCAAGATTAACCAAGAAGAAGATGAAGAAACCCTTCAAAAACCAATGCAATTGGAACACCTGGAATTAGACAACTTAAATCACGCCATGAAACTCATGGAAGATTACAAAGAAAAATTAAACGAGATCAAGACGCCCAAAGTGCACTATGATAACATTAGTGTATGGACAATTATATTGATTTTATTGACTATTTTATTGATCATTTATGTAATGTACAAAATGTGTTTTAGATTTAAGAATAATAAAGAAAACCGTTTTAGATTTAAGAAACCCAAACAAACAAATGTACCCCTAGAAAATATGAATTTTAAATGAAAACGAAAACGAAAATGAATTTAATTAAAAATCAAGAAAAGGTTAAAACCCTTAATTTTTAATGTACGTTGGGAGGAGTTATAGGAACCCCCATCTATTATATATATAAAACTAATATTCGTATTAGGAAATATTAGGAAACATTAGGAAATGTTAAGACAGTGCAACAATGTCGTTGCAACATATTATTACATATTATTATGATGATTTCAGTTCCCACGAGTGGAAACGCTACAAAGTAGCCCAAGGATAAGTAACACTGCAAAAGTCAGGTCACAGACGGTCAACGGATGTCACGTACCGTGATTACGCAGAATAAGCCTGCAACATTGTATTTATGAATAGCTCTTAAGATAGCAACTAAGTATTACAAAGTGTAAGCGGACATTACGTCCGCAGGTTCCCACAGTATTGTGAGGGGGAGAAAGTTATATAAGGACCAGGAGCTCCACTCCTAGTCAGTTCATCAGACGTTCAGCTTTAACCTTGCAGTTCACTGGTAACTCACTGTGCAAATTAATTAATAACTTCGACTTAGAATAAATTAATTCAAATTGTAAATGTTCACATCTGTTTAAATCAAATAAATGTGTTAAAGTTCAAAGAAGTCTTTTTAAAAAGGACCGCTCGAAGCCACGAACCTTAACTCGCATACCTGGGAAATATTGTGGTAGGTTCCCATATCTTTCCACAACGCAATTTTTAAAGATGTTAGTAAAAAGTCATAACTATCACGGCCAACCCTCAACAACCTTGTAAATTATTGAGGATCGCCCGAGACCAACCGACTCTCCCCCAATATCTTTTAGCCAGCAAGGCTGCTGCCCCTTGCTGCGCCTTTTAGGATAAGCAGGCTTACTATAGTAGTATTTTTTGTCCTCTACTATAGGGAAACTCATTTATTTTGAAATGCTTCCACACACCATCGACGCGATTTACACTCCACGTTTAATACGCGTGTTTAAACTTTCCGGCCCGATCATCCAGCAAAGCTCAAAAAATTCTACATCGGCCATTTATCGAGGGGTCTACCGCCTACACGTCCACTGTCAGCGAAAGATCATTTCTTTCTTGACTTAACTTATCAACTTTTTCCAATTTAGTTCTTTATTTCAATCTACCTCCTCTTTAAAAATTCCGTTCTCACACTTTGGGGTCTAAAGCTGGCTTATGGTCGAGTTCAATGCCATCAGTCCGTGTAAATGCATTAATCTTATTAAGTTCCATGTTTCTATTCAAACACAACAATTTTAAAGTATTTCATTAGAAAATGGATACTGATGGCGAAAATGAGATGTCTTGTACTCCCCCGATACACGGAAAGCAGCAAAAATTGCAAGTTTGAATTTATTACCAGAAAAACCTAAAAAAAACTGTATATATTGGCATATGAATCGTTTATATAATGGAGGAATCGGAAAAAAACTAAGTCGTTCTCGGAATCCGTTTTATTGGTATCTTTTACCGAGTTGTCTACAAAATATAAGCCATCAACATTGTGGACAAACTACTCCATGCTGAAAAGTACAATTAACTTAAACTATGGAATTGATATTGAAGATAGCAGCAAATTATAAGGCGTTTTAAAACAAAAATCTGTAGGTTTTCAACCTAAAAAAGCCACTACATATTCAACTGAAAACAAATAAATTCATTGATGAAGCTTCTGATGTTAAATATCTTGCAACAAAGGTAAGTTGTCTACAAATTATTAAGAATTTCTCATAAATAATAAATTTAAGGTGGTATTTATAATGGGAATAATGGGTGCTTGCCAAGTCAATGAAATGTACAAAATGACACTTGATAATTTGCAAGATCTGGGATCAACTTTCTTGGTAAAGGTGCCAAATACCAAAACAAAAGTTACTCGCAAATTTACAGTCACAGATAGTTTTTCTCAAATTTGCAAAAAATACATTAGTCATCGTCCATCTTCTGTGATATCTAATATCTTATTTTTAAACTATCAAAATTTCAAATGCACTTTGCAAAAAATTGGCATTAACAAGTTTATGCAAATGGGAAGAGAAATAGCATCATTTCTGCAATTACCCAACCCTGAAAAATACTCCAGTCATAGTTTTCGTAGATCTTTTGCAACTATACTTGTAGATGCAGGTGGAGATACGACTGCATTAAAGAGACACGGTGGATGAAAATCCACGGCAGTAGCAGAAGGCTACATTGATTATTCTATCAAAAGTAAAATGGAAACAGCTACCAAAATCTCAAACTCAATACAAAATCCCTCTTGTAGTTATCAGACATTTACACACAATGAAACAATATCTACAAATAACCAAAATCTTAATGTAGAATTAAATTTAATCCCTTCGTTGAACATAAAAGATTGTGTGAATGCAAATATTACAATTAATGTTAATAAATAAAATTAAACTTTTTGTATTGGTTAGGTATAGAGAAATTCATTGTTTGTTTTAATATTACTTGTTTAATGTTATGTAAAAATAAAGACTTTAGCTAAACTTATTTGATAGGCGTGGATAATGGCTATTGTTCACTCGGTTTATTTACGACACGAGCCATGGGCGAGTATCGTAAACTTAAACCTCGTGAGTAATAGCCATCATTATATGTTCGTTGAATAATATACTACTACACTTTTTTAATGTAATGGTATTGTTATTATTCCTATTTAAAGTTCTACACACATTTATTGGGACTGTAACAATAGTAACACTGGTGATAGACAGATCTTTCCATACAAATGCTAACATGAAAGCAACAACCAGTTGGCTAACATCCTGTTATTTTTAGGACAAAGTATTCTAAATACCATGAATAAATTTCCATACAATATATAATTTAAAAAATAATAGTAAAACTATAATTTATAGTAAATTAATGTTTCTATTGATGAAAATTAGCACATTCTGTTGAACTACAGTACAGGAACAGTAGTTACTGTGAACTTTTTAGCAAAGTATACAACCCTCTATGCAGTTTTGATTAGCCGTTTGACACATCGAAAACTAAGTACCCTAAGACTCGGTTTATCAATGCTTGGTTAGTTAACACAATGCAGTTATCTTTTAAATTTTAGTTACATAGTTTAACAATTTTATCAACTGCTAGTTAAGTCCTTAAACTTCTTGTGAAAGCTACTAGAAGGTAAAAGTGTTGGTTACCAACTTAACTAACTGTTACTGAGACACGCCCGTTTTCGTTTTGAAACATAACCTCAAATTTGATCACAATTTTTAGAAAAAAAAACGGTTGATTTGCAAAATTTACAAATAAGTGATGATGAATATGGTTTTGCAGTTTGTGACGTGGAAACATTGGCCTTGTACAGTAAGAAGGCGTATTGACCATTTGAAAGGTGCAACAATCGCGATTTTTACGTCTGCTTTCGTTTAAACAAACAAACTGTTGAAAAGGTACTGAATTTTGATTGAGCATATTCTAGAATACCCAATTGGCGGGTAAGTTAAAAGTTACATATTTTTAGATTTTCATACTAATACTTCAATTTCTAGTTGGAATTTTAACCAATACAATTGATTCATCTAATTACAATGCAGCCAACTTAATGCTAACTAGAAGTTATTAAACGCATTGATAAACGTGTTCAATTTAACCAATACATTAACCCATTACGATTAACTAATACTTTACAAACTGATAGTTTTAACGGAGAATCAATAAACCCATCTTTTGCGATTAGAATATTTGAAAAACATCATTTGAGATTGGAGACCACAAAATTTGCCTGCTTAAAAAGTGCAAAAGAGGTATACCTAAGGGCGATGATGCCTTTTAAAATTACGACGTCTCAAATGTGAAAAGTAAAATCGCCGAAGCTCATCATAGTCTTTACAAAGTAGAGACAACATATGAATCCACGACCGTCTCAAGCCAGAAATGCAGTGGCTGCAATGATAGGTTAGGTTACTGTTAGAAATAGATACTATTATTAAAAAACACCAATCACTTAACACGCATATCAGAACAGTTGTTGCTAAAACTATTGCAGACTGTTCTGATATGCGTGTTAAGTGATTTGTGTTTTTTAATAATAATATCTAATTTGTGTTTTTAATAATAATGTTTATTTCTAACAGTAACCTAACCTGTCATTGCAGCCACGGCATTACTACCGTGAGACGCTCGTATGAATCTTATATCTGGATAAACGGTATCCCAAAGACAATGGCGTAGCTACTATGCCGCGGGTACCTGCATTAGGGACAGGCGCTTAAACTTTAATGTCCCTTTTTGCGTTGTCACCGTGGTGACCTTGGCTACAAGCCAACTGATCGCCGTTGAAAAGCATTATCGGGCACGTTTATTTGAAGCTTTTTTGTTTAAGTTACTCCGTAATCATCCGGAAAAGTTTCACGGTGACATCATAAATAATCCTGCATATTATTAACAATTGTTTTATCCTAATACTATCATACTATCACAACGTAGAGGCCCCCCAAATTAATTAATATCGGGCGTATAAAATTTTAAGGTACACCCCTGGTTAAAGACAATCCGTTATATACAATTAAAAATTTAATTCAAATGTAATAAATTTTTGTTTAAATTATTACTATATTGAGAATAAAATAATTATAAATTTGTTTTAGATTAAATATTACAATAAATAATTACATTTGTAGGAATCGTTTTCACGTATTCAGTAAAAAAAACTTTACAACAGCATCGGCTCGTTGGTCTAGGGGTATGATTTTCGCTTCGGGTGCGAGAGGTCCCGGGTTCAAATCCCGGACGAGCCCTGAATTTTTTATAATCAATATTCCACATTCTTTAACATTATTAATATTCTGACATTTTTCTAACTTTTATAATCAATATTCTCGCATTTTTTCACATAACAATTAATATTCCAACTTTTTTTGTAACTTTTATAATCAATACTCTCGCATTTTTTCACATTAGGATTAATATTCTGTTAGCTATTGTGGTAGGGAGACTACAATCCAACTTTTATAATAAATACCTACTCTATTGTGGCATTTTTTTCGCATAAGATTCCCCAAATACTTATAATAAAAGCATTTCAGTTCCATGACTAATAAGCTTTGTAAGTGCAAATAAAACAAAACATGACTATATTATAAAAAATATGGATAGCCTAATTTTCACATATAGAACTATTTTACAGGCCTCCATAAATAAAGTAGACATTGCAAATTTTATTGAAATTTGCATGAAATATGTATTGCACTTGTTCTAAGAAATGATGAAAATTTCAGCATACAATCACAATATCAACACTAATATTGCATCACTCTTCTCCATTTCTTATGCATTCAGCTATTCTATTAGGCATACTGAAAATAAGCAAAATGCTAGTCTGCGATATGCTATCCCAGGCTTCTAAAATACATTGTTGAAGAACTTCTGCACTGTTTGGTGGTGGTTGTATATCGCCCATCCTTCGTCCTATCATATCTAACACATGTTCAATAGGTAAGATTCAACAAGAAAAAAAGTCATGAAAGCCTATCAACATTAACATTGTCTAGATCAGTGGTAGTTAACCTTATCACACCTATCTCCCACTTTTGCATCTTTATTGGTAGCAAAATTTACCTTACCACCCATCTGTTCTACAGCATTAGTAATTTATGAAGTAGAAAGTAACCTTACTTTAACAACAATTTATAAAGTAGAATAATAGCAAATTAAAGCATACTAACTTACCAAATACTCAATGTCACACGCACTTTTGCAAAGTCTAGTACCTTGTGTATATAGTATCCACACTTCCCCTACTTGAAAATTTTGAGTGTAGGTTTAGTAAAAAACATTTAGTCAATTTATCTTTATATTAATTTATTAATAATTTGCATACATATAAGTATGCATTACACTTGATTAATGAATTTTTAACGACACCCCGAGACCGATGATACAAAGTTAAATATTGAATATCTTGTTCTATTTTTGTAAGGAATAAACTAAGATTTTGTTATGAGGAAAATGAGCATTACATTATAATTTTAAATAAGGCTGCACCGACTAACTACAGTGGTGCAGGAGTGGGTTCCTATGGAAGAAATAATAAAATAGCTGGAGTACAAACAAACTACATTACACTAATCACTAACCATGAAAGACTCTTCTCTTGCCATAATTAAGGAGTGCCAAACCATCTTGTCTAAGCAATCCCTTCAATATTATCTCTACACGGAAAACTGTTATTCTGAATAGATCTCCTTTACTTTTGGATTCCTAAATTTAACATATTATACGTTACTTTTTTCTAAAATATTTTATATCTTATATCTTATACACTGGCAAGCAAAAAATTGAGGTCAAAATAAAGTTATTACGTCTTTGTGGAATTTTCTGTACTAAACTTATACTGGCCAATTGTAAATGACTGTACCATACTCTGTAGGTAAATTAAAAATTCAATGTAAATTGCAAAGCATTTTTTTTAATTTATTGTGCCAGAGCAACAAATTTACATTTTAAACAAAATTCGATATAGGACTAATATGGAACATAATCACTAATAACGTGTATTCTCTCCTCTTGCGTTAATACCTGCTTGAAGTCGACTAGGCACACCTTGAACTAAGTTAAGGATTACATTCTGGTCGATGTTATCCCATTCTTGCAATAGTAACTCCTTCAGCTTCTGGGCAGTTCTTGGTGCTGCTGTATGCCTGTGAATATGACATCCCAAATCATCCCAGACATGTTTAATGGGATTCCCCAGGCTGAGGGCTAACCAATCGAAACGTGTAATTCCCACCTCATCCAGATATTCTCCGACAATTTTAGCTGTGTGATTTAGCATTATCGTGTATAAAATGTCACGCTCGCCAATAGTGATCATGAAAGGCCCAATATGATATTATAGCACCTCAGTAATGTATCTGTGAGCTGTCAGGGAACCATTCTGTATGAAAATCAACTCTGTGCATGCGAATGTGCTCTGCGAATGGAAGTCGCTCATCAATACAAGCTTGAGCGTATCTTTCTCTGGGTCTTCTCCATACTCGCCGACGTCAATTTGACCCAGTGAGGCAAAAATGCGACTCATGTGAAAACACTACCTTACTTCACTCCTTACTAATCCATGCAACATGATTCGAAGAAAAGTTAATCTTGCAACTCGATGCCGACGTTGCAATGGTGGACCTGTAGTCATTCTTCTACAAGATAATCCAGCAGTATGAAGTCTTCTTCTAGCAGTCCATTCCCTAATGTTTACATCTCTAGCTTTTTGGAGTTGATTACGCAGCAAAACCGTAAAAGTTGTTCTATTCCATAAACTAGGGTACACCAAAAATCGGTCTTCTCTTTGGGTGATGACTCTTTTTTTGTCCAGATCCTAGTCTTCTGGTAGTTATCAAGCCAGTCTCCTCATAGCGTTGGTACACGTTTTGTTCAGCACAAAGGGTCCTACCAACAATTCTTGCAGTTTCACGTCATCCTCGGCCATCCTGTATCAATGTTACACTTCTTGTCACAACAATAGGATCTAAAGGCATTATTACAAGCGCAATAATTACTACAAACACTACACTGTACGACTGATAGGTTCAACAGAGAGAAACCAATACAAACAAAAAATAACGCCTAAATGTGAATTTTTAATTAGAGTGGTGATAATGCACGACAGATAATCAATATAACAGATAATATTTCTCAAAAAACAAATGATCCAATGCCTGCTATGATTTACAATTGGCCAGTATAAGCTTAAAATAGAAAATTCAGCAAAGATATCATAACCCCAAGTGCAATAATTACTACAAACGCTACACTGTCCGACTGATAGGTTCAACAGAGAGAAACCAATACAAAACTTCAAAAAATAACACCTAAATGTGAATTTTCAACTAGAGTGAATGCAGGCTATTTCAAAGAAGTCACAATTACGATGATAATGCACGACAGATAACCAATGTGACAGATAACATTTCTCAAAAAACAAATGATTCAATGCCTGCTATGATTTACAATCGGCCAGTATAAGCTTAAAATAGAAAATTCAGCAAAAATATCATAACCCCAAGCAGACCTCAATTATTTGCTCGCCAGTGTATCTCAAAGTTAAAGAAATTCTCAAAGTCAAGACCTCTCCCAAATATGACTCAATTACTGGGCTGGCTAGATATCCTTTTACAATGACCTAATTTGTATCCTAGTTCATAAATAAATGCAAATAAAATTCAACCTAAACTTAAACTCTATTAACAATAAATTCCTAAAATATAAATAAACATACATTAACCTTAAAGGGAAAACAAACCTAATATAACATTCAACTGGCCAGGTTTTATATCAAATATCCTAAAAAACATTAATCCATAACTACTACTATCATACCATTGTTCTAGTTTCCAAGATCGATTTATATGACATTTGAAATCCCATTTCTGGAAATGTTCGTTATAACAATACATTGAAAAAATAGGACAATCCAACTTTTCATTACATTCCAATGTCCATACAAAATACTAAATTTTCATTCTTTACCAACAATAATTTCACTCATACAGCTTACATTTAAAATCAATATACACTAATTCCCTATCTAATTTAGTCCAACAAAATAATTATTTTAGCTTTGATTATTTTCCTATTACATAAACATAAATTACATCCTCAATCCATGTGTACATAATCAATAAATTTAAACATAAAAGTTACATGCTACTCACGATTTGTAGAAAATTTAGGGATGTCCAACAACATCAATTTGTCTTGCAACAGTTGCTTGGATTATGTCCTCACACCAACCCCAACAATGCGGCCTCCCACCTTATTATTTGCTTGTATGACTACATTTTTACGATTCTAATTAACTTTCTGAACTTAGCTTTCCGAACTTAACTTTCAACTGTCGTGCTTAGATGTTATATCAAATTTCTCCTTCTATAAGATCCTGTTAATTGCGGCCAGCATCCGAGAATACAATGTGTCAAGTTTAATCTATGCTTAATAAAAACTTTTATCACGTTTATTACATAATATATACGTACTTTTGCAATTTACGTAATTTTGCAATTTTTCCTTGAACGTCTAGCCATGTTTTCATGTTAAGGGTTTCTGCATTTTCACATATTAATTTGACGATCTGCATTATATATCTATTTAACATTCTTGTAATACATATTTATTATATTGTATGTTTTATGGAATCTTTTATTTCAACGATATTTATTGTCGCGACGCTTATCCTATTTAATGACTAGTGCGTTATCTTAGTATTCTATTAAATTGTACCAATTTATTTTAAGAAAAATCATTTTCTATTGTTTTAATTATACTAACTGTTCTAATACAAATTATATTTTCTAAAAACAAAAAAATTCAAATATGATGCTTAATTAATATTAATTATTCGTTAAATCTATTATACAGGGTGCGTTCATATTTGTCGCTTCAAATTTAAATTTCCCCTTTCCCATCTAATTTGTAGCTAACGTAATTCAACACGTTACAATTTCCTCTCTCAGAAATATTTTGGTCATAGCACAACAAAAGCATGATTCTACAAGATACGAGGTAAAAAACATAACAATAAATAGAATATCAGTTTTCACATATTTAGATATGACATGTATTTTTTTTATTTTACCATAGGTTTTCAAATCGACCATTATCGAAATTGTGTTTACTTTCTTTATCATATTTGATTTCTAACAGTTATTCTTGGCACATTGCATCGGTTTCCTGAATATCTGCTATAAAATCATTGTTCATCCAGTCGTACACCGATACACTTTCAAGTCCAAAATATCTTCAAATGGTTTTTCATATCAGATTTAAGATCATTAAGGTGGCTACTGTATCTTTCAATATCCTCTGAAGTTATATCATCTTTTATAGATGATAATTCAGAAAACTGTACCAAATGCTCTTTTCAAAAGATTCTGACGAAGAAATTCAAGTTTGTCAACAAATAGTGACAAATATTGTGGCAATCTATAAGAATTTTATTATCTTCTTGGAGTTGCAAATTGATATCATTAAAACTCTTGAAAATATCTGCCGAATAAAACGCATCATTCTTTACTGTTTTCAAATGTTGGCAGAGATTGGTCTCATAATGCTACAAAACATGAACCTTTTGACTGCCATGGAATTTCTGTTTGCAAAAGTCATCATTGTTGTTCTGGCACATCTGTCAAAACATTCTATCATTTTTGACATTGAATTTGGTCTTATTTGCAGCACAAATTATTATACTTAAAGATGCGTACATAACCCATTTGGTACTTCAACTTTCGAAAAAGCAACAACTTCATGATAGAGACCTGTCATGGCTGATGGCCTATCAATAGTGCACGCAGCAATATTATTCAAAGAAATATTATTTTGTAAAGTATGACTTCACAATATTAAATATAGATAATCCTGCTGTATCTCTAATAAAATTTATCACAAATTTCCTCTTGTAATATATTATTTTCATCAAAATAACATACACAGAGAGTGATTCACAACTTCACAGAAATATTTTAACGGATGCTTAAAAATGGGTTATCGATTGGTATTTTTACAAAAAAAATTTTTAAAAACCAAAATTGAACCGAATGTTTTCAGGGTACGTATAAAAATAATGAGACCTCTCGCCACGTGTCTAATTGAAATTCCTTGGTGAGTGACCACCGGTATAATGTTTATGCGGTATGACAAGTCTATCATAAAATGCTTATGGTATGGTTTCCGATTTAAAGTTTACAAAACCACAAATTGATGTGTTTTGTTTTAGCGGTGCCAATAACACCGACCGACGACGTTTCAAATAATGTTTGTTTGATACTCATTAGTGAACTGCATTTTTGGAGTTGTAATACAAACAATGGGTGTTCTACTACAGGTAGCGAGCTTATAAAATGTTACTTTCAAAAGCAAAATCTTTGATGTGTCCTACGAAATTAAAATTCACAGAAAACATAAGTAGGATAAAGCTGGAACTGAATAAACATTAAACCATGAATTTTATTGCGTACCACCAAATGCTTACTGTCATTTGATCCTTTTAAATTTATGACTGCGGTTATTGGGTATCTTCAACACTACTACCAAAAAGAAATTGCAACTGCCAATTATATTGTGCTACTAACTTGTAAAGTAGCGTTTTACAAGCTCGCTACTTGTAAAGTAAAACACCCATTGTTTGTATCGAAACTCAAAACATACAGTTTAAATAAGTAATGAATAAAAATTAGGTAAAACGTCTACCGGTGTCAATGGAACTGCTAAAAATAGTACACATCAATTTGTGGTTTGTAAACTTTCAACCCCAACCCATACCATAAAATTTGACCATAAACTTGTTATACTGCATAAACATTATACCGAAAGTCATCCACCAACGAATTTCAATTTGAGCACGTGGTGAGTCGCCTCATTATTTTTATACGTACCCTGAAAACATTCGGTTCAATTTTGGTGTTTAAAAATTAATTTTTTGCGAAAATACCAATCTCTGACCCATTCTCAAGCGTCAGTTACAATATTTCTATAAAGTTGTAAATCTCCCTGTATACCATCAATAAAACGTTATTGTCATCTTTAGTGGTCGACTCATCTAATTGCAGGAAAGGAAGTTTTTAAAAACACTAATCAGTTTATTTTCCACATTAACGGCCATTTCTTCAGTTGTAGCACATTGTGTTGCACAAATTAGATCAAGAGAAAAATTTTTAAATTTGCATGGACAGGCTAAAAATATGAACACGCCCTGTAAAACAGATTTTTTGAATAGTAAATATTAATTTAGCATATTCAAATAATTAATATCCCTTTATTTTTTGCGGTAAAGAGGTATTAATTATTTTAATTTGTATCGTGTCACAGTGTTCTAATTTATTATTATTAATTTAACATGATATTTTAATTCCTTTGTTTTAGAAAATACAATTTCAATTAGGGCTGTTAATATAATTAAAGCAATAAAAATACATTTTCTTAAAATAAATGGGTACAATTTAATACAATATTAAGACAACGCATTAATCATTAAATAAGATAAACGTCATGACAATAAAACTTCTGAAATAAAAGATTTCATAAATCATACAATATAATAAATATCTAATACAAGAATGTTAAATAGGTATAAAATGCAGGGATCATGTAATAAGCAAAACCACAATATGCTAATCAAATAAATTAATACATAAGAAATGCAGAAACCGTTAGCAAGGAAGATTATGTTGGAGATATGGCTAGACGTTCAAGGAAAAATTGCAAAAGTGTGTGACTGTTATGTAATTAACAGGAAAATAACTTTATTATTGAGCATATATTAAACTTAATACATTGCGCTGCTAGATACTCAACACAATTAATAAGATTTTATAGTGAGAGAAATGACATGAGTTAGAACCCGACAGAAAAGAATGAATTAATTATTTACAAGCAGTTAATTAGAAAACGTCAAAATGTAGTAATACCAGCGAATAGTAAAGAGTGGCGCTGTTGCGGTTGGTATGAGGACCAGTTAAAAGTTAAATTGAAAGTGACGGTGAATTTCCCGCAGGAAAAATACGTAAATTTTATTGGTAGAATTTAGTGTTAGCTAAACCATAAAACATTAATATTTTGAATACAATGAAAGGAGAAAAGGAAAAGTTGGTATTTAACTGTTTTCTATGTTGTTATTAAGTGCATTTCCAAAAATGGAGATTTATAATGTTATGTACAATGACTTTTTGGAAGAGGCATTTTATGTTTAGTTTTATTTAATTTAACTAAAAAATTAATAAGTGTTTTAAGATATTTTAGAGACAGATACAGTATAACATCGATAAATTTAGGAAACCGAAGCAAATCAAACCTATGTGAAATAACCATCTTCCATGTAGGGATAATATCAAAGAGATTGTGAGACAGACGGCTTGGCGCCGCGCAAAAATTTTTTCTTAACCATCCTCCCGAGTCTTTACGTTCAAACTAGTCTCGCGATAGGTTTTTTGAGGTTAGGTTACTGTTAGAAATAGATATTATTATTAAAAAACACAAATCACTTAAGACGCATACCAAAACAGTCTTGTTTTTTTGTTGCTAAAACTATTGCAGACTCTTCTGATACGTGTGGTTAAGTGATTTGTGTTTTGTGTTTTTTAATAATAACATCTATTTCTAACAGTAACCTAACCGAGGACTCGTTCGAACATAAAGACTCGGGAGGATGGTTAAGAAAAAATTACTGCTGGCGCCCCTTGGTTATGACAAGAGAAGAGCCTTTCAGGGTGAGTTAATATTGTAACGTTATTTGTTTGTATTCCCGCCATATTTATTATTTTTCATTTCAAATTTTTCTGTTTTATTTATTATTTTTTCCATAGGAATCCACTTCTGCACCACTGTAGTTAGCCAAAGCACTCCCCCTCACGTGAAATCTAAATTTATAACGTATCGCTCATTTTACCTGTAATACAATCCTATGGTTTACTGTGGTATCGCTTAACGGGAATGCTGTTATAGTTTGTGGTATTATCTTAATGCATGACTGTGGTGATAAATTTTTTATTGAAGGTATTATTGTTTCTCCAATATTATAGCTTTTACCACTTTTGCAATTAATTGTGATATGCAATAGAAAACAATTAATGCATCTTCATTTGCTGAATTTTGTTTTTTAAATGATGCACAATTGTTGAACCATTTTGAAATTTTTTTATATATTTAGCTTGTCGTTATCATTTGAACGCTTTGTAGAGAGAAATGTTCTCGCACTCAACTTGGCTTCATTGCTTCATTGGATAGTATTTTATTACATAATAAACACCTTGGGTTTTGTTTATTTACGATACTTTCTGAAACCCAGCCATCTTCAGATATTCCAGTGAATGACCAAGTGTACTTCTTTTTTTGGAATATTATTCCACAATGAATTTATATATAATAACCATATTAATATAAATTTGGCGTGCTTGTCAATTAGAAATCTAACTACGTACTGAACAGTGGGAAGCCAGTAGGATGTTTGTCGCATGCTTCTCCTTCAGCTCTCCAATTCTATTCCTCTTTCATATGAATCAGTTGTGATATTATAATTATACCCTCTCTCAAATCATGGGAAACAATAAAGTATTGCTTTGATGACCTAATAAATAATTTTTAAAAAATACAGAAAGTATCTTCAATATTGGACAAAATTACTAGCGTCCACTAAAAAATTCATACCGCCCACAGGTTGACTATTGCTAGTCTAGATGCTCTATAGTCTATAATAACCCTCGCGGTATGATAAGAACCTTTTAAAACATGATATAACAATCTTTTAACTCCAACAAATTCTGTAAATGGTTTCAAAATTCAGACATTATACGGCGTTATAATAGCACAGTTCACATTGTTATGTAGTAAAATTGGCCATAATTATCAAGCATCATGAAAAAGGTATGGCAAAATTAGCATAAACAAATAAAAATCACTAACAAAGTAATCTGTTGGAGATTATGTTACGTACGTAAGTACCAATAAGCCTTTAAGAAATGTTATACAGTAAACTGGACAAACAAATCTTTTAGGAATTTTTCCCATGACATAATACTTAATTTGAAAGTCAGTTTGTTTGCATTGTATAGATCCCCCTATCATGAATTTCGATCACGTTTAGCTGCATGTAAACTGTTTTGCACGGGTAATTCTGTAGTAATCTTAACAGCGAGAGGTTCACCAATGTACAGTTTTCAATAGACATAATTTAGTTATTCAATGCGAGTAGCAAATAATTTCTTATCCCTCTATTGATGCAACATTTGAACCGGATGAAAATCAGCACATATAAATCAGCTTTTTTATGGAATATTTGAATTACACAATGGTCCTTCAAGAAATCAATATTTAATCAGGAAATTAAGGCATCAGCAGATGAGAAAAACATCAGTATTAATTTATATCTTCAATCCAACTCATTGTTTGGGTACGTAAATGTTTAATTTTGTGTGAATACTGCTGTTTTTGAATCCTCTACCTAATAATAGCCGAATTAGCCCATATAATCACAAAATGTGGTCAATTAAAAGCTAAATTAACAAGAAGCGCTGTTAATCAAAATGTTAATTTGCATTTACAATCACATAAAGGAAATGATAATTTAAAGGAATATATCACCTACCTTTCACTGGTTGTAGTGGTTGATTGTATTTGCACTGCTATCAGATAATTATGGACTGTATGTATAATGTTCACTAATTGTTGCTAATTACTGATGCTCGATGCACCGAACTAAGTCACGAACCAAAGCCAAGCGAGAACGAAGTTGAATAGTCGTCCACTCGTAAATTACCAACCCTTTTATGTCGTTGCACTAAAGGTAGGGATAATGGAGGGGTTCTAACTGGGGAATAGTTTAAGGACTTAAATTAATTGTGATTGGCATAATACAACTACAAACAAAATACTTATAAAGCCTTAACATACCGCCCACCAAAATAAGTATTAGGAACTTATTTTCTAAGTGTGTCTAAACGAGCAAAAAAAAAATACATAACCGTAAATTTAAAAGTTAACTTACCCTAATATACTAACTATAATACTAAGTTGCCTCTGGAATGGAGAGAGGGCACAATTTTACCACGGGCCTTTTAAATAGTCCCTGGGATGTTGCCACGGTAGCCACACGACAAACATTGTCCTTTCCATAATGCAACGTATGTATACGTCCCATTTTCCACTGTAATGGAGACACTTGAGTATCTTTAATCAACACCAACGTTCCCACCATTAACGAATAATTAGCAGAAAACCATTTGGTTTTCTGTTGAAGTGTGTGCAGGTACTCCAAATGCCACCGTTTCCAAAATGATTGCTGAATACGTTGAACCAGTTGCCAACGATTTAAGGAAGATAGTTTCAGATCTAAGACATTAGGGTCGGGAATGACAGACACTGGTTCTACGTTCAGAAAATGACCAGGACTTAAGAATGAAAAATCAGTGGGATCGTTACTCATTGGACATAAAGGTCTGGAGTTTATTATGGCTTCAATTTGAGCAAGAATGGTGTTAAATTCTTCGTACGAGAGAATTTGTTCGCCTACCACCTTCTTGAGATGGGACTTTACAGATTTTATCCCAGCTTCCCACATTCCCCCAAAGTGAGGAGCCGACGGAGGATTAAAAACAAAGTGAATACCTTCCGTTTCAGATGACTGCTTCATATATTCGATTAGTTCCCGAGATGCTCCGATAAAATTTGTTCCACAGTCACTATGAATTTGCAAGCATTTACCTCTACGTGCTACAAACCGCCGTAAAGCTGCAATAAAGGCCTCTTTAGATAGGTTTGATGCCAACTCCAGATGTATCGCTTTTGTACTAAGACAAACAAATAAACAAACATAGGCTTTCAATGATTTGGCACCTCTAATACGATTCATGGTGATAGAAAAGGGTCCACCGTAGTCTACCCCAGTATGTAGAAACGCTTTACCGGCAGTAAGTCTATCGGGGGGCAAGTCGCCCATAGGAGGGCATAGCGAAATAGGTTTTGACGAAAACATCGAATACAAGAATTTAGGCACTGTTGAATAGCCCTTTTGCAGACAGAATCCAAAAATTTTGTACTAACAAAAATGAGTAGTTCTAAGTCCAGGGTGTAAATATTTCGTATGGCAATCTCGAATAATGAGCTCTGTCACCCGGTGTGACCGAGGAAGTAGCAAAGGAAATTTTGTATCATAAGATACGTCTGCATTTCGCAGCCGGCCGCCCACCCTTAACAACCCATCACTGTCAAGGAAAGGACTGAGAGGTCGAAGTTGTTTATTACTAAGTTTTCCCTTTCGAATGATATCAATGTCCTGACTGAAAACTTGTTCTTGAACCCGTTTTATTAATAAATGAAGTGCATACTGTTCGGGGGAGACCAATAATTGTTCTAAGTTTCTTATATCCAAATTTGCACGAACTTTCAAGTTACGAATGAACTGACAAATATATACCAGAATCTTGCATATTTTTCGCAAATCTGAAAATTGATTTACCATCGAGTCTATGAAGTGATCTGCAACGTGTATATTAAGGGATAAAGTTCTTTTTTCAATGTGCATCTGAGTGTGATCTGTAAGAGTTGGTTCCATATGAGGAGGCCAATTCTCTTTAGGTAATAGTAACCATGATGGAGCCGTCCACCACAAAGGATGATTAACAAGCTCAGCAGCTAATAATCCTCTTGATGCACAGTCAGCAGGATTATCGTGTGATTTAATATGATGCCACGATGATGGAGTCACTCGTTCTTGGATATGCGAGACACGATTGCTAATAAAGGTCTTCCAATTATACGACGAAGATCGAATCCATGCTAATGCTACTGTGGAATCTGACCACGCAAATGTATCGTCCAATACTAAATTATTTCTATACGTATTTTGCACATACTCAACCAAGTTCGACAACAACACTGCACCACACAATTCTAATCGAGGTAATGATATACGATTGGTTGGTGCGACCTTAGATTTGGCACAGACCAATGATACTTGGATGTTCCCTTTCTCATCGACACAGCGGAGATAAACTGCTGCTGCATATCCAGCTTCCGATGCATCACAAAATGCATGAATTTGTACAGTTTGATAGTTATCGCAAAGAATCCGTCGAGGAATTTCAATTTTCAATAACTCGGGTAATTGTTGAAGATACAGATTCCATTTTAAAACAATTTGTTGGGGAGGAAGTTCATCCCAACCAATTCCTAATATCCATACAGATTGAATCAAATGTTTTGCGAAGAAGACCAATTGGTGATAATAACCCCAGAGGATCAAAGATCCTTGCAATTTCGAAACCATATTCCTTTTGGTACAAGGCCGATCAACGATATTAAGATTGTAAACAACACATCACTCAATGGTTGCCATTGCAGTCCTAAAATTTTTGAGACGTATTGTTTATCTCTTCAAACAAAAATGCTTGCTGATACCGAACGGAATCAGGTAAATGGCCAATGACACTTGGCCCGTTGCTATTCCACTTTCGCAACATAAAACCACCTGATTGGCAAATTTGGTTTAATTCATACACGAGTCGTTTGCCATCCTCTATCGAATCACACCCTGTAATCAAATCATCCACGTACGTATCCGACGCTAAAATCTTGGAAGCAATAGGAAAACGTAACGATTGACCTTTTGCAAGTTCTTGAATTACACGCATGGCTAGAAATGGTGATGATGTGATGCCGTATGTAACAGTGTTTAGCTGATAATCGATAACAGACTCCGAGGACTTAAATCTCCAAACTATACGTTGATAGTCTCGATGGCTAGTAGAAATAAGAATCTGTCTATACATTTGCTTAATATCCGCAGTTAAAACTACAGAATGTAAACGAAAGTGTAATAACAACTCCATGATATCTTTTTGAAGAGGAGGACCTGCGAGTAAATGATCATTTAAAGACCCTCCACTTTGAGCGCTGGCTGAAGCATCAAATACGACACGAAGTTTTGTAGTTGTACTGTCTGGTTTGAACACGGCGTGATGTGGTATGTAATATACCGGCGATAATGTAGACGATCGAGTTGAATCCGATACAATACGAGACATGTGACCACTATCGATATAATCCTGCATAAATTCTCTGTACGAATTATACAGTTGAGGATTTATTTCCAAACGGCGTTCTAGTGAAAGAAATCTTGAAGTGCTATTTCGAGAGCCAGCAAATAGCGGTTCAGGACCATTGAAAGGTAACAAAACAATAAAACGACCGGTGTCATCCTGCTTGTGAGTGTCCACAAAATGCCTTTCACAAATTTCCGCATGAGGAGATAATTTGTTAGAATCTGGAATATTTTCCAGTTCCCAAAATCGAGTAATGTTAGCATCTTCTACAAGTGCAGCTAATGATATACGAGATGTAACAGAAGAAAGAACCTTCCTGTTAATATCCACCCAAAGGTAGTGTGAATTGCCACGGGTTCTTCTGGTGACCCAATGCGAGTTGCATTTAATAAAATATGCGCGAACAAATCTGCACCTAACAATAAATCGATATGGCTAGGTTTGTCGAATTCCGAATCTGCTAAATCTAATCCAACTATGTGAGGCCAACTATTTGGTGAGATCCTTGATGAAGGAAGGGTTCCACAAATGTCTGGTAAAACAAAGCAATCAATGCTGTACTCTGGAACAGTTTTACCTTGAGGACTAATTTTACACGATACTTGTCCATACGCATGGGAAGCAGATAGACCTAAGCCTTCAACCTTCATTGAAATATTCGATTTTCTTAAACCTAAGCGTCGACAACACTTATCAGTCATGAAATTTTCCATTGATGCACTATCTACAAGTGCTCTTCCTGTCTGAACTTTGCCAAACCCATCTGTAATTGAAATTCTTGCGGTGCCTAATAACGTCATTGTGTTGGACGATCTAGATGATAACAACGTACTTGTAGTAGTGTTGCAGGTGGGTTCGGGAAGTTGATCTGTTGCCTGAGTGATTGCATGTTTCTGTGCAACTGTAGGGTTTTCAAAGTGCAATAAAGTATGATGACCCCTTGCACACTTTTTACAAACAAGTTTGGAAGAGCAGCGTGTAACCATATGAGAGTTGCGAAGACAATTAATGCATAAGTGTTTGTCTTTAACAAAGTTATAACGGTCTTGTGGCGATTTATTCAGAAACATTTCACATTGGTATAAGTTATGAGTACCACTGCAAAGACTGCATTTCTGAATGAACGAAGTTGTTACGAATGACTTTCGAACTTGGGGTTTTGAATATTCAAAGAAACGTTTAGAAGGTACACTAGATGATATGGTTTGTTTAATGGACGTATTAAATTTGGACGGTGTATCGGAAACAACCATATTGCTAATTTCTAATGCCTTGCAATGTTTTTCTAGAAATAATTTTAATTGATCATAAGATGGAATGTCTGATGTATTTTCTAACTCAAATGTTTTCAAAAGATTTGTATCTACCTTTTTTGATAACAAATTAAACAATACGAAGTCGAGCAAATCAATCTTAGTTTGACGTAAGCTTGATATATTTTCCGTAAAGCAATTAAGCAATTCTCTTAAATCTGTATGTGAATTAAATTTTGCTTTTGGTGACGATTCTAAAGCATTCCAATGCGTGTTTGCAATTAAACGTTTTGAATTAAACCTCTCCACAATAATTGAATAAGCTAGCATATAATTATTATTCGAAATTTGCAAATGTCTAATGAGTTCTCTAGACTTAAAATCCAACGCATCAATTAAAAATAGAACTTTTCGATCGGTAGCAATTGATTATTTTCATGAACTAAATTATTAAAAATTGAATAAACTCTTGAAAATGTTCTATTTTTCCAGAAAATTTTTTCATTTCTATACGAGGAAGACGAATATTGCTACACGAGTTGATGCCAGTAATATTTGCAGTCAAGCCCTTTTCAGCAGTGGATATATTATCAAATTGCGCTTTAATAATTTTAATGTTTAACAAAGACCTATCTATTTCAATTCTTAGTGTTGTAATTTCATTTAATAATTCCGAGTTGTCCTCATACAATATGCACGTTTTATAAGCAGTATCTATATCGTTTTTGATATCAAAGGCGCTTTCAGCCATAATATTAACAGAAATACAATTGCCTTTAATATGCTCCAATTTATTTATGGCATCAGATACATCAGATAATCTATCGAGTGCCGCCTTCAAATCTACAATCAACCTATCGGATGAAATATGTGCCATCCTAACGAACAAGGTTACTAATATCGATTTTATATTGATTTCAGCTACAAAAACGAAGGGTTTGTTCACCTAATAATAGGATATACCAAGGGTAATGTTGAACTACCTGTTAAGCAAAGAATTTTTACTACAAGGTGCCTAACGGGAGCTTGCAAGTTTCAATCTAACAAAGAGCAAAGGGTTCTTCTACCCGGTTTTACAAATACCTGAATTCTCTAGCGAACTTGAATTACAAGTTTAAAATAACTGTACTGCTTAAACACCTTTTCTGACTACAAATTCTTACGCTAACTATCCCTAAAATTTACAAAGATTTGTCATTTCTAAGGCTTTATAAGATTCTGTATCATTACAAAATTTCAAATTTAATGCGAGATTGCATCTACTATAAGTTAGTTTACACAATTGACTATGAAACTGGTGGTATGACTACACTTTTATTCTAAATGCGGTCAACCCCTAATTTAAGCGAAGAGCAATTAACAATGTAGTTAAATTGAATGCCAAAAATGCCAATAATAAACCAATTAATAAGCAAAATATTTGCTCAAAGGACCAAAAATGTTAATCAAAATGTTAATTTGCATTTACAATCACATAAAGGAAATGATAATTTAAAGGAATATATCACCTACCTTTCACTGGTTGTAGTGGTTGATTGTATTTGCACTGCTATCAGATAATTATGGACTGTATGTATAATGTTCACTAATTGTTGCTAATTACTGATGCTCGATGCACCGAACTAAGTCACGAACCAAAGCCAAGCGAGAACGAAGTTGAATAGTCGTCCACTCGTAAATTACCAACCCTTTTATGTCGTTGCACTAAAGGTAGGGATAATGGAGGAGTTCTAACTGGGGAATAGTTTAAGGACTTAAATTAATTGTGATTGGCATAATACAACTACAAACAAAATACTTATAAAGCCTTAACAAGCGCGCCCTACATAAATAACTGTAACAATGAAATCGGTGATATAACAATTAAAAGCATGGGAAGGCAGTGTAAGGACACGGTTTAAAAAACTTGAGGAATTGCAGTATCATATAGAATAAAAAGCTCTTAAAGATACCACAATTGCTGACAAATTAGAGGTGTTTGAATTATAGTATTTCAAAATATTTGTAATATTATTAAAAACCAGTCTAATTCAAGTTACATTCAAGTTTCAACTTCCAATATAAGCAGCGAAAAACAGCCTCTGAATCTGAGCTTACCGAACATAAAATTACCAACATACTGTAGTGCATTTTCAGAATATATGACATTTTATAATGATTTTTAAATCTTGAGAATCGTTTAAATTACAGTCAGCAATTCTTTTATTTAAAATCTTGTTTAAAAGACAACGCACAACATGCAGTCGAAACTTTACTGGTAAATATCAAAAATTATAAGGCAGCTCTAGAAATTCTAGAAAGATGTTTTAAAAATGAACGTTTAATTGTTCAAGAGCACGTTTGCTCAATATTAAATTTTCCTGCCAATACAAAAAATTCTGACAAAATTAATGTGAATTGCTAGTCAACTAAACAGTTAACTTACAACTCTTAAAGCGTTTGGGTGTGCAAATAGACAGTTGGGGTGTAATATTGATTCAGACAATTCAATCTAAAAGAATATGAAGCGACTTTGAGCTCCAAGTAACCAAAAACGAAGGTATAACGAAATTTCAAAATTCAAATAATAAGGCGCGAACTTCTGCCTACAAAGTTTCAAAGGTAAACAAAATAAATAGTCGTTGTAACAGTACGCACAGCATTTTATTACTGTTGCAGATTAAAGTCAATGTCTGTGCAAGAACGAAAAGATGAAGTTAATATACTAAATCTTGGTCTTATAACTGCTTAAAGGACAGCATACGGCATCTGAATGTAAATCAACAACTGCATGTCAAGTGCGTAACAAAAAGCAACACACATAATTACACAAAGCAGAGCATGCTACTCCTAGAATTTGTCAATTCTTATCATTGCTTCTAAAAAAAAAAACAGTCTCTTTAGCAACAACTATTGTCCTAGTAAAGGATGCCACACATTTTTTTCCACAATGCATTACTTGGAATTTGCAGTTTAATTTTATTTCCATGGAAAATTGTGCCCGATTAGGCTTAGAACTTACCAAAACTGATTTTACAATCTGCAGGATGAACTAAAAAATACTGTTGTACAATAAGAGGCAAACGCAACAATAGAATCATGCTATAATCATTTTGCAGCTCGCATAAATTGTTTAATGGAGCCATGCATAATAACGGGAAATGTAAGCTACAATACAATAGATCGGCCAACTTTGTGGATGCTTGAAAACTTACATCTAGCAGATCCAAGTTTCAACAAATCATTACCTGTAGACTTGCAGTTACAGGCTCAAATATTTTGGTAACTGTTGTTTGTAGCATCACAAAATACGTTACAAATACCTGTACCCTACCTTCACAAATCTAAATTGAGGTGGGCAGTAGGTGATCCCATTGAAGTACCTACTACAGTTGGTTTAAAACTATGTAATTTAATTATAGAGAAATATCGAACAATAGAATACCAATTATCTAAATTTTGAGGATAATTATAGGGGTTAAACAATTTCAAGATATTATTGTCTGCTGAAGAAAAGGAATGGGAAACGCATTTTCAAAAAACATTCAAGCGCTAGGTGGTAGATGAAGACTATCCAATGGCTTATGCTCCTATGACCTATTGTCTGACTGGTTCATGCTAGTGGATGTCATACTTGTAAGGACAGTTCAAGCAGGGGAAATATTATCAAAACAAAGGTTTAATGTCCATGCACCGTGTGTATGAAACAAGTTGGAACCCATGAAGTATATCATGAACAATAGAGGTGCTTGCATGGGCTTTTGGAAGATTAAATTGTTATTTATGACTTTACAAACTAGGTTTCATAACAGCTGAATTGTTTTCTACAAGATTGTGAGTACAAAACCTTGTAATTGAACCAAATTAAACAATAACAACTCGCATGTACTTCCACATGGGACCAAGGACTTATTAAAAATCGAGGATCGAAATAATTTTGAAAACAATTATTCTTGGCAATTTTTTTCAATTTTTGCTCTTCTTTCTCGCCTGTATATTTCTAATTTGATTCAATTAACAATTTTTTACTTAGAAACCAAAAAAATTGTTACAATAAATTGAATCAGGTCACATGCAGTTAATAAATGAACAAACCCCAAATAGTGGAAAGGAATATTTTCTTCCACATAACGCGATTTTTAAAGAATCCACAACATGATTGAGGGTCGTATTTGATGGATCTGGAAAACAAGTAACGGATTAACTCTAAATTTTAATATGTTAGTAGGTCATACCTTACAACGTGAACTATTTTGAATTTTGACGTTTTTAATGCTGATATCAGAATGATGTATAGACAGATTAAAGTTGATCAGAAAGATATTGAATATCAAAAAATATTCTGGCAAAATTGTAGCAATCAACCGATACAAATTTTCAAGCTTAAAACTGTAACTTACGGTACTACCGTAACTTACGATACTAGGGCTGCACCATTTTTAGCTGTTAGATGTTTATAATAGTTAGCACATGAAAATCAAGAAATGTATCCTGAGGCTGCAACTACAATTATTAATAACTTTTACATGAACGATCTACTTTGCGGCCATACCACTATCTCAAAAGCCTCAACATTGAAAAATCGAATCATTTCAATCTTATTACAAGGAGGTTCAAACTTCGAAAATGGGTTTTAAATCATAAGACAGTCTTCAGATATTGCAATAGTTAATTTTTTTCAATAATTAAATTGTAACAGTACTGAGAAGTTAATAAAAAATTATCAAAAATCATTTCCAGACACACTTTAATTTGAATATTTTTCTTTTTCATAAGAGGAATACAGCCTTAAAGGAAAGTGGTACTATTTTTAAAACACCCTGTATTTTAAATTGCCAATAAATTTGACATCTTGTTACCCGTAATACGAGCAAACCAGCAAGAACAGAATGAAATGCTCATGAGGTAACAAAGGAGGTGATAGAAAGAGCAAGAAAACGAATGCCGTAATAACCTAGTCGAAAATTGGAGGAGGAAGGTCTAAAAAACGAAACGACAGTACATACCAAACAATTCACCTTCTTTGTCGAGCATCTGTACATGTAAGAATAACTAAACAAAAAAAACGCACATAAAATATCACTCTCATAAATAATTTCTGATAATTTAAATTTAATTGTAGGGACCAAACACTTGTGTCCTCCATCCCTTTTGAAATACTACTTATATCTAGTAACAAACAATTCAAATGGTGTGTTGAAAACAAAACAACTAGGCAAGTATAAACCTCCTAAAATATTGCTGTGTAATTTGGGATTACAAAATAAGTGGATTTAACAACGATAATTAATAATGATATGTGTTGGACAGCAAGGAATTAATTCTAATGTAAACACACGAAATTCACACATATACAATATTACATTTAAAAATGAAACAAAATTATTAGATAAATCTTAGTCTATAGTGTTACTCTTAATATTTTAGAATGAACGCAAACTACATACCATGCACGAGTGAAAGCAAACAGCTGGCAGACACCAACATCGAATATACTTCCCACAGGCTGTGAAGAGAATGGACAGGTATACAATATATGCTGCAGCAATTACATAAATTTTAGGGTACAACGTAGCAACCTTAGTTCTAAAAATCAAGAATGTTCCGTATAAATTCGTAGTTCTAGGAATCTATGAATCTTAAGTACAAATTCGGGCTAAAACATTACCAATGTTATTAGAGGAATCTCACCCTGCAAGTAGTTAACAGTCATGTAAAAATAGAAAGCACATTTTCATGATAAGAATTTGCAACTGTCCGATTTAGCAGCAAAGAAACAATGCGACCAAACGCTAAGTATCAAGTAAAGACGAGATTTCTCCAGTTGGCATGGAATCAGCAACTATGTTGTTAATTGTCATCTTTAACTTATATGAATGTCAAGTTTCTGCCAAATTGATCAAAACTAATTTCACTTACCTTTAGATAACGAAACAAAAACCTGAAAAGCTGTTTTTCCTATTCATCCAAAGTACAAGACAATAAAAATAATTATCATTAAAATTTCTTGTATTTGAAGTAACAAATTCCACATGTTTAACAGACTTGAATTTCTTTGTCTTGCTTTCAGTTAAATGATAAAATTCAAACTCTCAACACAAAATGTAGATTTTCTCCAAAATGTTATGATATAGAGGGAAAAATCAGAAAAGTGTATTTTGGGTCTAACAAATTCACTATTAGACCCCACAAGCTGTAATTTTATATTGTTGTCAGAGCGTTGTTGATTTCAAATTGGCAAAACAATTATTGGTTCATAGAATTTAAGCTCTTAAAATTACCATTAAGTACCTCCCTAGCTGTCAAAATATTGATATCGCAAATATTAAAAGCAAACAAACTGTGAGTTACCAGCAATGATTTAGTGATAATAAATTAACTTATCAGTGTAACTGGAACTCTCCAATTGAGTCACTGAACTGGGTTTCACAGAACCAGCACTATTATAATTTTGCAGAATATAATGGTACAATATTAAAATTTAGTAAAATTCAAAAATTGAAAATGAGGTATCAATAGCCAATGTTTCTGACAAATAAAAATATATTTTAAGCAAAATATAAGTATATTTAAAATCAACCACTATTCAGTAACCACCCAAATATCGACACTTTATATATTAAAAACAAGTGATTTCCAAATACTCCCTATAAGTTTGTTGTGGTTTGTTTAGCATTCTTCTTAATCTTCTTTGGGAATTAAACCACTCATAGTTTTTAAAATTATCTTTATTTAGGTTTCGATCCATGACCTAGGATCGTTCTCAAAATAATAAAAACTTCAAGTTTGACATTTATGACATAAATTGAAAGCGACTTTGATTTATTGATGTTCGAAATATTTGGTTTGAGTACACTAAGCAAAAATTTTTAAAGTTTAAAAGAATGATTGCCTTCAATTTATGTTACGGCCTGGGACCGACTTTCTTTAGATAGCCAATACGCTTAACGTGAAATCAGCTGATTAATTTTTATTGGTAAATTTTATATAAATTCAATAATTTGGGAAACATTTTTTAACATGTTTCTATTTATACAATTGGGAGGATGGTTATTAAAGAAGTGTGCGATTGCGTTACCGTAAGGCTTAAGCAGTCGTTTTTTTATATTTATTTTGAAGGGGAAAATCATTATGATTTAGGCTACCTCTTTGGTAGATTTTAACATGGTTCTGAAGCGACCCTATGGCGGGTTTACACTTGTCAGATACCAATGCTGTTTTACAGGGGTTGTTAATATGCTTCATCATCATCATCATTAGGTTTTCATCTCAAAACGGTTGGATACGTACTTGCACTTATTTATATTCTGAGCTAGCCTACATAGTTCTCTGAAATTCTCACACAGCATGTATATAGCTCGTTTCCCTTCTATTGTTTTCTAATTTTATGCCTTATTTCACCGAGATTCGGTGAAGGGGGTTAAGCAACCTGTGGCTACTAAGATCCCCCAACACTTAGATATTTGCTGAAATAATGGTTTTTTAGTTAATATGCTTATTGTTATGTAATTAGTTATTGTATGTATAAATAGAAATCATGTATGTAGGCTGTATTTCATGTTAATAGTGATTTCTAAACATTCATAAGCTGTTTCACATTTTCTTTACCGGTTTGACAAAACCAAAGCTAAATTTATATAAAAACGTATTATTAAAAAAGGAACAAAAATTTCTGATATTTAAATTGGATGAAAAATAACCCTTCTTTTTAATGTGGCTATTATTGCTTTCTTTTGCATATAGATTACCTTCCGACTAAAACGTTTCCCCATATTTCGTTAATTTGATCTCCTTCTGGTTTTTTAGATATACTACTTCAATTTGGTGTTTTCTAAGAATATTTTGCTGAGAAGTTTTTAACGCCTACAAAAATAGCATTTTGGCAAACAATCAACCACTCTTAAGTTTTGATTTTTCTTAGAGAAGAACGAAACATAATAGATCTCGTTTTACTTTTCAGTATTGCTTATATGTTTACGTGCGAGGTTGTTTCACTTTTATCATATGCAAAAGTTTGTCATCCATAATATACTTCACTGACTCGAACGACAAATTATTTGATTGCCTAAAGGCTTCAGTGCACTTCTTGGCAATAAAGCACTATTTTAGCATATGATTCGAGTATCTTAAAAATGCATAGAGTGCATAGAATGATGCACTTGCCAAATATGTATCTCACTTTCCAAAATTTTCCATTTCTTTTGGTATTTTTGTAAAGCTAACCTTTATGTTCAATTATAACATTTGTAGCGAAGTAAAGCACTAGTGTGGCATAGTGTGGCAAGTTAAATATGGCTTAATTATTATAAATTTATATGTTGATTAACTAGCAACCATTCGATCCATATTGCTGAAGTTCATAAATACTTTCTATAAAATGCTTTGGAAATGTATGGCATGTGATTCAAACCAATAGCAAATATAGGTTTAAATGAATTGCAATTCAGCTATTTCTTGTTGTACACTACTTTAAAATTTAAGTACTAAATTTTGAATAATACAGTATTTTAAACAATTTTACACCAGACACTAACTTTCAGTTTAGAAAATAACTTGTTACACAAACTAGTTTCAAATTAAAAATAAAAATATTTCAACCTTGCTGTAAAAATTAGGAACTCAAACATCTATTACATTTGAATGTATTTAAACAGTTGTTACAGACAGTGCAGTAAAAAGATACCTTCTGAAATAAACTAGTGCCCAAGTTAAGATCACTATTTTTCAAATGTAAATCAAGTAAGCTTGCATGCATTTGCTATTATGATGTATTCTATAGAACACATAAGAAAAACAGCAAAACCATAATATATTACTTACCCATAAGTCCCAATTGTTGAGGAGTAAGAGGCGTAGAATTCTTATCTTGAACATCGGGAATACTAACACCATTCACAATACCACTAGACACTACTGATGCCCTTTCACTAACACCACTAAGCACTGAATTTTGTTTTCGTTCACTATAAGTACTATGCACACTACGACGTCCACTACTTGCCAAACTAATCACATCTGAAACAAATATAAAGATATTTTGATATGCCCAAGTGAAAATAAATATTACATTTAAATATCTTGCAACAGTAATTAAGAAATATATGGAAGAATTCCCGAAAGGGCGTTTTAAGTTTTTACTAAAGCGGCTTCATATCTGTCTACTGATAACAAAGGGTGATTGACAGGTATCGCAATACAATACGGTTTTTCTCAAAGGATTTGATGATGTGCATTCTAGATATTTTCTCAATTTAACTAGAATAAAAGATTATTGTATATAAGCATCAACCCTGTTGCGACAGACAGTATTAGTTTGTTCCATCTCAATAAACGTCTTATGTACATAAATTATTGTAAAGATGCATTCGCTTATGTGATATAAATGTATTTAGATAAAAAAATTATCAGTAAGATGAGTGCTATAATAGTATTTAATTCGTCGCAGATTAAGTTAGTGCCTACAAGTAGTGATTAAACTAGTTCTAATGTAAACAAGACTCTATAAGTACTTATGATTATGAAGAATAATTATTAGACTTGTATTTATTGGAAATAAAGACCAAAGAAGAATAAGAAGAATTAGCTACACTCGTGTCAAGTGCGTTTGTAGAAACGACATTTGAACAATTCTCTTTTGTATGTTTACCGCTCGTAGTCAACAACAAAAAATCAACAGTATAATTTTTCCTTTCTGACATGAACATGCAGAGAAACAGGACCAAAGCTCTTCAAGTCTGCAGAGAAATTAGATGTAAATGCAGAAGCGGATGACCAAAAACTAACTGAAAATTTACAACCAATTGTGAGAGGAGTTTATGTAGGAAACTACAAAATCCACGGAAAATTTAAAGCCAAAATTTCTAGCGCATTACAGATATTGGAACCAAAGTTTTTCTGAAAACTCGTGAAAAATGGAAGAAAATATGCTGGAGATGGAAGAACGGATTAATTCTCTAATGGTGCAAGCACCGAAGCTCTTAGCTCTAGTTGATACAACAATACAACTTAGAAGTTACTAATGTCAGAAAAAGCCAATCGCCATTGAAGTTCAATATAAAACCACCTATCTTTGATAGAAAGTTGCCTTGGGAGACGTATTTCAACTGCATTGTTAGACACATTATGGGGGGAAGCTTTGAGTATCCGACAAGCTATACCAGACCATAATCAAAGAAACTACGGAACCTTAACATCAAAGCTGGAAATGAGGTACGACAATTCTCACCTGCAACAAGTGTTCCATGCTCAAGTAAAGAACTGCTACAAAAAGCCAACGAAAATTTACAAGAGTTCCAAAGCAGATATTATTCGCTTGGTGATACTAACCTATCCAATAGGACCAGACAGTATCTTGGAAGAGCTGGAAGTAGTGACCTTTGTCGATAGAATACATGATGGAAAGATCCAACAAGCAATATGACTGGCCTGGCCTAAGCCACTACATGATGCGCTGCCTCATGCTTTGGAGTTAAAAGTGGCAAAGCGAGCATCACATCATAGTAGTGTCAAAGTTAGATGCTCTGTGGAAAAACAGGGACAAGAATGCACCCAGGAAATGATTCGATGGGTTTTTCGTGACTAGCAACTAAAGGAGACAGGACCAAAATGCTGTAATTGGGAGGTATATTCAGTGGCAGTGCAAGCAACCCAAAAAAGAGAGAGAGAGAGAGAGAGAAAGAGAGTGACAAAAATCATCCTACCTGAATTCTACCCCGAAAAACATCATCTGCATCGCACAAACTAGGTGTGAAGACAGTATTTGCGTATATGGATAGTATACCGGTAAGATTATTAAGTTTTTAGTTGATACCAGTGCCACTAGAACAATTGCAAACACTGTCATAGTGTGCAATCATGATAAAGTAATTCCTGTGATGGCGTGCTTGCGGATAGTGGCCAGTAAAAACATTTGTATTCACAGAACTTCAAACGTAAAGACGGTGATTGGTAGCAAAATATTCGATAATCAAGTAATAATAGCGGATATCACCGAAAAAGCTATCCTGGGAATAAACATCTTGAAAAGTACGATTTTCATTTAGACATGAAAGAGGATGCCCTGAGAGTAGGAAACGAAGAGATGCCATTTTGAGAGGCAAATGGTGGATCTGTGCGGGTTTGTTTGACAAACGACATTCTTCTGCTGGGAAGGATAAAAAGCGTGGTGATGGTGCGATTGGATGGTGTTATCCGTGGAGGTTTAATGTGTGCTATCGAACAAGTCTGTGATGAATCTCTTGGGAAGGGTGTACTCAATGAAAAAGTGTTGACAAAAGTGTTAAGACATTCTTGCCGTTAGGATCCTACAACTATAACATCTCATTAAAAGATTTCCACAGTTGAGTGGAAAGTAGTTCACACGGCAGAGTGTATCAGCATTATTAAGGAGACGCCCACCTATGGCCCCTCGAAGTTACTATACAGGTTAATAAACCCATGTCAAAAACTCAAACAACAGCTCGCTGAACTTAAAAATCTGATTCGATGATACTCAGATGTGTTTGAGATTGACAGCAGTCAGTTCAGAAAAACTGCAGTAGTCAAGCACAAAATCAATACTGGAAATGCCCAGCTAATAAGGAAACAGCATAGATGGTTACCATTGTCCAAGCGTAAAGAGGTCGAGAGAATGGTTGGAGAAATGGAGAGGCAAGGGGTGATCAAACACTCCGACAGCCCTTGGGATCACCTGTTTTGCTTGTAAAGAAGAAAGATGGGTCGGCGAGATTTTGCGTTGACACTCACGAGTTGAATGACGTGACGAAAAATGACAGTTACCCATTACCGAAGATTGACAACACCCAAGACACATTCTCAGAGTCATGGTGGTTTTCGTCCTTGAACTTGAAAAGCGAGTACTGGCAAGCTGAGATGGATCCCATAGATCGAGAGAAGACTGCTTTTACTTTTGGCACTAGCCTATGGCAATTTACAGTTGTCATTTGGACTTTGCAATGCTTCTATCACCTTTAAGCGTTTAATAGATACCATCTTACGTGGACTGTCATTGAAGACACTGCCCTCGTCTATTTGCATGAAGTGATCGTAAGTGGGAAACATTTAAGGAACACAACCAATTTCGAGGAAGTGTTTCAAAAATTGAGACGTGTCAATCTGAAGTTGAGTCCAAAGAAGTACCACCTGCTAGGCGAAGATATAAAATACCTGGGGCTTGTAGTCTCACAAAATGGAGTCTGGCCAAACCCGAAAAAATTAGAACAGTGCAAGTGACCGATGCCCAAACACACACAACAACTTTGCAGTTTTCTGGTATTATGCACATATTATACAAGATTTGTTTGCCAAGCCCTTGACTAACTTAACAGATGAACGGCGGGATTATGTATGGGATGAAGGTTGTCAAAATGTGTTCCAACAGCTAAGACATGTATTGACGGCAACTCCGATCTCATGTTAGCCTCGACCAGAAGGCAAATTCATATTAGACATGAACACAAGTAAGGTTGCCATTGGAAGTTTGTTATCTCAGATACATAACGGACATGAAAAAGTAATAGATTATTTCAGCAAGGTGCTCTCAATACCGAAATGAAACTACTGTGTTACAAGGAAAAAACTGTCAGCTATAGTGAAATCGATAGAGCACTAAACATCGAATGCGTTTAAGTCGCTGTAACGCAGATGCGCTGTTGAGACGGTCCTGTTCTAAAGATTGTTCGCAGCTGGAGACGAAATGATATTTTTTGTCGGACAACCTGTGATTATCAACGATTGGCAGTCAACAGCAGCTGATGACCGAACAAGAGAGTGACCCAGACCTAGGCGTCATTAAGGATTGGCAAATCAGAGTAGAGTATCCGATCGTGACATAATGTTAGCACGCTAAGTAGCATGCTAAAGTCATACTGGACACAGTGGGATTCCTTGAAGTTGAAGGATGGGAACTTGGTACGATCCCTGGAAAATGAACATGGATGTTTGAGTACGCGAGTACGTTTCAAGTGGTGGTTCCCAAAACTGGGTGTCCGCGGTTTTAGGATATCTACATAATGGGGGATGGGGATGACACTTTGGTGTCAAGAAAACTCTAGAGAAAGTCCGTAAAAGATTTCACTGTGAAGAATAGGATGTCAGGGAACAGTGCAGGAAATGTCAGTTATGTGTGCCATTGGGTAATCAGACTGAGCCAATACAACATAGGAACCAGTTTGAGATGACAATTGACATCACAGGCCCATTCCCCAAAACCGACTCTGGAAATAAATACATGTTGGAGGCTATGGGTTTACCATGATGAATACTGCAAGGGATAATGTTGAATCAGCGCTATTTGTAACGTTTTATTGGACGTCTAATAGTAAACCAGACAACACCGTTGCACTTAGGTTTGTAGTAAAATCCTATATTATTATGTAAAGTGGATTTTAAGTTTGTTGAAATGCAGAAAGTTGGCTAATCCAAAGCCTGCTTTTCGGCCTATGAAAAGGTTTAAAGAGCATGATTACACGCACGTACTATGTGGGACAAGATACGTTTACCATGTGACCTTTAGTTCGATTACCTTGAAAAGCATAGGCAAAAGTATGTCGAGCAAAAAGCGAAAAGAGTACATCCCAGGAAACAGTAAGAAGAATATTCAGATTGAACAGATAAAGACCATATGGTGCATTAGGTACGATAAATGGTTTGCAAAGCGGGAGACCTATGAGCATTTGAATTGGAATTGGTCCTTAACATCTAAAACTACGAATAAATACATCTTGGTGGCTATGCAAACTTAGAAAATGTGGTGCATCTAGTAAGAGATTTTGAACGCATAAGAACAGGCGGGTTAAATAGACAAGACACCTGTGCACGTCAATTGATGGAAGTAAAATGCACACACATTTTGGGAACGTAGCCTCTAAGAGTCTCTACAAAGAGATTGGGACCAATATACACACCTGTTTTTCTTGGCCTACCAATCTGCGATTAACGAGAGTACTGGGCAGCATTCTGCACGTGCTATGCTGGGACACGAGATACGTATACCATGTGACCTTTAATTCGATAGTACGCCTTGAAAAGACGTAGGCAAAAGTTATGTCGAGAGACTCAAGCGGAAAATGTATGACATCCCCGGAAACGTAAGAAAGAATATTCAGATTGTAAGCGACCGGATAAAGACCAAGTATAAGTGCGTGAGTCTGGTTTCCAAACGGGGACTGTGTATGGTTGTACAATCCCAAAAGGAGGGTCCTTACAAAGTACTAAAACGAATTAACGATATGATATATCGGATGCGTAAGCTCTCAAAATGCAGAATAAAGTGAGAAGTGTTGGAACCAAGAACACAAACCAAGGGGTGGTCCAAATTATAAGCAGTACTGACAAGACGAGGTTTGGGATTACCAAAGAGGCTAACCAAGATCTATTTGATGTCCCATCGAAATACTCATCCCCTCATTGCTTAGCTGCAGATCTCAATATGGCACAAGAGACTGCTACGGCGTTCAGAAGAATATTTTGTGGTCTGGACTAGCCTCGCCAACAACAACCAGAGGTGAGCAAAACAATACACCTTAGAGATGGACGTCGTCGCATATAATACCAAGCAACAAAGCAATTGCCTTGTGGTAAACCCAGTTACCAGGACCCGTGGAGGGCATTAGTGGATTTCAAAGACCAATTGATGGAGTTTGGGGACAAGGGTTGGCCATACCTAAGATTGGTTGGAAGCTGGATAGATTGGACAGGAGGGTAGTGCAAAACATTCTAGAAGTACTATTCCAGAAGACCGGAGTCCAAATTTTGGTATATTGCTTTAACCCTAACAGGACAGTACTTGCTATTTAGAGCATCGATTTCAACCATCAATGTAGGAAATTAAGAATGACTCCAGTTGTTCTTATCATCACAAGAACATATACCTCTGGCCAGCAAAATATTCTGGTATAGAACAATTTTAAGAGTAGGCAGTGTAACAGTAATTAAGAAATATACGGAACATTCTCGAAAGAACGGTTATTCAGTTTTTACAAAAGCGGCCTCATATCTGTCTAGTGATAAGAAATGGTGATTGACAGGTGTTGCAGTGCAATACGGTTGTCTAGAAGGATTTGATGACGCATATTCTAGATACTACCAACCGCTTAAAAAATGTCGAGCAAGCATTTTTCACAAAAATATGCCCTCGTTCGGAAGAAAGGTACAATGCAGGTCCGTGCGTTTGTGTTATCATGCACGTTCAATCCTTCTTTCTTGGAATAGGAGGTGTTGGACAAAATTCCAAATTTCTATGTAAAAAAAAACTCGCTTTCTAGCCAATGTAGTACCTTCGAGCAGAGCAATGGAGAATCAAATGTAGGATATAAATATGTTAGATAAATAAATTACCAGTAAGTTTAGTACTATAATAGTGTTTAATTCGTCATACTTATATGATTCGATTAGTGCCAACAAATAGTGATTAAGCTAGTGTTATTGTAAACAAGACTGTAAATACTTGTGATTGTGAAGAATGCCTTCTGAACGGACCTGCAGCTTAAAGAAGTTCTAGAATACTGGAATGGATAGAATGGCTCGTGTGTTTCAGTGAGCTAAAGAACCGAACTATAGTTTTAAACAAATTAGCAAGCTCTTTGGTGAGGAACCAGACTAAGACGGGTTCTCGAAACAGAGCAGCAGCTCTTTCGCTTGGACTGGCAGAGACCATAAGGGTCGGCATTGCATTATAAGACACACTACTACAAAGTGGAAGGCAACAGGAACCCCCCACATTACCTCCCAAGTTCACAACGTACTTAAATTGCTTTTAAAATGATAGCATCCTCTTGAGTAAAAAATTCCAGAGTTAAAATAGTCCTCCATTCAGATCTCTGGGTGAGGAGGATGAGGTCGGCAAGTTCAAAAGAAGAGCCAAGAACATTTTGCAAGTTGAAGCGTATAATGTCAGAAGCATGAAGCAAATAGGTAAGCTATAGAATTTGAAAATTGAAACAGATGGGTTAGCATTAGACATAGTAAGGATGAGCAAAATTCAGTGGCCAGAGGCAAGGGATTTTTTGAGTAGAGACTTAGGGACATTCATACAGAATCAGAGGAACATTCGGATGTGGAAATGGTTATGCAAAAAAAAGAAAGGACACTGTGTAGAAAAATTACTTGCAGAATAACGAAAGAGTACTCATGATTAGATTAGAATCTAAACCAGTAAATACAGAAATAATAAAATTATACATTACTACCTCCAGCTACAGTGAAGAAGAGGTAGAAGCAATCTAGAAAGAAAGACATACTAAGATGCATAAAAGGACATGAAAATTTTATAATTACAGGATTTTAATACAGTGGTAGGTGAGGGTAGGGAAGGAGCGGTAGTAGGTTTATTTGGTTTAGACACGAGAAACGACAGGGGATACAGGCTGGTAGAATTTTGCGATAAAAATAATTTAAGCATCACAAATACATTATTTTAACATCATGTTAGAAGACAATACATGTGGAAGATGCCACGAGATATAAGAACATATCAAATAGATTACATTCTTGTTAGACAACGATTTAGGAATCAAATAAAAGACTGTAGAAGCTACCCAGAAGCAGATATAGACACTGACTACAATATTGTAATAATGAAGGCCGTCCTTAAATTAAAAAATTTGAGAAAGGAATGGAACAAGGCACTTTGACTTTGAGAAACTAAAAGATAAAGATATCCACGAAGGCTTTGAACAAAAAATCAAATGAATTACTGAAAGATATAGGAAAATTTTTGATACTAAGGAAATAGAAACATGGAATAACATTAAATCCAGCTTATATATGGCAGCCAGAGATATACTAATGTATATACAAAAAGAAAATAAGAAACCATGGATAACAAATATATTCTGAATTTAATAGAAGAAAAACAAAAATACAAAAACATACTAGACGAAGCAGGAAAACAAATACAAAACCATAAAACGGGAAATTATTCACAAATGCAGGAAAGCTAAAGAACAATGGATTGATGAAAAGTGCAAAGAGGTACAAACTAAGATAGAAGTAGAAAAAAGAGACGCATCATACAAACTAATTAGAATGAATTTTAGGGCTATAAAACCATATAGCAAAAATATAAGGAGTGTGGAAGAAGATATCATTGTAGAAAAGGGGTGGTTAGATGGCAAGATTATAGGAAATATTTATATGCAGGACAGGAACTAACAGCACTAGAACAGGAAAAAGACATTGAAAGAATGACTTGGGATACCCTATACCTAGAAATGCATTGGAATTAGCATTAAAAGTTCTGAAAAATGGTAAGGCACCAGGTATAGAACAGTTGCAAGCAGAAACTCTAAAAGTCGTTGGACAAGCAGTAACGGAACGTCACTTCTAACTTGTAAGTTATATGTATGAGACAGGTGAGATACCCAAAGATTTCAAACATAACATCATAGTCACTATACAAAACAAGAGAGGCATGGATAGATGTGAAAATTTTCGAACAATAAGTTTGATAGCACATGTGTCAAAAATATTTACTAGAATTGTACAAAGATGGGTGGAAAAACAGCCTCAAGAAACACTCAAGACGATCAATTTGGATTTAGGCAAAACAAAGGAACATGGGAGGCTATTTTAGCTCTGAGGGTAATAATGGAGAAGACAATAGAAAAAGGAGAAAGCGTGTATATGAGGTTTGTAGATCTAGAAAGAACATTCGACAATGGAAAATGGAAAAAATGTTCGAAATGCTCAAAATGATTGGAATGAATTTTAGAGATAAACGGATAGTACATAGATTCTACAAAGAGCAAATAGCAGTAATAGATTTAGAGCAGTGAGATTTAGAGAAATGAGTATCAGGAAAGAGATGAGGCAGAGATGTGCCTTATCCACGTTAATTTTTAACTTGTACATCAAAAAGGCAATGAATACTGTCAAATGCAGGAAGATATTTGGAATTATTATGTAGTGACAAGAAATTGATATGCTTACATTTGCAAATGAAATAACGGTACTATCATCTAGCAAGGAAAAGTTAGAAGCTGCTCTTAATGAAATGGAAACAGTTCTAACAGATAGATAAGGTATGAAAATTCACAAAAATAAAACTAAAGTTTTATGTAAAAAGGGAAAATAAATCAAAAACTTTTAAATATAAAAAAAGCTAAAAACAAGGAACATGTATTTCAAATTTCAATATTTTACCTAAAGAAAATAAATAAAGACATAAGAGTTGCACGCAGTCACATAAATTGGAATAACTAGAAAGTGAACCAACTTAGAAAATTGTTTTTTTTGCAATCATATTAATAATACTTGATATTATTTCTACGTGCAAAGAAAATCTGATTGCAATGTACAGGGTGCTAGAAAATTCATTTTATAATTTGACTAATAAAATGTCAAATATTCCGTTTTTAAAATGGAACCTACCATATTTTGTTATATTATTCGATTCTATGGAAAAAATACCTTAGGTATGTAATTACAACAATTCATTTATTGTAAGCGGTTTTTGAGTTATTTGCATTAAAAGAGAAAATGCACTAGTTCAGTAACCTAACAACATTTGCTACTATCAAGTAGCTTTTGTTCGATACATTAACAAAAGAATAATTGGTTATTTTTACAAAACGTCAAATGTAGATAATTCTACGCAGGTTGCAATTCCTGTACTGTAGTTATTTATGAGGGTTAATCAAAACTTTACAAATCAAGATTATCTTGAAATGATAATTATTTATGGCGAATGTAATAGATTTCTTCGAAGAACTGGCGATATTTTTCATCAAATATTTTGTTATATTAATCAATTCTATGGAATTAATATCTTTGTACTTAGAAAGCAGGATATGCTTTTGCACATTTTAGTTGCCAAAAATGGCAGCACAAGAACATTTTTTGAAAAATAATGTTTAAAAGCTACACAAACATGGAACAATGTATTTCATATAACAATATTTTACCTAAAGAAAAATAAATAAAAACATAAGAGGTTGTTTATAAATGTTGTATTTGGCGGCCATTTTGATCCAAGCATTTTAAAATGCGTCTTATAAACTCTTCATTTGTTGCCTTTTGTATTTGCTCTGGAGTTAAAGAATTTAGAGCATTTAATACTCGTCTTTTGCAATCTTCCTCAATAGTAGGAGCGTAAGAGAAGACCGTATCTTTTACATACCCCATAGAAAAAAATCCAAGGAGTGAGATCGGGTGATCGGGGTGGTGGCCATAAGTGAGGTCCGATATTAGCTATAAATTAGTCTTCAAACAAAGCATGTAAGTACTCGGTTACAACGTTTCCATTGTGCGCAGGAGCACCGTCGTGCGTACTTCATTAGGTGGGAGGTTGTTTAAATATGCTACAATTTCTCCACGCACAATTTCTAAATATCGTTCCCCTGTAAAAAGTGTTCATCAAGAAGAAAAAGAATTACTAAAACAATATGTAGTTTAACGTTTAAATTTTCCTGGTAAAACACTACACATACAATTTGCGAATCTTTAATAGCACAATAAACGTTAAAAGACCATCTTTCTTGAAAATTTGTTATGTATGCTTGGTGAGGATTTTCTGTGGAACAATGGTGTGAATTACGTCGGTTAAACACTCCGTTTTTTCGTAAACTTTGCTTCATCGCTCCAAATAATATTTTTCAAAAACTGTTCATCCTCTTGCGTTCTAAGTAATACAAATTCGCAAAACAACATCCTTCTTTCGAAATCGGTTTCCTTTAGGTGCCGAACAGGTTAAGGTGACCAACATTTAAACTTATTTGCCTTCAAAATATCGTATATGGAAGTACGGCTCATTCCTATATCCTGCACAGCATTATTTAGTGAAGCTCTGCTGCATGAAAATATGCCAATACATTAGTAACTCTAATTACTTCCTCCGTCACGGTGCTGGTCCTGTTCTTCTTTGTAATAAATGATCCATTATTTGCACAGTTTTCAAGAATAGTTTTAAGAGGCCTAACATTCGGCGCTGGCTTTTGAGGAAATTTTTGATGAAAGACATCGCAAGTTCTTTGAAGAATTCTGTTGCATTTGTGCATAAATAATTATCATTTCGGGATAATCTCGATTTGTAAAGTTTTGATTAGCAATTATAAATAACTAGAGTACAGGAATTGCAACCTGCGTAGAATTATCTACATTTGACGTTTCGTAAAAATAACCAATTATTCTTTTGTTAATGTATCGAACAAAAGCTACTTGATAGTAGCAAATGTTATTAGGTTACTGAACTAGTGCATTTTCTCTTTTAATGCAAATAACTCAAAAACGGCTTACAATAAATGAATTGTTGTAATTACATACCTAAGGTATTTTTTTTCTATAGAATCGATTAATATAACAAAATATGGTAGGTTCCATTTAAAAAAAATGGAATATTTGACATTTTATTAGTCAAATTATAAAACGAATTTTCTAGCACCCTGTACATTGCAATCAGATTTTTTTTGCACGTAGAAATAATATCAAGTACTATTAATATAATTGCAAAAAAAACAATTTTCTAAGTTCGTTCACTTTCTAGTTATTTCAATTTATGTGACTGCGTGCAAATGTCAAAAATCTACTAAAAGTCAAAATATCTCAAAAAAGGCATTAGATAGAGGTATGGTCGTGTTATAAAAGTTTACATAAAATTCGACAAGGAATTCGAAAATGCATAAATATACAGGGTGTTCTATTTAAAATAACAATAGTAATACCGAGTTCCGGTATAACCGGAAGTGCTAACGTATCGAAACTATTTTACACGTGTAGGGCACATTCGATAACCTCCTAGTGCAAATTTTCAGCTTCGTTCTACCATTGGTCTTCCATATACAGGTGACCTCCCACTTAAAAAAAACACCCTGTATAGAAAATATTTATATGCAGAACAGGAACTAACAGCACTAGAACAGGAAAAAGACATTAAAAGAATGACTTGGGATACCCTATACCTAGAAATGCATTGGAATTAGCATTAAAAGTTCTGAAAAATGGTAAGGCACCAGGTATAGAACAGTTGCAAGCAGAAACTCTAAAAGTCGTTGGACAAGCAGTAACGGAACGTCACTTCTAACTTGTAAGTTATATGTATGAGACAGGTGAGATACCCAAAGATTTCAAACATAACATCATAGTCACTATACAAAACAAGAGAGGCATGGATAGATGTGAAAATTTTCGAACAATAAGTTTGATAGCACATGTGTCAAAAATATTTACTAGAATTGTACAAAGATGGGTGGAAAAACAGCCTCAAGAAACACTCGAAGACGATCAATTTGGATTTAGGCAAAACAAAGGAACATGGGAGGCTATTTTAGCTCTGAGGGTAATAATGGAGAAGACAATAGAAAAGGAGAAAGCGTGTATATGAGGTTTGTAGATCTAGAAAGAACATTCGACAATGGAAAATGGAAAAAATGTTCGAAATGCTCAAAATGATTGGAATGAATTTTAGAGATAAACGGATAGTACATAGATTCTACAAAGAGCAAATAGCAGTAATAGATTTAGAGCAGTGAGATTTAGAGAAATGAGTATCAGGAAAGAGATGAGGCAGAGATGTGCCTTATCCACGTTAATTTTTAACTTGTACATCAAAAAGGCAATGAATACTGTCAAATGCAGGAAGATATTTGGAATTATTATGTAGTGACAAGAAATTGATATGCTTACATTTGCAAATGAAATAACGGTACTATCATCTAGCAAGGAAAAGTTAGAAGCTGCTCTTAATGAAATGGAAACAGTTCTAACAGATAGATAAGGTATGAAAATTCACAAAAATAAAACTAAAGTATTAGTATGTAAAGAAGGGGAAAATAAATCAAAAACTTTTAAATTACTGACAACAAATATGAAAGACTAAGTGCAACGTTGTAACAAATTTCATTGCCGTCCAAGTTAAGAATAATATGACTCATCGAAAACTGCTCTAACAAACATAAACAGTGGCATAATCGTTTGTAATCGACCGATTCCAGACCGATTTTAAATTTGTAAACTTTCATTGCAACGGACAGTTGACATTGTGCTCTAGAGGAAACAATTTGTATCACTCTTGCTAAGGATATAATTTGTAATCTGGAATTTTGGATAAGTTAACTATAATTGGTTTCGTAGTATGTAACACGTGTTGTTTTTGTTTTAATAACACAAAACTTGTATTTTCTAAATTTGTTTATTTATTTCTAGTTCTTTTAAAAATATGACGACAGAGAACGAAAATAAAAAGAAAATATGAGCAAAAAATAGAAGTTTTAATAATGAGTGGGAGGAGAATTTCTTTTTAATTGACAACAATGGAAAAGCATATGTTATTTGTAATTCTACAGTCAAAAATTAGAAAGCTAGCAATTGACGTCGACATTATGAAACCAATGATTCTCAGTTGTCTAATCAGTATCCACCAAATTTCAAATTAAGATCATATAAACTTGCTTCTTTAAAATCAAATTTAAATAAACAACAGTCAATATTGACGACCTTTAGCAATCAAGCTAATAATGTGGCTGAAGCCAGTTTTGTTATTGCTTGGAATATTGCTCGTGCAAAATGCCAGTATGGAGAGGGAGAGTTTATTAAAAAAACTTGGAAAATGTACTTAAAGTTTTAGATTCAAATAATACAGCATTGCCCATAGCTGTTTCGCAAATTCCCATTTCTCGAGACACACAACCAAACGACGCATAACTGCAATTAATACATCTCTTGAATATAATTTAAAAAATGATTTGAAGAATTAATTGTATTGCATTCAGCTTAGCCCTTGACGAATCGACAGATATCACAGATCTTCCGCAATTGGCATTTTTCATACGTTTTGTGACACCTTACTCCGTTGTCAAAAAAGAATTATTAGATTTAGTAGCACTTCAAGAGTCAACCTGCGGTGTTAATATTAAAAATGCATTAGATTCTATAATGAAAACTTTTGATGTGCCTCTTAATAAACTTGTAAGCATTGCAACTGATGGAGCTCCGTCAATGCTGGGCAAAAAAATCGGTCTTATTGGGCTTTTAAGAGATGATTCTCAAATTCCACAATTCATACCGATTCACTGCATAATTTACAGAGAACATCTCATTGCAAAATATTTAAAATATCCTGATGTTATGAAAACAGTGTTACACATTGTAAATTACATTCGCAACAATGTAAAAAAACATCAACAATTCAAAAATTTCCTTGAAGAATTAAAGGACGAAGAACTTCCAAATGGCATTCATTTCTTTTGCATTGTTTTGCATTGTTATCTAGCTATAACGTATTAAATGAATTTGTACATTTGTTGGATCTGATTACTGTATTTCTAAAAGGAAAGGAAATAATCTATTCAGAATTAGACGATGACGAATGGTTACAAGACAATGTTTTTGACTGATGTCATAGAACATTTGCAAACACTGAATTTACAATTGCAGGGCTATCTAACTACTATCTAACCTCACACAGTGTATATTTAGTTTTCAAACTAAATTACAACTTTTTTCAAAAGGACATTAAAAATAAAACATTTTGTTATTTTCCTCGAATTAAAAAAATTTGTTCCAATATTAAACAAGAAAAACTCATCGACTATATAAAAAAGCTAAAAGGAATATTGACGGAATTCCAAAATAGATTTCAAGACTTGAAATATTTAAAATCGTCTTGATTTTTTTCTGAATCCATTAGAAATTAACATAATTCAAAATGAGTTCTCCATTTCTAATATAATTATGATCCAAAAAGCATCTGGAGAATTAGAATTAAAAGAGATGCAAGAAGATCAAGCTCTACCATTAAAATATAAGTCGATGCCGATTACTGAATTTTGAAAATTTGTACCAGAATCGAAATATCCTGAATTAAAAAGGTTGCTTGTCAAATTGTTTCAATATTCGGAACAACGTAATTATGTTAATCATTTTATTCCACTTTAAAATTCGTGAAATCCGAACACTGATCAGTATTAACTAACCAGCATCTGAAAGAATTACCGAGAAGTGCTGTCACCAATTATCCACCAAATTTTAAAGAATTATCAAAAAAAGTAAAATAACTGTGTTTAATTTTTAATATTTAAATTCAATACACATATTTTGTACATTTTTTGGATACCTTTTTTAATACTTATTTAATTACGGCTCACAAAAAATTTCAAATTTTGAAAAATGGCTCGGACTATCAAGGAGCTTGGCCACCCCTGATATAGCCTATATCGCTATTTAAGTTTATGAACAAATTTCAAGATTATGAACATTATAAATTACAGATGGTCTAGAACTCTTTATATTATTATTTCATCTTATTCACTGTAATACGATAGTATTTATCAACTTACCTTGTGTAACTATCCAAAATATATATATATATATATATATATATATATATATATATATATATATTCTTTGTGAAAAAAATATTTCTTTAAATTCTATTATATTTGAAACTCTCACGAGAAGCTCAGACGAGATTATGCTTTACTAGTAACGAAATAAGAATGACATTAAGATTACTTAAAATTGCAGTTTTTTATTAAATTTGTACATGACTGCCAGATCTGACAATCATTAATGAACATCACTATTATGTAACAAAATTTTGTTCAAATTTTTAAAACTAAAAAGTCTGTGATATAATTTATTTGTTAAAAATCGTTGTTATTTGATTCAAATTATTTGTTATGGAATATATGTAGAGATAGAGAGAAATAATTTTAATTGATATATTTGTACCAAAAGGCCATCGACCGAGGTCTTTCAACCTGTGTATAATAACATTACTTATAATAGAATTAATTAGAAGAATTTCAGTATGCTGTGACAGCAGTGCATAGTAGTTATAGTTGATCCTGATACTCATTGCTGTTGATTTCTTGAGCAAAATATATTTTCATAAAGGGTTCTATCTGGATGTTTTCTTTTGTGTTGAAAGTTTTCAGGTGTTTTTAAAATCTGGGCTTCAATTAGATTTCTATTGTAGTCCTGAAGTGAGAAGGAGTATAATAGCCCTTTAAACCTTGTAACTATTGGTTCTATTCTAGTTCTATTATAAAGCTCAATATTGGAAGGATCAAAGAGTGGATGTATAGGATGACGCATTTTAGTAATTTTACGAAGGCTTGTAGTTTCGGCTACTTGTACGTTCTATAGCGTTGAATTTCTGCAGTTACCTAAAACAATGAAGCCATATTCAATTACAGATCTACATATCATTTTGTATATGTATATATTTGCAGCAACATCTATTCTAATTTCTTTATCTTTGTATGTAAGCCCTCTGAAATGCTTTGCCCTAGTGATCATTTGTTGTTTTTTCCTAGATACATGATATCCAAAATTTAATTTATTGTCGAGTTCAATGCCTAAATGTTTAATATACTTGGAGGGTTTAATAGTATAATTATTTATAGTAACTGTCGGTGAATTGTTCTGTATTTTGTGATTAACAATAAGCAGATGAGACTTGCAATATCTATTTCCAGTCACCATGTGTTGGCTCAAGCTAGTAAGTCATCCACTTGTGTTTGCAACGCAGACATGGTGCTAATTAAAATTTTATTATAACATAACACCGTTGTGTCGTCGAAAAATTGAAGAATATTACCATTCTCCATTGGTTCCTTGCAGATATTGCTACAATAAAGGTTGAACAATATACGTGAGAGTGGTGATTCCTGGGGTACTCCTTGATGTAAGAAGAATGATTGGGAATGAGTGCTGTTTATTTTTACTTGGCATTTCCTAAGGAATTGGTAGTCTTTGATGATCCATATTAATGAGTGAGATCAATTCATTTTGTATAGTTTATACAATAAGCCTTTTTGCCAAACCGAGTCAAAGGTTTTCCTAATATCTAAAGACTCCTGCAATCTTCAGTTCTTTAAAACCAGCTGCCGGTACATTGGATGATTTTTCCTTAAATCCGAACTGATAGGGTGGAATGATGAGTACTTCTTGATGAAGACTTTTTTTAACAATTTTTTCAAATTTTTTCCAATTACTGGTAGAAGTGTAATGGGTTGATAGTTTTGAGGTTGTGTATGATCAGAATTAGGTTTTGGGATTAAAATTACAATACCCTCCTTCTGTTCATTAGGGAAGTAGTGGTTCAGTAAACAATAGTTATAAATTTCTTGTATTTTACTATGTACCTCAGGATCTAGTTGCCCAAGAATGATACAATTGATAGTATTTTTTCCTGGTGCTGTGTTTATGCCTTCAAGCAGTACTTACTTCATAATACTCTACTTCGTAATAGTAAGAATGTTGGCCATATCAGGGATAATATTAATAAACGTATCATGATATTGGTTTACCTCTTTTAATTTGTCTTCATCAAAATCTTTATTATAGTTGAAATTATAAACATCTTCGAAATAATCTGCAAAGGCATTACATTTTTCGATGTCCGTATTATATGATGGAGTACTAAATGTTAACTCTGTGGTTTGCTGTGTCGTAGATCTATATTTCAACAGCTTTTTAATTTCGTTCTAGTACACTTTACCTTTCATAGCGTTAATATCCTCACATGCTAAATTTCATTTATGTTGCTTAAATAGGAATATCAGAGTGTGGATATCTTTGTTGATTTATTTATATTGTGATTTAATCGAGACAGCATTATCATTCTTAAAGATTTGTCTGTATAATTGTCTTTTAAGTTTAATTAACGTTAAGATGAAGGGCAGTTAAATGTTGATTTCTTTTGGATGGGCGAGCTTTCAATTATTAGCTTGGATAATGTAGCACTAAAGTTTTGAATACACTCTGAATTTATAGACTATCCAAGATTTATAAATTCCTTAATTTTCTCATTGACTCTTTCCATATTGCATTTACTTATGTTGGGAAATTTTGTCTCATCAATAACAGGATCGAGTCGTTGTTCAAAATCAAACTGAATAGCTAGGTGATCACTTCCAAAGTCGGTAGTTACCTTTATATTAGTAATGTTGATTCTAATACTTTTGGAGACTAACAGTATATCAGGAGTCATGCTGGGATTATTTATCATAATGAAAGTAGAGGTGTGCATGTTTGGTAGAAGTTTGAATTTTCTAAAAAGGATTTTATTTGTCTCTTACAAGAAGGGCTTGAACCTGCATTAAAATCGACAACTATTATTCAATACTCATAACGTGATGCCTTAGTAAATATTATTTCTTCAATTAAAGAAGAGTGATGAATATATACTATGAAGATATGTAATTTGGAATTTTGGTAGGGAAAGGGCACATGTATGCAATTATTTATAACACTGTTGATTTTTGGAGGGTTTTCTTTACCCATTAGCATTGTTTTTCTTGCCTGTATAAAGCTGCTCCCTCTAATACTTTGTTGTAGTATGTTGCCTGTTTGTTGAATTATAGTCCAGTTATTATAAGGTTTAATTAAACTTTCGTTTTTGGTTTCCATGCATAAAAGACTGTCAATATTTTGAGTTTGAATGTTTTTTTTTTTTTTTGGTTGAAAACTGTTGATATTGGAGTAGAGAAATCTTACATTGGATGCCACCATCATTAATTATTGTGAGACTTTTATGAGGTGATGTTGGCAAGTCACTGTTAGGTTTTTCCAAATCAAACATTAGAATGAACAATCGATTCCCGCTGAACACCAGGATGGTGTCTATATTGTACAGATGCCACAAATCTCTTTTTTAGGTTATTAACGAGTTTTTGTCGATTGCTATTTTTAGGGTTATTTAATTTATTGACGTATGTTGCAATGATCTGACCATGATACATCGTATGTGAATGGATTCTATTGGAACTAGTAATTTCTGTTGCCATTTCAGCAAACCTCTTGTTCATAGATTTGAGTGGAACATTAGGAATTCCTTCAATTAGTTTAGTTGGTCTGTTGGGGTATTTAGGCGACCACGCTTGGTGATCTTCAGCGTTACAACAGCATTTTTCTGAAAGCGGGGAAGTGTAAGCTTGTGTTAATGTTGTCCTTAGCATTTTTTGCAGGTTAGTATTGCGGTACAATGTTTAGTGGGGTGACTATACGATAGATATTTGGAGCATGGGATAGGGAATGGTTCTGGAGGTTGACTTGGACAGATTGGATAGTGATAATTTTTGTAAAAGACTCCTTCACTCAATAATTTTTTTAATGTAAGATATCACCAGTGATAACCCTGATCAACTGAATGAGTTTTCCTGTTCTTCTAGAGGTGATCCTTTTGTAGTAGCGATGATTTATTCCTATATTTGTAAGATGCTCACTAATTTTTGTGTCTTCAATTTCTAGTTCAACTGATGCAATTACACAAGCAAATGTTGCAGTATATGATTTATTTAAATCAGAGGGTTTCTGGTTTGAACGGGTTTCTCTGAATTCTTTAATTATTTTTGAGTGTGCTAATGATTTCAGATGAGCTTTAATAAGATTTTTATCTTTGTTACTTTTTAGTATAAATCCAGTTTTTGTTTTAATTATGATATCTGATGAGTTAGGATTGCTTATATTCCAAAAGTTTGCAACTTGTATTCTGGATAATTCTTGAACTGATGTTATAAATAAAATATGTTGATATTTTTGATTTGTGGTGTTTATCATTTGTAATGAATAGTTGTATGACATATTGATGATAGGTTTTATTTGTAGGATTTCATTGAAGACATGTTTTTATTGCGTATTATCTTGTGAAAGATTTACACGTCTACTAGATTATGGTTGCTGGTCTATTATTATACTGTTTATTTCCTGCTGTGAAAGTGATTCCGTTCTTTTTGATGGATTTGGTAATTTTGATTTTCAATTTCATTTTTTCTTATTACTTTAGGTGTCATTGTCATCCAGTTCTATTTCCTCCTCTACAGAAGAGTCAGATCCATCACCTTCCTTAGTCATTTTCTTTAGTTAGATTAGTAATAAATGTGATCCTATGTGTTTTAAATTATTTCCAAAACAAGTCTTGATTACATTTATATATGTTGGAGATAAGAACAACTTGTAACACACAAATAATTGTTATGATAGGTCACATGTGTTGACTTGATAAGACGAATTAGTTAAAAATTTGGTTAATTATTGTTCATTTGTCAGTTACTGACTTTGATTTGTTTTTTTACTAATACCACCAATGGTTTAAGCACTCTTAAATTTACCACCATGCACACTTTTAGCTTTTTATTTTGCTTATGAATATGAAAAATATTACAATAAGTATAGAGCTATTTAAACACAGGTGTCACATGCAAAGTGCATATACACTACAAAGAATACATGTATTATCACTCTGGTAAGTTTTTCCATGTTAAAGAGATCTGATCAATTATCAAGAATTTAATAGAAAAATTTAGAATTATCAACTACGAAAGGGTTGTCTGTATCTACCTAAAAAATTTTTTTTGTTAATATTTCTTGGATATTAAACCACTTAGAGTTATTAAGATTGTCTTTATTTACGTTTCGATCCATGACCTTTTAAAAACTCTGAGTGATTTAATACCCAAGAAATATTAAAAAAAAATACAAAACAACCACAACGAGATGTATCTTTTTTTGCGAATACTTGCGAGATACAGTGATGCCCAACTTTAAATTGAATTGTTTTCCGTTTAAGTAAGGAGACTTCAGTCCTGACCCATATCTTACTCTCTCTTGGGATGATAGCCACGTTAGCCGTTGACAAAAGAATTTTTAGCTATCCCAGTTTTTAAGCGAAAAGCTTTAATTTATACGTACATTACTACCACATGTCGCTTGCAATAATTATTTAAAACTCTTAAATTGACGCCGCATCGTGGGGCATTTTTAATTTTGGAAGGTTAACCATGCAATTAGCAAGTGTAATTTAATTAACACTGTTTCACTAATGCCCAATGCATGGGACCCGAAAAATTCTTGTTAAATTAGCACGTTATATTTTATAAAACAGTTACACAAAAAAAATTGCTGTTTGCTAATTAATCGATACTATCTTATCCCTTAAGAGAACATCTCGAAACGCAAATTATTACATTTGAACCCAACGTGTAAGCCACGAAATTCTTTTAAGATCGAACCGTTCTTTCGAAAATATTTTTGATTGTTATAAATCTAGTTCTTGGATGTTTAGAATTTTAAGATCGTTTCAGATCGGTTTGTGATTTAAAAGTTCACTTGAAGTTCAATAATTGGAATATCTACTAACATTTTCGTGTGGAAATTACCCAACGAATATTTTTAAAAGATTAAGTTTACATTATTTGTCCATTCATAACAATAGAAAGAGATATAAATATAGGAACCGCAAGTATTTCTTGTATCCAAGACCGGGTGTTCATATTTAAAGTACATCAATTTTGTATTTTACGTCTGTTGTAATTGAATCAGGTTTCTACACATTTTGGTTCGCAAAAATATGATATTTATCGTAATATAAAAGTTATAAAAATTAATTAGCATACGTTGTGTATTTGGTTATAATGAATTTGATGCACATGCATGAAATTATCGTTCATTTTGCAGGTTCTTACAGTAAAAATTTGTTTAATATTGTAATGGTCGTGCTTATCTGAAATTTTTGAAATCCTCTAATGCAAATTGTTTATTTTAATCTAGGCGTTAAGTGGTTTGATTATTTGGCATTTTAAATGGCATTCCAGGTTGTATCTTGTATACAAATAAACTGGAGTATGTATTGAAATTTCGAGTTGTTAGTACTTATGCAGGAAAAGAGATATGTATCGGCTATGTTTTCTTAATCGGGTACGTTAAGTTTTATTGTCGTTTAACGTTTCAAACTGGTTTTATGCCATGTGCACTGCTTCGTTTTACTGGCCCATTTTATTTCATCCACATTTTACATTATTCTCTAGGTCAAGAAGCTGTAGTTTCTTGTTTTATAATGTAGTCTAGGGCAATTTGTCGTCCTAGCAGTTGTACATAATTCTCTAGTTCGAGAATGCCGTAGTTTTATGAGTTCATAAATCTAGGTGAGGCTCATAGAGGAGTCTATCACTCTAGTATTTTATGCGTTGTAGGCCACTTTTATTTGTTTCAGCAGTTTAATTATGTGTGGAGCAAAAGTTGCTCGCCAGAGTATTAAGCTGTAATTAGCCATTATAGTAATTAATTTTTGTAGAGAACTTGTTTATTAAATCACAGATTATATCCCCTGCTTTTTAGAATGTTTTAAATTTTTGTAATTTTTTTTTCAAACTTTTTAAATTGTGCTCGTCAAACTCTTGCCAGAAAATTTCTTGGAAAAATATTTTTTAGACTGAACTTGAAATTAGCATGTTAAAAATCTAAAGCTCTATTTTTTTTCTAATTCCAATATTTCGGAGAGATATCGTTTGGATTAAAATTTGTTAAGTAATTTACACTTATAAATTCATAAGCTTTTTGATTTTCTTTTATAGTAAAAATCTTACTGAGTAGTATAGAATATTAACTTTGTGGTCAATGTCTAAATTTGCACATCAACTATAAATAGAAGCTACTAACATAGTAACTCATCAACTATGAATAGAAGTTACTAACATCGTAACTCATCAACTATTGTTTCCGAGTTAAGGTTTAAATAATTTTTTTTTTGGTTTTTGTTAATTATTTTTTGGTGATATATATTACTCTTACATAAGAAAGAAATTAAATACAGTTAAATTTGAGTAGTATTACTAGGAAAGATAAGAAATTTTCAGTTGGGAACACTCGTAGGTTTTCTCCTGAAAGAAAATTTCTTTGTTTTTTTTTAGATCGAAGTTTAGATTGAATCCCATGATTTTGTTGAAAACTAAATATTTTTTAGTGTATATTTGTGAGGAATAAATATTCAACACTTAAAGAAATTTTTTAGATAGGTGCATGCTTTTTGTTTCCTTTTGGATGTGTGGTTTGCGGAGTTACCCTTGCACAATTTATTACTCTGTTAGCCCCTTAGTCTTTCAGTCTTCTAGAAATTTTTTTAAATAATTTTTCATAATTTTAGTTTAATCTAATAATCGCTTTAGTCTTAGTTTTTTTAGCAACCCTTAAAATAGTTTTTCGTATTCTTAGTTGTGCAATACATTTTTTTTCAAAATATTTTGGTAACTACTTAATTTTTTCAGATTGCCTTTAAAACATTTTTTTGCATCTAGTACTCAGAATTTTTTAATTTTTTTCTTTTTTGGAAGAGGGATGTGTAACCATTTTTTTGTGTGTAATAAAATTTCTTTACCGTAAAACAAGGTCATATTAAGGGAGGTAGAAAAAATGAAAAAATTCGCTAAAAATTTATTTATTTGCAAACTTAAATAAGTTTTCGAATTCTTAGTATATCTTTAGTCCCATAAAGAAAACATCAAACAATTTGTTATTTCCTCGTTTAATTAAATTGCAAGGCTAAACTCCACATTTTGTACCAACAATAATATTGAAAATAATTAAGGTGTTTTGAAACCTGGCTTAGAACATTTTAAATAGCATTATAATCATTAAAAGTCGGTATAAATAATTTGTTGTTCACATATATCTCAAAGTTTTCTACTTGTTTCGTAAACACGGTGCATTGTCACCAAGCATTTGTTCTGTTTAGTATAAAGACCCCAGAACAAATTGTCATCGTAAGTTATTTTCCTAATCCTCTCACTTCCACGTTAATCTTCGAGCCAAGCGAAATGGGAGTCGTTGATGCGCAAATACCCTCAGGCCAATAACAAAAACCTTCAACAATAAATACACCTTCAAGTCAGTGAATGACTCTCAGGTCAATAAGTTCCACAATCCGAGATTCATTAAATTTTATCCCTGCAAGAGACAAGTTGAAACCGGATCATAACCAACATTATGGTAGCAGTCGGCTACCAGTGGTCAAGAGTGAGTCTATTACTTTTGACGAATCCTTAACTGAATTTATTTAACAACTCCCTTTTCCACGTATGGTCAAATTACCAGCCGTAAAAATTCTCAATGCTTCAATTCATAAGATTTCTTAGTAGAACGTTGTAATCTCACATAATTTTACTAATTTGTCATGGCTGTATATATTTTTTTGAAAATATTTCTTTAAATTTTGTCATATTTGAAGCTCTAACTTAAAGAGAAGCTTAAACGAGATTATGCTTTACTAGTAACGAAATAAGAATTACAATAAAATTACTTAAAATTGCAGTTTTTTATTAAATTTGTAAGTAACGACCAGATTTGACAAATCATTAATGAACATCATTATTATGTAGCAAAATTTTGTTCAAGTTTTTTAAAACTAAAAAGTCTGTGATATAATTATTTGTTAAAAATAACTATTATTTGATTCAAATTATTTGTTATGGAATAGATGTATTATCACTCCCATAATGTTAAAGAGATCTTATCAATTATCCAAGAATTTAAGTACAAAAGTTTAGTATCAGCAATTATAAAAGAATTTTCTGTATCTACCCTAATTTTTTTCTTTTTTTTTGGTTAATACTTGCGAGATACAGTGGCGTCCAACTTTAAATTGAATCGTTTTCTATTTAACTGAGGAAACTTCAGTCCTGACCCATCTCTTAATCTCTCTAGGGCTGATGGCCAAGTTAGCCGAAGGCAAAACAGTTTTTAGTTGTTCCAGCTTTTAAGCTTAAAAACTTTAATTTTTTTAAAGTACATTACTACCGCATTATAAATATTTATGGTTCCAGGTTGGGACCGTGTCATCCTATAAACTAAGGTCGACTTTTCGCCCACTTTTGCAAGGGACTTCATCAGGACAAGAAAAGAAAATGAAAATAAATAATAAAAATAATAATAATAAAGATAAGAATGATAATATTAAGTAGACAAGTTAAAGTGTAAAGAGTATGTAAAGTTACTTCTGAACTAGCAGACTCGCCAGCCCATTTAAGCCAAAAGGTGTCTTGTGGCAAAATTTTAAGATGACACAGTCCTAACCTGGAACCATAAATATTTATAATGACTCCGGCTGTGAAAGCCTCTGACAATATCATTATTACCACATGTTGCATGCAATAATCATTTAAAACTTTTACATTGACGTCGTATCGGGGGCAGTTTTAATTTTGGTAAGTTAGACGTACAATTAGCACGTGTAAAATAATTAAAACTGTTTCAAAGAGAAGTTGAAACAGGCGACCAAGAGTGCATCATTGAAAGGAAACCGTATTGTGAAATAATTGGTTGTTTGATGTATGCAATGCTGCCCACTAGATCGGACATAAATGCTACATTGCATTATTATAGTCAGTTTCAAACTAATGCAACGGAATGTGAGTAGGACCGAAGTGGAATCTTCGATACGTAAAAGGGGTACTGGACTGATAGGGACATTTAATGATGGTCTTTGGATGCTAATCAGTGTGATATACTAAAAAGCAATCCTCTCTAGTCATTTTGTCTACAGAATAGGAATATGTAGCTCTTGCGAGTGCAGCTGCAGAAATTTTGTGGCTAAAAGGACTGCTGTAAGATCTTCATGTTGATATACAAGAGCCTACCATGTTGTTTGAAAACAATCAAGCATGCGAGTACTTGGATAAGTGGACTTGAAGTGCTTGAAACATGTGGATGTTAAATACCATTTTGTCAAGCAATTGATGGAAGAAAAGCAGATAAAAGAGGTAACAGCAGGCCCAGATTAGATGTAGTTATACTTTCTATATTATAACTATAGGTGGCTAGTACATGTTAAACAGAAACAAGGTGTTTGAAATGTCAGGAGTTTCTAGCTAAAGTTAAAGCACTCTTACTCTTTAAACTGTAATTAGTTATTAGTCAATATCTTCAACACTGACATTTGGTGTAAGGTCAGTTAGAGAAACTTCCCAATTTGGTGGTAAAAGTTATTCTTTAGCCACTAATTAATAACAGAAGTTATGTATAGTACTAAATAGGCCTTTCTATTTATCAGTCGCCATATTCACAAAGAAATAGGTTCCATAATGCACATAAACTTGCATTTACTCAAATTTAAAATCTACATCTTCAGTTAAATTACAATTGTAAAGGCAACTGTTACAAAGCTATTAAAGACCACAAACACTTTAAGTTGACGATTTTTTAACAGAAAAAATACAAAATTAAATGCAACAAGCAACCTAATTTCCTCGTGTCTACCAGACTGATTTTAAATATTTAGACAAGTTTCAAATCAACAAATTTCCATAGGAAGTAGAAGAGAATCATAATTACAAGATCAATCTTGTCACAATTTGTTTAATGATTTCATATTTAAATATGTCCAAAGAAAATCAGTACTTTATCAATAGGGTGTCCTTCAACATCTGGCGAAATAATGAATCCTAAACCTAACTAGCCTGACTTCGCAAAGAATTTATTTGGTGCATAAAACGAATCTATTTGCAAGAAAGATTACCTCCACTTGGGCTTCTCATTCCAGTTGACCGTAGCCTTTTACTGACATGTCGCTTATATTTAAAGGGATCTACAGTTTGTTTTTTTCTCCTCATATATCGGGCCAGTATACCAAGAACTCCAATACTAGCAGTAACAGAAACAACAACTATCTAAAAAATGTATGTCATTCAAAATCGCGAAAGGATCTACTAAGACAACAAACCTTTTGTGTAGTACTGAGTGAAATTTTTTCAGGAAAATATTGACGCGCATACTTTAGGTGATCCAACGCAGGACCTAAGTGTATTAAAAGAGACATGTTTTATTTAGTGGACCACAATAAATAAATAAATATAATTTTTAGGTTAGAGATTAGTAATTTTTTAGGTTAGAAAACTTTTAAGGGGTATTACAACTTGCAACGCGGTTTAGAAATCAAAAGAAAGAATCCTTCATTACAATATAATTTATTTTTAAGTTTCTTCCACATGGTACACCTAATACATCAATTAAAAGTTTTTGACGTTAAATTAAAAATCCCGCCATGCGGTGTCTATATGACCTACATAGTGCAACAATTGTAAAACATCTTGACCTAAGTAGCAAAGCAATGTTTTAATCCTCCAAAGGAATGATTGCGGCATGACCAGTATACCCCAAAAATTAGCAATAAATTTTTTGAAAGTGCTTTGTAAACGAACATGTTTTTGGGAGCTTCGGTCCACTTTGAAACTCTCAAACACGACATTGTTACTTAGTTTTCGGTTTATACAAATACAACTCGGTATATTATTTGATACGATTTTGAATACGTACTTTTCAGTTCTTTGGTCGAATTTTTGAGCATTTCCTTTCACGAATTAGGACACGTCTGTTTTTAACCTCGATCTAATTATGCTGAATCATGTATTTGTCACACCTAACTCCACAATTCGCGCATAACACTATTGCATACAATAAAAGTGCAAGCGTTATAACTAATTCGTGCTTATCGTAAAAAGATTAAATCTTGTGTTTGTAGTAAATTGATGCACTTCCTTCATACTCATAAACATCTGAAACATTTTCCGCGAGACAATACTTCTTCAGTCGATGGTTTTTCGATATTAAATAAAATGTAATATATATACTACTTTATCATATAATTTTAATTTATTGTTACAGCTTTCTCAAACTAACTGTACCCGTCTTATTTTTGATATAAAATAGCACTATAAAATACTTTTCACCTATTCAAGAAAATAAGTCTGGTAATTATTTTCAAAGTCAGGCTCTATATACGGATCTATTTTTCTATTTTTATAAGTAAATACAGAAAATAAATATTTTATTTAAAAGGAACAGTTCTCATAGTTATGACGTTATAAAAGTAACAGAAGTTGTTCTAATTTTAAATTGACAAATTGATGTTAGGTGTAAAATTTTAGAGTCATACGTAGGCTGTAATTTCACCAAACTTAAAAATATGATTCCTAAATCGGGAATAATAATTAGAAAAAAATTTATTAGGCTAAGTTGTTGTATATATTAAGGTGATATCTAAACTTTTAGATAGCATGCTAAAAGTTTTTGGAGCACATACTTGTACCATATTTCCAAGTTGTTAGTACACATAACAGGATAAAGAGGTCGCGAGAGTCATTGAAACCCAAACTCCATAAATAAAACTAACCCAAATAGAAGGAATCCGGAAGAATTTTAGTTTTTGAAGGTTCATTGTTCCACCCTGTATAAAATAAGCGTAGTGTATGTATAAAGCCATTAAGATGAGTCGCATTATTACAAAACATATTCCAGTGTGGGTAAATAATCATTCTAAGAGATAAATAAAAAGTCCTCGAAATGCGAAGCAAAACACACTTCCTATGTATATAAAAGCCCCAATTTTAAAGCAATAATACAGCTGCGTGTACAAATAAAATTACATTCAATTTTGTTCAGAATAACGCTTTAATCTTTATAAAAATGCCATAAAATACGTTTTATTTGCAGTAAAAAATAATCTCTTGTTACAATTATTAAAATGCAAACCTTTTTGCATTTTGAAAAACCATATAGAAAACGTAAACTTTAATTAGTTGAATCCCGTGGGTGTATATTTTAAAAATTAAATAAGAAGATTTTCAAATTTTCATGATTAAGAAAGGGAATACGTCAATTAATAAGAAACGTCATTAAAACTTAAACGTTTATTCGAGAAACTCAAACGAACATTAAAAAATAATAAAAATCGATTAGAATTAATTTATAGCTTTCCGCATTACTATAGGATAGGATACGACACAAACACCAATCCCCGCACGTTGGACAAGGACAAACGGCACTACGCTGTGCAATGCTTGTAAAACACGTAGCCTGACACTAATTAGGTAATAATAGTATATTATTCAACATACGGTAATGTAGGCAATAACTCACGCAGATGAAGTTTGCGGCACGAGCCGAAGGCGAGTGCCGTAATTCATCAAGTGAGTTATTGCCATTACCGTATGTTGAATACTATACTTTATCTACGACTATAAGCACAGTAACAAGTTTTAATAAACACATGTAATCAAGATTATTTTAAAAAAATTATAGTACAAATTTGTTTGACATTACGTAAATGTCAATGAGCATGGCTACTTTGATATTTTTGGTAGGTAATTAAATAGAAATATAAGCTGGAAGCGTGAGTTATTATAACTCACGCTCATAACTCACGGTGTTTAATTATGAACACTATTACTTGTTCAAAAGTATATGAATAATGGTATTATAACTAAATAGGAGTAGATAAAGCATGTTATTCTCGAAAACATGACATATTTAAAGTTTATTATGTTCCAAACGTAACAGGAAAATTCTCGAATAGATATAATTTTAAAACAAAATCCGGAGCAATGAATACTGTCAAATGCAGGAAGACATTTGGAATTACTATGCAGGGACAAAAAATTGGTATGCTTAGATTTGCAGATGATCTAGCGGTATTAGCGTCTAACAAAGAAGAGTTAGAATCTGCTCTTAATAGGTTCCATAATGCACATAAACTTGCATTTACTCAAATTTAAAATCTACATCTTCAGTTAAATTACAATTGTAAAGGCAACTGTTACAAAGCTATTAAAGACCACAAACACTTTAAGTTGACGATTTTTTAACAGAAAAAATACAAAATTAAATGCAACAAGCAACCTAATTTCCTCGTGTCTACCAGACTGATTTTAAATATTTAGACAAGTTTCAAATCAACAAATTTCCATAGGAAGTAGAAGAGAATCATAATTACAAGATCAATCTTGTCACAATTTGTTTAATGATTTCATATTTAAATATGTCCAAAGAAAATCAGTACTTTATCAATAGGGTGTCCTTCAACATCTGGCGAAATAATGAATCCTAAACCTAACTAGCCTGACTTCGCAAAGAATTTATTTGGTGCATAAAACGAATCTATTTGCAAGAAAGATTACCTCCACTTGGGCTTCTCATTCCAGTTGACCGTAGCCTTTTACTGACATGTCGCTTATATTTAAAGGGATCTACAGTTTGTTTTTTTCTCCTCATATATCGGGCCAGTATACCAAGAACTCCAATACTAGCAGTAACAGAAACAACAACTATCTAAAAAATGTATGTCATTCAAAATCGCGAAAGGATCTACTAAGACAACAAACCTTTTGTGTAGTACTGAGTGAAATTTTTTCAGGAAAATATTGACGCGCATACTTTAGGTGATCCAACGCAGGACCTAAGTGTATTAAAGAGACATGTTTTATTTAGTGGACCACAATAAATAAATAAATATAATTTTTAGGTTAGAGATTAGTAATTTTTTAGGTTAGAAAACTTTTAAGGGGTATTACAACTTGCAACGCGGTTTAGAAATCAAAAGAAAGAATCCTTCATTACAATATAATTTATTTTTAAGTTTCTTCTACATGGTACACCTAATACATCAATTAAAAGTTTTTGACGTTAAATTAAAAATCCCGCCATGCGGTGTCTATATGACCTACATAGTGCAACAATTGTAAAACATCTTGACCTAAGTAGCAAAGCAATGTTTTAATCCTCCAAAGGAATGATTGCGGCATGACCAGTATACCCCAAAAAATTAGCAATAAATTTTTTGAAAGTGCTTTGTAAACGAACATGTTTTTGGGAGCTTCGGTCCACTTTGAAACTCTCAAACACGACATTGTTACTTAGTTTTCGGTTTATACAAATACAACTCGGTATATTATTTGATACGATTTTGAATACGTACTTTTCAGTTCTTTGGTCGAATTTTTTGAGCATTTCCTTTCACGAATTAGGACACGTCTGTTTTTAACCTCGATCTAATTATGCTGAATCATGTATTTGTCACACCTAACTCCACAATTCGCGCATAACACTATTGCATACAATAAAAGTGCAAGCGTTATAACTAATTCGTGCTTATCGTAAAAAGATTAAATCTTGTGTTTGTAGTAAATTGATGCACTTCCTTCATACTCATAAACATCTGAAACATTTTCCGCGAGACAATACTTCTTCAGTCGATGGTTTTTCGATATTAAATAAAATGTAATATATATACTACTTTATCATATAATTTTAATTTATTGTTACAGCTTTCTCAAACTAACTGTACCCGTCTTATTTTTGATATAAAATAGCACTATAAAATACTTTTCACCTATTCAAGAAAATAAGTCTGGTAATTATTTTCAAAGTCAGGCTCTATATACGGATCTATTTTTCTATTTTTATAAGTAAATACAGAAAATAAATATTTTATTTAAAAGGAACAGTTCTCATAGTTATGACGTTATAAAAGTAACAGAAGTTGTTCTAATTTTAAATTGACAAATTGATGTTAGGTGTAAAATTTTAGAGTCATACGTAGGCTGTAATTTCACCAAACTTAAAAATATGATTCCTAAATCGGGAATAATAATTAGAAAAAAATTTATTAGGCTAAGTTGTTGTATATATTAAGGTGATATCTAAACTTTTAGATAGCATGCTAAAAGTTTTTGGAGCACATACTTGTACCATATTTCCAAGTTGTTAGTACACATAACAGGATAAAGAGGTCGCGAGAGTCATTGAAACCCAAACTCCATAAATAAAACTAACCCAAATAGAAGGAATCCGGAAGAATTTTAGTTTTTGAAGGTTCATTGTTCCACCCTGTATAAAATAAGCGTAGTGTATGTATAAAGCCATTAAGATGAGTCGCATTATTACAAAACATATTCCAGTGTGGGTAAATAATCATTCTAAGAGATAAATAAAAAGTCCTCGAAATGCGAAGCAAAACACACTTCCTATGTATATATAAAAGCCCCAATTTTAAATCAATAATACAGCTGCGTGTACAAATAAAATTACATTCAATTTTGTTCAGAATAACGCTTTAATCTTTATAAAAATGCCATAAAATACGTTTTATTTGCAGTAAAAAATAATCTCTTGTTACAATTATTAAAATGCAAACCTTTTTGCATTTTGAAAAACCATATAGAAAACGTAAACTTTAATTAGTTGAATCCCGTGGGTGTATATTTTAAAAATTAAATAAGAAGATTTTCAAATTTTCATGATTAAGAAAGGGAATACGTCAATTAATAAGAAACGTCATTAAAACTTAAACGTTTATTCGAGAAACTCAAACGAACATTAAAAAATAATAAAATCGATTAGAATTAATTTATAGCTTTCCGCATTACTATAGGATAGGATACGACACAAACACCAATCCCCGCACGTTGGACAAGGACAAACGGCACTACGCTGTGCAATGCTTGTAAAACACGTAGCCTGACACTAATTAGGTAATAATAGTATATTATTCAACATACGGTAATGTAGGCAATAACTCACGCAGATGAAGTTTGCGGCACGAGCCGAAGGCGAGTGCCGTAATTCATCAAGTGAGTTATTGCCATTACCGTATGTTGAATACTATACTTTATCTACGACTATAAGCACAGTAACAAGTTTTAATAAACACATGTAATCAAGATTATTTAAAAAAAATTATAGTACAAATTTGTTTGACATTACGTAAATGTCAATGAGCATGGCTACTTTGATATTTTTGGTAGGTAATTAAATAGAAATATAAGCTGGAAGCGTGAGTTATTATAACTCACGCTCATAACTCACGGTGTTTAATTATGAACACTATTACTTGTTCAAAAGTATATAAATAATGGTATTATAACTAAATAGGAGTAGATAAAGCATGTTATTCTCGAAAACATGACATATTTAAAGTTTATTATGTTCCAAACGTAACAGGAAAATTCTCGAATAGATATAATTTTAAAACAAAATCCGGAGCAATGAATACTGTCAAATGCAGGAAGACATTTGGAATTACTATGCAGGGACAAAAAATTGGTATGCTTAGATTTGCAGATGATCTAGCGGTATTAGCGTCTAACAAAGAAGAGTTAGAATCTGCTCTTAATGAAATGGAAACGGTTCTAACAGAGAGATACGGTATGAAAATTAACAAAACTAAAACTAAAGTTCTAGTATGCAAAGGTGGAGAGAATAAATCAAAAACAAGAATACAAGTATGTAACACGAACTTACAAAACGTTAAGGATTTCTGCTACCTAGGAAACCAAATAACGCAAGATGGGAAAAGCACAAAAGATATAAAACAAAGATTAGCACAAGGTCGTGCTACATTTAACAAGAAAAAGCAACTACTGTGCTCAAAGACCACAAACATAGAAACAAGGAAAAGATTGCTTAAAACATATGTATGGAGCACAGCACTGTACGGATGTGAAGCCTGGACAGTAGGAGAAGCGGACAAGAAAAAGGTAGAAGCCTTTGAAATGTGGTGCTACAGACGTATGATGAAGATATCATGGACAGACAAAGTTAAGAACGAAGAGGTACTAAAAATGGTAGGGGAAGAAAGAAATATGTGGAAAACGGTAAAAAATAGGAGAGATAGGATGATAGGCCACATACTACGGCATGAGGGAATAGTGCGGAATATATTAGAAGCAGAGATCGGAAAAAAGAGAAGAAGAGGCAGACCTAGGTTAGACTACTGCACACTGATAGTAAAATATGTAGGCTGTAGGGGTTTCAGGGAGATGTGTAGGCTAGCCCAGAATAGAAATCAATGGAGGTACGCATCCAACCAATCCCAAGATGGATAAACTAATGACGAAAAACATAACTGTGCTTAACCGTGATGATTATTATAAGTAACTACAAGAATTGGTTGGGCAATATTCTCGAATAATGTTAAGTGTGAAAGGATTTACTGGAAAACCATTATTTCGGTAAACGTCTAAGTGTTGGGAAATCTTGGTAGCCACAGGTTGCTTAACCCCCTTCACTGAATCTCGGTGAAATAGGGCATAAAATTAGAAATCAATAGAAGGGGAACGAGCTGTATACACATGCCACGTTACGTCTCGTAACTGTAAATACATTTTGACGCCAATTCGATGACTGATGACGGTATCGGCAGCTATCCCCTCTGGTGTATCCGCCACGTCGTTGGAAATAACAGGCAACACTCTTTTCTTGGTGTTGGTAGGCAACTGGTTGATAGCAACAAACAAGGACCTGGACGTTCATTCCCTGAAAAATTACTAGTAGTATATTTCGGACTCCAATCTAAGCAATCCAGTCAACAGCCTAGCTAGGGCACCGCTAGTATCGTTACTCCATCTTTCATCATCTGAGCCTTAAGATTTAGCAAAGCCTCCCATAGATGTCCATAACTAGGTCTCTGCCATGAAGAATTTTTGTTGACCAGATAGTAAACATAACGATTTTTATCCTGAAGAACCAAAGCTTTTCCTACAGTTGGCTGCGTTTGTACTAATTCATCCACACATCCAAACTTTTTCCTGAAAACAACAACTATCCCCCTTGACATTTCCAAATCTTGAGCTACGCAATGTGCAAGGGAAAACTCTTCTGGTGCTCTAAACAGATCTTACCGTTTTTCAACAACAACGCCAAATCTCGCCTTAGCGGAACTACCAAACGCCGCCATAAAACTCTCAAAATCTACATTTGGCTCATAATTAATAACTTGTCGAACACCATTCTCATTATTCGAGCCTTCCTGGTTGTTGCCAGCGTAGAATGTTAAACGGTCAAAGTGTACCACTTTCGGTTTACCACGGGGAGATCTTCTGATCCGGTACACTACATCATGAATTCTTTTTAACACTTCGTAAAGGCCTTCCCATTGTCTTTGTAGTTTTGGCGACAACCCACGTTTTCTTTGTGGATTGTACAACCACACTAAATCTCCAGGTTGGTAACCCCCTTCTTGTGCTCTCGTGTCATATTGCGATTTCATTTGATCGCTTGCGGCCTGGATATTCTTTCGGACGTTTTCGTGAATGCTATTTGATCTTTCACGAATCTCACTAACGTAATCTTCACCTGCGATCTCTTATCTAGGTTTAAATCCAAACTGAAAATCACATGGTAGCCGCAATTCACGTTCTAACATTACGCAAGCGGGAGAGTATCCTGTGCTATCATGTGCCGAAGATCGGTACGCCAGTAGGAACAAATGTAAATATTAATCCCAGCCTCGTTGATATTCAGAGACAACTTTGGCTAGGTACTTTCCTAACGTCCTGTTCATTCTTTCAACCATTCCATCCGATTGAGGATGAAGTGGCGTGGTTCTAGTCTTCCTGATTCCAAGATGCTTGCAGACGTTTTGAAACAACGCTGATTCGAAGTTCCGACCTTGATCGGAGTGTAATTCCAACGGAACTGCAAAGCGACAAAACAACTTCTTCACTAAGACATCTGCAACCATCTCGGCTTCTTGGTTAAGTATAGCATAGACCTCCGGCCATTTGGTAAAATAATTCATTGCAACCAAGATGTATTTATTTCCTTTCTCTGATTCAGGAAACGGACCAGCTATATCAATGGCTACCCTCTCAAAAGGATTCCCCACGTTATACTGTCTCATTGGGGCTTTCCGTTTTGTGACCGGGCCATTTGCAGAGGCACACAACTCACATTTCCGGCACCACTCCTTTACATCTTTTTTGCAGTTCACCCAATAGAATCTTTCTCTCGCTCTTTCGAGAGTTCTTTTCACGCCAAAGTGCCCTCCGGAAATACCATCGTGTAAGTGCTGCAAGACTTGCGGCACTCTGCTTCTCGACACTATCACTTGAAGTCGCTCAGTGCCATCTTCACATTCCAGGCGTCGTTTCAAAATTCTATTTTCAATCACCAAGGAGTCCCACTGTGCCCAGTATGCCTTCAGACTTCTACTTGAAATACTAATTTCTTCCCAAGCTGGTCGTTGTCCTCTATTTTTCCACTCAATAATACGTCCCAATTCGGTGTTATTTTCCTCGTCTTCTCGTATTCTTTCGGGTCGCCAAGTATCATCGGTTACCGTCATTCTATGAATCACACTTATTTTCTCTTCCATCTTGTAGCAATGATTGCAGTCTACCGGACAAGGTTTCCTTGATAGAGCGTCTGCATTCCGATGGCTAGTTCCTACACGATGTTCTGTGTCAAAGTGATATTCCTGCAACCGCTCTAACCACCTTGCCACTTGCCCTTCAGGATTTCGAAACTGCAGTAACCATTTTAGTGCAGCATAGTCTGTTCTCAACAAGAATTTACGGTCGTATAAGTACTTATAAAAGTGCTCAACGAATTTGACGACGGCCAACCGCTCCCTTCTTGTCACACAATAGTTCCTTTCTGGCCGCGACAAGACCGTGCTGAAATACCCAATAACTTTTTCTTGTCCGTCCTGCACTTGAGAAAGAACGCTTTCTATAGCTGCATTACTGGCATCGGTATCCAACACAAATTTCCCTTCCATCCGTAAATAACTCAAAATTGGTGCTGTAGCTAGTAGCCATTTCAGTTGTTCAAATGCACTGTGGCAGACGTCCTTCCAATCATATTCTTGTCCATCTTCGGCAATGTTCGCAAACCCAAGTATAAAATGTCGGTAATATGTGTACAATCCTAGAAAACAGCGTAGTTGGTGTATATCTGCTGGTGTAGGCCACTCTTGTACCGTTTTTATTTTGTCAAAGTCAGCTCTTACTCCGGTCTCCGAAACAACATGTCCTAGGTATTTCACCTCTTTTCCAAATAGGTGACACTTTTTGGGGCTTAATGTAAGGTTTGCCCCGCGGAATCTTTGGAATATCTCCTCTAGGTTCCTATGTTCTTCAAAAGACCGGCCTAACACTATCACGTCGTCTAGGTACACCAGACATGTTTTCCAGGACAGTTCACGCAGTATCGACTCCATCAAACGTTCAAAAGTAGCTGGAACATTGCATAATCCAAATGGCATGACCTTGAACTGCCATAATCCAGTTCCAATTGTAAATGCAGTCTTTTGTTTTTTCGTTTGGCTCCAAGTCTACCTGCCAGTATCCGCTTTTCAAGTCCAAGGTCGAAAACCATTTAGATCCGGATAGAGTATCCAAGGTGTCATCAATTCTGGGCAAATGATAGCTGTTTTTTTTGTCACATTGTTAAACCGCCGGTAGTCTACACAAAACCTTGTCCACACGTTCTTTTTCTTGACAAGCACTACCGGGGATGTCCATGGACTATTCGAGGGTTCAATCACTCCCTGTTCTTCCATATTGGTGATAATTTGCTCGGCTTCCTTACGTTTTGCCAAAGGAAGCCGCCTGGGGTGTTGTGTTATCGGTGGCGCATCTCCAATATTGATATTATATTGCACAACATTCGTTCTTCCTTTCTCACTATCATCCCGTGCAAACACACTTCGATATCGTCCGACCAGTTCTTTTACCTTGCCCAGTTGGTCGCCGTTTAATCCTTGACACGAAGGTATCAACATATCCAGCAATTTCTGTGAGCAACCGTTGGCTGGTTTATCTTTCGTGTCGTTCACACAACGTTTAATATGGCATACTGGAATGTAACTTCCCACAATCATGTCTTTCTTTAGGGTCACCGTATGTGGATTAATGTTCAACACCCTTACTTGTACCATATTTCGAAACTTTACCAGCGTTCTTCTAATCAGTAATCCCTCCTGACCCATTCCCGATTCAATTGCTTCCATCATGCATACTTGTCCTTCCCGGAGCGTACCATCCGGGCGTCCCATTACTATCATTTCCGCCTTTTCAGGTATTTTCATATCACAAATCATTCGAACTTGCATCGTCTGGTTACTCGTCCCTTGAAATGGAATCTCATCATCATCTATCCGAAGCACATTTTCTTTCATGTTTACATGAAACCCATATTCTCTCATGAGATCCATTCCCAAGATCACTTCTTCTGTAATTTCAGCTACCGACACCCGATGATTAATTAATTTGTCTCCAATTTCCAACGTTACGGCAGTCTCTCCGTGAGTCGAAATTTTCTCACCACTTGCCGTTCGAAGACATACCCATACAGGTAGCACATTTCCACGACCAATCAAATATGGTCTCACAATAGTCCTTGTCGCTCCTGTATCCACGAGTAATCGGACAACCCTACCATTAATTCTACCATCGATATAAATGCTGTCCAGACTTCCCATCGACGGTGCAGCACGGATGATAATCTCCGGGGCATTACGTTGTGCTGTCGACGTTCGCCCCCTTACATTGACTTGCTTTAGCTCAACCGGTTGTCTCTTTGGTTGAGTACAGCGTCTCTACATATGACCAACTTCACCGCAGCACCAGCATCGCAAACGCAATTTCCGCGGTCGTCGTCTTTCTAATCTTTCCACCTTTTGCTTTTCAATCACACGGTTGAATACTTCTTCTATGCTGTTCTGTGATTGGTCAGGTTCTTCTAAGACAGACCGCACTTTGTGACTTATCCTGTGTGATGTCTGCTTAGCTGCTTTAAATTCAAGCGCATGAGTCAATGCGTTATTTAACATTTTTGGCCGTGCTAATCTTAGCGCTTGATGTATTTCGCCATTTTTAACGCCATCCATAAATGTTTGAACAGCCAGTTGTTCGAGGAAGCTATCTGGTGCCGTTGGGTATGCCAATCTAACTAATCTGGCAATGTGGGTTTTGAATTCTTGCAGGCTTTGATTTGTTTTTTGTGAGCGGTTCTTAACTTGTGCATGGTAAACCTGTTGAAGGTGAGCGTCTCCATATCTCATCTCAAGCTTCGATGTTGAGAGGCCGTAATCATTCTGCTGGTGATCGGGAATCGTTTGTAAGATGTTAAGAGCTTACCTCCGTAGGGCCACTATTAGAGAGATAGCCTTCTCTTTGTTACACCAACCGTTGGCTATTGCAGCAGCTTCAAATTGTTTCAAATATGTGGGCCAAGGTGTTTTAGCATCGAATGTGGGTGGTTTCACTTTAAATTTTGACGATATTGACTCGCTCCCTTCCATGCTTCTTATTTCTGGGATGTTCTCATTTACAACTTGGTTTACTAATTCAAGTGGCCGTGTTGTTAGTGAAATCACTTGTTCTTGCAGCCTCATCACCTCTTCTTCCATTTTTATCAATTTACTGTCCAACTTTTGCTCAACTATTTTTACCTGTTCAGTGACATCTTCTTTCAATGCAATGGAGCTTTCCATTAATCTTTGTTCTAACGTGGCTGTCTTTTCATTCAACTTTTCTTCCAATTTTGCAGCATTTTTACTTAACGTTTGTTCTCTTTTTTCAGCAGTTTCACTTAGCTTTTCTTTAAGGGTTGATTCCAGTTCAGCTGACCTCACTTCGTTTTCATTTAGTGTCACTTCCAGTTTAGTCGACCTCTAATCCATTTTCTCAGCATTTTCACTAAACTTTTTTTCTATACCGCATTTAAAATCCTTAAGGAAATTCATTAAAGTTTCTGCGTCCATCTTACTTTGACTTCTTGTAACAGGCATATACAAACTACTTAAATGTCTTTAGACTTGTGCGTTCTCCTTTTAAATTAATCACTATATACCCCACACGGGCTAACACCAGTGTAGCGGGCTACTACTACCGCGTTTCACTAATTTAAAACAAGTAATAACAAAGGTCTTTATTACTCACTGTCCACAAGTCTAATTAACAGTGATATGCCTTATTTATAGATGTTTTCAGTCCAATTAACAATGAAGCACTATTACACTAATCAATTTACAAGCACTAATATCTTCTTAAACTAATTTCTTAACCATAGGCCCATTAACAACACTAACACAACTATTATTTATTACACTTTTGTCTATTTATGTATTCTACAAGCTGCATGTACATTAGACACATAATATAACACTTATGTATACTCTTGGACTTCCAAAAGCTCAACTATTTTTACTTTACACGATATAATTTATATTCGACATTCTGATATAGACTAAATCTGTACTGTATCATCGGTCTTATTTATACCGTGAATTAAAAAGGATGACTCATCCTCCAGTAATTGCCAGAAGCTTCTCGGTCCATGGAGAAGGTACAGTGCCTGCGGCGCTTCTGTGTTTGACAGGTTGCCTAATAGTAGCTCGCAACAATATGTATTTCGATATATGTATTATATATAAATATAAATTTACAGTAGATGCAATTTCTTTTTACTCTTATAGTGTTCCCGTTTGAAGGCCCAATCTTGTATGTCCATTTGCCTTTTACAGTCTGCCTACCGGAAGAACCCACCCCACTTATTCACTTGGGCATATAACGGCTATCTTAAAAAATGTTCATCCAATAACATATAAGAACTGTGCGGTATAGCTGCTGATACATGTATTTTAGTCTTCTTGTTATGGAAGGATTTTATTGTTATTTCGTGTATTCGGCAACTCTATAATATATAATAAAGTTAGAATATAAAGAATTGCACCTGTTTTATTTATTATTATAAAATTGTAGTCGTGACGCCGTATTCAACGAATTTTAAAGTTTTCAAAAATTGCTTAAAACAGGTTGTAAACAAGGCAAGATTGCTAATCATCCCCTTCACAAAATATGATATCAAGAGCAGAACCTATATTAGATTAACAAGAAACGCTACCGATAGTTGTAACATTTTACCTATGGTTGTATCTTTATAAATCACTGTAGTGATCTAGTGTACTTTCCTCATAATGGTATAAGAACGGGTAGCGATCACAATCCTGACCAATTTTGTTTGTTCCGATTTGTCTTCAGCATTCCCTAAAGTTTTGTGTTTCTTCGTATGCTTTTCAATTTTGGCAACCCTGCAATTTCTAATTGTCAAACAAAATCGAAATTGTGAATACTAAATTCAACTATGTTTAGTTTATGGCGGAGTGTCCGCTGGTTCTAAGTGGTTTTATTAATTGTGTTATATGGAATAAACGTTTATCAAAAATGAGTGACAAGGTTTCTTACACTAGTGCTGGCATTGAAGATCTGCCTGATGAAGTTTTAGAATTTGTTTTAAGTTTAGTTCCACCGTATAAGGATCTACATAATTGCATGTCCGTTTGTAAACGTTGGAGAAGATGTTCTCGGAGTAAGTATAAATGCCTCTTAATCATTATCTAAATATAGCTAAATATATTCTCTTTGTTTTATACCTATGCTTCCACAGATGTGGCCAAAACAAAACAAAGGAATTTTGTAAAGGCAATTGAAGAATTTCATATTTCCTGGCAATCTATAACTCCTGCAGACACGACTCCTTCTATAACCAAAAGATACTCACACTCTGCAGTTGTTCATCAAAATTCAATGTATGTTTTTGGTGGTTGTACATGTTCAATGACTACCTTTAATGATCTGTGGAAATTAGATTTATCAACAAGACAATGGACTAGGCCTCTGACTATGGGAACTTATCCTTCTCCAAAGGCATGCTGCTCAATGATTTGTTATAACCATAGGCTAGGTAAATTTACTATTTATAATTTTTTTAAATTTAGTATTTCCATTTATACAGTTTTATTTGGGGGCTGGACTCATCCAGCATCATATCCTCTTTATCAGACGTGGCACCTTTTTAATGAATTGCACGTATTTGACATATTTGCTAATAAATGGTCTTGTATTAATACTATAAACTCTCCTCCTCCTTCTGCGGGTCATTCGGTTTCACTGCATGGACATTGGATGATTTGTTTTGGAGGCCTTCAGCGTCCCAGTAATGTAGTACATTCTACCAAATCAAATGATATTTGGAAATTGAATATGGACACCTGGATTTGGTACAAACAGGAAGTTGTTGATGGTAAGGTTACTTAATTATTCAGACACACATATATATTTACATTATTACATTACATATATTAGTTAATTAATTACACGAGGTAAGTTGATATATTGGTATGATATTGATATAATACTTTCACAAATGCCGTCCTTGTGAAATTTTCTTTAATGGAAATATGCCCAACAACTTCCACAGTTAAACTCAACAAAGACAAACTTAATCTCGGGTATCAGCGTTAAAGTGTTTAAGTCTCAGAATTTTAAAGGTTATTTTTTTATTAAATACAAGTTTATTATAATTTTAAGAATGTTTTTAATTGCTATTTATGCACCAACTGTGTTATTAAGATGATAACGCCCGGAGGGTGCCTCATCCAGCCTGATGGCCTATGACCTGAGGGATGGATTGAGTCGTCCGATGGGCGTTATCATCTAGTAACACAAATGGTGCATACAAGACTTTATATTTCACCTAATATATAAAATAAAAAATAGGTGATAGGTAAGTTTTCTATTTTAGAATTTATCTAGATTTTATTATACAGTGTGTCCGAGATAAGGAGGGCCACTATGGGGATCTTGAAAACGGTATGAGATACAGATTTGGTTAAATAGGAGAAAAGTTGTGTAATCAAACGCCTAAAAAATGGCGTTTAGAAATCTTCAAAACAGTTTTTGGTTTTTGAGATTTCGAAAAAATTGGATTTTCTTATTTTACATATTATTTTGTTCTGGTGTTAATATGGCACCTAGACCAACACCGAAGGCACTTCTCCACAGCAACTTTTAATGCCCCTTAACATATCATTGTCAGTTTTTTCACCTGACGTTTCGTCTTTGCGGAACCATCTTCAACTTTTTTTTTAAATACCGTCCTGGTGATCTGGTATTAGATTCTGAAAGCCTCTTTTTATGCCGAATTCAACGATGTATTACACTTTATGGTTTAATTGCGTTTTCGTTTTTTTCGGCCTTAATCAAGAAAATTCCTATTACGGACCTGTAGTGCATAGTTTTTAATTTTAAAGAATAAACAATTAGCTATACCAATTAATAGTTTAGTCATTTAGGTGTTTAGTAATAGTCTACTGGCTGAGTTTATGCACTAATTTAATAGAATAAACAACGAACAAATAAAATTAAATTAACGAACACGAACAAAACAACTAAATTTAGAGCATATGTTCGAACAAACTTCCATTATTTTCCAAACATAAATAGCACCTTCTAACTGTCGGTTCTAAAACTCTACTCAACATTTGTGGAGTAATACCGGCAAGTGATTGTTAACGAACCCCCATACAAAGAAATCAAGCAGGGTTACATCGGGTGAACGCGCTGGCCAGGGTGTTTCCGAATGCGTGCTAATCACCTTCTCTGGAAATCTCATTGAAAGGCATTCCAGAACGGCTGTGGAATTATGCAGGTGCACCATCCTGCTGTATCCAACAGTTGCGAACTGTCGCCAGAGGCATGTTATCGAGATCATCTTCGAAATCGTTTTGCAGCAAATGTAGGTAGTGCTCTGATGTTAAGTTACGGTGGTAAATAAACGGTCCTACAATCGTTGTGCCGAATATCCCAGCCCACATATTAAAACCGAAACGGTGTTGATGCCTTGATGTTGTGTTTAAACGTGGATTGGTTTCAGACCAATAATGAACATTTTGTCTGTTGAAAATACCGTTATTCATAATCATGCTTTCATCAGACCATATTATTTGATATGGAAAATTCATATCTTCCTGGCATTTTCTTGTGTACTATTCACGGAATAAGCACGACGTTCTAAATCACCTGGTCTTAAGTCCTTGACAAATTCTGTACTTATAGGGATGTAAATTTTGTTTTTGTAAAATACAATGTGCCGTTGATTTTGGTATACCAACGTTTTGTTCAATCCGCCGGACTGATGTTCCAGGATCCTCTGTGACAGCTAACAAAACATTATGTACAGTTTCTTCATTGCTGGTCTTTTTCTGAGAAACTACAGGTTTTTTAAAACTACCATATGCTTTAAGGTTTGCCACTAATTTGCTAAAAGTCCTTTTATTTGGCTGTCTCCTTTCGGGATATTTCTGCAAATACATATGCTCTGCAACAAAACAATTTCGGTTGGACAAAATGAAGCATGCCACCATATCAAACTTTTCTTCGTTAGATAACATAATTAATGGAACAAATTACTAATTACTTCACAATAAATTAAGCACCAAAAACTAACGTTACTGTCAATTCAAATATGCCACTATCACATTCATTTGTTTTCCAAAGCGAGCTTTTAATTTTTTGGTCTTCTGTTAATTTAATTTTATTTGTTCGTTGTTTATTCTATTAAATTAGTGCATAAACTCAGCCAGTAGACTATTACTAAACATCTAAATGACTAAACTATTAATTGGTATAGCTAATTGTTTATTCTTTAAAATTAAAAACTATGCACTACTGGTCCGTAATAGGAATTTTCTTAATTAAGGCCGAAAAAACGAAAACACAATTAAACCATAAAGTGTAATACATTGTTGAATTCGGCATAAAAAGGGCTTTCAGAATCTGATACCAGATCACCAGGACGGTATTTAAAAAAAAAGTTGAAGATGGTTTCGCAAAGACGAAAAGGTGAAAAAACTGACAATGCCATGTTAAGGAACATTAAAAGTTGCTGTGGAGAAGTGCCTTCGGTGTTGGTCTAGGTGCCATATTAACACCAGAACAAAATAATATGTAAAATAAGAAAATCCAATTTTTTCGAAATATCTCAAAAACCAAAAACTGTTTTGGGGATTTCTAAACGCCATTTTTTAGGCCTTTGATTACACAACTTTCCTCCCATTTAACCAAATCTGTATCTCATACCGTTTTAAGATCCCCATAGTGGCCCTCCTTATTTCGGACACACTGTATAACTATTAAACACAACTACCTCATGTTTTCCATGATGACAATAAACAGTTAGACTTTCCTATGTTTTGGACATTTGTCACATTTATTTAATATTAATAGTGCAAAATGGCTGATCAAGAGCTGCCAGCAATAATTGCAAAGCAACTCTAAAAGCAACTGAAAGTTTGCTTTCCATTAAATCTAAACAGAGCTATGGGAAAGCTTAATAACACACTTGGTGCATAAATCGCTAAAAAATTGATTTATTTCTGAGGGCATAATGAGCAGGCGTTATGAAACCATTACGCGCCGGGTGTTATGGGTATGTTTACATATCTCGTATCCTACGTGTTATGACTAAATTAGAACTAGGTGAAATATAAAGATGTATAAAATTCTCAAGAATATAAATAATATCAAATTCTATTTCAAATATCATCAAACTCAAATTTTTTTATAGAATTATTAAAATTAAATTTATATCTTTTTAAATGTTAGTGCACCCGTATTTATACCGGTTCACAAAATAAATCAAATTTAAATAAAATATTGTCAGAATTCAATAATGATTTAAATTATACTCCAACAAGATAATAAATTCTTAGATCAATTCGAACAGTAATTACAGTTTCAACTGCATTCAAATAATATAAAATATCGAAACTATTATTATATATACCATGAAAGTCCACGTAAATCCACAAAGGCTATCCTGGTTTTCTAAAGTGCCTCGTTTCAACAATAATCGTATCTTCAAAATGAATGCTTGTTCATGTACAATGAATTTTTCCCACTCTTGCTCCTTCCTGTTGTATATTTGTACTTCCAGTGGATCGCTAATAAATTACTTTATATTGTTGGATTAAATTTATTAAATTATCCCAATACACAATCATTAGATATAACAACTGTACAAACCAAGTGACAAATTACAAGTGACCAACTAAAAGAATCTTATGCCCTAATTATATTTGCAGTGTCTTGCTTAGTGCTAACATCATACTTCCAGTAACCGACTTAATTTCAGAATCAAATTTTAAATATCCTGTTTCCCGATTTCTACTCCTGATCTTCGATTGTTTACTTACTGCATTCATTCAATTCTCTAATGTACCTATTCCCACTGCCCTAAAATTAATTAGTAAACGTACAATTCTAGCCTGTAAAAACCAAACTTACAGATTTAAATATCTGGCAAAAATTCAACAAAATTTTTCTTCAACAAAATCGCTTTTCTGTCCAACCTCAACACTACATTAAAACATAAATAATTTGTCAAAATTTATTTTACCTCGCAAAGTATAATACATTCTTAATGCAAAATGTATGTGTTTATTGATATATTTCACTAATCTTGCTCACGTGCCGACATCGCATGGAAAGTTTATCAATGCTTTATTGCTATATCTGTGTTAAGTATGGAAACTTCTACATACAAGACCTGTTTAACAACTTGTTGTTTGACTATTTTCTGGTAATATTCATTTTTATAATGCAAATAGTTTAAGATACGTTGAATTTCTATTGTAGATAAAGAGCGTCCATAATAATTACTAAATGGTGTATTAAAGTATACAGTGTGTTTCGTCATGTTAGAAATTTTAGTTTTACTTATTTTATTTAAAGAACATCATACAAACATTTTTAAGTATGTAAAATTCTAATTGTAACTAGAAGGTGCATTAAAGTATATAGGGTGTAGCCTGATGCTAGGAATGTCAATTTACACAATATATATATATATATATATATATATATATATATATAGTAGAAATGAATTATTGGCAAGTGACTCAAATGCAGCCACGAGGGCATCATGTCGAGCGTTTGCCCTAATTGGGGCTCATCAGGACAGGAGTAGCAAAGCTGATGAGCCCCAATTAGGGCGAAACGTGTCGACAGGATGCCCTTGTGGCTAATATTGAGTCACTTACCAATAAATTTTATTCTTTGATATATATATATATATATATATATATATATATATATATACAGTGCTTCCCAAAAGTAACGGATAAATTTGATTAAATGATTATTGACAATTTCTGAGTAAAAAGCTCTGACACGTCGATTTTTATTTTTAAATTGTCATTTAATTTTATAATTTTTAACCCCCACCCTTCAAACCCTAAGCGCTAGCATCCCCTACTTAAAAATTTTAAATGGCAATGTACCCCTTGTGATACCTCAATTAATAGCATTTTTCATGCAGAAATAAAATTTGACAGAAAATGCTAAATCGGTTGATAAATAACTGTTTTATTCAATAAAAACTTATTCGCTTAAAGTGCCAATTATCGGGGATGCCATGACAAACAAAATGTTTGTAAAGTGTCAAATAAGTTTAGTGAAAGTACGTTAGTTAAGTACGTGTTGCTTGTTTAATAATAAGTCAGAAAACGAGACTTAACGGCGAAAGGATTGAAATTTTAATGATGATTGGCTTTGGAGATAGAATTCAACGCACAAAGAAGTTCGAATTTTATTCAATGTAATTCATCCAGACCTCTCCCAATCTCGCAATCAACGATAATCTGAATTGAAAATAAATTTCGGAATATTGGACACGTCGAGATAAATCTAAAGATGGACGTCCATCAGCTTTAGATGAAGATTCAGAATTGGATGACTTGCTATTTGTGCAGGAAAATTCACATTCAAGCATTGCGGAGTCGCTTCACAGTTAAATTCATCAAAAGTGCAGTTCATAGAATTCTCCGTAAGCAAAGGTTTCACCCTTACAAAGTGCAAGAGTTATCAGATGATGATTTTGATAGGCGAGCGCAATTTGGTGAGACAATGATGGAACTTTGCAATGAAAATCCTGGATTGGAAGGAAATATTATGTTTTCGGATGAGGCAACATTTTATTTCAATGGTACCGTTAATAAGCAGAATTGCCGTTATTGGGCTGATGAAAATCCGCATTGGATGATGGAAGCAAATACACAATTTCCACAAAAGATGAATGTTTGGGTGGGGATAGTGGATAATACAGTTATTGGACCGTGCTTTTTTGAGGGAACATTCAATGAGAACAGTATCTAAATTTTCTCCAATTTGAATTAATTCGGGCTTTAGCGGTACTACATTTGAATGCAGAAGATCCTGATTCACCTCATCTCAGTATTTGGGTACAGCAAGATGGTGCGCCTCCCACTATGCACGTCCAGTACGGAATATTTCACCAAGTATTTCCTATGAGGTGGATTGGTAGACGAGGACAAATTGAATGGACCGCTAGGTCTCGACTTAACCCCTTTGGATTATTTCCTCTGGGGTTATTTAAAATCTAAAGTGTATCTGAATAGGTCTCAAAACGTAAACGAGTTAAAGCAGAGAATTCGGAATGAAATTCGCTTAATTTCCCCTCAGATAGTAAACAAAGTTCAACAAGAGTTTGTCTCTAGATTAGGATACTGCCTAGCGACTAACGGACAGCAGTTTGAACATTTAATTTAAATTGGGTTTGTTTTTGTTTTATTCAAGTTTTGTTTATTGAATAAACCTGACTTATTATTAAACAAGCAACACGCACTTAACTAACATACTTTCACTAAACTTATTTGACACTTTACAAACATTTTGTTTGTCAAGGCATCCCCGATAATTGGCACTTTAAGCGAATAAGTTTTTATTGAATAAAACAGGTATTTATCAACCGATTTAGCATTTTCTGTCAAATTTTATTTCTGCATGAAAAATGCTATTAATTGAGGTATCACAAGGGGTACATTGCCATTTAAAATTTTTAAGTAGGGGATGCTAGCGCTTAGGGTTTGAAGGGTGGGGGGTTAAAAATTATATAATTAAATGACAATTTAAAAATAAAAATCGACGTGTCAGAGCTTTTTACTCAGAAATTGTCAATAATCATTTAATCGAATTTATCCGTTACTTTTGGAAAACACTGTATATATATTGCTGTGATAAGGGGTTGTTTAGGGGTGTATTGAGTAGTAAGGGTCGTGTAGTAACTATAAATAGCAATGGGAATGAGAAAACTGCATTTATTTAGCAGAAAAATAAGTAATTTGTACATTATGTAAATAGCAAGCATTTAACACCCTGTATATAGACCGTAACTAACTTTAAACAATGCCAGCAAGCACATCTTTCGATAATAGAACGCGCATTCAGCAGAGAAGTAATCGTACATGTAATTAAAACTACGTTGAGAATGTTTAACATGTTTACAAAATAAAGACGCAGAAGATAAGGCAAAACCTAATAAATCCTCATGCAATTACGCTTGTGATAAAGAAGGAACAATATGTGCTTTGATAAGAAAACGCACTTTCAAAGATCAGTCTAAATAAATACATGAATGAAAACAGCACTAGAGTTACATCATTTATTTTTGTACAATTATCCAAAAGCATTATCTATACAAAACACAGACATAAGTTAAAAGTCTGGCCACGATTACAAATAATAAGGCAATCAAAGATCGCAAATAAACACCATGACACGGAAATCTGAAAGAGTTTCATCAGAAATCAGCTTGAAATATTAAAGATAAACCTGGTTAGTCGCGACAATCTGCAAGACCGCTTGTAGTGGGAAAAGTAATATAACACCCACCGGTGATAGGGCAGGTCAATTTCCACTTGAAGCACATTGAATCCACATCACTTTTAACCAGAAATCTATGCGTCAGATAAATAAAATTTATAATATAGTGAAAATAGGGCTGTATAAAAATTGTGTTAAAATATATGAAAAGTTTTTGCCGTTTTTCAGAAAACGTGAGTAGAAATTGATTAATTAATTTAAATTAAATATGATGATATAGGGCTTCTAATCTGCGTTGAAAACAATAATTCTGGTATACTTCTGGTATATTTCTGGACTATTCTAATCTGCGCCGAAAACAATACTTCTGGTATAATTCTGGGACAAATCTAATACGCTGCTAATTTATGATCCGAAGTCTGGAATTTCAAGTGGTATTTAAGGTGATTTTTGGAAAGCAAGGGGTAACCGTACTGAAATATTGGTTCGACAAAGCAGAGCATTGATATTCGATTGAAGACATTAAGGGGTTGTTGATCCACAACACGAAACAACTTCAGGAAATCACAGGTCAGATCTACTTAATTTTAAGGAATCTTTTCAATTTAAATTTTAATACTGAATTTATTCAATTTATCCAAAACTTGCAAAGAGTGAACAGGAACATTGCATGCGTTTAAGCTTACGTAATAAATCATAAAGAGGTCTTGAACGTTCCAGATTTTTCTTTGTAAAGGGTGTTGTTTTTGGTGACTTTATATTAAGTCAAAATTATATAAATTTTGGGATAAATAATCCATATAATATTAATTGATTGAAGGGTGTATTTAAAGAATTTCAAAAATTGTAAATATTATTTCCGTTCATTATATGAATGTTGATTGACTTCGTTTTATCAATTCAAACAGGTAGTCATAAAAGGGGTGAAAGAAAATTGATCATCGTAACATTGTGCACTCTGTGTAGATTAAAAAGGGCTAGCCGTGGCATAATAATAAAAGTAAAAGATTAAATTGAAAGAAACACAGAGAGGTGGCGTTCAGTAGAACGTATATAACACTGAGTACAGCGTTATATCAATTTAAATCACGCAACAACGTGAGGTGAAAACTACATAGCAATATATATATATATATATATATATATATATATATATAATAAAGACATATAAACAACCAAAATGGTTAGTTTATTGGGAGCAACTCGAGCTGCAAAGTTTTAAAAGTATGGGCAACCAAAAAGAACCACAATATTTTTCAAGCATTAGTTGAAATGAAAATGCTCTCTTTCAATAAATTAATGGCACTAGAAAAGAAAACTTTGATGATAGGACTCGATAATTGCCCTGTGTATGATGGCATTGAACCTAGATGTCTCAATTGTTGTTCTTATAACCTTAAAATTGGGATTTGCAAAAGTATTACCATCTGTCCTCAATGCTCTCTCAAACACACACTTGACAAATGTACTTCAATAGAGGTGAAATGTATTAACTGCATTAATCATAATAGATTATACACAAATACAGCTGATATTGGTGTAGATCAGAATGCACTAGGTACAAACAGAAACTAAGTTTACTGAAATCGTCTATTTTTTTAACGTAGCAGTTACAGCTTAATAATTATAACTCCAGGGACTTACATAAGTTTAATTCATCAACATTTTACATGTATCATCAAAATATGAGATCTCTGGTACAATGATTGAATTATATGACTTTTCTATCGTATGTGAGTATGATATTATATGCTTAATGGAAACATGGTTGAGAGAGCGTATACATGATAACATGACAACCCAACAAAATGGCTGCTGATGTTATTGTGTCTGATGATATGTCTCTTGAAAAAGTTTATAAATGTTGCAAAACTAAATCATGTAATATATTAACGTGTATCAAGTGTTATTCGCCTTATCACCAAAGTTATGTAGATAGGAATAAAAACATTAAAAGTATTGGAAATAATAAGGTTATCTGTTGTGATGAAAAAGTAACCTATAAATCTTAACAAAGTGTATTGAATGCACATATCAATTTACTTAAAGAATTAATTGTACAAAAAGATGTAATTATCAATGATAAGGAAGTTATTATTAAACTCCTGCAAGATAAAGTCCAACAAGTGTTATTGAATCATCAAGAATTTTCACAGCTAAGGGAAACAAAGGACATAGATTGCAGTAAACAAACATATGCTAATATTGTTAAATCTGATGAAAATGTTCTTATCATTAAACCCAAAACTCAACAGGAATCTATAAAAACCATGAGTGAAGTGAAAAAAACATCAATATTAGAGACTTGGGAATAGCTATCTCTAAAATTAAAAATATGAACAGTGGGGGCATACTAATAAATTGTACTACTAAAGACGATCTAAATAAGCTTAATACAGAATCTCAAAGGAAGCTAAGAGATGCATAATATAAGGGTTCCCAGTAAGCTTAAACCTCATATCAAGGTTATAGGAATACAAGAAGAGATCAGTCCTGAAAATCTAGTTAAAGCAATTATTAACCAAAATAATTTTGTGAGTGATGATGCAGAAATCAGAGGTGGTCACATTTAAAAAAATGATTAACCGATATATGGTAATAATACAAACTGATCCGTCCACTTATACTAATATTATGAGTAATGGTGCACTTTGTATAGATTTCTCAGTCTGTTCCTTTTTCGAATATGTTAATCTACGCAGATGTTATAGATGTCATGACTTTGATCATACACCTAAAGTATGTATGTGGCTGCAGCATTGTGCAAAGTGTGGATCTAGTCAACATTTTATACCGGACTGCAAAGAAGTTAATAAAAATTGTCCGAACTGTGCAGATGTCAATTACAGATTTTCGTTAGCAATGAATACATTGCATTCACCATATGATATAACATGTCCTGTATGACTTAAAAAATGCAGTCCCAACGGGCTATAAGACATCTTGGCCATTACAGCAATTACATAAGTTATCTTCCTATAGTAGTACGGAGACTATTAAAAATGATATTCACAAGATGGCAAAAGGTAAGAGTTACAAGATCATTGATTCGCTTCACAATAATGTTACATGTTTTTATCAAAATGTCAGGGGTCTTCGTACCAAAATTGACTCCTTTAATAGAGCACTTGGTTGTGCAAATTATGATATCATTGGCCTTACAGAAACGGGGTTAAATAGTAATTTCAGTAACAATGAACTTTTTAATGACAGTTATGTGGTATTTCGTCAGGATCGTAATTATGCCAATCAAAGTTGTAACAGAGGTGGTTGTGTGCTTATTGCTACTTTAGCCTCCTATCCAACCAAGATTGTTAAATTCCCTTCTCGGCCCTCAATAGATGAATTGTGGGTGCACATCAAGTATGGTACATTACAATATATGTTGGGTGTGGCCTATATTGCCTCAAATAGCTCCCCTGAGATTTACAAACATCTTGCCGAATCGACTGAACATTTAAAGGATTGGTTTCCTGAGGTTACTTTTATAATATTGGGTGATTTTAATCTTCCTTAAGTTATTTGGATTTTGGAAGATGGGATTCTCATGCTTGCAATTTTCACAACAATGCTGGGGAAGAAATCTTGGAATTGTTTTTCTTTTTGGGATTTCAACAACATAATTATATAAGAAACAATAACAGTAGAATTTTAGACCTAATTTTTACAGATCAGCTTGATGATGTGAAGATTATTCAATCTATTTCTCCATTAGTAAATATCGATAAGCAGCATCCTGCTCTTGAGTTTTTATTTAAGTCGGTGAAACTAAAGGACACTATTAACACCTCTGAAGATGCAGTATACTATTTTGAGAAAGGAAATTATTATGCACTAAATGACTTACAAAAGTTATGAATGGAGCTTTATTAATGACATAAATAACATAGATGAGGCTTGTGACAAATTTAATGAAGCTCTTTTTGGTGGCATAAAGCAGTTTGTTCCACTAAAAAGAATATTTGTTAATAAGTATCCTAGATGGTATAATCTTGACACTAAAAGATGCATTAACCAAAAGAATATGTTTTATAGAAAAATTTAAGCAAACCGGATCATCTACTGACTATCAGAATTACTCTGCAGCTCGTAGGACATGCAAGAATCTGATCGACTTGTTTTATATTTTTGTATGTGTCAAATATTGAAAGTGGAGTCTCTTCGAATATGAAACATTTCTGGTCTTATATCAATGGCATTCGTAAAGAGACTGGAATTTCCGCTAGGATGGAATTAAACACTAATCAGTATGACAATCTGGTTGACATTGCTAACGGATTTGCCAAACATTTTCAAGCATGCTACACAACCCACAAAAATATTTCTCATGGTACTTCACACTTACATTATAGTAAGAGTACTGTAAATTTGTCGTTTTATAAGTTTACTAAGGATGAGATAATGAAGAAGATATCTGAAGTCGATGTGAATAAAAAAGCGGGACTTGATGGTATTCCTCCACTTCTATTGAAGAAGTGTGCAGAATCGCTTTGTAAACCATTATTGCAACTTTTTCAAAAATCTTTCGATGTGGGGGAATTTCCATCAACTGGGAAAATTGCAAAGTTGTTCCCGATCTTTAAGTCTGGTAAAAAATACCAAATAGATAATTATAGAGGAATATCACTATTATCCACTATTCCTAAGTTAATGGAAGCTATTATTTCTGACGAAATTTTTGAAACCTTTAAAAATTGCATAGTCAAAGAACAACATGGATTCTTTAAGGGCCGCTCTACTTGTACCAACTTGGCAGTCTATCAGAATTTTCTAATTTCGTCACTTGAAAGTGGCAAACAAATAGATGTAATATACACAGATATCCAGAAGGGATTTGATAGTGTGTGTCATGAATTATTATGTTCCCAATTACATTTATTGGGAATACATAGTAATCACATTAAATGGATAAGTTCTTATGTAGTTGGACGAGTTCAAAAAGTTGTTATTGATGGGGCAAGTTCAAATGATATTTCAGTTACCTCCGGAGTTCCTCAGGGGTCTCATTTGGGTCCCATTTTATTTAGTCTTTTTATAAACGACATAACCCAAATACTACGTAACACTAAGTTCCTGTTGTATGCAGATGACCTCAAACTGTTTGCAGCTGTTGGTTCTACACAAGACTGTATCATGACCCAAAACGATATCAATAACTTTGTTCGATGGTGTGACTTGAAAAAGCTGTGCTTATATATCAGTAAATGCAAAGTTATGAGATATTACAGATGCAGAGGCCCCATTGTTTATGAGTATGTTTGTAAATCCCAGGTTCTAGAATCTGTTTCAACTATTAATGATTTGGGTGTAACATATGATTTGAAGTTAGCCTTCAGCTGCCACATTGATAACATTAATATTAAAGCTTTCAGGATGTTGAGCTTCATCAAAAGGTAGAGTAGTATTATTATCTCATGGCGGGTGACGTCACATGCGCAATAGGTTCAATTTAAACTTAAACCTCAAGATTCACAACGCTACAGTACAACCCACAAACATCTTGCTAGCAATGTGGCTTTAATACGTCGTCACGAATATTCCATTTATTACGTTAAGTAAAATATTGTTTGTAAGGACCCCGTTCATGCTGGCGGTATCTAGAAATTCATAAATATATGAAATAAATCCAGACCTCCATATAATATCGGAGCTTTTACTTGTTTTTACTTATAAACAATTCTAGGTTCGTAGTTTCTTTATCCGTAAATATTTGCTGTGACAACAGTGCACATATTCAGCGTATCCCAATACTGTATATACCGAATGTGAACCGTAACTGTCATTGTCATTCTTGCTCTTATCAAGGTCTTATTGTTTCCCGTTTTCCGTTTTAATATTTGTATCAAATAATAGTCATCAAAACGGTTTTTTTCAAAACTGATAGTTAATTTCTTCAGCAATGTAAGTATTTAAAAAGAATGTTCGTTCAATGATTAATTATGATATTTTTTAGAGTAATATTATGAATAAGAAGGAGGTGATTCATAGTCAAGGACGACAGATTGTTTTTAATGTGTTTCAATATTTGAAACGCATAAAACATTCGGGCGCCTCCAACCTGAACAATTTGCAAGAGTGCGTGGCTGAGGCAACAGGTGTGTCATTGCGGACGGTGCAAAGAATTGTAAAGGAAGGCACAAACAAACCACCCTGCAGCAAGTTCAGTTCACCAAGGAAAACCGTAAATAAACCAAGCCCTAAGTCAACAGTGAATGGATTTGACGAAGAGATTCTAAGAACCGTTATGTATCGGTTTGCAGCAATACATAAACGTAGACCGACTTTGAAGTTAGTGTTTGGCGAGTTTAAAAATGATTGCCCTCATTACATGGGAAAATTAGGTTCGTTCAGAAAAATTGTTGTAAGAGCAGGGTTTCGTTGAAAGAGAACTGTAGATAACAGGAAAATTCTTGTTGAACAAAGCAATATAAGGGCAAAGTGCACCATATTTTTGAAAAATCTTAGTAAGTATAAAGAAGAGGGCAGAAGCATTGTGTATAACGATGAAACATATCTGCACAGTTCTCTCAATGTAACAAAGTGTTGGGATGACGGCACCACCAAGGGTTTGAAATCGCCAGTTTCAAAAGTGAAGCATTTGATAATTGTTCATGCAGGTGGAAAAAATGGGTTCGTTCCAAATGCAGAATTGATATTTAAGTCTGGTTTGAAAACTGGAGATTATCACGATGACATGAATCATCGCAATTATAAAAAGTGGCTGCAAAAAGAGTTAATACCAAATTTGGAACCAAATTCAGTGTTTGTAATAGACAATGCGTCATATCATAATGTTCTTGTGCATCCTAATCCTACTTCAAGTTGGAAGAAAACAGATATGCAGAAATGGTTGAAGGAACGAAATATCCTCTTTGAATGTAAGGAAACCAAGCCTGAATTATATTCCAAAATTAAGGCACATAAACCTGTTCATCAGCTGTTTGTAATTGACCAGCTACTGGCAGAACATGGTCATGTAGTATTGCGTTTACCTCCATATCACCCAGAACTAAATCCTATCGAGATGATTTGGGCGTTACTTAAAAACCGTGTCGCTGCATGTAATGTAACCTTCAAAATAGATGATGTATGGAAGTTGGCAGAAGAACATATAAAAAATATTGGAATCAATGAGTGGACTAAAGTATGTCTGCACGTAGAGAAAATTGAAAAGGATTATATGGAACGAGAAACTTTAATAGACGAGGTTCAAGACCTAATTATACGGGTTGATGATAATAGCGATAATTCAGATGGATACTTATCCTCAGGCGATGAGTCTGATGATGGGGGTGAAAGTTTAAGATGTGAACCCATTTAAAATATAATTTATGTAAAATAGTTGAATGGTGGTCTTTATTTAGCGTTGTAGAAAATGTGTCATAATGTGTACACTATTGTTTATTACTGAGGTGTTGAAATAAATCTTGCTTAAAGAGGGAAGCAGTCTTTATATCAAATTATGTTCAGTAGTGCTGTGACAATCGATCACTTTTAAAGCTGAAACAATCAATGATTGGCTTTCAAAGTGATTGAATCATTTTACATTTTAATCCAATCATAATCAATTCTGTTAAGCATGTCCATTCTTTGTCTCCAAAAGGGAGTCTTATTGACTGTATTTATCTCGGCGCTTCTATCCGATCGTGTTAATCCGCTTCAGTTTGGCGACATAAACCAGTTTTCGATCCGATGCAGCGTCTCCAGTCAATCCATTAAAACAAGTGGATTGTACTACTCGATCGGATCTGAATTCCGCATTCGACGACATTATGTAGGCTTGACGATTTAAATAATCTATGATTATAATATCAACAGCACCTGATCAGGCCGGTGTAGTATATCTAATTTAGTCGTATAAGCAATATTGCTTTTGTTTAGTCAGAAAGGTTAAGATTATTAATTATTCAAGGAATTATTTTATAGCTAGATTATCGATGAAGTGCGTAAAAAATATATTAATTTAGCAAATATTTCTAAACTATAAATGAGGTTATGTAAAAAATATATAACCTGACAAGATGCAAACCTTAATTACCTTTCTTTTCATACTATAACTGTTCCTCTTCCTTCAATTCTACAGCACTGAATTGTTGATTCTATGATCCATTAAAATAAAGCACGAGATATATGCAAATTATAATAATATTAATATAACAAATGATATAAAAACCTTTTGGTATTAATTAAAAATTGTTTTTGTTTTGTTTTTGTTAGTTACAACACCATGAGCGTCATTGTGTAAACATATTCTTAAAACGTTTTTGTAATAAATCTTAGTAATATTTTCAAGGTGGGCATTTGACATTTTTATAGTGTTTATAGTTTGTGTTTAAAACAAAAACGTCTATTGATTTGAAAAAAACGAATATGTAGTACTACCAAATTGTTTTTGTTCTACTAGTGACTATAAGTGATAAAATATCTTGTATACACTGATCCAATCAATCAATAATCTGGGGTATCACATCTAACAATAAGCTCAGATCATTTTTATAGAAGAGCAAAAATCAACATAAAACTATTTAAAACACATTCCTTGGTTGCTCGACAATTTTTGCTCTGGCAACACTGGACGTGCAAGCAGTCGATGTTTTCTAGTCTCACTTTTTTATTTTGATTATTAATATAGCTCCTCCTCACGCAGGTTTTTTCAAGGTCAACCGCCATGAGATAATAATACTACTATACACAAAACATTTTTCAGATGTTACTGCAATCAAAGCTTTGTATAATGGTTTAGTACTTAGTATCCTTGAATACAATAGTACAGTATTGCCCGAAATAAACAGTACTGAAACTAAGTTGGCGGTGTTTTTATGCGTGCGCTGTCACACTCAAGTTAGCTAGTATAGACCTGTCAAGTAAACCTCAAACAAGTAATCAGTAGGGCCTAATTGTTAAAAATGGTGTTAAGTACAGAGGAGAAAGTGTTTCTGGTAGAGCATTATTTTCGTTCATACGGAATCGGCCGACGTAATGGTGCAAGTTTGCTATACGTGTCTGATCAATTCACACAAAGGTTTAATAAACGTTCTCCAAGTAATGCTGTAATTTTGAAGGTTATTGAAAAGTTTAGAAATACAGGTAGTGTATTGTGCCAACGAAAAGGAAACTCGGGGCGTCCCAGGACAGTTAACAACAACAATAACCATGAACGTGTTTTTGAGCAAATCTTAGAAAATCCGAAAGTCAGCCAGGCAAGGACAGCGTTACAACTTGATTTAAAAAGAACTTCCTTTCAAAGAATCCTGAAGGAGCTGGGTACATTTTCGTATGTGATTCAGGTACATCAACAACTACATCCTCGGGATTATCGCAGTAGAGTGGAATATTGCGCCAGAATTCTCGCGTTACAGTATGAAAATCCTGAATTTTGAAAAATGTTTGGTTTTCAGACGAAGCACATTTTCACTTGTCAGGCTATGTGAATCGTCGCACAAATCGATTTCTGGGCTTTGCCATACCCGATGAGGTTCAAGAGGTTCCTTTACATAGTGAAAAAGTGAGTGTCTGGTGTGCTGTTTCCGGACACGGAATCATTGGTCCGTACTTTATCGAAGAGAATGGTAGGCAAGTCACACTTAATCAACAGAGGTACAGACAAATTTTAACACGATTTATCCCTGATCTACGTCAATTCTGTCGTGCATGTAACTTGGCATTTGAAACCAATTTTTTCAGCAGGACGGGCAACTTGCCATACTGCTGCCGCAATTGTCAATTTCTTCAAGAACATTTTCCAAGCAAATTCATATCACGATTTACTGACTTCCCTTATCCTTCACATTCTCCAGACCTCACACCTCCAGACGCATACATTTGGGGCATGGCTAAAAATGCCGTTTGTGATGCATTTAATGTATTCAGAAAGGACCGGTGTATTGCTAACCTTGGGATTAGTAGAGGAGGTGGTGTATTTCTAGTCATTCGTAAAAAGATTACTGCGAATCGAGTCTGATTGTTCCAACATTAATTTTGATGTTTTAATCATTGAAACTAATGATGTCTGCCAGAGATCAATGGTTATAATAGCTGTGCACATTTCACCAAATCAATCAAAAGATATCTATAAACTTTTCTTTGAGCAATTAATAAATTTTCAGTACATCTATGATAAAGATATATTACTTATAAGAGACTTTAACTTGCTGGAGTTTACTGCTAAAGGTAACAACTTACCGAAAATGTTCCTTTTAATAATTATTTAGCATTCTTTGATCTTCGTCAGTATAATTTAATATGCAATCCAAATAATATACTATTTTCTCTAGTCTCACTTGCGATATAAGTAAACCAGGTTGTATTGATCTGCTTATGGATAATCACCATCCACCACTATTTATTGAAGTGCACACATTTTTCACCAACGGCCATGCTAGAACAATCTCGAAAGGTGCCCATTACAACTTCAAAAAAGTGAATTATGAAGCCTTTTATAGTGGTATTGCTGCAGTTGACTGGGGCACTTTCTATCACCTTGGTGACGTAGAGGTGGCAGTTTCTCAGTTCTATAAACTACTTAATAGAGCTAGATATACATGTACCTAAAAGTAGGGCATCTACAAAATCTTATCCGCCTTGGTTTACACAATAAATTGTTAAACTTATGAAGCAATAAGAACATCTACCGAAGCATTACAGAGTTACTCGCAGTCCAATAGACTATAACAATCTTAACAGCATGCGTTCTAAGCTTAAACTGCTGTAGATGCTACTTACAAGGATTTACATACCTTACTTAATAATAACATAAAAATGAATCTTAAAAAGTTCTGGTCTTACATAAAGAATAAGCGAGATTCTGAAAACCAACAACAAGTAACTTATAATGCTGAGTGTTATTCTGATCCTTACCTTATTGCTTACAAGTTTGCTGAAATATTCAAATCTTTTTATACTGTATGCAACTACATTTCTGACCAGGAATGAATATCTTGCTATCAGATGTACTTAAGGCAATTAACAAGTTGCAATCCACATTCACGGCAGGTCCTGACAATGTACCAGCATTTGTTATTAAAGGCTGTAAATTTAAATTGATCAAACCACTAACATTCCTATTTAATCTTTCACTAAAGAATTTACAATTTCCCCAAATCTGGAAATCTGCTAGAATAAGGCCTATACATAAAAAGGGGCTAAATAAAGTATAACAAATTATCGTTCAGTTGTAATTCTTAATAATTTTGGTAAAATATTTGAGTTTGCACTTTATGAGCATATCTACTTCCATTCTCAATCAAAGTTATGTTTACAGCAGCATGGCTTTATTGGGGGCAGGTCTACGGTGACCAACTTAGTTAGTATTACACAATACATTTCTGAAGCTATTGATAAGAGAGAGGAAGTGGATGTTGTTTATATTGACTTCCTGAAGGCTTTAGAGAGATTGGATCACAGGTTATTGTTAAGGAAGTTATTTTGCATTGGTTTTACACCGCAGCTGCTAACATTTTTCTACTCATACCTTAATAATAGAAGACTTTATGTTGATTACAATGACTTCCAATCTGAACATTTTATTGCTACTTCTGGGGTGCTGCAGGGCTCCATCCTAGGACCCTATTTTTTATTGTTTTCATTAATGATACTGTGAATATCCTCTACTATCAATGCGTAATTTATGCAGATGACCTGAAACTGTTTAGCACTATTGTACAAATTGATGATTGCTTAAAACTACAGCAGAATATAATTAAATTTCAAACCTGGTGTACCTTAAATAAACTACTAAGCACAGATAAATATTCTGTTACCAACTGTACTCGAAAGATTAATGCTATTATTAGATTTCCGTATGCCATTAATGACTTAGTCATTTAAAATAGGGACAATGTTCTAGACTTGGGAATTCATTTTAATGCAAAGCTAACTTTCAGCCTACACATCTCTAACATTATTCAAGCTACATATAAATCACTTGGATTTGTTATTAGAATGGGCAAATACTTTAACTGTAACACCCTTAAAATAATATATTCTGCCTATGTGAGATCTAAGGTGGAATATGGTAGTATAGTTTGGAATCCATTCTATGTTGCTTACATAAAAATGTTGGAAAAAGTACAGCAGCGCTTTGTAAAATACTTTGCATTTAAGTAGGACTCTGTCTAACCCTGTATAGGCTATGACAACAATCATTACTTGATAGATTTCCTCGACCTAGTCTAAAATCTAGACGTTTAAGGATGACTCTGTCTATCCCTGCATAGGCTGACAACAATCATTACTGGATAGATTTTCTCTACCCAGTCTGAAATCTAGACGTGATATTGGTGGTTTGGTATTTCTATATAAGTTAATTAACAACACAATTGATTCTCCAAATTTACTATCTTGTATAAATTTTCAAGTACCATCATCTTCTAGAAGTCATTTATTGTTCTACCTATCCACTCCTAAAACCAATATACCAAAATTTTCTCCTGCACATTGGATGTGTACAACACTCCATACTCTCTGTGGGGACTTGGATATATTTAATGATACATTGTCGCATCTTAAAAAGGTATTATTAAATACAAATTTGTGAAGTTACATCTACCTCTTATGTCATCTACAGAACTATCTTAATTTTAAGTTTAATTTTTAATATTACTTTTGCTTTTATGTATTTATATGTTATGCCGATGTTGTAATTGGAGTTGCTTGTTAAAAAGTGTACATAAATAAATAAATAAAAATAAAACAAATAAATAATTGAAATCTATTCTGTGATAGTTTGCTTTGGTTTAGCAGAAGTTAAAACTTCGCATTATAAATTCTCTGAAATAACCAAACACCTGCCTATCATTAAAACTACTTTTAGTAGTTTCTTTAAAAGATTTGTTATAAATACTAAGAAATTCTATTAAAGCGACATTTTGTTACCATGCAGGTGTTCAACTCACCCAGTTTTACGAGCAATAAAACTATCCCCCTCATTATTTAGTTCTCGGTATTGTAGTTCGAAATAATAAATCTCTATTGTTTTCTATAACAGATAGGCAACCTGTCATACACTTTATTTCATAATACTGCAATGCCAGTTGCAAACTTATTAACCATTTGAACAGACTTTGTTTTTCCCCATGCAGACAAATTCATGGAAGTCGTTATTGTTAATTGGCTCGTATGCAAGTGCTGTTCTTAGAATACTTTACATTTTATCATTGGGAAATGTTTTGAAAATGCGTTACCCCTAGTGTTTCCTTATAAATACAGACAGAGCTTTGAAAGCGATTCGATTATATACAGCATCTTTTCCCGTAAGGAACTCTGTAAGGTGCGGTGCTACTTAAGATGCTTTCTTGTAAGAAGCATTGGTTTACTTCAGTGTTATAGTCAAACTTAGTTTCATAGAGTATCCAGTCCGTCTGCAAGTGTCAGTATGCACTTCCAGATCCGCTACGATGGTACCGGAGGCAGGCAGCTACTCTTCTTAAGGTACAATTACTCTGTTTTTCTGGACGATTCTCTGAAGTCTAGCTACTTCTTTTGTTGGTTGATAACCATGCGAGCGCTTTAGTTTTCTTGCTCGTGGTTATGGCACAATAAATTACAGACTCCCATGAAAGTGCATAAGCGATTATGTGATTGTTCAAGTCATAATTAATATAAACCGAAGCTCGCATTAGTGCAATTTCTACTGTTTTAAAATTAATGTTACAAAATGCTAATGCTGTGGTTCTCAACCGCCGTTCCGCGGAACACTGGTGTTCCGCGAAGCTGTCCCAGGTGTTCCGCGAAAATTTTGAATATAATATAATAAGAAACAGTAAATTTTTTTATTACTATAAAATAAATACTACATAGTTTTGTTAATTATTTGAAATTTAGCAAAAATATTCAATATTATTCTAAATTTTCATGAACAGTCAATAATATTAACAGTGTAATTATCGAGCAGCGCAGTTACGCGTTTGGAGTTACTCCGGGAATACCACTAAATTTCTAGTGTACTCGATAACGCAGGGAGCGCTACGTAGTGTTGATTTCGTGCTGTTTCTCTTTCTTCGTACGTAAATAACAAAAGCGCAATTTCGATCTGCGGTTCAGCCATAATTTAATATAAATATCTAGTTTTCGTGAGTGTGTTTTTATTGTATATATATTTTATATTGTTGGAAATTGGTAAGATGAAATGCAAGTTGTGTAGTTTTAACAGTATTCTTATCTTTTTTAGTTGCTTATTTTAGCATTTATACAAGACTTTTAAATCTGAAATATGGACAAATTTTTGAAAAGAAAGACTGAAAGTGAGGTTAATGTTGGGGCGAGTACAAGCAGGTCTTCTTCAATTGAAGGAGATATGCAAGGCAACAAAATGCCGAAAATAAACGTAAAAGATATCCGAATCAGTTCGGCATTATTCGGAAGAATATCTGAAGTTTGGTTTTACATGGAGCGGTAGTCAAGATGTTCCTATTCCGAGATGTATTGTATGTGGTGAAAAATTGGCTAACAGTGCAATGGTCCCAGCTAAGTTACAGCGACACCTTTCAACAAAACATTCTTGTCTAACTCGAAAGGTAAAGATTATTTCGAAAGATTGCTGAAAAATCAAGAAGTGCAAGCAACATGCTTTCGAAAGAGCGTTACAATTTCGGATAAAGCGCAAATCGCTTCTTATAAAGTGGCAGAACTAATTGCATTGAAGCAAAAGCCGCATGATATCGCAGAATCGCTAATTTTGCCCGCATGTTTAGAAATTGTTAAGATTATGTTTGGCAATGAAGCGCAGCGAGACGTCCTAAAATTCCCGTTTCGGACGATACGATAAAAAGAAGAATTATAGATATGTCAGGTTTTATAGAGAACGCAGTGACGGCGAAATTAATTACAAAAATTTTGCGCTGCAAATTGACGAATCCACTGACATAAGTGGCAAAGCCCAATTAATCGGATTTATTCGCTTTGTTGACGACACTGAAATAATAAATCAGTTTTATTCTGCAAGGAACTTATTGGTCACGCAACTGGAGAAGACATATTTAATTCAGTATCATCTTATTTGGAAGAATGGAAATTATCCTGGGAAAATTGCAGGAATCTGTACTGATGGAGCTCCAGCCATGCGTGGCAGTATTAAGGGATTTTGTAGTCGAGTTAAAGCAATAAATTCAAATATAGTCTTTACTCACTGCTTTCTGCACAGGAATCTTTGATTTGAAGAGTCTACCAGCAAACTTAAAGTCTGTTTTGGAACAAGTCGTACATATGGTGAATTATATTAAATCGAGACCATTAAAACCCGTATGTTCAAACAACTTTGTAACACCATGGAATCCAAATATGAATGTTTGCTTTTGCACTCTGAAGTGAGGTGGCTCTCAAGAGGAAAAGTGCTAACCCGAGTTCATGAGTTGAAACAGGAATTGCTAGTTTTTTAGACAAGAGGGTAATGATGTATACGTAAAATATTTGGAAAATGATGCATGGTGTACTAAGCTAGCATATTTAGCCGATATCTTCAGCTACTTAAATTCAGTCAATACATCTCTTCAAGGAAAAATGAAAATATTCTGACATCCACAGACAAATTGCTAGCTTTCCAGAAAAAGCTTTTGCTTTGGAAAAATCGTATTGCTCAAAATTGCAAATTTGATATGTTTCCGTTATTAGCAACAGAAAATATTGTTAACATTAACGAAATGATTTCAAATGTGGCAGAGCATTTGTCAATATTGCAAGACAAAATAACTCATTACTTTCCATCTCTTAATATTGAAGACTTTGATTGGGCGAAATCCATTTGGTGAATTTGATATAATGAACCAAGATTTTTCTATTCAGGAAGCAGATGAGTTTATTAATATATCAACGGATCGAACGTTACAACTAAAATTCAAAGAAGAAGGAGTGGAAAGGTTTTGGATTTCCATCGAGAATGAACATCCATTTATTGCAAAACGAGCGTTGAATATCTTGTTGCTCTTTTCGACGTCCTATCTGTGCGAACTTGGATTTTCAACTCTAACAAATATTAAAAGCAAAAAGAGAAAGACTTACCAATTTAGAAGAAGAAATGAGAGTAGCGCTCTTACATAAGACCCAACCTTGAGGAAATTTGTAAAGGTCGTCAAGCGCAAATTTCTCATTAAAATAAGTTACCATGTAATATATATCTTTATTTCAATTAAATATTAATCTTCCAATTATTTTGTGTGATTTACATTAGATTTACAAATTTTATGATAATGGTGTTCCGCCAAAATCGAGACCACTTAAAAGTGTTCCGTGATCCCAAAAAGGTTGAGAGCCACTGTGCTAATGTAACAACTTGTTTACTAAATTCTAATCTAGATCAAGTTTAACACTTGGTTCTTTTCAGTTTAGTAGGCTACTTAAGTTTAGGAAATTCACTTCAAGTAGCAGGTAAAACAGCGTTCTACTACTGTACACATTATGTGTTATTTTCTCCTTGGATTTATTTAAGGCTGGAAACATTATGTAAGTTTCCTTGTACGTATTTAGATTTTAAGATTTTATGTGACTGGGAAATAATTCCTAATCTTTATTTGCTTAAATGTTGTGTTATATGTGAGTTGATGCTTTTGTTTACATTATGTTGTAACAGAGCGATTACGAAATGTTTGATTTGGTTTCTGTAAATATTCCTTTTGGTACTATGTTTGTTAACTAACGGTTTGTAAATAAATCTATGTACTGATGTTTCCAATTTTTCTTTGTGTGACCCACCCTACTATGACATTGTGAGCTAGCACGAAATCCAATTCTTTGAATTCCTATTCTACCCTTGTTTTGTTGTGGTATTCGGTGTGGGCGATTTTCTTTACTTACTTTATTACTTTCTTTCTTGTCTGCATGGAATACCATAACAAACTTAACACGTAGTAACATAATTAAATTTAAAATCTGAAAAAAGATTTCTTGTGCTGGAATCAAAAATTTCCTAATCCTAATATTAAAATGAAATTTGATGCTGCCAAGAGCAGGAACAATGTTTGGCATATGTGACTAAAAATTTCACATTATGTAATTTCTTCTAGATCTAGTAAAACCATTAGAAAGATATGGTCAATCACAAACCGAATTAGATGATGAAAATCTTTTAGTTATGGGAGGAACTAGTGGCACCGCAATTTATTATTCAGATGTGTGGGTTCTAAGAATGAGAGGAGCTCTATGGAAGTGGTTGCCTGTAGAAGTTCGCAATAAGGCAGCTGCTCCACCTACTCTTTGGTGTAATCCAACTTGCAGGGTATTGTTTCAACATACATTCTTTAATTACATTAATTTTTTTCAACAGATAGGTAATAAGCTAATTGTACTAAGTCGAAGTCGACAAAATACTAGTCCTCCTGTTGTTTATTATGCAAAAGCATCATGGCTACCTCGCCGTCCTAATCCTGCAAAATCAACAAAATCAGTGGATAAAGATGAAAACATTAATGGCCGACGAGGTAGTTTTGGAAATCATCGAGTGGAAAACTCAGCCGGTACCAGTAATTCGAAATCAGAAACTGTTTGTATTGATTTTGGTAAATGCAATTAGTATATTTATGCTGTTATAGGCATCAAAACCATCACCTGAATTAGCTTCAACTAGTCGTGGTTCAGGTGCATTACATTCAAAAACAGATCATAGAAGAGAAAAAAGGTTGGAAGCATTAAAACGTATTGAAGATAAGCTTAAACATCAAAATGATGAACGCAGTTCTCCAAAACTACCTATTAAAAAACAGAAAACAAATTTATTAGGAATGTATGTTTTGGATATTTCTCATGCATTAGATGAATCACCATATGTTACTTGGATATCATTAAAAAATGATGGGTTATTTACCCAAGGTCCAGAGGAAACTGTATTATATACTTTAGTAGCAGGAAAATCTGAATTAATAATGTTTGGTGGTATTCAGAAAGAAGGTGGTTTACTGGCATGTACCACTAATTTAAGTAACCAAGTAACTAATTCCTTGCATTTTATAACTCCACCAAAGTATGTAATCTAAAATTATCTCAAAGTACTAAATAAATTATAATTATTTAATTAGATATTTACCAAAAAGGTTTTAACATGTAATTTCTTTTTAATTTTTGTAATTACGAATAAAAATTTATACATAAATTTAAATGTTGATTCTGTTATATCATGTTTCTATAACCGCTTGTTCATGCGCAAAGTGCACTGCTATCTGGACCAAAATATGCAGACTGCATTAAAAATAAATTATTTTGGAAAAATGTATTTTTCTTTCAACAATCACAGGCAAATGGCTTAAATGAAATAGAGAATCCCTTTTAAGGCTTTCATCATCATTAGGTCTTCAGTCTTGGAACTGGTTAGACGCATACCAACGTTGTTTCCTGAGCTATCCTATATGTTTTCTTGAAATTCCCACAGTCTACATCTTTCACCATCTGCATGCAATAGTCCGATCCAGGTCCACTTTTATATCTGCTTGTAATGTATTCCGCACTATTCTCCAATTGCTTTAGAACGTGTCGTGTCGTGGGCTGTCCTATTTCTCCTATATTTTTTTTGGAACTCAAACATTTAGGATAGTTGTGGCAAAAGAACTAGTTTGAATACATAATCGTGAGGAATGTTGACGCAGGTTCAATGAATGTGATTTTCATGTAAAAAATTCAAGTGACGGATACCAAGTGAAGTGAGATACGTGGAAGCATTGCATATGCCTCTTTATGGTACATCACATAGATGAGGATTTTGCAGTACGAAGAGTGAACCACATTGTATAAAGTGGATATGTACATTATGTATAGGACTTTGTCTTAATCAAAAAGAAACTGTTTTGTGTAATGAAGGGCTTGGATGATGGTGTTGTGTATCAAATTAAGAGTTTTGAATATTTGAAGGTTAAAGATTTTTGTTGCGATTGTTTTTCATTAACTTTATTTAGGTACGTGTGTGAAATTGGTTCTAGGGCATATATTTTTTGACGTTGAGAGTTTTATTTATTTACATATATCGATTATATATTTTTTTTAAGTAGTTTGTGTACGTAACTCCTTTATCTGCAAACTTTAATCTTTTTCTTAATTATTTTAATGAATGAAGAACGCATGCTGTAAAGAAGTAAATGCAATACTTTATATTTAGCATGAATTATAATCTATGCATAAACAGTTCGTTAAACAGATTGACATGCAACGTTAAAGTATTAAACGCTACAAATTTCACTCTTATGTCAACAGCAACACACAACAAAACTTTTAATTTGATCCCTAATTTATAAGAATGTTATAAAAAACCAATGGTACTCCTCAGGGATGAACTGCAGCTGGCCTTTTAAATTATCTTTTTTTTTTCTTTGGATAAATCACGCTTTCTGAAATAATCGTGGAACAGTAATGTCCATAGAGCTTGCTTTATCTTTCATGTAGTGCTTTATATTCAGCTTTTTAAATGGCGTGTTAGGGTCATATGACTACCTGAATATGTATAATCCATATTCTTTTACGTGTATCCACTTTATTCCATCATTAAAGCCCACACTGCCCCATAAAAAATCCTTTTTTTCTGTTAAATAACTTCATCTTTATTATCAGATCATTAGTTTTTCAGAAACGGTTATTTGTATCAATAACTAAATTTTTGTTGCTTGATTTACTGATGATTTCTCGGTATTGTTCGTGAAGGTTTATACACTCATGTTTCTATAACAATTTTTCTGTCCGTCCAAAGTGTCAATCGCTAACTCGATATGTGTGACCAATCTCTGGAAATTTGTGATAAATAATTGTAAAAGTTCCATTACTGGCCCGGTACACCATTAAAAAATTCTTATTTTGTCCAGAACATTAATCTGACCAAAATTAAATGTTCCTTACCTTTTAGATGTATATCTAGTTAAAATGTAGTAAAAAATGAGATAAAGTCCTCAGAACTACGTCCGTTTGCTTGATCTTCAGTCCACACAAAATATAGCTTTTGACTTCTCTTTGGTTATAAAATGTGTACCTAAATTGTAAAACCAAGCTTGGCAAACATAAAAGACTTTCGATGTAGCTAAGCGAGAAAGAGGCATAGTTTGTTTTAAGTCCACAGTTAAATATTCAATTTTGTTGGCAGACTCTGACAACTCTTTATCTGCTTTTAAATGCAGCTTGGTAGTTTTGTAAAATGCTCCTCATTACCTTTCCCTATATCGCATGTACTACATGTGTCAGACCTAGGTTGGCCAAAGGAGAGATTAAATTCTGTAACAAAAATGCGATGATAATAACTTTCCCTTATCTTACAAAACTTCTCATATAGTATATTATATTTACATTTTTCTATGTACAATTTATGCATTCTTGACATAAAAGTGGGGAAAGATATTTCTTGAATAATGCGATTTCTTGGCAGGAAATTTTGAAATGTGCTCAATAATTAAATTTTTAATATCTTCATTTATTTTGCTAGGTCTGAGAAACAGCTGCACCAAATCTTAGTTTGGATAACTTTAATTTTTTTCATACTAATTTGATCGATGTTTGCCAAAGACTTTTTATACACAAGTATCTTGGAGCCTCCGAATGTGACCTTATGCTTACGACACAAATTTGTTTTAAAGCACCCTTCCTGGTTCTTTTGTAACGGTAATAATTTGTAAGGTTAAGAAATACTGGGCTAACTACAAACGCGGAGAATGGAACAATTCACATAGACAAAAAGTACTTCGCAATCAATTTTCTATTTACAATTAAAAAAATAAATATTTATATTTAACAAGCAAAAAATAAATAAAATTTACTATTTAAACACAAAATAAATAGAGACCTATTTTACAGACAATCTTTTAAGAATTGACGTATAAAGTGCACATTTCGTAGCTAACATGTAAGAAAAAAGCTGATCGATAATGAATAAAAAAAGCAACATAGTACATTTAGAGCGATTTTAATAGCAATTTAAAATAATAACACCAGTGAAGCCAGTCTGAACAGGTTTGGTACAAGTTACGCCAATCGGCGCTATGTGACTTGGATTTATGCCTCGGTATCTAAAAAAGAAAAAAAAAACAGGCCACATACCTTTACGAGCTGGGATACTCATTTTGCAGCCAAATCATCGCAGGCGAATCAGCTAAACATCGCCACGATAGTCAGGATCCACTAATGCTGGGACCACACTCGCAACAGCGGGCCGATGCAAAAGACCATTTAGGGCTATGTAGCAAAAAGATAATTTGGTCTATGTAGAAAATACGGCCTATGCAGGAGAGTAATGCCCAGGGATATAACCTATCCAAGTAAGTGTGCATTGCTCTTGAAGTAACAATTCATTATGCATAGTGTACACTAGCGCGGAAAGCAGGATCAGAGTAAAAGTCAAATTAGCAAATGAGGTGATAGACGAATCCAATATTTGAGTAACACGTGCCAAAAGAACACTTCTAAAGTCGTTGCTGTGGATGAATAGATAACGAAAACCGACAAATACGAATACAATTGTAGAAAACTTGCGCTATTCAAACTTGCGTTATTACTTATAAATAAAGCAAATATATTCTTTTCAGAAACAAGAATTGTAGATAACAGAGTATATTTACTGTGTTATCTCAAATAATGATATTTTGAGGTACTTTTAACTTTAAATGTGCTAATAACGTTCTACAGTTTGTTGGAAAACTACTCGCTACGATTGTATCAGGATGTGCTTTACAGGAACAAATCAATTTATTTAATTATGTAACGTAATCAGGGGCGTTTCTCATGACAGCTAGTTAGTTATATAAGATATTGGAACGGAAGTGTGGGAATATTTAAAAAGAATCCTAACTTAAATGAACATATTTATAAGGGCAGAATTGAACGTATCACTTTTTATGGGAACCTTTTCAATATTACTAAACAGCAATGCATTTTTAACATTCACATTGAAACGTATTTTTTCAAAGGGGTCTAGACGTTGCCGGCACCAGTGAAACGAATATTGTTTTTTTTGAGGCACCTGCCCTACGTTTATTGGAAGCCAGTGAAACTAATTTTTCTTATATATAGCTGGCCTCACGTTATGAGCAAGTGTAACGAAGTCTTCCGACATAACTAGGGGTCTATTCCTTGGGTAGAGCTATGAGAAATTGGGGGGGGGGGAGTCGAAATCTGATTGTAAGTCAAACTTAATCCAAAACAAATAGGCGCCACCAAGTCCTGACTTATTTATGATAATTGCGTGGTATATTTCTAGGGGCGGACGTGGAAACCCAAAGAAAAAAATCGCCTTCGATGACAAAAACCCGTCTTAACAAAATAAGACGCTGCTCCTGTAAGAAATTGTAATAATTAGATTAATAGAAAAGTGGAACACTATTTGTGTCCCGCAAACATGCCTAAAGAAATATTAAAAAGATATTTTCTATATAAAATTGGCATCAAAATTCTACTCTTAAGGATATTAGTTTCCTGTTGTTAGGTTTGACCATTTTTGATCAAAATAAAAAACTTTAATCTTGAACCAATAATTTACTCAAAAGATTCTCTTTTAAAACAAAATGCAATGCAACAAAATTTCATAAATAATTAAATGACTTCGTGAATTTTAAATTAAGGTTTATCAAAATTGTTGATAATCAAACATTTTACAGCTTAGTGTAAACTTGTTACACTAAAAAGGTCCGACCCGTGCAGATCTGTACAAGAAGGTTACAATTTAAAACATTGTTACTCAAGTTTTTCCTTTTCTAAATTATTTGTATTAGTTTCAATTTCTACAAAAAAGCAGATCACAAAATATTCTTGTTTACTCAACTTGGGCAAACGCTGTTCGAAGCATTTGTTTTCTAGAACACATGTGTCAGCATATATTGCAGACAAACAAGTGACGTCAGTAACACCTGTTGCTGTTACTAACGGTACATAATGAACCACGTGTGTGGTTTCTAAAACCATCAAAATAGTGAATTATAATTTTAACACTGGAAAATTCCAGCTCAACAAATAATTGAAATTTGTATAACTTTCGTACTTTTACACAATCAAACAAATTAAAATGTTCCTAATTTACAAACCATCAAAAAAGATTCTTAAAACTAACTACGAACCAAAACTGCTTTTTGAAGCTTAGAAGATGTACTTGTTATATCAAGCGGAATTTACTATATGTTGTGTGGACCCAACTCATCCTCAACAGCTCCTAGCACATGGAATTGCTCCAGGTGTCGAATTAAATGCAGTCACAATACGTCGGTCAGCTGCTACAATATGTTGAATCACGCCGCCTTACCAAATAACATCTTTACGTTGTGTAATAAAATGGTCTTCTATAATTTATTCAAATTTTCCATCTTCTAAGTTGCTTTTTACAGGTTGTAATACAACGTGGTTTTAACATCAGTGATTGGATTTGTTGTTTTCAAAGTTGCATTTATTTTAGTGTTGTTTTTGCGCTAAATAAAATATCTCAATTAAACAATTTAATAACGTTTATAGGATACCAACCGCTATTTAAAGATGTGTCTCGACTGCTCAAAATTTATACGCAAATTGGCGGCCTGTGTTTTTTCGTACATCTTGACTCTACTATATCGCATGGCCGACTGACTATCAAACTCGCTCCGACGAACGGAGTGCCCCAGGAGGGGGCTTTCAACCAAAACGCGCTTGCAAATTGCTATCGAAGACACAGATATTTGACTATACATAGAATGCTACATAAAGATACCGCTTTAGCGTAATATCAAAGTTGTTAAATGTATTTTACTTATTATTTTAATAAAAGTGTTTTATAATTCTTGCACTTTTATGAACGGATTTAATAACCAAAAAATGAAATTGTTACACTACCCCTTTCCTAAAAGAAAAAAAATTTTCTAACAAAGCAAAACTTCAAGTATAACAAATACAAAAATTTTTTTTTTTTTAATATACTAGCCTCTTCTATATTCCTAATGATCAATACAAATTCTTATGAATTTATTAAAACGAGGGGGACCAATATTTACAAACTTGAGTGTGTCGGTAGCTACATGTACCTAACGTCCATAGGGAGACAAAATCGGGGAGTCACAATCGGTGTAGGTCAAAATTGGGAGGGGTCAAAGTAAAAAGTCAAACACTCCACGGACAAAAAAAAATAATCAAAAGCTAAATTCAAAGTAACCCTTTAACTAGAGGTTCTTACTCCTACCGAGGCTAGTATTTACTAACTATAACCAAACATATTACAAATTACCTTAATTTCCACAAATAAAAACTCCACTTCCTGGAGCTCAAGCAGCTCTATATACAAAAAAGGAACGTTACTACATCAAAATAGCATAACTATTCAAAATATTATCACTATAAGGTGATAATCAAAAGAGTAGCCTAACTAATAGGTCTAAATTCAAAATACCATTATCACAAGGTGATAATCAAAACTAAGGTAACGTAACCAAAAGGTTACTTACAAAATTCGAATACAAAATCGAACCAGTTAGGGCTGTAATATCCAACACCCCACTGACCATCCTATCACTAACTTTCAAACAACACATCTTATTAGTGATGGAACAAATGGTGAGGTTCACCATGCAAACCTTCGACCTTATCAAACAAAATTTTCTGACAAGTCAGAAATAAGGAAAGAATAAATCAATATTCTCTCTACCTAAACGTGTAGAAATCAGGACTAGCAACTAAAATAGCCCACTTATCTCTACATCCTAAAGACATCTGTCAAAGACATCTTCTAACAACATCTTCAAATAACGCGCGACTAAAACAACCAGTATGCACACCTCAAAACTACTACAAAAATCCTTAACCACTTGCTTCAATTACCAAACAAAAGTTTCAAAAAAACTAGTTACCAAATGGCAGTCTCCATTTAGTATTAGTAAAACGATGCCAAATCAAAGATCGGAACAAAACAAGGCAAACAACTACTGTTTTGCTTAACATCAAAGAGATGACTAGACTGGAACTAATCGTCAGGATCATCATTTTCATTTGGATACGATGCTTCAACGGGTTTCAAGTCCTTAACATGCCATTTTCCGGCTCTTGTTCCATCTTCATTTTCTAACTCATACACTAAATTGGAAAGTTTTTTTCGAACTCTACTCAAAACGAACTTTGGAGCTAACTTAGCGGAGAATTTATCACCAGCACTTGAAAGCACCTTATTAGCTCTCCAAACGCTCTCTCCGACTTGGAATGAAATGTCTCTTCTTCTAAGGTTGTAGCGTTTACTCGAACGTTGATAAGCTACATGCAAATTTTCACGGACATTTCCAAAAATATCAAACAAAAGTTGACGATCCAAAACATAAGAAGGTCTACTACTTGAAACAACATCTACATCCTCACTAGGTTTAAAATTATCACTATAAGCTTTTCCACTTAAGGGTACCTGACGACCAAAGACTAAAAAATTTGGAGAATAGTTGGTGGATTCGTGTTTTGCTGAGTTGATTGCGTACTGAATTTTTGATATCTCAATATCCCACGTATCATGTCCTTCTACATACGAACGAATTGCAGTACCAACTGTCTTATTGATTCTTTCTACGAAATTGCATTGAGGAGCATACACAGCATTGTACCAAATCTTTTGGATTTCGTACCTTGCACACAAAGCTTTAAAAACACGTCCAATCAACTGTGGACCATTATCACAAATAACAAATTGTGGCACTCCGTAGACAAGAAATACTTTTTCCTCTAAAAACTTCTCAATCAAATGTGCCGTGGCACTACGCAAAGGTTGTAAAATCGAATACTTCGAGAACCAGTCACCAACAACTAAAAGCGATTTTCCTGCTTCTGCATCATCAATAAAAAAACTAATCACGACGATAGCTAACAAAAACAAATGAGTGTTCAGGTACACTCTCATCCTACTACCAATCGAACTGTCGAAACAACTACAATGCTTCACAACGCCTAAATATGCTAGAGTGACAAACCCTCTACGAGTCTCACCTAGACTAACAATACAAAAATTTACATCAAATCAAAAAAAAAGATGCAAAATAATTCTAGAGCGCCTAACTCACCTCCAGTCTCGTCTAGACTTATGTAATGCCGAGCGACCAACTCTTCCTGAGTCTCGTCTGGATTAACATACTGCTGAGCGACCAACCACAACGACAAGTTCCGCCTAGACTAAATTGCGTTGCAATGCCGATCTAAATAAAAATCTGCTAACAAAATCAAAAACGTGCTTATGCACAAGAGCAATTCTCAAATGACATAACGACAGCTCACTCCAATGTACCCTCAAAATAGAATTCGTAGCCTTATCATCAAATTCGGACAAAAATGTTCTTTATTGACTCAAGCGAACCAAACTACAGGCTTATCAGCTTCTTCAGCTAACAATCTTCCCAAAATTTTCCTTTCTCCAAAACTGGTCTCTCACTCACTACTCCAGTTCCTCTTTAAGTAGACAAACAATTTGGAATTTTTCCGACATGATTACAAAAGCCTAATATTTTAATGAGATCAAACTAATAAATCTAAATGATTTGAACCTTACAAAAATAGTTAAAACAAATTTGGGCAACCAAAGGTAAAAGTCAAAAAGTGTATTTGCAAAATAAATTTTACCAAAACGATATCAAAAAAAATTTATATTGGGTCAAAACAGAATGAAAGTTAAAAACAAATTTGACTAAGTCAATTAATTGACTGAAAGGGGGTCAACATCTAAACCAAACCTTCAAACAAACAAATCTTAATGTCAAATAAACTTTGGGCAAACAAATTTCGAGGCAAAACAATTTTTGAACTAACAAATCTCGAAGCAAAATACTTTTGAACAACCAAATTTCGAAGCAAAATAATTTTTGAACAAACAAATTTCGAAGTAAAATAATTTTGAACAAACAAATTTCGAAGCAAAATAATTTTTGAACAAACAAATTTCGAAGTAAAATAATTTTGAACAAACAAATTTCGAAGCCAAATAAATTTTGAACAAACAAATTTCGAAGCAAAATAAATTTTGAACAAACAAATTTCGAAGTAAAATAATTTTTGAACAAACAAATTTCGAAGCCCTACATGTTGGGCGCCAGTGAAACGTATTTTTTCAAAGGGGCCTAGACGTTGCCGGCACCAGTGAAACGAATATTGTTTTTTTTGAGGCACCTGCCCTACGTTTATTGGAAGCCAGTGAAACTAATTTTTCTTATATATAGCTGGCCTCACGTTATGAGCAAGTGTAACGAAGTCTTCCGACATAACTAGGGGTCTATTCCTTGGGTAGAGCTATGAGAAATTGGGGAGTCGAAATCTGATTGTAAGTCAAACTTAATCCAAAACAAATAGGCGCCACCAAGTCCTGACTTATTTATGATAATTGCGTGGTATATTTCTAGGGGCGGACGTGAAACCCAAAGAAAAAATCGCCTTCGATGACAAAACCCGTCTTAACAAAATAAGACGCTGCTCCTGTAAGAAATTGTAATAATTAGATTAATAGAAAAGTGGAACACTATTTGTGTCCCAAACATACCTAAAGAAATATTAAAAGATATTTTCTATATAAAATTGGCATCAAAATTCTACTCTTAAGGATATTAGTTTCCTGTTGTTAGGTTTGACCATTTTTGATCAAAATAAAAAACTTTAATCTTGAACCAATAATTTACTCAAAAGATTCTCTTTTAAAACAAAATGCAATGCAACAAAATTTCATAAATAATTAAATGACTTCGTGAATTTTAAATTAAGGTTTATCAAAATTGTTGATAATCAAACATTTTACAGCATAGTGTAAACTTGTTACACTAAAAAGGTCCGACCCGTGCAGATCTGTACAAGAAGGTTACAATTTAAAACATTGTTACTCAAGTTTTTCCTTTTCTAAATTATTTGTATTAGTTTCAATTTCTACAAAAAAAAGCAGATCACAAAAATATTCTTGTTTACTCAACTTGGGCAAACGCTGTTCGAAGCATTTGTTTTCTAGAACACATGTGTCAGCAGTATATTGCAGACAAACAAGTGACGTCAGTAACACCTGTTGCTGTTACTAACGGTACATAATGAACCACGTGTGTGGTTTCTAAAACCATCAAAATAGTGAATTATAATTTTAACACTGGAAAATTCCAGCTCAACAAATAATTGAAATTTGTATAACTTTCGTACTTTTACACAATCAAACAAATTAAAGTGTTCCTAATTTACAAACCATCAAAAAAGATTCTTAAAACTAACTACGAACCAAAACTGCTTTTTGAAGCTTAGAAGATGTACTTGTTATATCAAGCGGAATTTACTATATGTTGTGTGGACCCAGCTCATCCTCAACAGCTCCTAGCACATGGAATTGCTCCAGGTGTCGAATTAAATGCAGTCACAATACGTCGGTCAGCTGCTACAATATGTTGAATCACGCCGCCTTACCAAATAACATCTTTACGTTGTGTAATAAAATGGTCTTCTATAATTTATTCAAATTTTCCATCTTCTAAGTTGCTTTTTACAGGTTGTAATACAACGTGGTTTTAACATCAGTGATTGAATTGTTGTTTTCAAAGTTGCATTTATTTTAGTGTTGTTTTTGCGCTAAATAAAATATCTCAATTAAACAATTTAATAACGTTTATAGGATACCAACCGCTATTTAAAGATGTGTCTCGACTGCTCAAAATTTATACGCAAATTGGCGGCCTGTGTTTTTTCGTACATCTTGACTCTACTATATCGCATGGCCGACTGACTATCAAACTCGCTCCGACGAACGGAGTGCCCCAGGAGGGGGCTTTCAACCAAAACGCGCTTGCAAATTGCTATCGAAGACAGATATTTGACTATACATAGAATGCTACATAAAGATACCGCTTTAGCGTAATATCAAAGTTGTTAAATGTATTTTACTTATTATTTTAATAAGTGTTTTATAATTCTTGCACTTTTATGAACGGATTTAATAACCAAAAAATAAAATTGTTACAACATTTAATTCATTTCATAACTGATATTCGAGCCTCTTTCACAAAGTTATTTGTACACTTCAAACAACATTTATCGTGACACAAAACTCTTGTTTTTATAAATTTCTCAGCAATAACTTTGCCATTATGACTTTTAACTTTTCTCCAATGCTCTACTATTCACACTTTGTTCTTTTTCCATTCGCTAAGATATTTCTTTCGTTTTCTGGAATTTTTCATAAAAATTTGTTTTTTCTTAAGTGTGTTTTCAGATGACTATAGGATTTACTGGTACCTCTTGCATATAACTATTACCTGGATCATTTCTGGATAAAGTTGAGCAAAGAACATCTTTGTCAAAAGCAGACTCATTTGATGGGGTCATGGTGGATCTACTGTTGCTTAAGCCCCACTCAAAGTCGTTCGCTAGGTCGTCATAGTCTGATTCGTAGAAATTGCTTGAGTCATCTCTAACATCATCCCCACTACTGAGCGAAATGCTTTCTAATTGATTCTCTGAAAAAAAAGTGTAAAAACCAAAACAAACCCAACCAACAAGGAATATAAAACCGAAAATATTTACATAAGCTTACTTTCTGAAGCATCATCCACGTACTGTATTAAATTTCGATTCTGATTATGTTTACGTGCTATGTTAGTTAATTAAATCGGTTTTTGAAAGGCCTCAGAAAGCAATAGTAGCCTAAACCATATAATGAGGTTTATGACATTAACAAGTCTGGTCATAGCGCTAGAATTTTCAAGTTTTTAAATCTCACAGTTCTATGCAAAGGCTAAACAAAAATCCTTTAATATTAATTGTACTGAATTAATTTTAGTAAATGGTTTGTTCTAAAATGAACCTAGTAACTTAGATCTAGATAGGACCTATAAGATAACCTATGGTGTATCTATGATTGCTAGACCTGGTTGCTAATGATGTTATCATCGTAATTTTGTTCTCTATTATTACAGTTTCATGATTCATTTGTTTTATTTAATAATGTATTACGTTGACGCGCCGGTGATCTCATCGGCTGAGCACAAAGACTTCACAGGCAGATTTGTGCTGACTCAATTAAATAAAAGTCCCGTTTTCTGGTTTAGTTAAGCTATCCATAAGTTAATTATACATACATATTAAATAGAAAAAAATACACAAGGTATCTTTATTTTACAGCCTTAATTCATTTGTGCAAAGTTTGCCGAGGTTGTCTCGCATTATTTAAGGAAGGGAAGATCCACTTCGTACTTAACATCTTAACAATCAGCATGCAACTTTAGTAGGTTAGTTACCTTTGACAAAAATGTTATGGAACTGATAAAGTCGTCAAATGTTTAAATAATACCCCACCAAGTTGGTTATTTTTAATTTTAGGGGCACATTAGGTTCTCAAATCAACAACATATTAGAGATAAGCATGTCGAGGGTTGCGAAGTCTACATAGAGAAATCTGCCTAAGCTACAGTTCACAATCAGTCTTTAGATATTTATAAAATTCATCTGAAATTATACCAGACAGAGTTTGTAACTAAATAAATATTTCAAAGTCATTGTATAAACTGATAAACACCAATAGTACGTCTGTGTGACTGGGTTAAGCTTTTAGTTAAATAAATTTATGATATGTTTGATTTTTAATATTTGCTTAACACTGCATAATGTATTTGTAATGAAAACATAAGTTAGAAACAAGAGTCGTGTATAATAGTCTAAAGACATGTTTATATTTGGTTTTTCTTTTCAATTAATGTAAAGGTGTTGTTACAGTTTTGTTGTAACGTGTTATTTAGCAATTACCTAGAGATGTGATTGAAACTTTAGGTCATTCCTTCCTTTCAGCTAGCAATTTTAAATAGGGTTTTGTTTTGGTGTTTTTATGGTTAAGGTTTGTTTTATGTTTAGACAATAATGTACTTAACTATTTCTTGTAAATTTTAAGCCAGAAGTACTTTCCTGATCTCAGTTATAGGCACCCTGTTATTATTCTTTTTAGGGCTTCTCCCTAGAAACCCAGTGCGATTAGATGGCATCCAAGATGCTTTCCGATTAAGACATTTTATACCCGATAGCATTCTACAAACATTCTCAAAAACTTTCATCACTAGTCCTTCGGAGTTAGTTGGCAACAATTTTTGTTATTACAGTCGAGGTTTTCGGTATTTTACCAAAACAGAATTTTTAGCAAAGTACTTCACTGTGTTTTCTATGGATTATCGGTTACGTTTTCTGCGGTCAAAACTGTATGTAACAAACACTAAAGTGTAAGTTGAATTTGGTGCATTAAAAATTTTGCTCAAAATTTAATACCTGAATGTAAACCATTTGCCATAAAATCATGCAAACAAACGGAAAGTAATCTACAGTCTGAGGATATAATTGAAACAAGCTCAAGTGTTAGTTATTTCTTCAGGAAATTACCGAAAATGTATCGTCACTTGATTATTCCCAGACAATCAATAAATTCACTCTAGATGCATATCATCTGCTGTGTATTAAAGATATCATGAATAATGTAGCTAAATATCAACTATTCAGTAAAATTGACACGAAAAGTGCATATCTTTAATTTACTGTCAAGAAGGAAGGCCGCCAATATTACTACATTTCAAGCTTGTGGGATACTTTTACAGTTTAAGCGAATTCTTTTTGGAGTGATGAATGGAGTAGCTGCATTTCAATGAGGTATATACAGTATTGCCCGAAATAAACAGTACTGAAATTGTAATTGTTTTGTATATTTAAAAAATACATATTATTGACACTTTATTATATGTTCTAAATGTGCACCTCCTCGTTCGAGACAGACTTCATAACGATGTTCTAAGTTTCTGGTCATGTTATTGAATAAGGGTTGTCTCAGGGCTGCGAAGAAGACTCTAACGGCATCCTTTAATTCATCGATGGTTTGTGGTGCCCGTTTGAAAACGGCATTTTTAGCCATGCCCCAAATGTATGCGTCTGGAGGTGTGAGGTCTGGAGAATGTGAAGGATAAGGGAAGTCAGTAAATCGTGATATGAATTTGCTTGGAAAATGTTCTTGAAGAAATAGACGAATTGCGGCAGCAGTATGGCAAGTTGCCCGTCCTGCTGAAAAATTGGTTTCGAAATGCCAAGTTACGTGCACGACAGAATTGACGTAGATCAGGGATAAATCGTGTTAAAATTTGTCTGTACCTCTGTTGATTAAGTGTGACTTGCCTACCATTCTCTTCGATAAAGTACGGACCAATGATTCCGTGTCCGGAAACAGCACACCACACTCACTTTTTCACTATGTAAAGGAACCTCTTGAACCTCATCGGGTCTGGCAAAGCCCAGAAATCGATTTGTGCGACGATTCACATAGCCTGACAAGTGAAAATGTGCTTCGTCTGAAAACCAAACATTTTTCAAAAATTCAGGATTTTCATACTGTAACGCAAGAATTCTGGCGCAATATTTCACTCTACTGCGATAATCCCGAGGATGTAGTTGTTGATGTACCTGAATCACATACGAAAATGTACCCAGCTCCTTCAGGATTCTTTGAAAGGAAGTTCTTTTTAAATCAAGTTGTAACGCTGTCCTTGCCTGGCTGACTTTCGGATTTTCTGAGATTTGCTCAAAAACACGTTCATGGTAATTGTTGTTGTTAACTGTCCTGGGACGCCCCGAGTTTCCTTTTCGTTGGCACAATACACTACCTGTATTTCTAAACTTTTCAATAACCTTCAAAATTACAGCATTACTTGGAGAACGTTTATTAAACCTTTGTGTGAATTGATCAGACACGTATAGCAAACTTGCACCATTATGTCGGCCGATTCCGTATGAACGAAAATAATGCTCTACCAGAAACACTTTCTCCTCTGTACTTAACACCATTTTTAACAATTAGGCCCTACTAATTACTTGTTTGAGGTTTACTTGACAGGTCTATACTAGCTAACTTGAGTGTGGCAGCGCACGCATAAAAACACCGCCAACTTAGTTTCAGTACTGTTTATTTCGGGCAATACTGTACTATATTATTTGCATTGAAAAATTATCAGATACGCATATATACCTGGTTGATGTCACTGTTTGTGATAGGGACCAGAAGGATCATGATGAGAATCTCTGATTATAAAAGCTATTCATAAATTCAAACTAATCATAACTAACGAGAAAAGCAAGTTCTGGCTTCGTTTCGAAACGTCTTTTAGAATGTTTGATTTCCTATGATTACATGAAATACCACCTCTAAATAAGTGAAGCCTAGACAGTAGGAGAAGTGGAGAAGAAAAAGGTAGAAGCCTTTGAAATGTGGTGCTATAGACGTATGATGAAGATATCATGGACAGACAAAGTTAAGAACGAAGAGGTACTAAAAATAGTAGGGGAAGAAAGAAATATGTGGAAAACGGTAAAAAATAGGAGAGATAGGATGATAGGTCACATACTACGGCATGATGGAATAGTGCGGAATATATTAGAAGCAGAGATAGGAAAAAGAGAAGAAGAGGTAGAGCGATGTTAGACTACTGCACACAGATAGTGAAAGATGTAGGCTGTAGGAGTTTCAGGAAAATGAGTAGGCTAGCTCAGAATAGAAATCAATGGAGGTACGCATCCAACCAGTCCCAAGATGGATAAATTAATGACCAAGAAAGTAACTGTACTTAAACATGATGATTATTATAAGCAACTACAAGAATTGGTAGGACAATATTCTCGAATAATGCTAATTGTGTGGAAGGATTTACTGGAAAACTATTATTTCGGCAAATATCTAGTGTTGGGGGATATTGGCAGCCACAGGCTGCTTAACTCCCTTCACTGAATCTCGGTGAAATAGGACTTAAAATTAGAAACCAATAGAAGGAGAACTGAGCTGTATACATGCTGTGTGAGAATTTCAGGGAACTGTGTAGGCTAGCTCAGAATATAAATAGGTGCTGGTACGTGTCCAACCATTTTTGAGACGGAAAACCTAATGACGAAAATATAAGTGCACTTAAATCTGATGATTATTATAAACAACTGGTGTTGGTTGTGAAATATCTGCAACTAATGTTGACTGTGCAAAAAGATATATTAGAAAAAATATTAAATCGGTAAATGTTTAAGTGCCGGGGAACTTGGTAGCCACATGCTGCTTAACCCCCTTCACAACCACTGGTAGATGTAGACCTAGATCAGATAGTGATAGATGCAGACTACAAATTTCAGGGAAAGCTGTAGGTTAGTTCAGAATAGGAAACAATGATGGTATGTGTCTAACCAGTTCCAGGACTGAAGACCTAATGATGATGATATTTAATTAATAAGCTTTTTTTACGTTTTTCAGTTAACGGCAAAACTTTTCTCGTATATTTTTCACTATTATTTTAGTTTCAACTTTTTCTGTCATGACTTTCACTAAATATAATTATTTAATTTTCTATGTTCACTTTTACATAAATTTTTAATTTAAACTGATGTGGAACATGCTCAGGTTGAAAGAAGACTGTCTGTTTATCAAATTTGAGTGATATATAAAGCAACTCCTCCATCTGACAGGATTGGTGATTGGCGTACTACGGTCAAGGTTTAAGGCATGCTATAGGATATTGTCAACACTCTGGGCTTTCGCAGGTAATATTTTGATAATAGCTCACCGGAACAATGCTGTGGTCACGTAGTATACCAGTTCTATATAGTGGATTTCTATAATTCGTGAACTTCTACCCGTCTGTTTGGTGTTTTTGTAGGAAATCTTAACTCGACTGCTCACGTAGACAAACTTATTGCTTTATTTTTGACAAGATAATGTCTTGAGTTTTGAATTTATTTTCATGTAAAAAATCACGTATACGAAATTTCTATAATGACGTAAATTGAAATGCGTTTCCATACATCCTGCGTATTTGTTTTTAAATATGCGTTTATTGCAAGAATGCTTTGTTATTTCTTTATACCATTGCTTGTCCTATTTTACCAGAATTCTAATCATGATTTCTAGCTTTCAATGCGTTTAATACGTGTTTGTATAGAATTTATAAATGCTTTTCTGATTTAAATGAATTTAATTGCATACAGAGTTATTTATTTTATTGAATATGTTTGTATTATTGAAGGATGTGCTTCCCGGCATTAATTATAGTCAATTGTGATCCTTATATAAGGTGTTAAGTGTTTGCTTTTTGCATTTACGAATTACGTTCTTTTCATGATAAAATTGTTTGTTTCTAGTTTTTAGTACTATTTACATGTAGTGTGCGACCTTTATGACTCTATATACTCCTAAATAACCCTATTATCATAGCAATATATATATATATATATATATATATATATATATATATAAAATTTTAGTAAAAGCCCGAATTAAGTAAATATTCATTTTCATAATAATGTACTTATTAAAAACACTCAGTATATTGAATTATAAAGGGATAAACCTACGATTGACGAAGTTTCATTCTTATTACGCATCTTAATCATGTCTATAGATAAGAATAAATAAACACGATTTCATGTTTAAAGTAGTCTATAAAGAATTTGATGCTATGTACAGTACATTCATTTTGCAGGAAGTCGCCTGTAAGTATACAATAATTAATTCCATACTATTGTATTTTGACAAAAATTCAATTCAATAATATAACAAATTATATATCACATCAATATCTAACGTATGAATAATGGGCAAAACTTAGGTGACCAATTGACTTGCCCCATTAGTACAATAGAACCAATACCTTTTTCCATTTAAACAAAAATGACAAGTAACTTAAACCAAACATATGTAACTAATTTTTGAAATGATCGAACATAGATATTTTAGATACACATTGCTACTTAGTTAAAATGGATTTCTTGATCTTAAATATTAGTGATTATTGATTATTTTGGGATGTTGCAATAAAATTGTGCATCTTAAAATATCTTTCATGACTACCAAAACCTTGAGAACAAAAACAAATGCTTATCTGATGCTCAACATATAATGTTTGTAAGTACCATTCTAGAATATCATATTACAATGATACTGATTATGTATAAACGAATATTTACAAACTCTACTTATTATAAATAACTAATTAAAAATTGAAAATTTAACAAACTAACGCTATAAACTTCTTTCAAATAGTTCTAATGCAGCTTCTAAAATTTCAGGATTATGCTGTTTATGGGATTCAATATATGAATCATTTGCTGGGAGATTACACATATGCCTTCGTATTGATAAATCACGTCTGGCTGAAAGTGCACGTCTGTATGGTCCAGCACTTGTAAATAAGCTCTTTCGCATTGCTTCTTTTTCTCTTATTGCTACTTGAATTAGCGCTACAGGATGTGATATTTCTATTTCAGAATTATTTTTCTCACTAGATGTTTCACTGTTTTTATTTAATTCACTGAATTCGTTATCCTCATTCATTTTAGCATTGGCATGCTCTTTTAAAATACTTTTTACAACATCTTCACCTGCCATTTCAACAGAAATGCCCAAATCAACCAAAACATTATGGCTTTCCCATCTACGTTTGGCTGAGCAAATAGGTTTGACACGTGGACGAGATTCTGCAACTAAGCTAGCCCAGTCAACACCCAGTACATCCCCTAAACCTTTCATTTTTGATTCCTCTTCTAACTCATCTTCAGATATTTCCTCAAAATCTAATTCAATATTTTCCTCTTCGATAAGCTCCTCCTTATTTGCAGCTGGAGTTAGAACAATAGTGGGAGAACTTGGATTGCCATTTGAAGATGCTACAATAAGTTTTGATTCAGATTCCACAACTGGGTGAATATTAGATTCATCAACTGATTTAGTGTCAGGTACTTCAGTATCTAATAATTTACTATTGCCATCTGCCAGAGAAGCATCTTCAACATGTATATCCTAACAAAAACGTGTAATTATAGGAATAAATAACAATATAAGCATACCTCTTCTCTATTAAGTATTTCATCTGCATCATCACTAATTTCACTAAAATCATCCTCAGTTATATCGTTATTGCAAGAAGATTTAGTTTCAACTGGAATTTCTGGTGGAGGGCTGTTAGATTTTTTCTCAACTTCTGTATCTTTTGTAGATTCTGCTTCTTGAAGTGTAGAGATTGCAGAGCCATGCTCTATTAACTCATTTGTATTGGTTTCAGTATCAGCATCTAGTTAATTATCTAGAAAATACAAAAAAGTTTTCTTTAAGTAGAACTTACCTTCTGGATGATGTGATATAATACTTCGAGGATGTGACTTGTCTCGCCAATCTGACCATCGTCTTCTTTTGTCATCTCCAGCCCAACTATCCATTGATCGACCGTAGTGTCCCCAATCTTCTTCCAATGGTGTAGAATCTTGTTCTCTTGTATCCCAATTTTGACCTTCCCAATCCAAAGGCGGCCTTCTTCCTCTTTCCCAGTCATTTTCAGCATATTCTGCTGCTTCCCAATCTCTATCCTTGAGAGGAATTGGGTGAGAATCCTCACCGCCATATCTTCGCTGGTGATCAACTGCTCTATCATGCCCAACATCCCTATCACCATCCCACATATCTCGATGTGGTCTTCTTTCATTTGAATATTCTCTAGTATCCAAAGGTAATTGTTCATCCCTAGAATTATTATTATAACGATTATCCAACTCATGATAATGCCTATCCTCATGTCTGTTTCTGTCAAAAGGACTACCTTGATTTCTTCTTTCTACATCATGAACATGTGAATATTCACGGCTTCTACCACGATCAAAGTTTCTTTCATTTCTATAACCACCATCATAACCATGATTAGTTCTATCTCGATCATTACGAATGTCTCTATTTACACGATTATGTCTATCAAATGGTTTTCTACCACCACCTCTATTATGGATAGGTGTTCTACCCCTTGCATTATCTCTGTTTCTATCCCTATTACCTCTACCTCTCTCAAGAGAATGATCTCTGCGGTTAGGTGGAACCCTTTCAGAAGACAATTGTGATAACCGTTCAACTCTATCACCTGCTGGTTTATCAATACTTCTATTATTACGTCTGTTTTTAATACGATTTCGCTCTTCTTCTTCTTTTCTTTGTAATTCCTTAAGTCGTTCTCGTTCTCTTTGACGCTCTTGACACCTTGCTAAAGCTTCTTCTCTTTCCTTTTCCCTAGCAGCTTCTCGTTCTTGTCTAATTGCTTGTCGTTCTCGTTCTCGATCTTTGTTATTCTCCCCCCGAGAATCACGTCTACCTTTAAGTCCTCTATTATTCAATCTATTTTTACCTCTAAATCGAGTATCTTCTCTTTTATTAGGATAACGTTCATCTTTGTATGGGACAGGAGAATTTTTTCGACTATTATCACGACGACTACTTTCACTACCACTGCCACGAGAACGACGGCCGAAAGATTGCTTTCGTTCATGAGAATCTAGTGAAGCATGTCTTTTGAAATCTCGGCTTGATCTTGAATCACGCCTAGGAGATCTGAAATTATAGGGATGTTACTTATATTACAAAAGCTTTATAAAGTTAAAGTTTTACTATTACCACTTAAGTTTTAGTTTAATACATATTAAGATAATGCAATTTCAATCATTATTACATTTAGATTGACTTTTGGACAACTGTATCATTTATACATAACATACCATACTGAAAGATATATTCTGTTGGCAATGATTAGATGACAAAGTCCAATCTATATACTTAAATCTTGATCAATTCATTTTTTGTTAAAATATTGAATGTCGGAGGTAGACTTCAATGTAATTTCAAGAGCCGATTTTGGGTAGAATTCGACTATGGAGCGTGAGAATTGATGGTGCCTAAGGTGATCTGATACATAGTGGATTTAGTTTCTAAAAATGAGAAAATCTATTTAGAAGTTACTTCAGAACTTGAGTTTCATTTCTATATATTTCATACAGAACTCATGACGTTACACTGCTGTCAAATGCGAGAAACTATATAAACTATAATTGATGTGATAAGGAGGAAATTTCCATAAGAAAAAGTACATCAGTTGCAAAAAATTGTTTCCGAATGTGTATCTTATGCATGCTCCTTACTCTTTTCTCGGTGTTATAAAAAGAGTAACTGCACGACGAAGTATAAGAAATACTTCAGCACAGCTTGCATCGACCTTTAAGGTTGCGGAGGCTGCAGGAGATTTGAAATCACAGGGTAAGAGGAATGTTTAGAGAATATATGAATGTTAAAATTTAAATATCAAGACACTTGTTTACACAACAGTAAAATAAATTAGAGAAACAAAAGTTAAAACATGATAAGAGAAATTTGACTATATATGTATATTAATACTCAGTTATTACAATTTCAAAGGCATGTATAAGATATACGCTTGTGTCATTAACATTGTAGACATCGCTATATATTTTAACATGAAATAATTCATATATTTAATAATTGTACACAAGAAAATTTCTATAGAGAAATCAAAATAAATAATCTGTTTAAAAACTCAAAATTTAACTTAATGCGAGAGTAAATCAAAAAGTGATCATAATTGTAATAATGTCATGTAACAAATGCACATGAAATGAAAGTTCAAGTAATAAACCTTTTTTACCATAAGAAGCTTCATGAAGTTCCGAATGTTTACATATTTTTAGGTTATGTATTAGAGAATTTTATTTGAAATCATTTAAGATAAGTAAAATGTCATTAATAATCAAAACAAAATATTTGTAGTGACAAAGACAAATTTAAATAGAGGTTAGGCCTCTTTATTTTAACAGAAAAACGATAAGGTAAAAGTTTTAATCTCCATACCTGTAGTATCAGTAACTGAACTAATACTAATAGTTACTTAATTTATAGGAATCCTTCATATCCAGGAAACTGAGACATCCTGCATTGGTGGATCTCCTAGTGTAGGCACAAAACAGCATGTGGTCAACTTCAAATGTTGTCTTTAACAGACTTCTGTTCCATAAATTTAACTTGTAGATATTTTTCAATAAGATAATAACTGAGCGGCAATACGTAAAGTAGAAGGAAACGAAATATAAAATTCTTGTGATGAGAGTATTTATTATATATCATCTGGTTGTGCGAATGCACGAGCAACTTTTCTATGTAGAAATCTAAATGAGAGAACAAGTCGCCGTAACATCAGTAACCAAAACACAGGTAATCGGAACATAGTTATCCGGAGCACCCTAGAAAATTCAGTTGTGTTACAAAAGTGAAAATTTAACACGAGGTGCAAAGGAAAATAAATCCATTAATAACTTACCATCTGTATAATTATTTGATGGGTTAAACGAATAAAGAACTTCTTTATCTTTCATACTAAACATCTAAAATTATATTTAAATGTTAATTTAGGATTTATGATTAAAAAATTTACATACCAGGTAAGCACATGAGGCAAGGTAGAAGTTCAAATCAAAAATGGCCAACAGTGCCAGATAAGCAATCAGATATCAAAAGAGAAATGAAAATTTGACACTTCAAATAAATTATTTTCGGCCATCTTCGGGATGGACGATCTCTAGCGATTATCCTCAATAATACAGAATTGGAACCACACCAGTTGTCCTTTTGAAATAAACACTTCAGAAATAACCAATAGGAAAATTTCATATAGATATAATTATTTGTACTATCTAACAAATTAGGAACTTGTGGATTAAAACTAATAATCCAGGATTGTGCGAGATAAATTCTTATAGAAAATATATTATATAATAAAGAGAGTAATTTTATATTTAAATGTAGATATAAGCATTTATATGCTAATAGTGGCAAGCACAATGTAACATGCTAAAATATAGGCAAAAAGGCATGTTACATGCATAACAGTTAAACAAGTTGTAGTCTTGTTTTATTACTTTCGATCCAACGTGTATGTCGAAGAAAATGTATTCAGAAAACAATGCATAAAAGATAGATATAGTGTCGAATTCGATTTCAAAGTGGGTTCTGGACTAAAGAAAAAAAACATCAAATTGCAGTCTGTAAAAATTTTAGTGCATTCATGCGCTTTGTTTTGTTCGGCTTTTAATACAGTAATGTTTTGCACCATTGTAACGAATTTAATTCCCAGCAAGAAGTTATCCTATTAACCTTATTGATAAACCATCAAATTATACTTATCTAGCATGATACTTCAATTAAGCATGTTACTTGTCTGTAAAAATGCATAATATCTGAAACAAATATTATTTTCGATAATTCACTTCGATTTAATAAAAATAATTCAGAACTTGTATTAAATGTTTTTGTTTATGGAATAAAGCTTTCAGTGTTTAAAATAAATTCTTACTTTTGTAAGTTGGATTGCCGCTATTTCAAATGTGCATATTTACGTTGGAATTGCTTTATGAAGTATCTTTATGTGTGTTCGTTAATATGTTATTTCAAGAACGAGTTCACCAGATGAAAAGTAATTATCATGCCCTCTCTTTGGCACGGCTGGCTTAAAAGAATAGCTATATGTTACTTTTAATTTTTTATCGAGATGAGAATGCCTGGTTTGATATAAACAGATAGTGCTATTATTAATAATTTGAGGATAGATTCATTTGTAGTATCGTGAGCGAGATACATTTTAATTTCTAGCCGTCAATGTTCAAGCAATTATGACATAAGAACCTGTTCAATTACGTAGACAGGATATTTATGAATAGGTATAATTAGAATTTGTTTTGCTGTGAAGACTAATTATTTTTCGGATTATGGTTTTTCTATTGCTAAGTGCAATTAATATGCTTGATTAGAGTAACATTTTTCAGTACTAATACGATTGAAGAATGATGTTTGCTACTTTGAATAATTCAAGTATCGAAAACAAACAACACATTTCATTTACCATCAGTGAGTTTTAATAAACTTTCAGCATGTAAAAATTTCCCAAGTGGCTCTTCTTCCTCATTATAGTTTGAGCTTGTTGAGATATCAACCGTTTTATTTGTAGTATGATTAACATTCTGACCTACGACCACTCTTGATCTTCCTTGGAGTAATATCCAGGATAGTTTTATTTGTAGTATGATTAACAGACCGACCTACAACCACTCACTTGATCTCCCTTGGAGTAATATCCATGATAGTCGTAGAGGGAAAGCCTCTTGTAGCTAATTTGATAGCGTTTTTGAATGAGAAAGAGATAATGGCGGCCCATTTATTTCTTTGACGGCAGTTCGTGTTGAGGTAATTTAATTATTTACTTAAATATGTAGTTCATTGATTCTATTTTAGCATGTAGCAGCTGCTTTATTTATCAATCTGTCCACAGTAACCACAGGTTAAAAACAACAAACCCTTCACTTCCAAGAAACAGCAGAGCTTATATTAACGGGTTTTTTAAAATGAAACTTGGATTATTCAAAATGATTCTATAAGCCGCTCTTTGCAAGACACCAATTTGATGAGTATATAAAGTACAAGAGTCGTCAAAAAAAGTTTAGTGCGATTTACATTTTATAACATAAATGTAAAAGTAATTCTGCATTTTAGGTACTTAGGTTTGCATGCAAGCAATGCAGATGATCTTATTGATGGTAGTGAATTGCTATTTTGTTCATTGAACAAAATCAAGAATATCATGGTGAGATGAATGAGGATAATTTTTACGTTGGTTTGAAAATCAACTATTAAAAAATTTAAAAGTATCATTTGTAATTGTCTTGGATAATGCTTAGCATCACAGTACTACAGAACAAAAATACCAAACACTTCGTGGAAGAAAAGTGAAATAGTAGAATAATAAAATCAGATTTGAAGTAGCATATTTAAAAAGTGAAGTACTACATGTGGTTGCAATGTAAGTAGAAAATGTGGCATACTTTGTAGCTGACTAACACATTTCTCCAAATTGTAGGAACAAACCACCAAAAGTTTTTAAAATTGATCACTTAGCCGAACAGTATGGCCATGGTACTAAGAGACTGACTCGCAACTGTTGTATTTTCAATCCAATTGAATTCGTTTGGGGTATTGTTAAGTATTATTTTAATTGTTATATTAATAGGAATGATACATCTATAGAAAACTGCATGGCAATGTGGCATAAAGCATTAGCGACTGTAATACCTCAAGTATAAACAAATTCTGTACAACACACCGAAACAATCATTAAATAATGGTGGGATCAAGAACTTAAGTATGATGAAAGAGATATTGCACCATTGATCATTAATGTGAATTAGGGTAGAAACGACAGCAAATGGAATTCAGACTGGAGTAACAACTAATCGACAAAAAAATGATGGAACCATAGGGAAAGTAATGAAAGAAACTTTTACATAATGGATACATCGGCGTTTGTAAATTAATTAATTATTGGCATTCGGTTAATTTAATAAATATCTTTAACTTTCTGTTCAATATATAAATACATATAAAACCAAATATAACTTTTATTGTTAAATTACAAAGTTTTAGATGCTTTGTTAACTTCCTTGGTCATTGCTGTATTTAAACCATCGACTGCACAACCACACCTTTCATTTCTGATATAACATCATTTTCGGATTCAACTTTTATTGTCTTCAAAATTTTCTTTCGCTAAAGTTATTTATTCCCATCTTATTAATAGTCAAGTGTAGCATATTTTCAAATTTAATGTGAACTTGCGCTTATTGTTGATGTTATAAATTGTTTTACTACTTTCACACATCTCATAATGTTAAAACTTAACAAAACTAACACATAAAGCATGTATTTTAGAGCCACACGAAGCAGAACCAATGTTTTGAATAATAACCAATGCAATATAACACTCGTGCTGTATTTGTTGTATGGGCTTAAGAATTAGATTTAACAAAGTAGGTCTTTGCAGTAGTTCTGGGTTTGGATTGCACATTATAGGCAGTTTCTAAATCTTGCAATTTCAAGGGTTTCCATACACCAACTAGTTTTCACAATATGATGTAGGTTTGTTTAATATCCGGCAAACCTTAAAATTAAATTTTCTTGACTGTGCATGTTGTATATACTTACCCATGAGATAAACATCAATTTTCATGTACTTTGGTCCAATTTCAAAAGAATATATTCGTGTGTCAAATATCAACATTGTATCAAAATTTTGTTTTATATTTTGCTGAAATTCACAATATTGGTGTTTTCCTAGTAAAAGCCAATCTTTTCCATCTGCAAATAGTAAATCCAGTTTCACAATAGAAGAAGTAAAAACGAACTTGATAGAATTAAAAATATTTTAGTTTTATAAACTTAACCTCTGGAGTCTTGACTACTGGTGGCAATTATTCCATGCCTGGTATAATATGTTATTATTATTTAATTAGGAAAATGAGACGAGGTTTAAAACACGTAATTACTTTTAAAATATGCTCACTCGTTCAAATTATTAAGTTAAATAGTTTAGACTGCAATTTTATGAATATACTCCTTAATCTTCTTTGGGAATGAAACCACTCATAGTTTTTAAAATCTATTTTATTTACGTTTCGATAATTATTATTGACAACGATCCTAGGTCATGAATCGAAACATAAATAAAATAGATTTTAAAAACTATGAGTGGTTTCATTCCCAAAGAAGATTAAGAAGAATACTAAACAAACCACAACAAACATACAGGGAGTATTTATGAATATACGTAAATTCATTTTAAAAATTACATTTTAAAAATTAACAAACCACATTCTGTCACCAATTACTAAATACTTGCAATCTCTCTATTGTAGTTACGAGGAATAACTATTTTGATAGTGCCAACAGCATCAATATATGACATCATGAATATTGATGATGAAAGTCGGTTAAGAAATTGCAAGAACTATATCAATTATTCAGTACATCTTTTTAAATTTCCGAAAGTACAATTATTTTTTGAAGTAGGCTGTGACTAAATCAAATGCAATAACAAATGCTACATTTAGTTAATGTCAAACTTTGTTGTGTGTTTCTTGACATTTTGTATGTTTTACATAATTTTTGAACGATTTTTTCATAAGTACAAAATGTCCAGGCGTAACGAGTGTTCTAATGAAGAGATGTACAATATGGTATGTGTATATGCACAGGAAAATTTAAGTAGATGAAAAGCCCATCGAAGATATTTGGAAATGGATCCACAGATTTCAAAATTCTCGAGAATCTCTATGACCAACTGGGAGAAACCAAACGAGATTCTATAGGATGCCATAAGAATATAACTACTGATCAGGAAGAAGAAATTCCAATCTAAAAACGTTGAATTAAGCACAAGATTATTACACTACTCTTGGTGATAGTTTATATAGTCGATAAAACAGATTGCAAAGTATTACACTTTAGATGGTGATACATTTATATGGTGATAGATCTTAAAAGTCGGTAATACAGTTAACAGCCGATAAATACAGTTCAAAAGTTCATAAAATACATCGCGCAAGCGCAATGTATACGGAAGCAGGCTACGCCTCTAGCGGATGAAAGCGCAAACCTTATTACAGATTTGGGCGCGGTCATCTACCATGACGTCACCACTGCCAAATTACATTGCGTAATAATCAGAAATATGAAAATTTAAACAAAAGGTAATACATAAACTACTTACGTAAGGAATCCGGCATCCGCACAAAGTTGCGCTGGGGTAGGCCTCAATTGGAGTCCATCCGGCTACATCCCGGAGGGATTAAAGGTGTTGATTCCTCCGGAGCTGCTAGCGGAGCATGGTCATCAGGGTCGTGCAGCTCGTTTCGCCGAAGGTTGCTGCAAATTTACCTACGCAGGGAATGACGGAAAAAAAGATAGAAGGTACGACAAACAAAAGATACGCAAGCAGGGAAACTACATAGGTAAGCTAAGCACGATACGCTACCTGACCAACCACACTACTCGAAGAACCAAGGCAAAAGGCCACGATTCAGAGCGTCACCAAAACTCATCCCCACTCTTTGTCTAGTATTGGTCTACCCCTCTAGGGTTGTGCGATCTGCGCAAACTCACTACTATGACGTACGGAAGTACCGCCTAGTCTATTTAAAATTCCCGCGCACCGCGTATTTGAAATTATGGCGCGAAACTCCCGTATATCAAAACTTAACCTAAAACAATGTTTAAGTGGCAATGGCACGTAACAAGATACCTTGCTGCGAGAACTAGTGTAGGCAAGTTCACCTTTTACAAAATTCCCTACAAAGAGGACCGTATCCATTTTACTTGATGCCAGTTCAGCACCTGTTGTTAGTTGATTTGCCAGCTAGAATGGCATTCACTCATTTCTGTCCTCTCCAGTACAATGCCAACCAATCGATTCACACAAAATATTATTTACATATGAAGCAAACATTTACACATAAAGGTGTTTTCAACTTTACAGATTTGGAAAAAGCGCATTTAGTAACTGAACGTCATGTGCAACATGAATTCAAAATAGTATTATTGATAATCATGTATAGGGTCCTTTTGAATTACCTACTAATTTAAATGGTTACTTGCCTACACCAGTGCTCGTAGGAAGGTGCATTGTAATCAATTCGGCAATTTTAGTTACATGAATAAGAATTTCTTTTTCCTGATCAGTAGTTATAGTCTTACGGCATCCTGTAGAATCTCATTTGGGATGAAAAAAAGCCTGTTTCTCCCAGTCAGTCATATTCTTGAAAATCTTAAAATCTGGCTGTCTTTGTTGTGAATACATTGCCAAATATCTACGATGGGCCATTCGTCTATTAAATTTTTCCTGTGTGTATACACAGACCATATCTCACATCTGTTCGTTGGAAAACTCGTTATGCCAGGGCATTTCATACTTAGGAAATTTTTTTCAAAAACTATGTAAAAACACTCGAAATGTCAACAAACACCATCAAAGTTTGACAATAACTAAATGTGTAGCATTCGTTACTGCATCTGATTTAGTCACAGCCTACTTAAACAAAAATTTTACTTTTGGCAATTTAAAAAGGTGTGCTGAATAATTGATACAGAGATACCCAAAAAACAATCACTCGGAGAGGCATTTACAAGTTATACATTTTCTATGCAAAAAATGGAAAATACATAATCTTTAACGTTTAGGCTAATACACGTTGGTCATTTTAAAGAGATGAATGTACTGTAAGTTGTGTCCTCTACAGGTGACATCAAAACTAGATCGAATTTCAATTTCTCGCCTCAGAAAGCTCCTAAATGCCTAATTTCGTGTCTTAACGTCGTTCTGATGATGAATTATTAGGAAAAACCAAAATGTAAATTAAAGCTTCGACACATTGTATCTCGGTTATTATCAACTTTGGATCAAACTAAGTTTAGCCAAACCTCAATATTTTTTATCCACGGAATCTGTGGTTTTGATGTGTACCATTAATTAGGTGGCTCCATGGTATAGTTGATATGTGTGAATACTATTCCCAAGGTCGCAGGTTCGAATTTTGACACGGTCCGCTTGAAAATGTTAGGTGAGCATTTTTCACAAAAATATGCCCTCATTCTGATGAGAGGTAAAACGGAGGTCGCCACCGTGCTTGGAACAGCAACGGTTCAGCAAAATTCATAATTTTCCAGATAAAAAAATTCGCTTCCTGGTCAATGTAATACTTCGGGAGGAGCATTAGAAAATCAAATGTAGTGTATACCATTAATTAGCGGACATCGTGTATATACTCCGTTTGTTATCCCATTCAGTCTACTAATAGCATTTACCTGACGTTTCTGGATGCGGATGAGAAAACTGGGAAACCTAGCACAATTTGTAGTATTGTAGTTGTTGGTGTATTAATTTCTCCCGATATCGATAAACAGAGATTATACAATTTAGGCCTGAGACTACTATATGATGAAGTCACTTTGGACTTATGGCCCAACAACCATCTTTCAGTCAGTACAAAAGTTCGAGTGTTATCCATCAGGTCTTGCCAAACACCCAACCCTCTCTCCAGGCAATTCGATGGCGTAAGATCCAACTTACAAATATCTATTATAAATTACTGCGAGGGTACTAAATTACTTATTTTAATTTAATGCAAAGCATTTTGGAAATCTAATAATACTGAACGAGCTTGATAGCTTTAAATGTATTAGTAAATTAGAAATGAATGTAAATGATCAAAAAGTATTATTAATACAAAATTAAATAATTTAAAGAATCGTTTGAATTCATTTAATGTATTAAATAGTTTGAATGTGATTAATTATGAAGTATTAAATGGTTCAAGTTGCATATTATCTGAAAATCGATTATTTACTGCTTGTAATTGAATTGTAACGAATTTAAATTATTAAGCTTGCACGTAGATACTGAATTAAATTAATTAAGATTTACTTTTGAATTTTGATAAGTAATTAATGAAATTGCATTATAAAGTACAATAGAGCTTACTTATAACAAACCTTAGATATAACGATTACACTGTTGTAAGGAAAAAAATTTAAAGTCCAGTTCAAAATGTACCCTCTGTTACGTGTATTTTAACAGATATAACAAACACAGATTGGAATATAACGAACGAACGAACGATTTTAGGAAACCTCTTTTTACATGTTGGCAAAGTGCTTAGGTTGTTTATACCGAACTAGCGACAGCTTGGTGTTGCTTCAAGCAAGTGGTGTGTGAACTTTACTAACCTTGAATAAATTCTGGCACATGTTACTGACTGCCACACAATTTTGATTTGTTTTTATGAAGGCGAGTTGCTGTCGCATATGTAGTAAACATTTCTTGCCTGTAATTTTTATGTTATATACATACACAACAATAATTTCTTTTGTATATCTTAAGTGTAGGTACAGTTATTGTATTAAAAAAACCATATTGTGCTTATTTCTAATAAATTTTAATTTTTTATAGTGAACACTCCTATATAACGAGCAAATTTTGAAACAAGTTGATGGTTCAATATAAGCAATCTTTACCGTAGACTGAAACGATGAGTAAAATGAATCCTGCAGTTCGATTTGAGTCATTAGTAGTAATTGATAATATATATCTTCTGTTAATTATAAAAATGACAACATTTAAACTACTTTGAAAATTAGTTGTATGCAGTTAATCAAAGTTTAAATGAATATCAATGCTAAAACCTACAATATATGACTCAAATCTAGAAAACCACATGAAAACAATATTTTATGTTAACAATATCTAAAGGAGGTGACTAGACGATGAGATCATTTTTATATCTTGGTAATGCCTTTGTAATTAAGCAAAAAGTTAAGTCAAATCGAAATGGAACAGAAATGTGTTACACTCCAAAATCACTTCACTAAGATCCTAGTTAATAAATATGTTATAGAAGATTTCTAATCATTAATTTAGGATATTACCCATTGTAATTTAGCTGGAAAATAAGTCACATTAATTAACCATCGGGTTTCTTAGAATTAGTTTTTATTATTATGTATTTTGCGGTGTGAACATTTCTCACGATTTGAAGGGATATGCATCATTGTTTCAATCAATGAAAATGCAATACCCTCGAGGAAGGGTCTACAAGTTGAAAACAATGGAGACCATCATGGCATTCTACACATAACTATCTTATTTTGAAGAACTGCACAGTACTGCTTTATAATTTAAAGTGTGTGGAGCTTTTCTGTTGATTCCTTTCCTATTCCAGCTATCATATCTTTTACCTTTGTGTTCCCTGTTTACTGTTGTAGGTAAAAACGCTCTTCACTAAAATAATTTGTATATAAAACAAGACAAATCCACGGCCCAGTTTATGTAGACGAACAATATCATTAGTATTTCAGCTTTGCCAAAATGCCACAATAAAAGGGATTCGTTACTTGGCTTTGCCTAACTTAATTATCTAGATGGACAAGAGGTAAACCTGATTATTAATTAAGTAATTTTGTAAAACAAATTGGTTAATATTGATTGTAAAATGTGTACTATATGATTATATCTTCTAGATGAGTACGCGATATACTATTGTACCTGTCATTATAGCAAATGTTTATATCAAAAAGAGTTCAACAGCAAGGGAATCCAGAAACATAAAAACTAAGATTGGTAAAGGTTTTCAAAATAACACCACTTTACCTTGCCTCACAAAATGTCAGGAAGTGTTTAATAACAAGGCGGCCATCAAAATAATCCACAGGATCATACAAGAGTAGCAGCCCCTAATGTATTAATCAGCTGTATGAATGATTCCATATAAACGCATCCGGTTTGTTATGATCTTAGTTATATACATTAACTATCATTAATTATTGTTTTAAATAAACAAAAAGTCCGTGTATTTTTACAAGCCATTTCGTCCAATTGCCACCATTCAAACATTACATTTTTTTTTAGTAAATTAAATCCATTTCAATGATGTGGTATTAAATAAATTAAACACAAATAATTAAGAACAGATAAATACCTTGTCTCGTGCTTTTTGCGTTCTAGCTCCCTTTCACGTTCTTTCTCGCGTTCACGAATTCTTTCCTTTTCTCGTTCACGTTCTCGTTCTCTTTCCCGTTCTCTTTCCTTTTCCTTTTCTCGTTCTCTTTCTTTTTCTCTTTCCCGCTCCTTTTCCCTTTCTTTCTCACGTTCTCGCTCTCGCTCCCTTCCTCTTTCTTTTTCATGTTCTCTGTCTCTAAGAAGCTTTTCACGTTCTTGATCTCTTTCCTTGTCTTTTACAAATATTTTTGGAGATGGGGTTATAATCTTTTCCTTCTGATCCGTTAGTGATCGATGTGGTGATTTAGATCGAGTCGGTATTTTTTCTATAGGTACAAATGGTTTTAATTTAGGTGGAGGAGTTTGGGATGCGTTGATTAATATTGGTGAAGGTGATCTAACTGTAATTGTAAGTAAAGGTTTGCCTGGTGGTAAGTTCCTTTTTATTTTTTCTATATCTGTTTTTGTAGTGGATTTGTGTTGAACGGGTTTTGGTTTTTGCACCTGTTCTACATCAGTAGATGAAGAGCTGTCTTGTACTTTGCTTTTTTTCTTGGGATGAATTATTTCTAAAGACACTGAACTAGTTGAGGTAGACTCACTACTTGTACTAGATGTACTAGAACTGCTGGAACTTCCACTTGAAACACTACTTTCTCGTTTTGTATCCTTTCCTTTTTTTCTAGCTTTACTTTCCATTTGCATTTGTAACTCTAATTCTCTACGCAGCTCTTGACGACGTTTTTCTAAATCATCTGCATCAGCATCTTCCAAGTCATTTGGATCCCAATGGTTCCAATCATTATCTGAACTTTGTGCAACTTTAGCCTCAGCAGTACGTGTTCTTTTATGAGAACGTTCTTTGCTATGGTGTTTTTTTGATTCATGTTCTTTCTTAGCTGCTCGTTGCTTCGATGGACTTATAAGTGTGTGTGTGTTAGAATACTTGCATCCTTTCCCATAAGGACAACTGCCGTGTTGAGCCCAGTGATGGCAGAATTCTTTGTAAGTGGTATTAGCTTTTGTGCCCAAACGTTCAAATACACTGGGTCTGGGTTTGGTTTTTGGATTTACATCCACAGTAATTTTACGCTTGGATACTTTCGACATTTTTATATTGCAAACGAAGCTTCGCAACAAAACTTGCAATATACACAATGTGTAGCGCCTAGCTCATATTTGGTCAAGCATTATGCCACTATCACTACAGTTTCTCTAAAAGTGTCAACACAACAATTTTCTAAACACATCAATTTCATTTTAATACACACACACACCACTACTCAATATTATAAATAACTGGTTTGAACACCCTTATAATAAATGACAACAGTATTCAACAAATAATAAAATACGTAAACAATGAAATGAACGAACTCCGACAGTAATTGCACTGACAGTTGACCCTTAATCCTAACATGAGCATGGCTCAAGCAGCCAACACAACAATATGAACTTACCATTTAAACCGCACTAAATCGAATGTCTAATTGTTATCTATAGGATTTAAGGCAACCAATACCATTACAGCATTAATTTAGACCAAATACCTTTTATGATTTTATTATAAAATCTAAGTTAAATTTGTATTTGTGCATATTAACAAGCGCATTGTATTCACTGGAACAATTTTTCAATACTACAAAATGATCACAATATTGTTAAATAATTCGACTCTGGATTGTATTTGATTACTCTTTCTTTGTTCTTAATGAAATATTTTAGTTTGTGTTTTTGAAGGTAATAACGTTGTACTGTTGATTAATTTACTAACGACTGCCAGTTTGAGAAAATTATAATTACTTAAATTACATTAGAAAACCCAAATTTTAATCGATCTTAGGTTATTAGACTTCGATTTTTAATCACTTAAATTGTAGTGTATTGGATAACTGTACATATTCGAAGTTCATCACGCGTTTTGCTGCCGTTTAAGTTTTTGCTGCTTATATAGCGCTTTAAATGCAAAGAATAATAATGCGAATGCGTATTATACTGAAAGAAATCAATAGCAAACGTATATAATACGCATAGATAATACGTTTCAATGCTTAACGATGTGGCTGCTGGCATTAGAGACATTTCGTAAACCAAAAAATAGTAAACATGCACTAACCTATTTTGAATCTGTTGACTTACTAATCTATGATCTGTTGAACTAATAAAATAAGCAGAAGCGAATAGATTATTTTTCTCATGCTTTTTATTATGTGTTAATTATTTTTGTTATCTCATAGATGTGTATATTTTTTAAATATGGCACAGGGGTTGGCTATTGCTAAACGTCATTTGCTTCTAATATCATCTTCAGGTGTTCATGGTTATGGGTACTTGGAATATAATGCAACTGACATCAAAAGTCTGTATAATAGGTAAGTTATATTAAAATTTTTTATTTTAGTATTAATTTTTCAACAATATCAAATTTTTGATTGAAGTGTACTTACCCGTGTTTACAATAGTAAATTCGAAATAGCTATACTACTTCATTGATATATTAACCATTCCCTTTTGAGCGACATTTCAAAACTGGTCAACCAAGCCAACTACTTTTATTAAATTAATTGATAGATGATGTATTTCATGCCAACTCGAATCTGTAATTTTAAAAATTGTCGAAGTATTGTACCGGCCCCCTATAATATTTTAAAATAAAGAAAAAGGACGAGCAACTTATTTTTCAAAAAATTCCCAAAATCAGTAAAAGTGCTATTTGCTGAGCTTATATGCGTTTGTTGTTCACTTCCGTTTCGCTCTTGCTCACATCACATTAAAAATTACCCAGTACTTCAGCTTACGGCTACGTGCAATTTCCTAAGTCAATAAACATGGTGCAAAAAGCAAGTAAAATGTTACTCAATAGTATATCATTGCTAACAGTAACTTAACCTTAACCCAACATATGTGATATAACTAATGGTACAGTACATTAGAAAGAAACGGATTTAATATTTACATAGTACATAGTTTAAATTCTTAAAGTACTTGTTTTTCCAAAATAAGTATTAACAAATTTTACAAATCTACGTCTAGGTGTAGGGCCAAATGTTTTTCATTACATAAGCATGTTGTTCTTTAGTAAACAACTAACCTATCGGCACCGCAAAAATTACTTCAATGTGGACCAGTAAACTTCCACATGATTCGTATACACACCGGTGACTGATCCCAAAAAAAGTGAGAAATGGTTTACTGTAGAGTGTCACCGTTCCTAGGGTACCTATATCGTTATCTCCCTCCAACATGCTGTCCAAATTTAAATGTTTTTTGCACTTTTCATATTAACACATCTGCTGAATGGTTAGCTATAAATATTATGTACACCCTCTTCGGGATTACGTCATATATACCAATTGCCCATTTTTGGGCTACTGGTTGTCCATGGCGGTATTTATGCTTGGTGACCACACTTTCGTTTATTTGGACACAGTGCACCACACCTGTACAGTATGCCGTGAAGATAAAAAATAATAACTTACACAGGTTAATACTCACAATCACGCTGGTGTACTTCTAAATGTATGCTGTTGATATCTTCGAGTTTTCAATGTGGACTGTAGTTAAATAGGTTGATAATGATGTGAAGCACTAATGTTTTAATGCTGATACGAAATAGTATTAACAACGAAAACGACACACACTTGGGCGAATTGTTACCTTAATGTAGGTTCTAACGGGTCGTATATAGCACACCACTTGTTGCGCACAAAGTTCGAGAACGACTCTTTTGTAAAGTTGCGGCAGGAACCAAAAGGAAATAAAGTTCGGGTTGGTTCGTATTGGATAGTGAATGATGGGGGTTACATATGTACAAGTCAAGGAGGTACTTAATAATTTCTACAAATAATATACAGTTTATATGTATTTATTTATTTATTTAGTTACAAACTCAACAGGTCATTGACCCAATTATAGAGTAGGAAAAATAATAACAAAAAGAAAAATGTATACAGTAATATGTAACTCATTATCACTTGGCACAAATATGCCATTATATTAGAACAATATGTAGTCTTTCCTTCATCATTTCTGGTTTACTATTAAAAATGTCCAATTCACTTTGTATGTTGTTGTATAGTCTGTTGTATAGTTGTATTGTCCGGGCGTCTAACAGGATGATGTGGTATATAATGACCATCGTGTGTATCATTTGAAGTTTGTACTTCTGATACATAGCCCTTAGTTAGATATTCACTAATTATCTGATTATAATTTTCAAACAAGACTGGTTCTTGTTTGAGCTTACGTTCTAAGGATAAAAATCGATGATATGCGACAGTATAGGAACTGCCTAAAGCGGAGGGATCTTTACAAAATGGAAGGGCAACAGAGTAGCGGCCCGTCGGGTCTCTTTCGACCGATGAAGCGTATAGATTTTCACATAGCGTTTCCTCGGGACCAAGGAAACGTTTAACGTAAACTTCCTCTAATTCCCAAAATTTATGCAAAGAAGCTTCAATATTATTTAAAGTTAATGCGGTAAAAGAAGCGTAAGAATGGTCGGCATTGACACTGCGAGAGGGAATATCTCCCATGAAAACATAACCAAATACGGTTTGTACAGCGGGCGGTGTAGCGGGACCACAATCAATGCGGTTACCTAAGTAGATATATGGAAATAATTGTGCCCCAATTACTACCTATATGCTTCCAGGAATATTCCATGAAAGGTCTGCAAGCGGAACATTGTTAAGAAATTGCATATTACAGTTACCAATAAAATATGCTGGCAATTTATCTGTAATAGTGTCAACTACTAGTACTTGTATATAATATTTGTGATTATACACACGTGATTCAATATTAAGATAAGCGTAGCCTCGTATTGGTCTTTGAGTTGAACCAATACCTTTTATGAATGAATTGTTAAGGGGTTCTATAGACAAGTTGAGTAATTTACAACCCTCTACAGTTATTAAATTGTTTTGTGAACCGTTATCCAGCAAACAACGAATAATTTTGCGTTTGCCATCAGAACCAGTTGCATATATTTGTGCGGAAGCTAATAATATTATAGGATTAGACCTTGATTCAGAATTAAATGCTACGGTAATAGCAGGTTCTACCTGAGAACTTGTACCGGGTGAGATTTCTTCTTAAAACATAGTAAACTATGATGCCTATTTTGACAATAATTACAAAAATGCCTTGAATTACACGAAGAAAGAGTGTGAGTTACGCTTAAACAATTAACGCATCCATTTTTTGATTTAATAATTTCAAATCTGTCTTGCGGTGAATTCATATTTTGAAACTGCGGACATTGGTATATTTTAAAATGATTATCTTTTTTACACAATATGCACAAAGGCGAACTGGAAACAAATGCTTTAGTCTTAAATGCGGGCGGTTGCGGTTTATGATTATACTTATAAGACTTCGTATTATCATTTGAGCATTCTAAAATTTTAACTTGATCTTAAATAAAACTTATCAGCGTTTTATAAGAGGGAATTTCCGTATTTCGAACGGACAATTCAAACGCTTGTGCAGTTTCTGCATCTAGTTTCTTTAAACCCCAATGCAAAAATATAAAATCTTGCAGGTCCGTAATTCCCACCTGTAACAGCGCTGCAATAGACGCAGAATATTTTTCAATAAATGTATTTAAATTGTTAGCGGATCGTGGACAATTTTTTAATTCAAAAATATTATTTAAATAGTGTGCACCTAGCGTACGTTTATCCTGGTACTTTTTTACCAAGCTATCCCACAATATATTGTAAGTTTCAGCACAGGGAACTATACCTGCAGTTATCTGCAGGGCGGAATCTTTTAATTTATCCATAAGGTATTGTACCCTCTGGCCATCAGTAAGTTGAGGGTTTAGATGAATATTAGTCTTAAAAGACTGGTAAAATACATCCCATTTTAATATTTCACCGTTAAAATACGGGATTTCTATAGGCGGTAAGGGAATCGAAATTTAGGGGTAGCACTAGTAGCCCCTTGATGCGGTGGTTTAAATTGAATTATATTATTACGCGCGCGTTTGATTCTACTATACATTTCCTCAAATGCATTTAAACTTTGATAATCAGGTTGAAATTTTGGTTTCAATAATAATTGGTATTCATTTATCTTATCCACAATAGATTCAAACCTTGACCTTAATTCATCCATCGTTTCGGTATCTGCCATAAAATTTTCATTAGCTCGCGACTCAAATGAAGAAATATTTTTTGAACAATTATATAATGCTGTAAGCCGCTGAAATATACTCTCCTTCTTGTGTAACATTTTTAGCTTATCTTCCATTTTTAATAATATAGGAAAAGAGAGTTCAAAATTTAACTGCAAGCACTAGTAAACTAATTTTTCTTTTTTGCTAAGATATTCGAGCTCTAAGGACCAATTTAATGGAGGGGCGTAACTTCCTCCACGTAATTAATTAAGTAAGCGGGTGGATTAAACAATTTAGTGTAAATAAATTATCAGGATACAATATTGCGGGACTAAATTGGGAAGCGATAAAGCGGTTGTAATCTGGTTGTCTTGTACAAGTTACAGTATAAATGTTTAATGTTAATTAAGTGCACAAATTCATATAAACAAAAGTCAAAAACTCACCAGAATTTCTTGGCTTTCGGTGCTATAGGTGATTTCGGCACGCACAATCTACGGTTAACACACAGTTGCGGTTTATATTATACTTTTAAGCGGTAAAACAAAAGTTTTGGCACTTCTTGAATACTCTGCGGTCACACACGATCCACGTTTTATATAATAATGTACTCTTGCGGACCAGGTGTTCGTTCCAAGATAAATTTGGTTCTATTTATCGCGCACTATCATTGTTTATTTTGAATACACAACGATACTGTTGGTGCGAACTAAGACACTTATAAATTAACTATAAGTCGCCGAACCATGCATATACCGTTTGATCTCAGCTTTTGCTACTTTTTGATGCGATATGGAATTAACAAAATATTAATAATAATAATAATTTATTAACGGAACACCATTTTCAGAATTATCAATATGCATTTGTAGTTCAATGTACATGTACAAAATTAAAATATAAAAAAAGTATTAAACAAAAATTATTAAAAAAAAGAAACTGAAAGAATTACTGAATATAGAGAAATTTAAATTAAAAATATGGAGAAAAAAAGTTTTTCCCTTTTTTTAAAAAATAACTTAAAATAAAATAAAAAATAATATAAAAATATAAAATCAAATAATATAAAATGAAAACTAAATGCTATTCAACCTAACTAAATGATATACATATAAACTGTAAGTATCATAACTTGTCTAATCTTGTTATTGTTCCAATGAATTTTTCAAGTTTTCTTAAACGGTTTCATTGGAAGATTAAAGAAGTCCAATTTACATTTATTGCCCGATCTGACCAATCTACTAACAGGCTCATTGTAAGTATAGTTATTTGAATGAAAAGGAGTAAAAATAAGTTATTTAATCTAAGTTCCTTTTTTGGAATATTGAAATCTATCATTTGAAGAATTTCACTACAGTCCACTAAACCATTAATAATTTTGTAGAGAAGACATAGATCATAATATTTCCTTTTACTATCTAGACTTTCAATATGACAAGAGTTAAGGAGAAAATTGTGCTCAAATGTTGTATATTTAATGTCCATTTTGTACGCAATAAATCTTAGGAACTTTCTTTGTACTTTCTCTATTCTATTCTTATGGTTACTATAATATGGTGACCAAATAGTAGAGCCATATTCAAGTATGGATCTTATCAGACAACAGTAAAGGGCTACAATGCTTTTTATATTATTGATCTCCTTCATATTCCTAATTACAAAATCGAGTATTTACGTTGCCTTATTACTTATATTATTGATATGCAATTTGAATGTTAATTGCCAATCGAATAATATACCAAGATCGACTATGCTGGCGACAAGCCTAAGAGGAGTGTTTTCCAAGAAATAGTCGCTCTTTATGACATGTAAAGTTCTATAAAACCGCATAATTTTACATTTAGATAGATTTAATTTCATACCATTTAAATTAACATTATAATGTGAATTAGAGCCGCTACGTTTGCGGCCACTTCCCCGACGCTCCACCTAGAAGGTACTACATCGGGTATCATTTAAATTAACATCAGGATTATTAATTTCTGGTGATATTTGGTGTTTCACTCTAGAATGAATTTTGCATCTATCGAATGCCTTCCAAAGTTTTTTTGGAGCATTGATGTTTTGTCTGCATTGATGTTCAAGGTAAGCTTTTTTCTCATTTTTAATGGCCTGGCCAATATAATTCCTCAAAGTCTTATAATAGTTGTATTTTTCGGTCCTTTGTTTTCTGTATCTGTTTTAAGCCACATCACGTGGTTTTATCATTTGTCGAATTGTTGAAGTAATATATGGTGGAATATTCTTTTTTATGTTAACAGTACGCATCGGTGCATGTACATCATATAAGTTGACCTTGCTGTTAAGTTCAGGTACAGTTTTGATGAATTGCCAGTGTATGTGATTATGTGATGTACGTCATACTCAAATTCGTTAATATCAAAGAGATTAAAATTCCCATAAGTAATTGTTCTGTTTTGGAACTGCGGTAACACAATGCTTAATTCACAGACAACCACTCTATGATCAATTAGGTTATTTGAGTCAATACTTTCACATAATGTAGTAGTGATATTTTTGGTTGTACACAAAATATCGATAAGTGCTATTATGTAGAAAATCAATATTTACATCACCCATAAGTATTATATTTTCACATATGATGCTGACTTGAGAAAGTGCAGATTCAAGTTCATCTATTGAGGAGATAGTACTATTTGGTGGCCTGTATATAATTCTAGTGGCAATATGCATTTTACTAATTTTAATTTGTATCCATAATTGCTCGATATTATGATTCTCAACAATGTCTAATTGTATAGTTTTATATGTAAGATTGCTGCTACTATATAAGCACATGCCACCACCTCTCGTAGGGCGATTTTTCCTGATTAGGGAATAACCTGGCATGTGAACTAGATTAGAAGGAAAATCAGTTGGCAACCACGTTTCCATTATACCTATAATGTCAAATTCATGTGGTGTTATGGTAGCGATGAACTCATCAAAGACCGGTATCAGAGCCCTAATATTAATCAGACAGATGCGTATTTTGTTTATGCTTTGTTTGACTGTGGTATCCAATTGTCTTCTGTAGAGTAAACTGCTTGAGTTTAATTGCTATGCCATTATATAGTCGGTTTTAGCAATTTCTCTCTTGAACATTTGAAAGTAGCAGGGACATTCTTTATCCACTGCTTCACGTGCATCATTAATATTCATATTTAGCTTGGTTTTTGCAAAATTGCAGTTGGAACAAGTATAACTTTCAGCTGTACAGGTTTTGAAGTTATGCTTTCCCGAACATAATGAACAAGTAATATCACATTTGCAATTTTCGGCTACATGATTGAATTTCAGGCAGTTGAAACATTGTGTAATGTGGATGTGATTGTACATGGTACTCATAGACCATTCTATGATGGCTTTGCCCTTCCCTAGCAGATAGTCATGTGTTGTCGGATCAGTTTCAATGATTACTGTTGAAGTTTTTACCTTTTTAGATTGTAATAGTTTTATAACCTTTAAGTGAAAGTTTTTATTTCCAGTATTTAGCTTATTCTGCTTTATAATACTTTTAGCAATTGAATTGGTATCTGCATCGACGTCATCTCTGCTTACCTGTGCTATTCTTAATTTCAGTTTTTAAGATGGGGAACTTATACATTATATTTAGTACCCAGTTTTCCAACTATTTCCTTCTGCAATATTGTTCGGTCTGATTGGCTTTGGCAACCAATGACAATACCTTCCTTAGGAGCTTCAAGTATTTTAGATACATTAATTCCAATATCTATTGACTTAATAGCATTTTTAATTTCGGTTTTTGTCTCAATGCTCTGCTGATCACTGATGGGTTTTACAACTAGAACCGGTCCAGCTTTAGTTATTGCAGCAAATGATTTCTTTGTTTCAGCATATTGGGAATATGGTTGCCCTGAGGGGATCTTTCTTGTCATGCTGTCTAATATTTCGACTTTAAAGCTTTCAAAAAGAGTATGGATGCTTTTTAGGACATCACTGAATTTGGTCTTTAATAATATGTTTAACTTATCTGATTGTGTTCTATCTGATTGGGCCAGACAAGTTTTACAGTGAAATATTAGTGTTTTACGCTTTAGTTCTAAAGAATGAATTTCAGTAGATTGAAGTCCACTACAGGCATCACACAGTGGTTGATTACATTTATCACAGCTGTATATCCTGTGTATATCTTTGTATGCTGAACAGTGTGACGTTTCCATCACCCTGTATAATCAGGAAATTCAGAGTATGTGTATTTAATAATATAATATTATATCATATCTTATTAGTGATGCTTGCTGCAGCCATTGCAGAAGGATTTCATCACTTAGGCTGCAAAAAGTCCTGAGTTCATTAACATTTCCAATATTCATCCTTTTGTTATAAAACTTTCCAAAGCTAATTACAAGTATATTGTATATATGCTTAACATAACTGTAGCGCATGCTTGTTCTGGTTTTGTACGTTATGAATCGCGTGTTGATGAAATACTTACACAGTTTGGATTTTCTCAGAGACTTACCTTTCATCCTCTTTTTTTTATTGTTGGCAGTTTGTGTATTTCAATTGAAAATTATCAGATTCGAGGCAGTATAAAATACGCCGGAACCATTACTTATAAAATAAAACTACAAAATATATATTGTAAGATGTTACAAGAAATTTTAACAAAACTGTATTTGTATCAATCGTAATTTTAATAAATACCAAATATTGAAAAAATATACGTACAGTCACTGTACACAAACTATTCTGTCTCCACGAAAGAATTTACAGCGACAGCTGTAATTTGAGCACTGTGAAACTCACTTAAGTACTGCCATTTCAAGTATCTTATCTCCACATCATCCTACTTGAAAAGGTACCACTTGTTTCAATATAAATTCTGTACCTTTTCTATAATTACAGAACTTTCGATGACCAGTCGCGGCACATAGATATTTATGCTTTTAGAATACAGGTATTGCTAGTACATAATTATGAACATGGCACTATTGTTAATATTTATGGGTAAGATATTGAATCTAGATAATTTTAAATTGCTTTTTTAATTATGTGAGATATTGTAGTCGGTGTGTGGGATAAAAGCTTTTATGACAGTGCCAACTAGGTTTATTTTCGTATACAAGTTACTTTGTAGCTGGTTGTTGCATTACCGCAATTACCATTGGTGCCAACTACGAACATACTTGCAACCAGTATAATTGTACTTCGGCTGCTTAATAACGAAAATATATTGTTGTGCTGACTGTGTAAATTTTTGAACTTGTCTGGGCATGCTTAAACTAATGTAAATATGTTCCACGTATTGTAATATGTTGCGTTTGTTTCTTATGAACCATAAAAAACAATTCGGTCCTTTCTTCCGATGTGCTGTTCAATGTGTGATTTTCGTGATATAATGCTATATGTGAATTCGTTCTAATATATTGCAAAAAAAGTAAAAGATGTGGTCAATAAAAGATTAAATATAATAAAAAAAACTTCAATACTACTCAAATTCAAATGAATCTGAATGTGATGCTATTCTCGGTGAGGATTTTGATAATGAGATTTGTTTACCACCAAGTGAATCAAGTATGTCAGGAATAAAAATAGTTGCATATTATTTTATTAGATGGACGTGACTGAGACTTTGTCTGCAGACAATTATGATATTTGGAAATAATTGTGTATGTATCACAAGAAATCTGAGTTGGAAGACAAAGAAAATACAGCAGAACTGATACAATGAAAGATTCAGCTTTAATAGAAGTGAAAGTATTTTCAACCAAACTTACGAAGTAAGTTAGGTTAATAGGATCGCTACGTCGCCGTCGTCGCCGCCGTCATCCGTTGCACGTTTTTTTCGTTTTACAAACATTTGATATATGGATCTTGTTCAGTTTTTTACGCTGATTAAGAATATGCTATCCATTTTTCGATATCTCATTTAGTTTTCGAGTTATTCGACTTTAAAGTCGAAATTTTGACTATGATAAACTTCACTCCAGCAAAAAATAAATAAAGTTTTAGGTTAATATCGACCTCTTGAGCATATTTTCTCATAGCTCTCATAGCTCCATACCTCCTGAACATATTTTCTCAAAGCACCAATGCTCTAAGTCGAAAGGTTTTCGAGTTATTCGACATCTTGTTTTTAATGTATATGTAATATTTATATATTTTTGATAACAACATATCTGTAAGTTTGGTTAGAAGTTCTGCACATGAGAACTTAGATTTTTTGGGTTTATTATTGCCTTTGGGAATAATACCTTTTCCAACAATTGAACATTATGGATCACCAGTATATTCTATAAAACTTGGTTTGGTGCAGATATATGAATCACAATAGATTCCAGTCAGTATTGCGATATTTACATTTTGTTGATAGTACTACTGAAACTGACAATCGATTGCACAAAATTATACCAAGTTTGGACCACAAAAATTATATAATGCGTAAAATAATTATGTACATGGTAAGAAATTATGTTTTGATGAATCCATTATTTTGTGGTATGGACGACTCTTCTTTCGACAGTATATAAAAAATAAGAAGCATAGAACCAAATTATACATATCAAGTATAGTCAAAATTATGTACAGATCTACAGTGGAAAAATTGAGCAATGTGACAAGAATGTAGGTCACACCACTAATGTAGTATTTCATCTCATGGACGATTATTTATGTGGTTTCAATCAATTCATCATGTCAATAGTCACCTGGGTTGCTCTTTTTTTATTGTCTCAGGTTTCATATTATGTAAAGTTTTATGCAATTAAACCTAACAACCAATATTACAATTTAATTGCATAATGTAAGCTAATTTTATTGTTAAAGTAACGTATAAACTATAATCACACCAAAAGTTTAAGATCAGAATGATTTGATTGTGATGCTAATTGTAGTGCAGCTGCACAGAAATGGTTACCTTGATTTGGAACTTTCGAAAACTTCCTTGCTTGTATCAGCGATCCTAAAGAAGAAGTTAAACCGAATCTTTTGGTTAATTTTGTTGGTCATAATGTTTTTATAAATAAGTGCAGGTACGTGTCCAAAACCAGATTTGAGACGGAAAACCTAATGACGAAAAAATAAGTGCAGATAAATCTGATGATTAGTATAAACAACTGGTTGTTGGTTGCGAAATATCTGCAACTAATGTTGACTGTGCGATAAGATATATTGGAAAAAATATTAAATCGGTAAATGTTCAAGTGCTGTTGGAACTTGGCAGCCACAGGCTGCTTACCCCCTTCACAACCGTTCATTTACTTTTCCAATGCTCCACCAGTAGGTACTGCATTGGCTAGGAGGCGAGTTTATTGTTGCCTAGAAATTTAGAATTTTGCCGAACCCTTGCCGTTCCAGGCAAGGTAGGGATCTTTAACGTGCATGACAACACTCACACACGGGACCTCCATTTAACCTCTCATCCGAACGAGGGCGTAATTTTTGTGATAAATGCTCACCTGCCATTTTTCAAGCAGTCGGCCTTGTCGGGATCCCTTAACAACCACTGAAGGTCGGAGAAATAGGGTATATAACTGTAAAACAATAGAAGGTGACCAAACTGCATCTAACAAGAAAGAACAACGCCTATGATGAAAGACAACAAACATAGAACAAAAAGAAAATTGTTGAAAGCATATGTGTGGAGCACAGCACAGTATGCCTATGAAATACGGGCAGTCTGAAACACAGACAGAAAAACGGTAGCAACCTTTTGAAATGCTGTGCTTCAGATGTATGAGGACAATAGCATGGACAGACAAAGATAATAACAAATAGGTTATAGAAATAGTAGGGGAACAAGGATAGCTGGGGAAAAAGAGAAATAGAAGGGTGGAATACGTTTTAAGGCATTTTTGGGGAATAGTATGGGATATATTACAAGCAGAGATAGGAAAAAAGAGGTAGATGTAGACCTAGATCAGATAGTGATAGTTGCAGACTGTGCAAATTTCAGGGAAACCTGTAGGTTAGTTCAGAATAGGAAACAATAATGGTACGCGTCTAACCAGTTCCAGGACTGCAGACCTAATGATGATAAATGTTTTAAGATAAATTGAGGATTGTACTAAATATGATGATGCTAAAAGAAGGCAAGAATCCATTTTCTATAACCCAAGAATGAAATAAATATTTCAAGGTATAAGTTAACTACTTACAAGGAACAAACTTATGAAACTACATAATTTCTTCCAAACTATAAAACGGTATGAATGAACGGACTGAGAAAAGTATGAAGGAGATGAGAGACAAATTTGATAAGAATACTCAGGAGTTAAAATCAGACAGTGAACAGAATGAAAGAAAATTTAAAGAGTTGATTGACAAAATTACGTCAGCCTTAAAAGAAACAAACAAAACCATGGAAAAAATGAAATTTGAAATTAGGGGAAAGGTGGTAGATTGTAGAGTATATAGGCGACACCAAAGAAGAAATTGTTAAAATAAAAGCGCATCAGGATGCACGTGAAAAAGAAAGGAATGGAAAAATTAAAAATTTAGATAAAAAAGTAAACGAAATAGAGGACAATTGTCAAGAAAGTAAACGAAATAGAGGACAATTGTCAAGCTGGATTTAAAACATATAGAAATGACTTAGGGAGCCTTAAAACAAACTTGGAAAATAAGTTTGGAAATTTAGAAGACAGCATTAAAAATATTAATGTTGGAGAACCTATACGATAGAGTCCAACAAGTGTTCCGTTGGAACAATATTTAAAATTTTATGGGGATAACAAACTTAACCATAAGATGTTTTTAAATAATATGAAAACTTTAATACAGGGTAGTTGGGATGAGCAAACTAAATTGACCATTGTAAGATCCATGTTAAAAGGAAGTGTGGAAATTTGGTTTGAACTGATTGGAAGTGAGTTAAATTTCTTTAAAGATTTTGAAGTTAAATTTTTAAAACATTTTTGGGGGATAAGCAGCAATTTAAAGTTAGAGAAATTTATTCATGAGCAAATACAGTAGTGATTCTGGCATGACTAGAGAGTTGTATGCCAAAAAAATTCAGTGTTGCGATAACTTGATCCTCCTTTAAGGGATAAACGAATCATCAAATATTTAGCGGGGCGCTTCGAAACAGAAGTAAGGCAATGCATAGCCTTATTGAACATCATGGATAGAAATGTGTTTTTAGAGTACCTTCAAAGGTATGATGAGATGAGTCAATCACAGAGGATGGAGACCATACCAAGGAGCCAACCTTGAAATTAATCAGTACGAGCATCACCGAGAATTTATAAAATTTGATTTTGTAGATGATGAAAATGTAAAGAAACTTATTACTGATTTGAAATATAAATGAACAAGAAAGATAGAATTATTAAAGTACTTATAGGAGCCTGAAGCATTGCTAATTTCGGAGGATTTGATCAAAAACAGTGTACAAAAATTAAATAATGAGCTGATACCCATAAGGAAGTGTAACTTAATATCACCGAACAATAGAAAATTTGCAAGCATAAATAGCAAGGCAATAATAAGATGTGAATTAGGGAAAATAAAATTTGAACAATAATTTATAGTTGTACCTGGATTGAGGATGGAGGCAATTTTTGGAATGGATCTTATTGATCGATTGAAAGTTGTTAATAGATGCAAAGAGGAAGAGGATTATACGTGGTGAAGAATACTTTAAATGGGATGATGAAGTGAATATTGGAAGTCAAGAAGATCTGCCTTAGTTTGAATTTATATGAAATAGTGTAAGAAGTATATGAAGAAGTAAATAAAGTAGAGGAAGAAGTTAATGAAATAAAATAAGAAGTCAAGGAGGTACAGGAAAAAGTAAGCGAAGAAGACTTAAAGAGAATTGGGGATTCAAGTAAGGTGCAAGATAAAGTGGAGTTAGCATTATTTGGATATTTTGAAAATGGTGAGTTGAAAAATGAAAATTTGAATATTTCTACAAGTTGCGAAGTTGAGATGGAAAAATTTGAGGAAGGTAAGATTAAAGATAAATTAAATGATGGTGATAAAAATTTAAATGAATTTGAGAAAAATTATGGTAGGAATTATCAACATAACTCTTGGCTACACTTAAGGAGCGTGATACATTGGTATCTATACCTATATTTTTAATTTATCGAAATCCTTAAAAGTCTCAATTTAAACACAAATGGATCCAGATCACATGCAAAATAAACAGTTCATATAAAAAAATTTAAACAATATTTTTAAGCTGTAGGAATTCAGTCAGTAAAGGAAATATTTTTGTAATGTAAATTATCTAATTGCTGAATAGTTATAGTGTACTATATGTTTACTATTGGCGATTGCAGGGAATAAAACACTCCCCTTTGTGAGTAATTCGAAAATTTGATAAAACTATATTCAAATTTAATGTCAGAAAGTTCTTAGTACCTGCATACAATTAAATTATGTAACCTTAGTGCTTTTCTGTTCTTCTTCCTGCTAGGTGCCTCCAATATCAATAAAGATTTGTTAAGGGAACTTCATACCACATGAATACATTACTATGTAATTTAAATGTCGTATTTTTCCTCTTTTGGATTAATGACTTTTGCAATTTTAAAAATTCGATCAATTCTAATAGTAAACAATAATACGAATAATAATAACTAATGTTCAACATTTACGTTTACTATGATGTGTATATTTTCACAAGTGTACTGCTGTAAATTAAACCACAATATGGTAGCAATACTTACCAATCTTGTTCATATAAATAATTGCAAAGTGCCATTATTTAAATTAATACAATTTTGTGTCTATATAGTTATTATTTACATTAAATTTTCCACTTGAATGGCTTTAAACTAAAGCATTAACTTTTATAAAATATTTAAGAGAATCCTTGTTTAGTATCAGACTATGTAACTATAAGATAAATTGCAATTTCATATTCTAAAGAAATACAAATATTGATTTTTATAAACACAATCTAATTGGCCAAATATGCATGTAGCTAAACAGAAGAACTTAAAGTTATCAGTTATAGACATTCAACCAATTTAATTTGTACATATGAATTATGTGGATACTATTGTGAACTTTTCCATATGAAAATTTCCGTGTTTGCAATACGTTTTAAATAAGTGTGTATCGACATAAAAAGTCCTTCTTAATAATAAATTTTTTATAGTCTTATTATTACCACCCATTATAATTATTAATCATAAAACAGCATGTATTGTTTAGAAGGGTGGATAGTATATACTCAATAAACTTACAGTTTTGTTGATACTGTACAAAGCTCTGATGACATTCTAGTGCAGGAATTGGTTGCAGGTAAATCGATTACTCCAACTTGGTTAATAAAAGCTCCCAATACATGGCACTTTCATCTTTATAGTATTTTTATATTCATGCTATTACTCGCATTTGGAAATGAGTTTACTAACAATCTCGGGGTTTAATATCACCACTTTAATTATCCGATAATCAACCTTGTCCCGCATGCCCATGGTTGCATGTCAATCATATTCAAAGCTTTACTCTGGTCTCTGTTTTTGAATAACTGATGGTCATGATCCCCTTTTTTTAGTATATGTGGGTTTTATAAGTTTCAACACCCCAGGGTTATTACCCAAGGTCCTATTTCTCACAGGATAGTGCGTTTAAACTGTCTAATTTTTTAGATCAATGTGGTTCTGTTTATATGCACAGCCATCTTGTTCTTACACCTTTACATTGGATACCAAAAGCTGTGTTATTTGTTTACATTCACAACACATTTTTATGACTGTTTTATGAGTATTTGATTGTTAGGGTGTATGCCCTATGGTTTCGGTTTTTTTGAGCCCGCATGAGTTTGTACAAATAACTTTAATATGCTGGTTATTTTCCGATTGCCTATCCTGTAATTTTTCTAAATTTAATACGAGGAAGGTAAAATACGGATAGTCATTAACGTTGGTTTAATATATTGGGCGCTTTACTATTTTATTTCTGTATCCTAGTTTAATATTATATTGAAATAACCACATTAATAAATGTAGACTACCAAAACTTCTATAAGTTTTTCAGGTTGTTTTTATGCTAAAAGCTCCTATAACTAGCTGAAATTAATACCCATTTCTACTGTCTACTGTTTCATTAATTAACGCATTAGTGTTCCAATTGTCCATTAAATATGTGACCTGAGAAGTTTGTGATAAAGTTTTGCCTAATACAATGTAGATTTTCCTGTCTTGATATGTTGCAATAGCCATTTCTACCATCTCTCATAAGCGTTGCTTCATTTGACTATACAACTATACTTGCAAAGATGGAATTCTTTCTGTGTTGTTCCAATAACCATTTACAAAAAGTAAGCCTACTTGCCTGTTCACCTGGTTGCAAGTGCTTACAGATTGGTAGTGGTAAGTTTGTAATTGTTCCCATCATAATGTCCTTGAAGCAAAATCCCGCAGCAATCCCATATGGTTAGAAATTTGCCTAATACTTATGAGATCCAGTGGCTTCCAACATGTGGGGCGCGCCCCCCTAGGGGGCGCGAGACTGTTGCAAGGGGGGCATGCAGCTGTTTCCAAAATATCATTTTCGAATACAAACAAAAAAAGTCGAATAGGTGTCAAAAAAAATGAATCAGCAAAATAGGTATACGTAATCAACAATCCTTGCCGCGAATTTTTGGGTACAAATGCTAAAACATCCATCATCCATACTCTTGCTGGAACGAAAACATCTCGCTTTCGCGAAAAATTAAGGGGGCGCAACAATTTTTTTTTAAAGTGGGGGCGCAGGTACAAAAAGGTTGGAAACCACTGTCCTGATTTGAATCATCATAATGGTGTGTAGGTGGATTACTGCTACGATATTCAGCAATGCCATTCTGTTGAAGTATATCATTTGATCAAGATAATAGAGCATGCCATAGATGACTTCTGTTAAGGAATCTTGGTTTGTACTTTTTGCTAGCTTCTGATGCATTTTTATTATATAAACCCTATACAAAAATTTTATCGGCATATTCTTCATTGGTAAATTAAGGTATAATTTTTATAAATTATGTTTATTTACTTAAAGTTATTTAGTTAATTATCAAACCTTATATTATCTTTATTTTAAGACTTGCTATTTTTAATATTAAGTATTCTTGTTGACCAATTTTAAAACTAAAATAATTCGGAATCGAAACAAAATTTGTATACAGTTTATTCTTTCATTTTCACTTAGAATGGTTTCTGCATACGTAGTTTTATTTTTCTTGTCTATTATAAGACATTTTGTATAATTTATATTTTGCACTAGGAAGAAATAGCTCGGACTATGCTTCTGTTTTTTGTTTTGGCAGAGATAACAAACAAATAATATAGTAAGTATATAAAATGTATATTGCAGATTCAATGTATCCGAAGTTTTATTTATACCATATGCGTTGAATGATTATGAAGCTTATCTGAAGAAGGTGCAAGGGGTGTTTTCACTATGGGGTTTTAAGGTAAATGGAATACATCACAGAAATGCAGTGGACCAAGTTCTGAAAGCAAAAGCCTTTTTTGTTGGAGGTGGCAATACCTTTCAGTTATTAAAAGGATTGTATGATAATAACATAGTTGAGGCAATACGAACCAGGGTGTTGGTGGATGGTATTCCATATGTAGGAACTAGTGCAGGTATGTTAATGAAAGTTTCATTATTGAAAAATTATTCCACATTCTTCAGGCACTTTTTTGAGCAGAATGCAATCATCTTCATAGATTTGCAATAAGTTGCTTAAATTTTGAGTAACGATATAAAGTTATGTTTTTTTTTAATATGTAAATCATAGTTGATGGTGACTTAGTTCGAAAAAGGTTTTTGTCATTGTTTGGAAGGATGCAGTTACATCAACAATTTAATGGGCTTAGACAAACCTTTGCTCACGAAATAAAATTGGAGATTGATTGATAAATTTATTTTCATATAACGGTATTTATAGACTGTGAATGGTTACAGTATTGACAACATATTTTACAACATTAAAACGGAGGGAACTGATAGTGCCTACATGTTTGTTGCATTCGAAAGATGCACTTGTATGTAAACTAAAGTTAGAAAGCGTATAATATTAATACACCAATCATGAATAGCAAAAACAGTAAAATAATATACAACTAATCGAAGAAATTATCCAACATATTTTATTTCTAACAGTCATTTAAAATAATAACTGAGATCGTCCCTTAATAATAATTTCCACATTTTTAATTATTCCAAATAGCATACCATAAGAGATTTAACAGACCAACAAAATAATAATAATTACAAAGATTTCATAAGAGTATCTACCTAACAAATCAAACTAAAAATTCAAATTGACGTCCATTACTGGCAATGCACAAATGACATCTTTTTACAACACTTTGAACTGCATTATAGATATACATGTTCAAAACGTAATCAACACATTCTATGAAGTTTCTTCTTTAATCATTAATGTTGTTAGAATTTTTGTATAATTTGTCTTTTATATGACCCAAAAAAAGAAATCTAGTGGCATCAAATTTGGTAACTAGTTACCTCCAAAATTTCGCAATCCATCTTGTATTATGAGATAGTGCACCATCCTGTTAAAGGAACACATTTCTCATGTGGAAATTATTATTGAAGGATGATCTCAATCATATTTTAAATGACATATGGATACTGTGGCTATAACATAGTAACATAGAAATAATTATACATGTAATTAAACTACGTTGAGAAGTGTTCAACAAGTTTATAAAACAAATAGGCAGAATATCTAATAAATCTTCATGCAATTACGCTTGTGATAAAGAAGGAACAATAAGCGCTTTGATAAGAAAATGCACTTTCAAAGATGAGTTTAAATAAATACATAAACGAAAACAGCAATCGTGTTACATCATTTATTTTTGTACAATTCTCCAAAAGCTTTATCTACACAAAACAACAGACATTAGCTAAAGGTCCAGCAACGATAACAATAGTAAATAACAGCATGATACCAAACTCCATAATAGTTTCATCAGAAATCAGCTTGAAAATAGACTAGGAATATCCAGGACAAATATGGTTGGTTGCAAGGCTGCTTGGAAAACCAATCTAAATGAGGAAGGAAAAGCTATATAAGGCCCAGAAGTGATAAGAAACAGTCAGTCTCAATTTGAAGCACGTCGAATCCACAATACTCTTAATCAAATATTTACGCGTCAGATAAATAAAATTTATATTATAGTGCAAAACAGTGCTGTGTAAGAATTGCGTTAAGAATATAGAAGAGTTTTTGCCGTTTTTGCAGAAAATGGCTTCTGGTATTCTAATCCGCTTCTAATAGACTTCTAATCCGCGTCTAAAACAATTCTGGTCCACTTATAATACAATTCTAAATTCATAATACTAAGAAACCTACGAATTCCAAGTGATATTTAAGGGAAGAGGTCCAAAGCGTATCTAAAGAAATATGGAATAAAGCACGAGGTGAATTTTGGAAACAAGGGGTAACCGTACTGAATTATTGGCTCAAACATACGGAGTACAAAGCAGAGCATTGGTTTTCGATTGAAGACAACAAGGGGGTGTTGATACACAACACGCAATAACTCATCCAAATATCACAGGTCAGAGCTGCCTAGTTTTAAGGAATCTTTTCAAATTTAAATTTTAACACTGAATATATTAATTTTCTGTAAAGTTTGTAAGGAGTCAACATGAACATTGAATACATTGAAACTTATGTAAGAATCATAAAAAGGTCTCGAACGTTCCAGATTTTTTTGTAAAAGGTATCGTTTTTGGTGACTTTAAATTGAATTAAAAGGATATAAATTTTGGGATAAATAATCCATATAATATTAATTGATTGAAGGGTGTATTTAAAGGATTACAAAAATTGTGAAGTGTAAATATTATTTCCTTTCATTATATGAATGTTGATTGACTTTGTTTTATCAATTCAAACAGGTAATCATAAAGGGGTAAATGAAAATTGATCATCGTAACGTTGTGCACTCTGTGTAAATTAAAAAGGGCTAAGCCATGGCATAATAAATTAAAAGATTTAGAGAAACACAAAGCGGTGGCGTTCAGCTGGACGTTTATTACATCAGCGTACGGCATTATCATATCAGTATATATATCTAGTGTGGATCAGTCATCAAATTCTGCACCTTTTTTTAGATGCACGGCCAATCAAACTTAACTCCAAATAACTCCGAGTAACTGCCTGCAATGAAAACCATGATAATGACAGCAGACTAACATGTTACTCTACAAATAAAAACCTACTGCCAAATTTGTTCCTGTTATTATCAATAAATTGTCAGTGTTTAACCACATTGAAAGTTGACTTAATAACTGTCGATTCTATAAATTGACATGACATCAGTTTTGTATGCATTAACAAAACATGGTGTAGCAAAAAAATTTTAAATACATGGTGTTTTCAAACTTTTACTTGGCAACCAGCTACTGCAGATCCCGAACCAAGGGAAGAGATGTTGGAATATGGTGACGAAGCACAATAACAGCGCTATCATTGCATTTGCAGGACTTCTGCATAGATAAGAATTTTGAAATTTGTGGTGTCTCTATTAATTTGTTTAACTGTAGTTTTGTTATTTTAAATTGTTATAGATTACCGATACTGGTTTCAAAATTTTTCACAATCGAATGAACAAGGTTGTAAATTTCCTTCATAAACATGAAGTTTTGTGTAAATAGTGGGGTGATTTTAATTTTGGCCGCCCGGGTATAGTCGAAATCAGGAAAGAATGAATGCACGTCATAGGTTGCTGAATTATAAAACGACATACTTTCAAATCTTATGCATTAAGCATACTCTGATAGATCCTTTAAAAGTATGTTGTTTTTTAATTCAGAAACCTATGACGTGCATTCATTCTTTCATGATTTTGACTATAGGAATTCTAAAGAATTCAAATTTTTACTATTGTCTGTGATAATTTGCCAGTCATAAATGTAGTCTTTGATAAAAGTCCGTCTAAATTATATACTTGATTATATCTTTACCAGTGCTTGACTCCTCAAAGCAAAAACAAACACCACTGTGATTGATACTGTTTTTTCCGATCATTTGAATGGAACTTAAATATGTCCACAGTTACCGAAATTAAACATGATTATGTAAGAATCTATTTTGGAAATGTCATTGTAAACTTCTTGGGGGATTTAGCTCAGGAGGCTTGGGGTAATGTAATAATGAACACTAAGGCAAGGTGGAAGATGCTTTTGAAAACTTTCACAGTATATTCTTATTCTATTTCAATCTTAATTTCCTCTAAAGTGTAAGTACGTGAAGGATAATAATAATAATAAAAAAGAAACTGGATTAACAATGTGGTCAAAGGATCTAGTAAATATCTATGGGACCCTTAGATTGGCAAAACTCTTGGGAATATAGGGATTGCTATGGTGTTTAAAAATTATTGTTCTTGCTCGAGAAACAAAAAGATTATATTATCAAAATAAAATAACCAGGGCTCAAGGTCTTCTCAGGTGCAGTTGTAAATTGATCAACTCTCTTAAAAAATTACAAGATAACAGAAAGTCAAATTAAAATCAAGGATGGTTATGTTTTAATTAAAGACCCTACCAGGGTGGCTAATAAATTTAATGAGACTTTGTAAATATGGCAAATAATGTTATGTCATGAAGGCGCATTTTACTACACAAATCATGAATAACGGTAAGTCACTGTTTCTAAGTCTTCTTGTTGAGAATGAATTATCTCTTTAATCAGTAACAAACTGAAAGTTCTAAAATTCGAATGATTTCGATGAAATTCAATATTTTCTTATTGAAAGAGTCTTAGGGATGTAAAACTCTACATTTGATTTTTTCACTGCTCCACTCGCAGGTATTACATTTGCCAGAAAGCGATTTTTTTACCTTGAAATTTGGAATTTTGCCAAACCCTTGCTATTCCAAGCAAGATATGGATTTTTAAAGTGTGTAACAACACTCACACTTGGGACCTACATTATACCTCTCATCCGAACAAGGGCTTATTTTTGTGAAAAATGCTCACGTAACATTTTTCAAGTAATCCATGTCAGGAATTGAACTCGGAACTTTGAGATCATCAGTCATATGCGAACCTATCTGATCCACGGAGCCACCTGATATGGCAAAACCTCCTAACTTTTTTCATCAATCTTAGTTTTGAGTATGGTGTTTTTTCAAGGAAGGTAAATCAGTCATTGGATAATTATCATCTAATTGCCCTCATTTCTGTTTTTTCTAAATTATTTCAGTATTGCTATTTATATAGACTAAATTTCTTAGTTATAACAAAATTATAAATAAAACCAATTTGGTTTTCAACCAAATCATAGTACAGTGGATGCAATTTTTAAGTTGGTGTAGATGTTGCTAATTCGATTGAACCAGGTGAGTACCCTGTGAGAATTTTTTGTGACCTCAACAAGGCTTTCGACTAAGTAATGTATTAGATTCTTCTTTTAAAGTTTGAGAGATATGACTTCATGGCACGGCTTTAGCTTGGCTTAAGAGTTATTTAAACAGTTGTTCACAGTACATGTCTGTTTAACATGCTATGGGTAATATGTGTAAAACCATTAAGCGATACTTAAAAATAGGGTTGAGATGCCAAAAGATTCTGTTTTAGGCCCTGTGTTATTCCTTCTTTATGTCAATGACATCAACATGCACTTAAGAGATTGTTCATTGTTCCTACATGTTGACGATCTTACAATTACAATGGCCGATAAGAATCCTCCTATGCTTCAGTCTAACCTGCAAAAAAATATTGATTTGAAAACTTGAACTTGAAAACTTTGAGTATTCTTTTTCAAAATTACAATAGCAAGAATGTAAACATTGACGTTACCTGCAATGGTATTGAAATACTGCAAAATTGTAATAATAATTTTTTGGGCATGAATGTAGATAAAAATTTAAATTAGAAAAAATAATTATAATATATAATATAATTATAATAATTATAAAAAATAAAGTATGTGAAAAATTGAATTGATGTATTAACGTGTAAAATTTAATTATAATAATTTAATAAATAGCAAAGCGCTTTCGGCACGATCCATCCTCAGTGCATTTTCTACAAGTAATATAATATTGGACTAGATGTATCCACATTCTAGGTTAGATTAACTTTTTTGTCAAATTTAATTAAAATTCCATAATTCAGTCAACTATTAACGATCTCACATTGTAAAATTTAAAAAATTATGTAACTATTAAGTTGGAAGTTATAGCTATACATTTATAAATTTAGATATGGCTAGTTGGTTTGATAGATGTAGTCAAAATGACTGATCGTCAATATTTGAAAGGTAAAGATACTGTTTTTTTTTGATCAGGAAATGAAATTACTTAGTGAAGGTTTAAATTTTGTATTTCATCAATCAGTGGCACGTAAACATTTACAAGAATTTTCGATTGAATTAGATGTAATTATAGAGAGTTTAATTGCGAATAAAAATAGTTTAAGAGAAGAAATTTATTGTATTTTACATAGATTTATTAAACACAACAAAATGCAATTTATCAACAAAAAATAGAATTGCAAAATTTTATTGAATATTAAAAATAAAATGGAAGAGAATAATAATAATGTTAAGCAGAGTATCTTGCAAGTGCTTCAAAGGCATTTGTATATGTATGCTACGATATTTTTTAATATGAATGCATTATAACCTAAGAAATAAATCTGAATATTAAAGTGTATCCAAGGGCATTTTGAAACATTTATTCAAATAGATAGCTTGTATACATCCAATTCTCAACACCACTGGTGTTATTAAAATATAAAATAATACGAAGTGTACCTTGAATAATAATTTGAAATAGTTTCTTTGATTGTTCATTTCACATTTAATGCACACTGACAATAAACAGTCGAACTTGTTGAAGTTGTTATCTAAAAACTGTAAAACATGATCTGTTGTAGTATTGAAGTTTTTGCCCACTTTTGATGTTTTGAAAAGTCTGTTTATAATGCATGCATACTAAAAATGTTATTTTTATGTATGAGATTTATAAAATAACAAGATCTTACTATAATAAATATTTATTTAATATTTGTTTAGGTACCAATGTTGCTACTAGAGGCATTTACACAACAAATGACATGCCAATAGTTTATCCACCAAGTTTTAAAGCTCTTGACTTGGTGCCATTTATTATTAATCCACATTATCAAGATCATGATTTGAATTCAACCCATAAAGGTGAAACTAGAGACGAACGAATATTGCAATATTTAGAAGTTGTAAATGCTCTGCCTGTATTGGCACTGAGGGAAGGATGTAGTCTGTTAGTCGAAGGAAATCATATGGAATTGATTGGACTATGTAATTCAAGATTATATGTGCCGTAAGTTTAAAGAATATTACACAATCAATAAAGTTTGACACTTTATAGGGGTCAAGAACCAAAAGAAGTGGATGTTGGAACTGATTTAAGTTTCTTATTGTGAATGGATACCAAAAACTATATATAAAAATGAAATACATATTTTTATATTTACATTATTATATCTTGTTATTTTAATTAGCAAAAAATGCAATGCACCTATTACAAAAATGTCTAGATACTATAACCAACACATCCAAATTAAAGTCATGCTTGCAACTTGTATTTGTAAGACTGTGTTACAGGCAAAACGATCGCTATGTTACATTTGCCCTGAAGGGACAGGAACCCCGTAGCAATTTTAAACTGCACTGGCTAACTAAAGTGGTGAGAGAATGGTTCCTATGGAATAAATACAAAAATAAACATTTGAAATAACAAATGAAAAAAGCCTACTTTATAATATTCAGTTACCCTGAAAGGCTTTTTCTCTGTCATAATTCAGGGGTACCAAAGCATATTGTCAACGCAATTCCTTCGATATTTTTACTACCCAAAAGACGGTTATTCTGAATAGGTCTTTGTGCTTTCGATTTTAAAATTTTCATCACCTTGATACATTATTGATATCCGTACCTCTTACTTAATTAAATGTTACAGTTTAATTATGCAAATTTATATCTAAGAGCTTTACCAGATTATTACTTACTGTTTAGAGCCTCCGACGACAAACTGCTCTTAGCGTCCTTGCACTCCGTTTTTCTCACATTGCCCATTGTTTTGCAGCTTCCAATTCTTATTAGTGCTCTAAAGGGAAAGGTAATAAGGGAGGAACGATAATTAGGACACCACATTAACACAAACGAGAACGTTACCTCTAAAAAACACGGCAGTTAATTCCCTGTACTGAAGTGTTTTAAGTCCATGTAAATTACACCCATCTGCTCCAACACGTCTTCATCATTTCCGGGATTGACATTCGAATCGGCTGATTTCTTACAATCAATTGGAATAAAGAACATTGACACTGTAATAACACATGCTCACATTTCATTCCTAGAGAGCAATAAAAATCTCTGAGGGGTATTTAAACATATTTATGCATATTAAAATCATCCTAAACGTACAATATATATGATAATTTATAAAATAAACGCCAGGAATTTCTTCCCGTTTATACTAAAGACAGTAAATTTAATAAAATAAGAAATGGAAACTGGTTATATAATAATTGAAAAAGGCATAGTACGGATTAATTCACTTAGCACGTAACAACCTTCTACCATACCTTAAAAATACTCATTAACTTTTTATCTAATTAAAGAAATTTTCAAAATCAATATCTCTCCCAAATATGACTTTATAATTGGGTTGGCTAGATATCCTTTCACAGGTTTATCTATTTTGACCTATAGTATAACTTCAAATAAAATTCCACCTAAACTTATACTTAATAACAACAAATTCCGGGAATATAAATGCATGTACATTAACCTTAAAAAAACAAACCTAATGCAACATTCGACTAGCCAGGTATTATTATCAAAAACCCTAAAAAAATCTATAACTACTACTATCATTTTATTGTTCTAGTTTCCAAGATTGATTTATGCGACATTTGAAATCTCATTTTGGTAATGCTCGTTATAACAATACATTGTAAAACGTAGTGCAATATCAACTTTTTAGTAACCATTCCAATGTTCATTCAAAATACTAAATTTTCACGTTTGCATTAACAATAACTTCACTGAAACAGCTTACATTTAAAATTGCTATATACTAATTCCATCGCCAATTTAGTCCAACAAAATAATTACTTTCACTTTGAGTAATTTCCTGCTATAAAAATACAAACGATTTAGATTTGCAATCTACATGTACGTATTTAATAAATCTAAACAAAATCTCATACTACTCACAATTTGTCGAAAATTTAAGTATGTCCAGCAACATCATTCTGTCTTTCAGTAATTACTTGGGTCGTAACATGTTCAATCTATCAACCCCTCCCCGTGTCCTCATACTAACTTCACACCCCCTTCACACTTTTGGGAAATAGGTTATATATTTGTAAACAATAGAAGGGGAACCGAACTGCATCTAAGAAGAAAGAACAAAGGCTATGTTTGTAAACAAAAACAGAAACAAGGAGAAAATTGTTGAAAGTATATGTGTGGAGCACAGCACAGTATGTCTATGAAATAGGGACAGTATGAGAAGCAAACAAAAACGGTAGAAGCCTTTTATAATGTTGTGCTTCAAATGCATGAGGATGATAGCATGGACATCAAAATTAGAACAAAGAGGTTATAGAAATAGTAGGGGAATAAAGATATCTGTAGAAAACAAAAAAAATAGGAGAAATAGAAAGTCAGGATACATTCTAAAGCTTTTTCGGGCACTAGTGCGGCATATATTACAAGCAGAGATTGGAAAAAAGAGGTAGAGGTAGACCTAGATCGGACTAGTGCATGCAGATAGTGAAAGATGTAGACTGGAAATTTCAGGGAAATGAGTAGGTTAGCTCAGAATTGAAAACAATGAGGGTACGCGTCTAACCAGTTCCAGGACTGAAGATGATGCAAAAGAAAATTCAAGTATTCTAAAGCGTTAAACATTCATTGTAGAAAAATACATAAAGAAGATAGCAATAATGGTAACCATAGCTAAGTTTCTAAAGGAAAGAACCGTGTTTTACAATTTAGTGAAAATAATTCTTTACATATGGATGAACAGCCTTCATTAGAAATTATTTTAAATAAATAAATGTTTAAGGGTTTACATCGTTAAGCGCGTACCAAGTCTGTGAGATCTCAAGTAGCCAACAAATTATGCGAGCTTGTCGATGCTTGTATCAAAGACTTCATTATCATCCTTGAAAGAGCTGTTACAAGATGTTATCAATGCCATATGGAAAAATTTAAGAAACGATTGGACTGTTGAAGTAATTGTTTCGGTCAGCAAAAAATTGGAATGGCTAATCCTAAAAACAATATCTCTAAACAAATAATACCCAAAGTTTCAGATAGTGATTTATCCTCTGCAATTAAAATTTTAAGTTCCAATGAATCTTTTATAAACAATGACACCAAAGCATTGGAAGATTTAAAAAAGAAACACCCAAAATCAATTTCGCCACCAGTATCTTTTATGAATACTAATTCAAATTTTATGGTTAATTGTCAAGACATTTTAGCAGCTATTAAATTCTTTAACGAGCGTTTCGCGGTAGTAATGACTTGGCTGCAATGATAGGTTAGGTTACTGTTAGAAATGGATATTATTATTAAAAACACAAATCACTTAACACCCATATCAGAACAGTTGTTCTAAACCTATTGCAAACTGTTCTGATATGCGTGTTAAGTGATTTGTGTTGTGTGTTTTTTAATAATAATATCTAATTTGTGTTTTTTTAATAATAATATTTATTTCTAACAGTAACCTAAACTGTCATTGCAGCCATGTCATTACTGCCGCGAGACGCTCGTATTCTTTACAACCAGCTCTGCTGCAGGGATTGACTCAATACGGTCTTATTATTTACAAGACGTTTTGAGTTATTCTGCAGATATAAATGATCAAAAACTTCTTTGTTGACTTTTTATGTAACATAATGCTTTTAAGTAAGATATCTTCTGAAATTTGTTTAATTGTATATGGCACCTCCTTATGTGCACTTGAAAAAAAGGACGGTGGTATGAGGCCAATCGCTGTAGGTACTTGTTATCGAAGACTAGTAGCTAAATTATCTTGTTGGAGTATAAAGAAGGAATTAGGAAATCTTTTGAAACTCACACAATTTGGTTTTGGGGCCTCAGGCGGTTGTGATATCGTAGCACACACAGTACATATATATTTAAGTAATATTCCTAACATTCTTCTTAAGTTTGATTTTAAAACGCTTTTAACTTGCTTAACTGAAATATCCTTTTAAATAGCATTTATAACCATATTCTCGATCTAATGCCCTTTCTCCAGCAATGCTATGCAAACTATTCATTTAAATTTTTTTCTAATAGCATAATTGATTCTGAAGAGGCACACAACAAGGTGATCCTTTAGGCCTTGCAATCTTCCGTCTAGCAATAAACAACCTTGTTAATTCATAAACAGAGTTTAATGTTTGGTATTTAGATGACGGATGTATTGGTGGCAAGATTCATTCCGCACTCCTGAATTTAGAAAAGATAATTGCAACCGCTAAACATTAGGTTTAGAGCTAAACTTTAATAAATGCGAACTGTTATGTTCATCTTTAGAAAATTTTAACAAAACTATTTCACTGTTGAACGCGGTCGTGTCAGACATTCAGGAACCCAATAAAAATAATTGGATTTTACTTGGTGCACCACTTTGTCTTGAAGTATTTTCTACAAAGTATCAATAAGAAAATCGATTTGTTGTCTTTCATTCGTTCTCGTTTAAAATCAGCTTCTATTCCAAATCACATTTCTTTTTGTCTCATTAAAAATTGCTTCGCAGTTTCAAAATTAATGTATATCCTTAGGTGCAGCCCAACTTGGACTTGTAAACAATCTCTTCATTTGTTTGATGAACTTTGTGATGCACTTTGGAGGAAATAATAAATATTAAACTAAACTACTATGAATGGTTGCAAGCATCTTTTCCAATAAACAGGGGGGGGGGGATTAGGCATTCGTCGTTCAACCTCACTTTCGCTACCTGCTTATTTTGTCTTAATTTCACTCATTTACCTACAATTAATGCAAATTTTCTAATTCAATATGTAATTTAGTTTTTGATAACTTCTTTTTGGAAGCCGAAGAAGTTTACAACAAATAGAAAAAAAATCAAACAATAAATTGATTAAAAAAATGGGATACATCATTACTTGATATATTTTTGAGAAAGTTGCGCTAGAATCAGCTACCAATAATACGCATTCCTTCAGTTTCTTCAAAATATGCCAGCGTATGGTTGCTTGCTATTCCAATAGCATCTTTAGGCACATTATTGAATAATCAATCGTTTAGAGTTGCAATAGGACTGAGACTTGGTATTCAGTTATATACACCACATTCGTGTATTTGTGGTTCAATCGCAGATGAGTTAGGAGTTTGCGGATTAAGTTGTAGGCTTAGTACCGGAAGACATTCCAGACACAAAAAGCAGTTAATGATTTAATTAAACGAGCTTTAGTCTTTGCCGATATTCCTTCTATTCTGGAACGTAGACATTTATTTAGAGAAGATGGCAAAAGACTTGATGGCATTAGTTTAATTTCATGGAAATATGGTTAAGCAGTAATGTGGGATTTTACATGTACCAACACTCTTGTGGATTCTCATGTTACTGCTTGTTAAAATAAATCTGGATCAGCAGCAAAAGTCAATGAACATTTGAAAATTAAAAAGCATTCTTCCTTATAGTTATAGGTAGTCATTGCTTAAAATTCTTAAAAGAAATTGGCAAACGAATTTCTCATAATACCTATGATCAAAGAGCTATTTCATTTTTATTACTAAGAATTGCCATAGCAATTCAGAGAGAAAATGCTGCATCCATATTGGGAACCATTCCACCTTCAAAAGATTTAAACGAAATTTTGTATTTGCCTTTAAAATGTTACAGTTTAGAAAAATTCAGCAAACAAAGGATTCAATTATCTTGCACCATCATTAAGCAACAGATAAATGATGATGTCGTGGAAGAAAATAGAACACAGACCGCTATTACAATAAAAGAAATTTCACAAAACCATAATTGTAGTAATAATTGCGTTTCTTATTCTTCAAATACACCTACTTATTTCCAGCTTACTAATAACACATCAAAACTTGGTCCTTATTATGAGAAATTAAATGATTTTTCAAATCCTATTACAAAAGATTAGAAAATATTGGCAATACTTACTTTATAAACTCTATAGTTCACAGTCTCTTAAACACAACATTTCTACCTTATATATTAAAAATGATACGTTCACGAATCACATTAATATTAGCACTTCAACTATGAAAGGAGGTTTAATTAAATCTTTCTCACAAGTAATAAAATATCTGAGGTCTGAAGATGCTTCTGATAAAGTAAATAGCATAGTTAACTTGAAAACTTCTCACCTATTTTTATGAACTTTTCTCAACAAGACTCACAAGAGTTGGCTTATTACTTGCTAGATGGTATTCACGAGAACATTAATTGGGCTATTTTCAAACATATCCCCACATTATCGGAACTAAATGAACAAATAACCAACTCTGATAAAGCTAATGAATTCTGGCAACAATATTTAAGAAGGAACAATTCTAAAATTGTTGAGATTTTCACTGGACAGTTAAAATCTACAGTACAGTGTACACTGTAATCATTGTTCTACAACTTTTGAAGCTTTTTGGAATTTATCGCTCGCTATACCTAAGCAGATGTACCTGTTAATGTTACAGCACTGTCTAGACTATTTCTCTAGAGCAGAAATACTAGATGATGACAAGAAACCAGAATGTTCTAAGTGTAAAAAAAGAGAAAATGCATCAAATCACTGTTGATACAGAAATTCACTAACTAATGGAATACTTAAAAGGTTATTCCCCACCAGAAACATGCCGAACAAAACTATCTACACCCATAGATTATCCATTAACAAATCTAGCTATGCGACAATATGTTACAGAAGCCCACTTTAAAGATTGTCATTATAACTTGTGTGCAATATCGAAACAGCAGGACTACATCGAGAGGCCATTATATCGCCTACTGTCGACATCCATACTCATTTGTATAGCACGAATATAACGATTCCAAGATAGACAGTATTTCCCCCAAAACAATCGTAAGTGCAGAAGCTTATATCCTATTTTATGAAATGGAATGTCAAAAGAAGACACATCTACTTTAATTAAATTATTATGTAAATTGTGATTTATATATTATATAAATTGCATAAAATATAATAAAAAATATAAAATTAAATCTTTTCTCTTTCTTACTCAAGCGATTTAACTTGTATCTGTTTTTACTTTGCTCTATCAATTCGTCCTAATTTATTTTAACAAAACTGATCTTTGCATCGAGCTTTTGTTAAAGCATCAGCTAATTGATTTTTTGTATTAACGTTCATAATGTTCATTAATCCTTTATTAATGATATCACAAATGAAATTATAATTCAGGTATGTGTTTTACTCTTTTGTCATTCTCTGGATTTTAATTAATGCTATACAGCCCTGGGTATCTTCATATACATCAAAATGTTTAACAGTCTTCTGAAAAACAAACACGAACAGCATCACGCTTCAGAATAGATAATGATATACAGCGTTGTTTCCTAGTAACCCAAGCAACTGTGTTCCCAAATATTTTAATTACAACCCCTGTTACTGATTTCCTATCAAACAAATCCTCTGCCTAATCAGAATCCACAAAACAAATTATAGATAACTCAATTAATTTCCTCTCATATTTTAAATACATACCTGAAGTACTCTGAAAATATTTCAATAACCTTTTTAATCCAACACATACTTCCTTTTCATTTTTATCTTGATGTCTGATGAAATAGTTTCTGACAATGTCTGAACGTGCGCCTAACTTTAAATACATGTCATCCAATTAAAGGTTTAACTGATTTACTCTGAAATTCATATTTTCACTAAGGGTTATTCTAATTTTGAATCCATTGGAGTTGCACACGGTTTACATTGATCGAAATTAAAACGTTTTAGAATCTCTTTAATATACCCATCTTGACTGATTTTCAAAATTCCCTTTTCCCTATTATAATTAATTTCAAGTACTAAAAAATTTTCTAATCTCCTTTATCCTTCATGTGAAATTGTTGCATAAATTTACACTTGTATTTTTCTAAACACTTAAGTTCTAACCCGTCAATATAAAGTAATCTACATATATTAGTAAATACACTATGCTCTCTTTATCATGCTTTAAGTACAAGCAATATTCAATATTTGACCTTATAAATCCTAAACTAGGTAAAAAATCACTAATTTCTCGACTCCAACGCTTGCCGGTTTCAGACCATAAAGAGCTTTATTCAATTTTAATACATTATCTCTCTTACAGTTCACTCCCTCCAATGGAAATATATATTTTATAATTTCAAAAATCTGTTCATCTTCAGTAAATATACGTTCCAGAAATGTTTTAGTAACTTTGCTTTTTCTAATATGACTCTAGCTTTCTCCTTACATGTGATTTTCCAATGCTCCACCTGAAGGTACTATTTTGGCCAGGAAGCGAGTTTTTTTACCTGGAAAATTTGGAATTTTGCCGACCCCTTGGTGTTCCAAGCAAGGTAGGGATCTTTAACGTGCGTGACAACACTCACACACGGGACCTCCATTTTACCTCTCATCCAACGAGGGTGTATTTTTGTGAAAAATGCATGCCTAACATTTTTCAAGCGGACCATGTGGGGATTTGAACCCGGGACCTTGGGCATATGTAGCCTTCTCCAATAAACTTCTCTTGAACCTTTCACTTTTCCATTTTGTTGTGGAGTATATGGTGTCGAATAATCTATAGCAGTTCCATTTTTGCGACAAAAATCTTTAAATATACCAGAAATATATCCGTGCTATTATCACACCTTAAAACTGTTGATCTTAAATTAAACTTAAACCTGTGCAGCCTGATCAAACTTTTTAAAACAATCAAAAATTTCCTATTTTTCCTTTTTTTAACAAAATTTGAGAAATCGTCGATAAACATGATAAAATATTTTTCACCACCATTACTGCAGTTGTTATTGGACCAACTAGATCAGAATGCACTATACCTAAAATCCTGTTAGCTTTACTTCTTAAATTAAATTATAATTTACTTATTTTACCCTTAACGCAAGATACAAAATATTTAATTTTGTTCAATTTTAAATTCTCTAACCCTTTAACCATATCATTTTTTGATAGCTTTTCTAAATATGCACTACAAATGTGTCCTAATCTTTTATGCTCTAATTTTAGTTTTTCATTTTCTGTTTCAGTGCTTAGATCCACCACCTCAAAACTTTTTTCATATATTTTATTTCTGTTTCCAATGCCTACTAACCTATCTTTGTTATGCAAGAATACATTGCCATTATCAAAAACTACTTAATTTCTAATCGCTTTACGGACATTAAATTTTTACGAAAATTGGGTACATGTAACACATCCTTTATAGTACATTCTACCTTTTTATTATAAACATGACATTATTTTGAAGCTACCCACACCTATTGCTTCCATAAAATTTTCAATTTTTGCAACGGCTACCTTACTAGGATTTTGTAACATATGATCAGAAAAAAACCTCCTGGAATTTACCATATGATCAGTACACTCAAAGTCCGTATTCGTTGCTTACAGTTTTGTCTTAAACTTTGTTGGTGTCATAAAACATATATCTCTATCTGTGTCCTCCTTTTCAACGATGTTACCTTTGGATTCTTCCATTTTCTTTTGGTTACAATAATCTCCTCTGCTACTACCAGATTGACCTCTGTATTTTTCTCTTTGATTACTGTAATTCCTTGAGCAATTCCACGCTTGGTTATTTGTATTTCCTCTTTGCCTATTGAAATTAGATTCCTCTACCTCTAATTTATTCATTTCTGTAGGTTTGATTTCTATAGTTAATCTTCTTGGAATCTCTTTTGTAATGCCCTTTTTCACCACATGTGTACCATACACCACCATTATTTATTAAACATGCTGCAGGTTTACTGTGTTCTTGTCCAATTTTATTTGTTTCACTTTCAGACGTAGCTGTTCATCTTTTTACTTCAGTTCTTGGCTTTACCATTAGTAATGTATGCTGAAAAGTAATTAAATTACACCATTTAAATAGGAGCATTTTTATTTTTGAAACGTTATTAATTATGACATTGGCTTTTATTTTGCCATAGTAACATACTGTTTTTCCAGGCAATCTGATTCATTGCCAATACAACACACCATGATTAAATTTATACTTAATTCTTCTGAAGGTGTATTTTCTAAAATCCTAATTATGGTTTCCATGCTTGGTGGTATCGTCATAAACTAAATATTGTTCTTTTAAAGCATTAACCTTTTACATAACATTTGTCCTGGAATACCTTTCTTTTCATATCTTTCTTTAAGATTCTTACACATGCTGTGTGCGGTTTCTTTATTTCTTATTAAAACAATTTGAGCATCATCAATGCATTGCACAATATAAGATTTACATTTGTTTTTTTGGTTTCTTTTTCTTTTCGTCTGTGTAACTCCTTGCATCAAATTCTGTTTCTATGCATTCTAAAAGTTCCTTTTCCATAAATAACGATTGCATTCTAAAGTTCCAAGCATGAAAATTATTTGCATTTAGTAGTTCTATATTAAAATTATTTTGTAGGACAGTTACCAAACTTGCCACCATTTTGAGATGTCTAGATAACGTGTTGTTTAAATATTATAAGTGAAAAAACACTGCTTTCTTTTGTACATCTATTTCCTTTTTAAATTGTGTATAAAATGGTTAATTTTATGAGCATCATTAACTGACAGTTACTAAAAAAAAAATTATCGATCAACCAAAACCTAATAACCACAACTAGATCAATCAAAATCAAAGCAGGTAAGTATCACTGTTATTTTTATTAGAAATTACAATTATATACAAAAAAAAAAGTTAGAATATATGTTTGTGAAGAAGACCGTGTCAGATGTACGACTTAAATATTAAATGTTGCAGCGAAACAAGAGTGCAGCTGTAAATGTCTATTTTAGTATGCACTTCGTTATAGGAACTGCACACACGATAAAGCGGTGAGTACTGAAGCCTGTTTGAGTTAAGAGGTAAAAAAAGTATGGGGGCCTAGAAGCGACCATTGACATATTAATTGCAACATCTCTTTTATAATGGAAAACATGTAATAAGCTTTTGATAATGATGTTTCTCTACGAGAGCATTATGAGGAAATCCAATAGGTGGATACACTCTTTCAAACTTAAAGGTAAAGTACTTCAGAAATCTACGTTGGATCGTTTCATAGTGTGGCTCCTAAATTATAACTGCAATTCCAGAATAGACCTAACGTATGAGTTATAAAGTAGTGTTAGAGTATCCTTAGTAGCAGTCACTGCAGTTTTTTATAATGAGCCAAGCGTCCTATAGACTTTTGCAACCATCTGAGTTATATGTTCAACGAATAACAGTTTAGGGTCAAATAGCACCCCCAAATCTTGGAGGTGGTCTAGAAACAGTGTCATCTCTTATCGTGTAGTTATATCTAATTGCCAAATTAGCTAACACAAAAGACATAACAAAGCATTTATCTGCATTGAACGTAAGTTTGTTATTGTGGCACCATAAAATATCGTTATTCAAATTTAGCAGTAGCATTTGGCAATTATCAACACTTGATATTTTGGCATATAATTTAAGATCATCAGCATAAAGAAGGCAGTGTATGTTAGAATCCAGTATAGATAATATGTCATTGATATACACATCAAATAAAAGAGGACCCAGGATGGAACCTTGCGGCACTGCAGATGTAGCAGAAATTAGCTGCGACATAGTACTTCGAATAAGTACAGATTGTTATCCATTGGCACAATATCATGCAAGTACAGTGCCAACTTTTCAGGAAACCCCCACTTATGGATCACTTATCAGTAGATGATCTATTGCATCAAATGCCTTTGTCATGTCTGCCTATACACATCACACTGTATTTTGTTATCTAACAACTGGGCAATGAATTGAATAATGCAAAGCAGGTTAGTAGTTGAGCGCCCATGAATTCCATGTTGATTCTCAGCTATTTCACTTAGGAAACATTTATTCATTTTGTTGTAAACAATTTTAAAGCCTTTGCTGAAATTGTTGATTGTACCTGTGAGCCTATAATTAGCAATTGACTTATTTCCAGATATAGACAGGTCAGACTTTTAAGATTTTCCATTTTTTAGTATAAAAAACCAGCGTACAAGCAAAATTAAAAACTTTAGTCAAGGGTTTGTTTATTTGCAAGGCTTTCCAATGTTTCAGTACTTCATCTTGTAACGTTATTATATCTTCAACTTTTACTGTACTTTTATCATTTCCAGACCAATTGCAATTGCAGATATTTTAATACCTTAGTTTTGGTTAGGATCGCCAGCTACCTGTGTCTTGACAAAAGTTTTTAACTTCAGGTAATAAATTAATGTTTGTTAACAATCTGAGAAAATCACTACTTAAAATAGGAAGTATAACGCAATCTGACTTGGCCCTCGCTATATTCAATTTTAAAAATTACTTACCCACGGTGAGGGGTGTGCTTACACCTTACAAAAAATTAATTACACAAAAAAATACACAGCAACCGTCGAATTTGTATCATCGCTATATTGATTTTAAATTGTAAACACAGAACAATAGTCTTTAAAACAAAAGCATATACCTAAAATTCACTTTTGCACCTTTATTTATATAGAAAATTATAGCTATCATTTATTTACTATGCGCATCTGAGCAAACTATCAACCATCAGAAATGCGCAAGTTACACCAAATTATTTTATAAAAAACTGTTAGAAATATAAGCTGCAAGTGCGGTTATATTTGTGTAATAATGTGACGGCGATATATTTAGCCTTGCATTTGTAAGACAAGGATGCACAAGGGTATGTTGATATTGGTTGTGCAGAGTTTGCATCCTCGTCTTATAGTTAATTTTTAAAAGGGGTAGTGTGCTAATGACATTGGTAAATGTCACACAAGTTTATTTTTTTAAAAGAACCGTAACTAGTTTTTCCTTGATGTTAATACTTGTTTATTAATATAGGTGTAAACCAGCAAGATTCGACGGCTTCCGAATATTTATTTACATCAAGTTTTTGGTGTAACCCTTTCATGGTAGCAGAGCGCGGTTTTTATGGTTTTGAGGTTCACGTGATTGAAGTACATAATTCGTTTGGTTGGATATTTACGCGACACGTGGTATTTTAAATTAAATTAAAAAAGCTAGTGTTTTGCACGAGTATTGTAAACAAGTACTTTTTTTTGTGAAGTTAACTTGCTTGGATTCTTTCAACGATGGCGGAGAAAGATGTGGCTAATTTTCAGAAATTCGATGGTACGAATTTTGAAATGTGGAAGTTTGGTGTTTCATTTTTACTGGATTCAGAGGATCTGGAACAGTTTGTAAATGATGAAGTACCAGAACCGGATAAGCAAGAAGCTAAGAAATGGAGTCAATGGAAAACTAGAAAGGCTAAGCACAGTGGTAATTTTATTAAAATCAATTGATCAGACACTACATGTTCATTTATGTAGTTGTAAGTCGCCTAAACAAATTTGGGATCGCAAAATGGAAAATCTAGTATCTAGATTAATCAGGGCGGATAAACGCTTGTCGCAAACAACGAGTGAGGATTACTCGTCTTTGGCACTTCAAGTAGAATCTTTGAAAGTGGAATTAAATAAGGTTAAACAACGGGTGTTTTCGAAAAATAAATCTACAAAGAATAATGGCACTTATAAAACCACAAAGAGCTTGGATGAACGTATAAAAACTACAAACTGCAATTACTGTGGTATTAAAGGGCATTGGGCTAAAGAATGCAAGAAACGGCTTGATGACATTAAAAAAGGGTGTGTCAAAAATCATAAAGGTGGACTTTCCGATGGTCAAGGCGTGGCGTATATAGTGGATATGCGCGTTTTATTCAGAAACTTGGAATGAAGATGAAGTCGTCTGGATTCCGGATTCGGGTGCAAGTATGCATATGACCTTTCAGAAAGAACTATTTTGTGAAATTGGGCCTATAGAAAATATAAAAGAGGTTAAAGTCGCAAGTGATAAAGTGTTGCATGTTGCAGGTCAGGGCACAATTGATATTCAGGCAAAAGTAAATGGTGAATGGCACAATCGTCAATTGACAAATGTGCTTTATGTTCCAGATCTCAAGAGAAATTTATTTTCTACAATTGCTGTGAATAACCAGGGGTTTTCGTTTCATAGTTATCAACATCAATGTGAAATACGACAGTCAGATGGGGTTTTATCTGCCGTAGGTGTGAAACATGGCAATTTATTTCGCAATCACAAAACGTTGGCATGCTCGGTTCAACAAAAAGAATCGTTACAATTGTGGCATGAAAGGTTGGGACATATAAATATAAAGTATATTAAGGATACTTTAAATCAATTTATTCCTAATATACCAAATGACAAATTTTTCTGTGAAGCTTGTAAACTTGGCAAACAAAGTACTAAACCACATCCAGTTAGTACTCGAGTGAAAAATTTCAAATCTGGTGAAATGGTGCATAGTGATGTTTGTGGGCCTATAAATATTATATCACCAAGTGCGAGTCGCTACTTTGTACTTTTTAAAAATGAAAATTCAAGTTTCAGAAACATTTATTTTTTGCAAAATAAATCACAAGTTTTTGAAAAATTCAAGGAATACGTGGCGTGGCGTATTCTGAAAAACATACAGGTAATTCACTCCAAATTTTTCGCTCAGATAATGGTACAGAATTCACATCATTTCAATTTTCTACGTTTCTAAAAGATAAAGGCATAATTCATGAAATGTCGTCGCCATATCTTCATGAACAAAATAGTCGTTCAGAACGGGAACTGAGAACAATTGTGGAATTTGCTAGAACTATGTTGTATAACAGGAATGTTTCAAAAGCACTTTGGTCGGAGGCCGTTGCAGGTCAGGTATATCTTTTGAATAGAACAGCTTCAAAACAGTCTAATGTTATGGCTGCTTTTGAAGGATGGTTTGGTTTTAAACCAGATAGATATACAACATATTCGAGTTTTTGGATGTGACGCTTACCTGAACTTACCTAAAGAAAAACGACATACATTTGATCCAAAATCAATGAAATTAATCATGGTTGGTTACGAAAAGGAAACGGTTTTTTATCGTTTATGGGATCCTTCTACTAAGAAAATTTTTAAGAGCACTAATGTCGTGTTTAATGAAAATTTGTCATCGGTTGAATCAGTGAAACTACCAGGTGTGTATGACATTGGTCTTGTGTTTGAGAACTCTGGTTTAGACATTTTAGAGCCTGATTTGATCGAACCGGTTTCTGTAAATGAAAGTGACGGTGTATTAGATAGGTTACGTGATCGGAGCAAAATTAAACCGCCGATTCGGTATGAAGAATATGAACTTTCTGCTTTTACTGTGGATAGTGAACCGTTAACGTATCAAGAAGCAATTTCTGGTCACGGGCTATGCAAGAAGAAATCGCTGCTGTTCATGAAAATTCAACTTGGACATTGGTAAAACTTACTAATAAAGAGAAAATTCTTGGGTCAAAATGGATTTTTAAAAAGAAATATGAACCTAATGATAGAGTTCGGTTCAAGGCACGTTTAGTCGCTCAGGGTTATGCTCAACGTGAGGGCATAGACTATACAGACACTTTCGCACCGGTTGTGCATTATGAATTGGTACGTGTATTATTGGCAATCGCTGCTGAAAAAGACTATCACATTAAACAGTTCGGCATAAAAACGGCATTTTTATATGGCGAATTGAAGGAGGTTATTTACATGCAACAACCTCCCGGTTTTGAAAAAGATTTGGATTCAGTATGTCTCCTACAAAAGTCTTTGTATGGACTTAAACAGACACCTAGGTGTTGGAATTCAAAATTTGTCACATTTTTGGAAGAAAAAGCTGTGTTTTTGTTAGAGAAGATGAAATAAACACCGTTTTACTGGCCTTGTATGTTGATGATGGGTTGCTAATTTTCAATTGTTCCAAAACAATTTCTGTCATATTGGCGCAAATGAAACAAAGATTTCAAATCACAGTTTCAAATGGCTTACATTTCATTGGCATGGAAATACATCGTAATCAAAAGGAACGGAGCATAGGTATTTGTCAGGCAAAGTATGTTAAGAAAATGCTTAGAAAATTCGGTATGGATACATGTAAACCATCGAAGGTTCCGGCAGAACCTGGTTTACATTTGAGTTCATTGGAAATATCCAAAGTGGAAAATACCAAAGAAATACCATACAGGGATGCAATCGGTGCACTTCTATTTTTGACCAGGGTCAGCCGACCAGATATTGAGTACGCTGTAAATCAGGTTAGTCAATATTCTACATGTTTTGGTACTCAACATTGGACAACCGTAAAGATTTTCCGGTATCTTCAGGCTACCCAAAATTATGGCATTATCTATGGAGGTAGTGGGAGCAATAATTCTGCATTAACTGGTTATACTGATGCAGATTATGCCACTGATGTAAACTCCAGAAAATCTACTAGTGGTTGTATATTTATACTAAATGGCGGTCCTGTGTTATGGTCAAGTAGAAAACGAGTCATTGCTCTTTCGACAACAGAAGCTGAATATATAGCTCTAAGTGATGGTACAAAGGATTCTATTTGGTTGAAAAGTTTTCTTCAGGATTTAAAAATCCAAGAAGAGAGTGTTACAGTAATGGTTGACAACTAATCAGCTATAAAATTATCAAAGAATCCCGAATTTTATAATCGGAGCAAGCACATCAACGTACGTTATCACTTTATAAGAGAATTATATGCTCGTGGTGATATAGATATTGTTTTTGTGGAATCTAGGGAACAGCTGGCTGATATACTTACCAAACCTTTCGGTTCTCAAATTTTTTGTTGTCTTCACGACAAATTAAATATTGTGGATTTGGTACAGCTTAAGTGGGAGTGTTAGAAATATAAGCTGCAAGTGCGGTTATATTTATATAATGTGACGGCGATATATTTAGCCTTGCATTTGTAAGACAAGGATGCACAAGGGTATGTTGATATGGGTTGTGCAGAGTTTGCATCCTTGTCTTATAGTTAATTTTTAAAAAGGGCAGTGTGCTAATGACATTGGTAAATGTCACACAAGTTTATTTTTTTAATAGAACCGTAACTAGTTTTTCCTTGATGTTAATACTTGTTTATTAATATAGGTGTAAACCAGCAAGATTCGACGGCTTCCGAATATTTATTTACATCAAGTTTTTGGTGTAACCCTTTCAAAAACAAACACCCAAGCAGAGTACTCGCGTATAGCATAATTATCGTCAGTGCAATGTTCGTCTTCAGGAAACCACCTTTTGTCTAGTTTGTAGCCGGCTACTCTCTTCAAAACAATGCCGAATAAAAATATTAAATTTATTTGAGCTTGCAAACTTGTTTAAATCAAAAACTAAAACCTTCTGTGTGGACACATCATTGTTAAGAATAAAATTTAAAAGAAGGACAATCACGGATAGTGTATAACCCAACTTGAAATTTATTGTCTAGCTTCCTAAAATAGTACATATTAGTAGGTTACATAACAATAATCATACAACTAATTAACTTTATTTGGTTTATTTACTGTGTTTGGAAATAAAGCATTAAATTGTTTTGTCCCAAATGTCACCACTGACAAACTCTGATCTCATGATTTATTCTCTTTTTTATAAACATCGCAGTAATCAAAACTCAGTTGCGGTTCTTCTAACAATCATGCTTCTCTTCTGATCATTTCCACACTGCCGTGCATCTACACCTAGAATAAATTCCTAGCTATCCTCAACCCTCTTGACCAGTTTTAACGTTTTGTCAAGGTGAACCGAGTACTGTATCGTTACAATCTTCACAGAAGGAATCAATTGCTAGTTGTGTTTGTTCCCTCCTAGGATAATTTTGGCAACTATAATAAATATTACGCTGTGTATAAGATGAGAAATCAAAAAGTATACATATTTATCTTCATACAGTTTCAATCCAATAGGAATCAAAACAGGTCCTATCAGTTGAAGAGGCCTTTGCTTTCTAAGTTAGTGGTAATGAAAGAAATTTGGATTTCCTAATAGAATAAATAGGGAAAGCTTGTATATGTCTAACTTGCATAACTGAATCAATGCAACGCGCAAAGCTGCCTCTCTACAACTCGATACGACAAAATGTAACGATCCATTATGTATAGATGGAAGTAAAACAACTTGATAATTTTAATCCGTAGCTTTGATGTTTCTGAATCAAATTTAATAGTTGTTTTAAAAACGATAAATTTGGGTAGTGAAGACAAATTATTATGCACACCTTGAGAGTTAAGACAAGTAGTTAATGTTACAGTGCAGAATTTATTACCCGAAAAATCAAGGGGTGGGGGAAGGCTATAAGAACATGTATATTATTCAATATTTTTACCATCTCCTAAATTGTATAATTTATTTTAGGTTGTTTTAATAATGAGCATTATGGGCGTTTGTCGTGCTATAGAACTGCAAGAATAAGAAACTACTAAACTGTATCACAAACATTCTTAATTTTTGTATCATATTATTTTGCATTATGAATTTTTTGGCTTAATCTTAATTAAATGTTGTTACGTTGATTTTCAACATAATTAATAATAAACACGTTTTTAGGTACCCGATATCTTGGTATACCTTACGATCGCCGTATAATGGTTTTCTCTATTGTTCCAATGTAACGACTTGTTGAAATAAGGTTGCGCACTATCCGATACAAGCCGGGTTTTCCAGTTTTACAGCGCTTCGATTCTAGGATTTCCAGTTCGAATTTGTGTTGTTTGAACCATTATTGAATTTGATTCTACATTACATGTGATTTTCCAATGCTCCACCTGAAGGTACTACATTGGCCAGGAAGCGAGTTTATTTACCTGGAAATTTTGAATTTTGCCAAACCCTTGCTGTTGCAAGCAAGGTAGGGATCTTTAACGTGCGTGACAACACACACACGGGACCTTCATTTTACCTCTCATCCGAACGAGGGTGTATTTTTGTGAAAAATGCTCGCCTAACATTTTTCAAACGGACCGTGTCGGGATTCGAACCCGGGACCTTATTATACCCCCGTCGGCGAGGTACGCGAGCCACTACAGTGTTAATAGATAGTCGTGGGCGATGTGTTTTTTTGGTTTCTGTTTGGTATGTAGGCGAATCCCCCCATTCTCCACGGTTGGTAGTTAGCCTGGTGTTTACTTTTCTTCCACTACGTCTAGGTACGTAGCAATGTGTTTATTAAAACTTGTTATTGCTGTTTGGCTTCATAGATCATAGTTAGTTTAACATGATAAGAAAGTACTACGGTTAAACAATAAATATGTATTAACTTATAGTTACAGTAATAAAAATAAAATTTAATCATCATCTTCATCTTCTTCGTCTCTTTTTTTAAGGCTTCCAAATACTTCAGCAGGAATGCTTTGTTTTTCAATAGGTACATCTACTTCAGCTTCACCTTCATCATAATCGTCGTCTATATTAATTTCATCCGGGTTAACAACTTTGTCACCTTTTTCAGCACCTTGCATTTCACCTCTAACAAACATAATGTTATTGTCTTTAGCAGCAGAAGATCCCATCATTTCTGCGGCTTTAGCCTCTAAAATTCGCATGTCATCTTTATCACCAGGTGCCAAATCAGCAATTGTACCAGCTGTTGATCCGGCTGAACTTAACATCTGTGCAGACATCATATTTACTTGTGTATTATACATTGCTTGTATGCTACGTTTAATCCTTAGCATCTCACGCATAGTATCTTCATTGCCATGTCTTACTTCAAACTCTTTCCATGTCTGCCAAAATTCTGTCGTTACCCGTGGATCACAGATTTGACTGCAATGAGCATATATTGCTCTTGCTCTATCAATTTCTCCCAATTTTGTTTCCATTTCGGCAAAACGAACACACATTTCGCGTGTTTTATCTTCAGGTAATAGTTCAATTGCCCTTTCATAGATTTGACGAGTTTTTGGAATTCCATAAATTTCAGCTGCTCTCTTAATATAAATATTGAAGATGTCGAACATTTCTTCTACAGGAACTGCATTCGTTGCCTTTTCATATACAGCCATGGCATGCCGTGCCATTCCATGCTCCTCTTCTAGCTTGGCATATAATAAGTAAAGTTGTTTTGCAAATTTACTCGGACAGTTTTCTAAACACTGCTCAAATAAATCTCTTGCTCGTTCTAACTTTGTACCACCGTAGCGCTTTAGAAATTTGGTTAAATATGTGTTCCAGATATCATAAACGTTTGGCCATTTAAATAGCGATATTCCTTTTTCATAAGCACGAAAAGCTTCTTCAAAATAGTTGTGTTCCTCTAAAAACAGACCATAATTTATTATAATTTGTGGCGTAGCTATTTTTAAATCAATAATGCGGTCATAGACAGCCTTACATGACTTGAATGTTCCAAAACTCTCCTCCAAATCAGCATACAATGACCATAATTTAAGCGCTTTATATAAACGTGCCTGGACAGTTTCAGTCTCATCATGATATGCAACTTTTTTAGAAGGAAGAACTGTTGCTTCGTGCATTAGTTTAAGAGCATCTTCATAATTTTCATTTCGTACTTCCATTTCAGTCCATTCACACCAAACAGAAGCCAAATCATCAACTTTAACAAAAGGTACTTCGGTGGCCTTTCTAAAAATTAATCGGGCATCTTCAATTTGATCATTTTTTTCATAAAATTTTGCAAACTCTATCCATAAAGTATGTAATTTTCCAACAGCTAATTTAGGATCTACTGTTTGAACAGCTTCGGTGTAGGTATTAATAATATCATGCGGTTTACCTTCGTACAATAACACCCTTTTATGCCACTCTTGAACATTATGAGGGTTTTGTCGCAATAAAACTGAGTTTAACAACAAGAGTCTTCTTTCCATTAAATTTTCAAATCGTGCAAGTCGTAGTTCTAGTTCTATGTCATCATCTTTTGTAGGATTTTTCAATTTCGATACTTCTTCCATACGTTTACTTAAACTCAACTCTTCAAACTGAGCATAAGCATCAAATACTTGGGTAAAGTCACGAACCGTATTAACAGTTTGTATAGCTTCTTCATAAATATCTCTTGCTCGATCAAAAAGTCCACTACGAACATAATAATCCGCTAAACAATTCCACAAGTGGCCTAATTGATCGGTGTATCGGTTTAAACCCCCACGAATAATTGCATCAACATTTAATGACTGGATTTTATCTGGATTTTTTGAAATAAGATCACACAATTCGTTCCACAACTGGTGGTTGGATTTGCCATGTTGTGAAATAAAATTTTCGTCATTCACAATTTTGGATAACACTACTGCTGCATCATCTAGCCGTCCTATCTCTGTTAAGTATTCTATGTATTCTTCAGCATTTTCAGGAAATAATTTTAAGTAGCGCCTAAAAACTCTAAGTGCTGTTTCAGGTATGTGGTGCTTTTTGACCATCGATAGATAAAGAGGCCAAATGCGATGGTGTTGTGTAATAGGTAATGCACGTAAAGCTCGATCAAAAACACGTCGAGTTCTTGTTATTTTACATTGACTTGTTAAAAAAGTGCAATAATCAATCCATATGCGAGGCATTTTATGCATAAAAGTTAGAGAACGTTCAAAAGCATTATTGACTTCCTCGTAAACAGTATCTGCAATATTATGACCTTTAGCTTGTTGTCTTCTTGTGCGTAAATAATTGTACCACAATTTGTATGAACCTGGTAGTTCTCTCAGTGCTCGTTCATATAAAATATTGACTCCATATTTTGGAGCGCCTTTTTTATATTCGATATATCGTAACCAGTGTTTAACGGAATGAGGATTTCGCAATATTTCCTCCTCGTAAGGCAAATCCTCATCAGTCTATAAACAACAATGGTAAGTAATTTTTAAACGTATACATTACCAAAACTTACAAAAATTATTTCGATTGGTTTGAAAAATTCTGTTTTTGACGCAGACATGTTATACTTATAGCTAGAAAACAGTAACAGTAGAAAATTTCAGAAAAACATTTAAAATTAAAAATACAGATGCAAATAAGGTTATGATTGATTATTTATTTTGTGGTGGCTGCATCACCAGTCAGTGATGCAAATCGACCACAGAGCAGGAATTATATTTAATGAAATGAAGCTACAAATGACTGGTTTAAAACAATTGGACCTTATAATTAATCTTCCTAACTAATGCTAAATTATTTATTTTATTTTGCATTAACCTACAATACTAATCCAGAACATTAAAGCCTTTGGCAAACATTTACTGCTTTAAATTAAGTAGTCAATTTGTACGTAGGATTTCGATAAATATGTAAAACTAGTTACTTACGTATCGCTTTTCTAACGGAAAAGTAAAATGCAAATTTAAAATATAGAGAACGAAAGCATGAAAATAAAGAAAGCCGCATATATTTAGTAAGCGAAATCAATAAAAATACGAGTAGTTACAGAAAGTTGCGTTCAACGTTTTTAACCAATGAGAATTATTGTAAGAATTTCTTTTCGGCTGAAACAATTTCTAAAATGACATTAGCGGCCAAGTAACGAAGAGAAAATTAACTCGCTTCCCTGGAGTAATTGGTTTTGATAGCAGGCTTATTCGTTTTAAATCCTTAAAGATTGACTTGTTTTAAGTATCTATTAAGGTCTCTTGTTATTTAATGGATATACGCTTGCTTCGTTTTCAGAATTGAGTGTGTGTGTGCATGCGTGCGCGTATTTAATTTTTATACTCGATTATGATTACCAAAAATGATCCGCGTCTTGATGTTGTTTTACAAATCAACAAAATAAAATTTGATTAACGATTCTAGTTAATAGCTGGCTTCGTGTTTTCGCTCTCTTTAATTTCAAACCTCAAAGAGTCAAAGTGTGTTATGGGCTCTGCTGACAACTTAGTATTATTCTGTTTATAAACGGTTATCCGGAGGTATGTGTTAGGATTAGTTAAAAGGGACTCAAAAATGTCATTTTGACGTAATTAACTTTGGTAATTAATATTTTCCTGAATTTGGAGTTGTAGCGGGCTACTATAACGCGTTTCACTAATTTAAAACAAGTAGTAACAAAAGTCTTTATTACTCACTACTCACAAGTCTAATTAACAGTGTATGTCTTATTTATAGATGTTTTCAGTCCAATTAACAATGAAGGACTATCACACTAATGCTATTTACAAGCACTAATATCTTTTTAAACTAAATTTTTAACCATAGGTCTATTAACAACACTAACACTACTATAATTTATTTATTACACTTTTGTTTATTTATGTACAAACTGTCAGTACAATATACACGTTCACATAACACAAATTTATATTTACTATTGGACTTTCAAAAGCGTAACTAATTAAGTTTACACCATATAATTTATATTCGACATTTAGATATAAAGCAATTTTTCGCGACATACTTGAATTGTTCGAGTATGGTATGTTGAGGTATCCCCCCACTATTTAAAAAATATTTACTTGTGCGGCACCGCGAAAACGTATTGTAGTTTCCTAACCTCGTTTTGAATAATTACCCGGTAAAAGTCAAGTGTGTAACATACACAAGCATAACCTGGTACAGATCAGGGTATGTTCGTTTATCTGATAGAATGGTGCCGTACAATTTCCCCTCCAGTAAATTTTATCGCCAAAACGCAAGTTTAACACATACACACATAATTAAGTATGTTAGTTTATGTCGCGAAAAATCGCCTATAGACTAACTCTTACATTTATCACCGATCTTATATATATCCTATAATTAAATAGATGGCTCATATTCTACTGTTTGCCAGAACGTTCAAGACATCTGTAGAATATACCTTTGGTTATGCTGCTGTGTGTTTGACGGGTTGCCTAACAGTAGTTTGTAACACTGCACACTCTTTAAAACCGTTACGGCCCGTAACTGCAAAAACACTTTGACGCCAATTCGATTAATGCTGACGGTATCGACAGCTATCTCTTCTGGTGCATCCACCACGTCGTTGGATATAACACTCTTTTCTTGGTCTTGGTAGGCAACCGGTTGATACCAACAAACAAGGACCTGGACGTTGGTTTCCTGGAAAATTGCTTCTAGCATATTTCGAACTATTCTCCAATCTAAGCGATCCAGTCCACAGCCTAGCTTGGGCACCGCTAGTATCGTTACTCCATTTTCCATCATATGAGCCGATTCAGAAAAGCCTCCCATAGATGTCCATAACTAGGTCTCTGCCATAAAGAATTTTTGATGACCAGATAGTAAACATAATGATTTCTATCCTGAAGAACCAAAGCTTTTCCTACAGTTGGCTGCTGTTCTACTAATTTAACGACACATCTAAACTTTTTCTTGAAAACAACAGCTATTCGTCTTGACATTTCCAGATCTTGAGCTACGCAATGTGCAAGGAAATACTCTTCTGGTGCTCTAAACAGATCTTGCTGTTTTACAACAACAACGCCAAATCTCGCCTTAGCGGAACCATCATACGCCGCCATGAAACTCTCAAAATCTACGTTTGGCTCACGATTAATAACTCTTCGAACACCATTCTCATTACTCGAGTCTTCCTAGTTGTTGCCAGCATAAGATGTTAAACGGCCAAAGTGTATCACTTTCGGTTTACCACGGAGAGATCTTCTGATCCGGTACAATACATCATTAATTCTTTTTAACACTTCATACGGGTTTTCCCATTGCCTTTGTAATGTTGGCGACAATCCGCGTTTTCTTTGTGGATTGTACAACCACACTAAATCTCCAGGTTGGTAACCACCTTCTTGTGCTCTCGTGTCATATTGTGATTTCATTCGATCGCCTGCTGCCCGGATATTCTTTCGGACGTTTTCGTGAATGCTATTTGATCTTTCACGGAGCTTACTAACGTAATCTTCACCTGCGATCTCTTCTCCAAGTTTAAATCCAAACTGAAGATCACATGGTAGCCGCAATTCACGTTCTAACATCACGCAAACGGGAGAGGAACAAATGTAAATATTGGTCCCAGTCTCTTTGGTGTTCAGAGATAACTTTGGCTAGGTACTTTCCTAACATCCTGTTCATTCTTTCAACCATTTCATCCGATTTAGGATGAAGTGGCGTGGTTCTAGTCTTCCTGATTCCAAAACGTTCTGAAACAACGCTGATTCGAAGTTCCGACCTTGATCAAAGTGTAATTCCAACGGAACTCCAAAGCGACAAAACAGTTTCCTCACTAGTACATCTGCAACCGTCTCGGCTTCTTGGTTAGGTATAGCATGCGCCACCGGCAATTTGGTAAAATAATCCATTGCAACCAAGATGTATTTATTTCCTTTCTCTGATTTAGGAAACGGACCAGCTATATCAATGGCAACCCTCTCAAAAGGATTTCCCACGTTATACTGTCTCATTGGGGCTTTCCGTTTTGTAACCGGGCCATTTCCAGAGGCACACAAGTCACATTTCCGGTACCACTCCTTCATATCTTCTTTGCAGTGTTATACTCCATGTTCTCTACTCTAAGGTATACTCGTTAAAGTCCCGGCGCGAAATGTATATGAACCACTACGACAGTTGGTAACACAATAAATATTTGCAAAATGTTGCGCAATTAGGTGTTACGTCATATAAATGTTTCAAATTATTATCACATGCAAAAAATGTTTATTGCAATTATAAGAGAAGACAAAAGGTACTCACGTAAATTGTGGAGCTCTTCACAACAGGACAGCTACTTGGCGGCAGTCGGGCGTGGGTAGTCCCTTTGCCCCCTTGGCGGAACCAGATTCAAATTTGCCTTCTCTCTTCTGTAGCGGTACGGTAAAGGAATACAAGGAGAGGTACGATAATCAGGTATGAGGCAAGAAACCTACATATCTGAAAGAGAAGACAAGATAAACGGCACACAGACAACCACTCGGTTCGACGGGTTCTTCACTAGTCCCGACGTGACGGAAATCACCACCTCCTTTCCACTCTGCGTCTGCGCAATCTTTTGCGCAAACGCAACTATCTAAAGTAACAGAAATGCACGCACAAGTTTTTTTTAATTATTGGCGCGAATTCACTTTCAAATTCAGAACTAAAATTAGAAATGTTTACATAACCAATTTTCGGCATGTAACAGCAGTTCACCCAATAGAATCTTTCTCTCACTCTTTCGAGAGTTCTTTTCACGCCAAAGTGCCTTCCGGAAATACCATCGTGCAAGTGCTGCAACACTTCCGGCACTCTGCTTCTCGGCAGTATCACTTGAAATCGCCTCTCAGTGCCATCTTCACATTCCAGGCGTCGTTGCAAGATTCTATTTGCAATTACCAAGGAGTCCCACTGTGCCAAGTATGCCTTCAGGCTCCTACTTGAAATACTAATTTCTTCCCAAGCTGGTCGTTGTCCTCTACTTTTCCACTCAAGAATACGTTCCAATTCGGCGTCATTCTCCTGGTCTTATCGTATTCTTTCGGGTTGCCAAGTATCATCGGTCACCGTCATTCTATGGATGACACTTATTTTCTCTTCCATCTTGGAGCAATGATTTCAGTTTACCGGACAAGGTCTCCTTGACAGAGCGTCTGCATTCCGATGGCTAGTTCCTACACGATGTTCTGTGTCAAAGTCATATTCCTGCAGCCGTTCTATCTACCTTGCAACTTGCCTTTCAGGGTTTAGAAACTGCAGTAACCATTTTAGTACAGCATGGTCTGTTCTTAACAGGAATTTACGGCCGTATAAGTAGATATAAAAGTGCTCTACGGATTTGACCAGGGCCAACAGCTCCCGTCTTGTCACACAATAGTTCCTTTCTGGCCTTGCTGAAATACCCAATAACTTTTTCTTGTCCGTCCTGCCCTTGAGAAACAACGCTTCCTATAATTGTGTTACTGGCATCGGTATTCAACACAAATTTCCCCTCCATCCGCGGATAACATGTTGTTGTTTCCATATTTATTGCAAAATTAATATAAAAAAATTAAATCATCCGGTTACCGAAATTCGCTACAACACACTCAAAAACTAATAAATGTTTATGTATTCATAATTTTAAAAAAACAAAAAATAACCAATGAATGTCAATGAAGTAGATGTTCAAAATGCTCGCCGCGAAAGTCTTGGCAAGATCTTAATCTTAAATAAAAATATCTTCTAACTTTATTTAACATCTTGGTCGTGACCGACCTAATCGCTAGCTTTACCCGTCTTTTAAGTCATCTAAATCATGGGGTTTAGTTTTGTACACAAAACTCTTCACCTATTTCCATCAAAAGAAGTCTAATAACGTAAGATCAGGTGACAGTGCTGGCCATTCAATCGATCCTCGCCCCTATCCACCGATTTTGAAATATGATGTAGATGTATTGTCAGACATTACGTTGGTAATGTGGCGGTGCTCCATCTTGCTGGAACCATATCGTATTTGCTCGAACTTGAAGGTTTCCTGGATCAGGATGTAAATTTGCCAAAGTTGAAATAACATCATTTTGAAGTAGTGCCAAATAATGATCGCCATTCAAATTGCCCTCAATGAAAAAGGGATCAATGGTATGGTTTCCAACAATCCCTGCCCAAACATTAACCTTTTGAGGATATTGCCCATGTTCTTCTCTCATCCAGTGAGGATTTTCGGTTGACCAGTAACATCAATTTTGACGATTAGCATTACCGTTAAGTGTAAAAATGCTTTCATCAGAAAACATAACATCTTCTAATTGGATAACATTGTTATCCAACATTTCCATCATTTGTTCACAAAAATAAGTTCTCCTATCAAAATCGTCTTTCATGATTTTATTTATTTTTATTTTTTATGTATTTATCTAACACTCGTTATGGTCTGTTACCTAAAACTTAAAACAGACCTAATTCATACACTAATTGACCTCGAAGACAGTATTTAGGGTTAGTCAGAGCATGAATACATGATTATACTTTGTGTTCGTCTTTTGATTTTTTAACTTATGTGCTAGTTTTGTGTTAGTTTAGATTTAGTTATAAAAATCCTATTCTACAAACTTAGCCTATGTTTAATCTAAAATTAGTACTAAACTTAATCCTAAATGCCCAATACTTTTGTATTCTAATCTGGTTTGTGGATCAGGTATACTGGTATACCGGTATCATTAGGAACGAAGTGCTCGTGGAATTTCCAGTAATCCTAAGTATTTGACTTTGGTGTTACGGTATGGGTTATGTTTCTTACATTTTGCTGGTTTCTATTATTCTAATCCATTTTATTTGGTCCGCTCTGTACTGTTATGTCAGGTATACTGGTATACTGGTGTCATTAAGAACGGGATGCTCTGGGAATTTCCAGTATTTCCTGTAGTCCTGGGTGTATTACTTTGCAGTATTTTGTAGTTGTTCTTTCCTTATGAGCTTACTACTCCTCAAGGTATCTCTTGTGCATTATAAATGTTGTTGCTTGCGCGTTTTTGTTCAAATATGGGAAGGTTTTTTCATTCCATAACATATCTGCTACTGGAATATTTTGCAGTTTGTCCCGTTCCGTTTGAACCTCTTGATGCAATTTTTGGCATTCGAGAACCAAGTGCTCTGGAGTTCAGCGTGCTCCACAGGAGCAGCTTTCCTCGTCCGAAAGCTTCATCCGTTTTCTGTAGGTCGAGTAGGGCCGGTGTGCCGTTAGGAAGTGTATAAGGCTCTGCGAGAACATTATATGTTTGACTTTAATCCGTTGTTTGATGTTTGGCAGTAACTGGTGAGCATAATAGTATAAAAAAAGGGGTTCACTTCCTATTATATTTGAATAAAATTTTACTAAGGTTGTAATCTTCCGTAGTGTTTCTAAGTCTATTCTCATTGGTTGATAATTATTACAAATATTATAGTGTACATTTCGATATTTGAAAGTATTTGTTAAAATAGCTCAGTGACGTCAGAATTTACATTATAAGGAGGCGTATTTGCAGGGACAATCGATCTAGTCGACAGGGTTAAACGACTTTGTTTTTAGATTTCAAGATGGCAGGTTGAAGAATTTTACTTGCGGTTTTTATTAAAGGTAATGTTTTATGTTGATAATGTAGTTGCTATTTAAGGTAATCTGAATACATCTTGTAATTCCAGCCTTGTTTTGAGTGTGATGTTGGCATTTATTGTAAAACCGTTCGTTATTTAATCATTGAAGGAAATATTTATCTGTTACCTGTTGCTTTTGGCTTAGAATTTGATGCCGGAAGTTTTACTTATGATGTTTAATATGTAATTGCAGGTGAATTTACTATTTTATTAAATATGTTTGATGTATAAAGGTGTGTTGTTTGATTTAACATCCGAAAACTAATATTTATTTATTTAAATTGTTTATTTTATATCTAAATCAGAGTAAAACTAATATTTATTTATTTGAAATAATGTTTATTTAGTATTTAATACAGAGTTAGAACTTCCATTGCATTGCACTTATTGCAGAACCAATAGTAAATGTACTGTCACTGTGATTTTACTAGCAATTAGTCCCAACATCATCCCTTAGATATATTGAATCAAATTATTAGGTAAGTTTCAATATGAACAGTACTATATTTCTATGTTTTGGGTTTTAAGGTAGTAATTGAATTAATAACGACGTTGTTGTGTATATTTTTGTTTGTAATTTCTAATGTCACAATGTGTTTAATTTTTAAAAAGTATGTTTTTAACCTATGCAATGCTAATGTATAATTTTTAACGTTTGCTTACTAGATTTAATATATTTAACTAACATGCATTTATACAAACATTTAGCGCCTGAATCTCGGCTTGTATTTATGCTATAGAATTTTGGGTATGTATTTGCTGCCAACATATTTAATAAGGTTTGATATTTTTATGTTTCATTTGACATTTATATCCTGTGTAATTGTTTTATTTCAGCATATATTATATATTATATTATATATATTACTCATATTTAGACCAGGGTAGAAAATTAAATAATCACATCAAATAATTTTAATCACCGTGTATAATGAATATTATTAGATAATACGCGTTATTAAAACCGTGAAGCATAAAAATTTATTAGTTTCATTAAACATAAGAGATTTAAATCATGTACAAGACGCTTTATATCAAAAGAAGCAGTATTAAAAAGCTCTGCGTGTAATGTAATTATTCCTAAACAAATGGAAATTACGTGCAAAATTTATCTTAATTAACTCTATTTCAAGTAACCGGTATTGAACAAAACGTACAGATAATAACTAATATTTAGTTAGATTCACTAAAAATTAAAGGCTATTATTTTAATTGAAGTTAATTGAATCGTTAGTAACAGATAATATCTATAGAAACTTGTAAAACCCAATAAAATGCAAATCCTAGAAGTGTTAGTTAGAAGTAGGATGTTTGAACACACCTGCGTATTTTAAAAGGCAATTTCAGTTTAATTTGTTTAGATAAACATGTCGATTCTAAGGATATTGAAACGGTCAGATGCTTTAGCACGAAATACAAAACAGGGTTTATTTAAAAGCTCATTCGGCGAAAATTTTGCAGATAATTAATGTTTACAAAGAATCTTGGAGAAACCGGGGCTTAATATTCACGAGAAGGTGCGATACGGGGTTATTAAACCCAGATAGTCCACATGGACTAAAATATAATCGATAATAAAGAATATCAATTTGCACCAATACGAACAGGTTAGAAAAGGAAAGAGAAATGCGTCAAGCAAAGACACATATAGTAAAAGGCGTGATTTAAGCAACGTCACGAGGGTCACAATTGGTTGAAAATAGGATGCAAATATCAGAGGTAGAAACAACAATTTCTGTACAAAATTAATTAGTTTTTCTCGGACATGTTTGCGTGCCGTGTGAGAATTTCTGTGATTTAAATGGGGCGAGTGAAAATTCGTAAAACCGACGCGCGAGCGACGGACTGGGAACATAGAATGAGAAATTCTTAAGAATTGTCTGTTTTGAGGACAAAAGCGACGTGCCGGCTATTCGCTATATATACCGGTGGTAATATGAATTTAGGCCTCTTAGACTTTTGACTATTCGATGCGTTAACAGCTCTTACATTCGCGACTTGATTCAAGATGTTAAACAGTGCATTTTAGTTTGATAAAATAATTTAAAATTTTGCTCGTATATTTTAGTGATTCAAAATAGTTTGTTATTTACGTGCTAACATGAATGTACTTCAGTGCACTTAGATAAAAGGTAATAAAATTTAGCATCACTGTACCAATTAGCAAAATTTACGACGACAAATGTATACACAAAAGTAGGCAGTTTTGGCGTATATTGGTGAAAGACGCATGAATTTCTCTGCTATTTTTCGGGGGTGTTAATAATTAAATGGTTCAAATACGTGTCTGGATCCACGAAACAAGGGTCAGATATACACAGATGAGTTCCGGAAAAGCCCAGAAACAACTTTAAATAAATGGTGATGGAGAAAATTTTAAAAGCGTTGAGAATTAGAAGCCGTAAATATAATCCTGTTGGAATGGTGTGATTAACTAAAGGGACGATGTACATTGAAGCTACGCGGACAGTAACCTTCAGGTAAATTATACTATTTTGTTTGACATTTTGTGTGTGTTGAATAACTTTATAATTGATTTACTTTAAATGGACATTAGTGAAATTGTACTAACCATAAAATTTTAATTTTAAGATGAAATTTGCTTGTTTAAGTAGAAAGGGGTATTTAGTATTGATGTTCTGAATTATGATGAAACTTTGGGTATGTCTTTGAGCTCAATTAGACGAACCTGGTTAATTAACGTAAAGTGGTGGTAGATGCTCCCTTTATACTCAGACTCCGGTCTGCTTATATTGTTATATTAATTAGTAGTCCAACAAGGACTTTAATTCTGGATGCACGTTAAAGTGATAATAAAATTAATCTTGAAATTCTTTTTAAAACTGAATTGTATGCTGAAATTTAATTTGAAAATTTAATGTATTCTGAATATTGATGTAAATAGAGTTAACGTTGATGTTTGTGGTAGGAATGTGTTGTTTAATTTTATGAATGAGGAGGTTTATAAAATTAGGTGAGCAGCTGAAGCGAAACCAGGATCACAGCAGTTTATGACGCCCAATCGGTGGGACTAGAATTTTTTTTGTTGAAAGGACCCAGTTCCCGCATTCAAAGGAGTATATCACAGCAATATATATATATATATTATATATATATATATTATATATTATATATTATATATTATATATTATATATTATATATTATATATTATATATTATATATTATATATTATATATTATATATTATATATTATATATTATATATTATATATTATATATTATATATTATATATTATATATTATATATTATATATTATATATTATATATTATATATTATATATTATATATTATATATTATATATTATATATTATATATTATATATATATATTATATATATATATTATATATTATATATTATATATTATATATTATATATATATTATATATTATATATTATATATTATATATTATATATTATATATTATATATTATATATTATATATTATATATTATTATATATATATATTATATATTATATATTATATATTATATATTATATATTATATATTATATATTATATATTATATATTATATATTATATATTATATATTATATATTATATTATATTATTATATATATTATATATTATATTATATTATTATATATATTATATATTATATTATATATATATTATATATTTTATTATATTATTATATATATTATATTATATTATATTATATATTATATTAACCACATATTCTACTGCATCGCCCATATCTCGGTTTAAAAGTAATTATTATGTGTTTGTTGTTTTGTTTATCCTATTATCTAGCCGATGTTCTTATATAATTAACGATTATTTAATGTTTGTGATAATTATTGTGATGTAATTAAATTGAACCTCTGGTATGACCGACCATCTGGTGCCTTCGCATTTGCATTTATGACTATGTTGGAGATAGTCTATTCAATAATAAGCGTTTTTTAACTATGCGCAATCATACCATAAGTTCATTTCAGCGATTCATGTTGTCTTGTCAATGTACTTGTAGTTGTACGCTTGCAAATAATAGGAAGTCGGCTAGCCTTTGTGAAATATTTTGTAACACGGGCTGGAAACTGTTAATGCATATATGTGGGCGCGTGTGATCGAGCCATGTTGAATATTACTAACATTTTATGTCCGTGCGGGGAGGAACATTAGTAGTCAAGGCAGATTATACCTTTCTGGTATTCCCCCTCTTTCAACTTTAGCTGGGTAGTATTGGTTATCCCACCTCAGGACCTACCAGAAAAAGACCAGCTGGTTTACAATAACGTTTCTTCAGTTGTCATGTGTGGTATATCTGGGTAACAGTTGACATCCCGTTAAATTTAATGTTGGTGATCTGGGTACTTATATGTCACCTGTCCTTGTCGAGATGTACCAAATGCAGTTGAAAGTGTGAGGGCAGTTTGGGGTTTTCTCTGCCGTGCTCCTTCCCCAATCTTCCAGATTGAGTACGGCACTTTTTGCTTTAAATGCCATTTTCCATGCTCTCATGCGAATGACCTATTATTGGTTATTCTTTTGATTAAAAGTAAAGTTAGGTAAATGCTGTAGTTTTATGTCAAACCTTCCCGCTTTAACGCCTCTTCCCAGGGTGAATTTGGGTCACATGATAACAACACAACGTAAGAGTAGTCGAGCCACTGCCACTAGATGTTAGATCATGGAGCCCGGTGTGCCGTTTATAGAGAGCGTTTGGGTCAGTCTTCAGGTCGGTTACAGTACATGGTTAGCAACAGGAAGTATCGTGAAATAGGAGAAAACACTCCATATTAATAATTGAAACCTTTTGATTCATTTATACCTCAGTTATTTATTGTATTATATTGCGAGGCACACATGGTGTCTCGTATTTCATTTAAAAATCCAATTTGTATTACAGCTCTCGTTAGTGGTTTAGGCTGCTGTTCAGAAAAGAAGTTTTATCATTTATTATGGGCAACTCTATCCAGACATACTTAAGGGCTTCCGCATCTTACGGTGTATTTATTGTTACTGTTAGATGTGGTGGCGATCCCCCAATATTTGTAATTACCCCTTTTAGTTTTTGTATCGCTTTTACAAGTCTAATAAACAACCACACCTATTCTCGTGTTCACTGCAGAGTCTGTAACTCGAGTTAGCTGGCTATACAGGTACTGTAACGTTTCGCACTAGATAAAAAGTTGTTCTTTTCTTATGAACTTACTGCTCCTCGAGGTATCTCTTGTGCATTATAAGTGTTGTTGCTTCCGTGGTTTTGTTCAAATATGGGAAGGTCTCTTTATTCTATAACATATCTGCTATTGGAATGTCCTGCAGTTTGTCCAGTTCCGATTGAACCTCTTGTTATAATTCTTGGCATTTGAAAAGCAAATGCTCTGGAGTTCCAAGTGCTCCACAGGAGCAGCTTCCCTCGTTCGAGAGCTTCATCCGTTTTCTGTAGGTCGGGTAGGGCCGGTGTGCCGTTAGGAAGTGTATAAGGCTCTGCGAGAACATTATATGTTTGGCTTTAATCCGTTGTTACATGTTTGGCAGTAACTGGTTCGCTCTTCTAACGGTTGTGCATTTGTCCTATCTTACTTGTAGTATTTTATCTTTAATTTCTTTAATTGTGGTTGAGGGCTGTGCTGATTGGAGTAACAGCGGAGTTCGTTCCTGGTTGTCGTGTTTTAAGCAATAGATTGCTGCAAGTTGTCAGATATACAAATCCAGCGATAGTGTTCCAAGTATCACATACTGTGAGTCGTGGGCCACTGTTCTGTCTACTGCTCTGTGTTTTGTTTACCCTTTGCTTGGGCTTTGTAAGGAGTATCTTGTGTGCCCTCCCGCTGGCTCTGTAGGAGACCATGGCCGCAAGCACGCCGTTTAGGTTTATTTTTGTACATTTTAGGAAAATTTTGTACAGTCCTTGGATAATGCTTGATATGATGTGCATCGCCTCCGTCGTGTTAAAACATGTCGTATTGATATGTTGTTCAAAATTGCCTTTTTCGTCCAGGGTTATCTCTAGGTATTTAGTGGAGGTGGAGGTGAAGGTGAAGGTGGAGGTGAAGGTGGGGGTGGAGGTGGATGTCGAAGGCGGTGGTTAATACATTTTAATTTTATTTAAAGAGGAAATTGCCGTTTGTCGTTACATGTACGATAGTATTCTTATGAAAATTTAAGTGATGCACATGGTTATGGATGTATCACAGTAATAATTTGTTTAAAAGACGTTCGCGGCAAGTACAGTTGAATGTTGTTTCTGTAAGACCACTAGTACTAGACTTTTGGGTGATGTATTATGATCGAAACAAGTGATTTTCGCAAAACATGAAGTAAAACACATTCGCTATTATTGAGTAATTTGAAATTAAAAAATATTATAGTTTATACTTGTAAAAATATATTTTATTAAGTAATTTGGAATTAAAGAATATTAGTTCGTGCTTACTAAAATATGATCCACTGGGTAATTTATAGCTTTAATTATATTTAAGTGAATTATCGTTTTTTGGTTTTTCTGAAAACTAAAAATTCCCTCGCGAATATCAGATAGCAAATTGGACCTCCATATACCATAAACGCGTACCTTACCTGATATCACAAGGTCGAGAATTTCTTGTTAATGTAGGAAGCCCAAGGTAAAGTTGGATGGAAAACGGCTTGAGGAAAAGAAAAACTCATTAGAGATAAACGGCTAGTAGAGTGTTAGCTCTGGGTAGATCATGAGCTTGGGTCATGGATTGTCAAATGCCCAAAAATATAGATAAAGAGCGCCGGCGTATTTTTCAATACAACATAAGAAGATACATGTACTTGTATTAGGGGAATGCGGAACCTGAAATCTACACCGCTTATGTAGCCACAAAACCTAAATATCAATCTTGCAAAGCACTTACCAAAATGTAACTTACCAGATGTATTACAAATGTCTCTGCACATCCTGTGAACAAACAAATGCACAAAAGGGACACCGTTTGTGTCCTTAAAAATATTCACCAATAAATACCATATTTGATTTTAAGTTCCAAAAATATATACACCAGGGTACTTGTTATCATAAGACAGAGTTAATCTTTTGCTTATTATGAACCAATAAATTTCCCTTGAATTTTTAATAATAAAAGAATAAAAATAAATTCTATTCAATTAAATTGGTTTCGCTTGTTTCAACATTAATATTTACAATAAAAATCTACATGGAAAGAAACTAGTGTTGTTCTATCTTGAAAAACACGAACATCTTTAAACTCAATATTTCAACATATTTTCACTGCAAGTTATTTGCTTTCTTAATTTAAATTTCAAATTTAATCATAGCCTTCAGTAGTACTACAGTCGACTTTACAAGTGAGAAACAAGATTATTTTATGTGATACTAAAATGTAGCATTTAAACAAAGAATAAGTTTTAACTTTATATCATTCAAAAATTTATCATGTCTTAAAATTAAATTGCATGACCTCAAAATAATCAAAGATATTATTAATGTAACACAAAATAACATGTGGTAATTATATTGAGTAACTAGATATTTTTGACATCACTTGTCAATAACAATTTTTTTAGTGAAGCCAAAACTGTCTGCTTGTGAAACAAATATGATAGGCAACTATGGAGCCATCTTTAAAATTTTGTAAAGTTACGAAAATACAACGGGATGTTTCTTACAAAGTGAATTTCAAAATAACTAAATCAAAATAGAATATCAACCTTTGATCATACGTAAGACACTTGAATAAATATAGATTAAATTAAAGATTAAATATCACTCACGTGCTTGAAGTACAGTTCAAACAAAAAAACTTGAACGTCACCACCAGAACCAAACGTCAGATGTCGACAAATTTAAGCACATCTGCGATGCACGCAATCTTCAGAACAAAATACCATTATGCAAAATTTTACGTTGTAATTTTCAAAAACCTTCAGAACAAAATATTATCCAACCAAATAAAATCTCCGTTTAGTATGTCCAATTATTTTCATGTTTTATATATTTTAAACTAAAGCTTTATATCTGTGGTATCTAATGTTTTAATGATGGATTACTTCAAATATTCTTTGCGTTTGCAGGAATCAACTAACTTTACCGATGGTGGAATACAAAATAAAATCTTCACCAAAAGTTGTCAGGAACCACATCAAGACACGAAGGTATCCGTTAATGAACTTTTGCGAACGCGACAACAGGCCATGTGCCTGACCATATTGACTTTTCTATGCTCCGAATAGCAGCTTACTTCATAGGTTAAATAAAGCTAGAATAGATATGCCACTTTCTGCATAACAACTGTTGGCAAGTTAGCGCCAACTATTGAAATGTGATAAAACTAAACGACGTTAAAATCTGTTACCAAGGTCTGCGACTTCTCTGTTCAAAAGGTTGAGAAGACTCTGAAGATTTTAAATAAAACTAAAAATTCCAATTATAAAAAATAATTGTCTGGTATAAGGTAAGCGTTCTACAAGCATAATAGATAAAAATAGATTTGTTCATTGTTTTATATAGAGAACAATAAACAAATTAGGTCATTTTTGTCTACTATATAGGTACTTGTACAGGCAAAATTATTTTCTATAAGCTAGAGGACCACGTCTCAGACAGCCAACTTCTTCATCAATATTTGATAACAAGTAAAACGTTAAATGTTATTAAAGAGCAATCTGCAAAAATGCAACTAAAAGAACGCTAAAAAGTTAGGTTAGCAACAATCAAACTTTATTTAACCTATGACAATCAACAAAACCTCGCAAATATTAAGCAATATAATAAAGTCGCCCATGAAAATAGACCTACAGAGCCATCTGTAGCGATGTGATAAAACTAAAACACACCAACAGGCGATCCATTTACAGTGCCTACACCCTGAGCTTACTTGTTCAAGTGTTAATCGAAAAGTGAACTCGAAATGACAGACCAACGATTTATGTTGTAACTTAGATATAGAAAGCGAAGGAGCGCATAATCCATTTACACTTAATAAATTATTTTTAGTGATCAGACAATTATAAATTATATTTTTATATTATCGAAACATGATATTAGATTTATAAGGAATGTGTAACTAACTTGGAAAAAAAATACGTTAAACTTCAAAGTTAAAAATTTAAATACATTTGGTGGTTACTTGCTTCTAATGTGATGTGATATGTAGATAATTTAAACTTTATTTATTGGTATTACTAAATGTTTTGTTTCTCGTACTTACTGGACTAAGATATCAAAGTTTATAGCACGCTCAATTTATTTTTACCTATAGAAAATTAAAATATTGTTACCAAAATGTAAATGTCATACTAAATCCACTATGAGATAATAACAAAACTTGTGTTTAAATTAAAATGCAGCTATAAAACTAATGTTTAAACTAGAGTAGATAAAAAAGAAACTATATTTTACACATTTATGAAGGCATATACTTCTTGTATTTTTGTATATAAATTGTAGAAAGAACGGCATTTTGTTTGTAAATATAAATTATGGTATTATGAAATTTTATTGAGTTACTATATGAGAAAATGTGGGTGTAGCATCAAAGAAATGGCTCTAGAGAATGCGAGCTTAATAATATAAAAAAAGTGGTTCACTTCCTACATATTTGAATAAAATTTTACTAAGGTTAACAACAGGAAGTATTACGAAATAGGTGAAAACACTCCATATTAATAGTTAAAACCTTTTGATTCATTTATATCTCAGTTGTTTATTGTATGATATTGCGAGGCACGCATGGTGTATGGTATTTCATTTAATAATCCAACTTTTATTACAGCTCTCGTTAGTAGTTTTGTCTGCTGTTCAGAAAAGAACTTTTATCATTTATTATGGGCAGCTCTATCCCGACATACTTAAGGGTTTCCGTATCTTACCTTAAGGTGTATTTATTGTTACAGTTAGATGTGGTGGCGATCCCCCAATATTTGTAATCACCCCTTTTAGTTTTTCTATCGCTTTTACAAGTCTAATAAAGAACCACCCCCATTTTTATGTGCACTGCAGAGTCTGTAACTCGAGCTAGCTGGCTATACAGGTGCTGCAACGTCTCGGACTAGATAAAAATAATAAAGGAAATTCTCGGCTACCCTACCGTCTAGGGTGGTGCAGTGAATATTTTTTTATGAAAAATTTATTATGTTAGACTAACACCCCTAACATGTGCAAATTTTTTTTTTTAAAATAAAAATTTTTTATTACAATGCTGGAACGATTTGTAGTTTGTTTATTATGGCCCTTAATAATTAAAGTGATATTATTTGAATGAGTTATTTATTAATCTTACATAACTAATAACAAAATATGCATTAAACTCCCTATTCGGGGAAGTCTGGCGTTTTGCCAGTGGATTCCCAACTATTTACTAAATTGTGGACGTTAATCAACTTAAAACTACTCTGCATACACTGGAAATATTAAATTATGCAGTTTAGGTTTTTGAATTAAAAATCTTAAAGTAAATTAAAGTAATTATTAGTAACTTTAATGAGCATAAGAATTGGGACATGCCTCATTTAAATTTTTTTCAAGGTAAACGAGGCAGCTTAAATTTAAGGCCGCTTTACTAATAAATAACCATGCAAAAAATAATTTTAAATTTACTTCGTGCGAAATTTTCTTGGATGTAAATACATAAATTTCCTAAAATTATTTTGCTCATATGAAAAATTATAAATTCTTTCATCGCCTCTTCACGTGTTTAAAATTGTAGGTATATTTAAAAGAGCATTAAGTTAGAAGGTCAACCAATAGGTTGGTGAGTGATATAAAGTAGTTTTTTGCGAATTTACGTGTATTTTAGATTTAAAGTGTGGTAATTAATCAGTGCTTGGTGATGCTGCAAATTTATTTTTGGATATGGATGTGTTGTAAATTTTTCGTTTCGAACATTACAAATTGGCAGTAACGAACTTGACCTTAAATACTTTAAGCCAAATCTTTTAATTAAAGTTATTTTTAAGTGGTTACCTATAGTACGGCAGTATATCCTCTCTAGTACATAGGTGATCCTTAAATTAAAAACAAAAATGTACGAACTTGAAGAGTTGCTCGATGAACACTTAAAGTCGAAAAACTGTGTCAACAGTAAAAAATGGAGTATAAAACCTTCAAGCTTAGGTGGACGTGGATTGTTTGCAAATCACAATATTCAACCTGGCGAAGTAATATTTACAGACAATCCTTTAATCATCGGACCTAGAGTAGCAAAGAGTTGCCCGACATTATGCGTAAGTTGCTACAGAACATCCAATTTAATTCCTTGTTATGGGGGATGTGGGCTACCTGTGTGCTCTGCAGAATGCGGAAGTTCCGTTAACCATCAAAACGAGTGTCGATTAATTAAAAAGTGGAGTAACGGAGAGATACTTAAAGAGTTTAGAATTCCGCTTTTAAAATGTCTAACTCCTACACGGTCTTTGTTGCTGAACACCAAACAAAGAAGGCTCATGCAGTTCCTGCTAAGTCATCAAGGACCTCAGCATGGGATCGAAATCGATATTCTCAAGAAAAAGTTAAATTTCAACTTGAGCCCAGAGGAAGAAGATTTAATGCGTTTAACATGTGCAATTTTAGACGCAAATTCCTTTGAAGTAATCACAGGAAATGAGGATAATCTATCAGGGTTAAGAGGTCTATACCCTTTAAGCAGTTTGATAAATCACAGCTGCGTACCAAACACAATGCACAATTTCGACTGCAATCAATGTATGATTGTTAAAGCAACTGTTTTTATCCCAAAAGGCCAGGAAATTTTTCATTCTTATACGAGAATAATTTGGGGAACGGCTGTAAGACAGTCGCATTTAGCAAGCACAAAACACTTTCTTTGTAACTGCATGAGGTGCAAAGATCCAAGTGAATTTGGTACAAATTTAAGCGCCATTATTTGCTTAAAATGTGAAGGATATGTTTTGCCATGTATTAACGAACAACGGTTAGTTTGGAAATGCATGCACTGCGATGAAATTATGCCCTCTAAAAGGGCAGGAATAATAATTTCAGTGTTAGGTAGCTGTATGAAAGAGTTCGAAAAATCCAACGTCCAAGAAATCTTATCATTCTTAAAAGGTAAATTATTGAATCATGTTCCATCGTGCAACCAAATTGCAATGGAGTTGAAATATAAATTAGTGTGGATACTGGGATATCATCAAGGATATTTATTAAAAGGTAAGCTTAAAAAGACATCAATGAATCATGTTTACTGCTAAAGCGTTAGATATTTTTTCTATTAATAAGTTAAATCTCTCATCTATTTTAAATGGGTTTAATTTAGGAACTGTGCAAGTTTATTAAAAATAAAGAGTTCTATAAAAAAATAAAATTAAATCTGCAAATTTATAACTGTGTTGTTTGGTTCGCGAAAAAATAAATTGCTTAGTAAAATATGTGAAAAATGTCGGGTGGCATGCTAAATGTCACCAAAACAAAATATTGTCATTGTTTAGTGTCTATTTTGATAAAACAAAAACTTTAGATTAAAAATAAACCACCTATTGTATACAAAGCTTAGCATCAAAAGTATTTTAATTGGAGCGACTTCAAACTACATGATAAAAAAGTATATCAACACGCGCGATCCGTGCGATTGGCATCACAATAGAAAGTGAGCTTGTATTTTGTTGTGTCTAGAATGCTCCATAAAATTAAATTGTCTAACATTAAAAATAAAGAAGTTGCATACAAGCTGTTGGTTGTTGCTGATTTAAGGCTTGACATCAAACTACTTAAAATATCAGTTTTCTCCAACATTTTTATGTGCCTCAGATTGTGCACATCCACATAGAAACCTTAACATCAAAAACAAGTACTGTAAGTTCTTAATTTGATTACTGCCCAGCTCTATGCCATGCCAGTACCAGTCACACCGAAATGTGCGTTTTTAAAATTGCCTTTACTGTTTTGCTTCGCTCTACACTTTAAATTCCTGGCATAAAAGGTCAAAAAGGTGTTACACAGTTGAATTAACTAAACATCCAACGTCAAACGCCTTGAAATATTCACCACATCATACAGTTTACCTTTAAAACCAGTTGTATTTTGTTGTACCTAGGTGTAGTAGTAAACTAGAAGAGGGTGGAGGTGTCGTCCAGCAAATGGGTCATTTGGTCCGTTTTACTAATCCCTATGTCCGCTTAATCCTCACTATCAAGCTCCTTTATTTCTGCCCTCCCGTTGCAAACAGACTGGTCTTTAATGATAGCAAGCACGTCTGATCAAAGGAGGGTGATCAATTTCTCCAGCTACGGGGTACTTGAATTTAGGACTCCTTGTTGCACCTAAAATACTCTTTAAAGTTAAATTATCCAATTTAAAAAATTAAGTAGTAAAAAAAAGTTGTTAGTTATCAACTTAATGTTCAGCAACAAGCTACTTGCAATATCAGGTTATTCCGCAATTTTTATAAGCATTTTGCTGTGTCCAAAAATTCTCCTTCCGAACTGAATACACACACTAAATATGATCTTATGTGGATTTAATCCAAATTATTTTAATCCACAAATGCTTCCTAAGGGAGTTAGAACGCTTGAAACGTAAATTGTAATGTACCCTGAAGTGGGTGGGTGACTAACTACAAAATCCCTTTCCTAAGATAAGTTTTTCAAAGAAAGAGTTTTTCGAAGTAGCTAGGGGTCCATTTCTGGGTAGGGCAATGAGAGATGGTCATGGGTCTTCAAAAGCTATACTTCATTAGACATTCTATAGAAACAAAAATTTGAACAACATTAAATAGGGCGCCACCAAGCCCTGGGCTCCTACGAAAACAAGATGTAGTTTAAGCGAAAACTTGGATACCCTCAGAGAAAAATATCGCCTACGCTGTGTAAACACAGTTATCACAAGGGGATGCGAGTTACGTTTTGGGTCTTGGGAGCTGCCTTTGTAAAAGTCTTCTTTCAAAAACTCTTGTAACAATTTTTATTTAATCAGAAATTACAAGTGGAATTTTACAAAACTATATAAAATTACTCTAAGTGGAAATTACTGTTAAATGGATTTAAATTAGGGCGAGTAGCCTGAACAACCAACAATACAAAAGTTGTGCGGTTCCAGACTAACTAACTTTCTTGGGGCTCCCGGAGTATTTATGTTATTCATGCCTCTCACATTTCTGTGGGAACTGCAGAGCTCATGTCTGCTTATTTCTTTATTAATTTATACAATACAAAGTAACAATCTTAATTCTAATAATTGCGGTTTTATAACCGACTGTGACCTGCACCTGCAGTATCACGTTGCGTCTGGAATACATTGTATTTACATCCATTCTCACAACTTGCTTGTGAACTTTTACTAACCTTTTCTTTATTTATCCTTGAATTACATTGTTGCATCTAACTTAAGTTTCTTAATAATTTCTATTTAATTATACATATATTGATTTGGGGATATGTAACTTGCGTAGCACCTGTAATAAAACAATATAGTTAAAGCAAAGGAAGAACATAAGAAACGTGCTCTTACTTTCTTGGTATCGCAAAAGAAACAAAGTATAAAACCATTTCCTGTAATAAAATGTGTCGATTATCAAACTTAATAGGAAACACTGTAAAAATGATTACCACGCCACTATTTATATCTCATCATCTACTTAGCAGTGTCGATTATATTTACCTACATTTGCATGCATTTGTCCAAAATAAAAGAAAATTTAGTATAACCTATTCATTTAATAAACTGTATTCTCATTTTTATGATTAGTAATTTTATTTACAAAATATACAAAAAACATTAATAAAAAACAAAAGCTTTCAGAAAGAAGCGGCAAATTTCACTATTTGTGACCTAAAAAAGTATTATTATAAAAATAAAAATGTCACAATTCATAACTGTAAAATAAAAGATAATAAAAGAATTCCAATAGAATATTTCTATTATTCGGAATAAGTAAGTTTTTCTTTAAACAAATATTTTTCTCATAAGTATTTACAAAAACGCATGACGAGATTCAACTATAATCGTAAAGAATTGACTTCATATCATAATATATTTAGTAGGCCAGTTATTTTTACAAGTTACATTTTGAACCAAAAGACTATCAGATCTGTTAGCTATACAAACATACGAGATTTTTAAAACAAGATTAATTTCTTACAATTTCAAAAGAAATAAGTACTTTAATCTAAATAAAAGATAAAATAGTTATTTTCACTTTTAAATTAACCTTTGGCCATTTTAAAGACAAAGTTGAGCTTGTGGTGATATTATTTCATACAATAACATCAATGTTATGTTACATTAAACCGAGTAATGATTTTACAACAAAAAAAGGTGTACTCTAAAGATACAGATTAAACTTCACCATTTTAATTGATGCAACTTGCTTAATTTTTCATTCTAACGACTTGTTAAACATAACAAATGCTCTTTTTAACAACGGTATAATACCAAAAGATAGCCAACAAATTTTGTTCAAATGAAATTAAATAAAGGCAACCTTACCTTACGTAAACGTACTTTAAATTACATTAACATACGGTATTTTCAACTAAAACGGAACTGCAACTTGAACATCCTCCATTAAATTCAGCATTTATATCAGCATTTTCTAATCAATAATGGGATCCATTAATAAAACATTTGCTTGTGTTCCACACCAACGACACTTGATCTCTATACTTATTGATTTATTTATTTAGCGCTGAAAATATCTTATTAAAATCATACTATTGTATAGTTTTAGGGAAGCTGCACGAACTTTACTAACCGATCACCAGGCAATTAATAGGTTCGGAACCCTACAAAACTCGAGAACCATGTTAATGGCTTGGAGAGATTCTGACAAATGCTCCTTACTTGATTGGTTCTGATATTAATGCGCAATCATAAGAAACACAGATACAAACAACAACTAGAACAACACGGCAAACGATTATATGCAATTATCCGCCTGACATACAAACATGGATTAAATTTATTTATTGTTTAAATAGGAACATTCGAACCTTAATGTCTTGATGCAATTAATTAAATAAATTCTTTATTTTAACTATGCTAACTGTATCCTTACGGCATTTCTAAATGTTAGTATATATTGCTATGATAATAGGGTTATTTAGGGGTATATAGGGCCACAAGGGTTGAATACTCCATGTAAACGACACCAAAGTCTAGAAAATTAAACATTTTTATCATAAAGAGTACGCAATTCGCCAATTATACAAAAAGTAAATATCAAACACCCTGTATAAAATTCACAACCAACTTTAATCAATGAAAGGTAGCTCATTCTTCAAGAATTCAATCATAATTAGTAAAAGAAATAACTTTGTACTCAATCCAATTCATTTTAAAAATAGCAATGTATTCAGAAACTTTAAATAAATACGCATCAGGAACATCGAAATCAAACAAACATGAAACGAATTTTTTTAAACTCGACGCATTAATGCTCGCAAGAAACAGATCTTTCAAAATAAACATGTTTTATAAACGCAGGAAGTAAATAAACCCATTTAATTTACGTTATTATACAACTTGCCTACGTGATCTTTAACATAAAATCAGCACATAAACCCAACAGATTACGAAAATAGAAATAAGGAACCAGACGTTTGACTATGTGCGATTTCAAGTAATAAATTCTTATATAAATAAGAGGACGTGACTTGAGAAGGTACAAGGTTTCATGGTCAACGGAATCCAAAATACAAAATTTGATGTCTACGTGATTTGCAAAAGCATTGCGACAAAATTTAAGATGCCAACTTTATGAAAATCCGAAGGCTTGCACGATAAGACAAGTGCAACGCCGCAAACAACAAGATAAGCTGGGTAAACCAATTATAACAGGCGATAGGCGTAACTTTAAATACCGCACGAGTTGATAAAGGGTCGGTCTTTATATAACAAACGCACGCTCTGTACTTGTCTAAACCAAGATAACACGCGAACTTAAAATATCAAATTAAATAATAATATTAGTAAAAGTTGGTGATTGGAAAATTTTTAATACTAGTACAAGTGCAAATATACAACAGAAATTCGCCGTTGACATTTAAAAACGTAAGTCCAAACTTCTAATTAAATATAATTTGTAATATTTTATTAACCAAGCACTGCACTAGTTATTGAACCAAGTATTAAACTAATTATTGAACTAAGGATTGAACTAAATTCCACTAAGTAAACGATTAAGTGTTAAACTGGGCATTTAACCAAGCTGTACTACCAAACGAAATCAATAAGAAAATCTAACTGAAAACAATCCCAGGCTACTGGTAAACAGCGCACAGTGGCAGTTCTAAGAATTGGGGTGCATGCGAAGACCCGCATTCACATCCAGGAGTTCAACAAGGAAAAGCAACAGGTCAGAGATAAAGTTTATCAATAGCATAAGGCATTAAATTCTTTTTGAACATTTAAATTTTGCATGTACTGAGATATTTATGTAAAGGGTCATCAAAAAATTTTGGTTGATACGTAGAAGTTACGTAAAAGGGAAAGAAGGTCATCGAACGTTCAACGTACTTCCAGTAGCATACAGAGTTATTTTTGCTGGTTTAAAACGGATTTATGGAAGTCATAATTTAGGAACAAACTGATTTATATTGTTACTTTGATTCAGGGGTTTTCTTAAATAGCGAATGACATTATAAAGATTGCGTAGCTACAAATTGTACATATTTTGGTTATTATATAAATTTTGGTTAATTTTATTTACCTCATTCAGGTAGGAAGTGTTAAAAAAAAGGGGGGGGGGTAAAAACTTCTTTGTTATCGTATCGTTGTGCACTCTATGTGGGGTTGAACTGAGCAAGTCGAGGCATTAAAACAAATTGTGTGAAATCTATAATTTATCCTAGGTTATTTAGAGACACAGAGCGGTGGCTAGTAGCAGGCAACTGAACGTTAAATACATCGGAGTACGACGATATCATAGCAATACATATAATATAATTATACAATTTATTGGGGATTGCAGCAATTATGATTTAGAAAAATTTAGATTTTGGACCATTTGACTACCATAATGTATTTCTGTTTTGAAACAACTCCATATTATATATATATATATATATATATATATATATTGCTGTGATAAGGGGTTGTTTAGGGATGTATTGAGTAGTAAGGGGCGCGTAGTAACTGTAAATAGCAATGGGAATCAGAAAACTGCATTTAATTAGCAGAAAAATAAATAATTCGCACGTTGTGTAAATAGCAAGCATTTAACACCCAGTATATAGACCCTAATTAACTTTAATCAATGCCAGTAAGCATATCTTCCAATAATAGAACACGTATTCAGCAGAGAAATAATCATACAGGTAATTAAACTACGTTGAGAAGTGTTTTACAAGTTTATAAAATAAATACGCAGAAGATAAGATAAAACCTAATAAATCTTCAAGCAATTACGCTTATAATAAAGAGGGAACAATAAGCGCTTTGATAAGAAAACGCACTTTTAAATATGAGTTCAAATAAATACATAAACGAAAACAGCAATCGTGTTACATCATTTATTTTGTACAATTCTCCAAAAGCTTTATCTACACAAAACAACAGACGTAAGTTAAAAGTTCAACAACGATAACAATAGTAAATAACAGCATGATACGAAAATCCAAAATAGTTTCATCAGAAATCAGCTTGAAAATATACTAGGATTGTCCAGGATAAATATGGTTGGTCGCAACAATCTGTAGGGCTGTTTGGAAAACCAATTCAAATGTAGTGGGCAAAACTATATAACGCCCAGAAGTGATAAGAAACAGTCAGTCTCAATTTAAAGCACGTCGAATCCACAATACTTTTAATCAAATATTTACGCGTCAGATAAATAAAATTTATATTATTGTGCAAAACAGTGCTGTGCAAGAATTGCGTTAAGAATATATGAAGAGCTTTTGCCGTTTTTGCAGAAAACGTGAGTAGAAATTGGTTAATTAATTTAAATTAAATATTTATAATGATATAGGGCTTCTAATCCGCGTTTAATACAATTCTGGTACACTTCTAATACGCTGCTAATTTATGATTCGAAGTCTGGTATTCTAATCCACTTCTAATCTAATTCTAATGCACGACAATAAGTGGAATAATTCTACATTTATAATACTAAGAAACCGACGAATTCCAAGTGATATTTAAGGGAAGAGGTTCAAAGTGTATTCAGAGAAATATAGAATAAAGCACGAGGTGAATTTTGGAAACAAGGGGTAACCGTACTGAATTATTGGTTCAAACATAAGGAGTACAAAGCAGAGTATTGGTTTTCGATTGAAGATAATAAGGGGGTGTTGATCCACACACGAAACAACTTATCAGGAGATCACAGGCCAGACCTACCTAAGTTTTAGGAATTTTTTCTAATTTAAATTTTAACACTAAATTTATTAATTTTCTCTAAAGCCTGTAAGGAGTCAACAAAAACATTGAATACGTTGAAACTTACGTAAAAATCATAAAAGGGTCTCGAACGTTCTAGATTTTTTGTAAAGGTGTGGTTTTTGGTGACTTTAAATTAAGTTAAAAAGGATGTAAATTTTGGGATAAATAATCCATATAATATTAATTGATTGAAGGGTGGCATTTTAAAGGATTACAAAAATTGTGAAGTGTAAATGTTATTTTCTTTCATCATATGAATGTTGATTGACTTCGTTTTATCAATTCAAACAGGTAATCATAAAGGGGTAAATAAAAACTGATCATCGTAACGTTGTGCACTCTGTGTAAATCAAAAAGAGCTAGCCGTGGCATAATAAAATTAGAAGATTAGAGAAAAACAGAGAGCGGTGGCGTTCAGTTGAACGTTTAGCATATCGGCGTACGACGTTATCATATCAATATTTAAATGACGCAACAACGTGGGGCGAAAAATACATAGTAATATATATATATATATATATATATATATATATATATAAGTATACACATAATTTTCACATTTTATTTGCAATTTATACAATTTATTTGGGTTTGCATAATTGCTGCAATCATCAATAAATTGTATAATTTTAAATTAATATTTACCCGTTTCCGGTTATCACGGCGAATCCTATTTAAAAAAACTTATAATACATTTAATAGCTGTAGATAAAGATTAAATAAATTTCTTAATTTTTTGTTTTTCTTTTTTTATTCTTAGGATTAAGATGGTAGTAATCGTTAAAGGTCCTGATTAAGTTGGTTTCTAGCTAAAAGGTATTACACATAAAGTGTAATAGATAAATATGGGAATGAGTTCAAAGTGATAGTTGTGACGTAACCAAAATGGTTGGCGCAATGTAAAAGATTAGACCAGGTTTAGTTGGGTCCAATGCGAGAGGTGGAAGGCGGGATGTGGAAAGGTGGGATGCGGTGAGGTGGGAGGTGGAAGGAGTTGGAAGGTAAAAGGAGTTGAAAAGAAGTCTGAAGTTTGGTGAAGGTGGAAGGAGATGAGAGGAGGTCTAAGGTGGCTTGCGGGAGAAGGTGAAAGGAAGTAGGATTCGAAAAGGCGGGGGAAAGTGTTGGGGGTGGTACACGTGGTGGGTGGTAGCACCAGACTGCTCCTATTTACCCTACGATCATGTCCTCAAAGTGGCAATAAATTTTGAATTTTGCAGAACTTGTGCATAAGCTCTATGTAGTGAAGTATATTTCTAGTTGCAATTTTATGGAGGGGTTCATTCCAGTGTTCTGCGTTCGCAAAGAAAACCCGACTGTTGCCCGAGTCACACGTTATGAGTATGAAGTCTCTTTGCTGGTGGCACAACTTTTCCTCAAATTTCTTCTTAATCGGTCTAACTTTCCATCCAAGTATTTAGAATAGCAGTTTTTGTGCCACTTTGCTTGGTTTGTCATAACCTTGGTTTAATTTATCAATTTGTTGACCGGATTGCAAAGTATGATTTAAAGCTTTTAGCTCTTCAAATACAGAAGCTATACTATAACAACCAGAATTCAAGTCTTTCGAAAGTGGATTACTGCTAGGGCAAATAAGATTTTTGATGTCGGTATTTTGACATATGCAGCAGCGCAACCAGTTTACATAAGACGGTGTTTTAACATGCTTTGATATGCCCGCTACCCAAAGCAATTGGGCTATATGCAGATTGTTAACCCCACAAATATAAATGCATCTTTGACACTAGAATTGAAGAAGTCATTAGAGCAAATGCCTTAACAAATTGATTATGGCTCGACATCTGTCATATTGCAAACCAATCTTAAATCTGTATTTTATATAAAAATTAATGTTAATAGGATAACAGTCAACTGCTTATCGCTTACGTTATTATAATAATACAACAAAAACACCTCAACATATTAAAACAATTGTCTCAAATACAAAGTAAAAATAATGAAAACACCTTATACCATTCTTAAACAGACTTTAGCAGTAAGATGACGAATAACGATTTCGATCACTTTGACAATCTAATGCGAAATCTATAAAATTGGATAAACTTAATAAAGTCCATGCTTAGGTTTTTGTGTAGCTACTTTTTCTCCATTTTAAAATAAAGTAAACAAGATTGTTACGATATTCCGTGCGGACAACAAAACCATTTACCAAAGGAAATGCATTTCGCAACAGCGGTATAAAATTTTGTAATAACGTCACACCTGAACAATAACGTGACTCTAAATTTTTATACCAAAAATCTTATGAACGGTCAATGTTAGTCTTATTCTATAATTAATACCCAAACTATAAAAACTGCTGGCAATAGCATATTCAAAACCTTAAACCAAGGCAATTGAAATGTACCAGATAGTTTCTACACATTTTATATACCTAACCTACACCTTATCATTAGAACCTGATAAAACAAAACTTCTCACACAATGAAACCACATGTAAACAACATATTTCAACTTAATTTGATTGCATGGTCCTAAATTAACTTTTATGCCAAAAAAATTTAACATTTTTGTCTTATAAATTCTAATGTGACCTAAATAGATAAAACCAACTAGGCGGGTCGGCTTACAGAATACCAAAATATCAATACACAGAAAGATAATATATACATACACTGGAGGCGCGATGTCTTCAACAGGTGCACTTTTAGACGTCCTGTCTTCGTCCCTGGAAAATTCTAAGACAAAGGAAGCATTTTCAAAAGAGTTCAGCAAAACCAACACCGCCGCCTCGTACCATATGGTCACCCAGATTCTCTCATATGTTTCGAAACCATAAAGGACGATGTGTACAAAAATAGCTTTAAAATTTGTAGCTGCAAAAAATAAACAATCCTCGTGTCTAAAACATCAATAAAATCAAACAGTCTGTGATAATTATGTTATCGGATGTTTTGTATATAGCGATATTCACGTTCACTCACCATCGCGTTAACTATGTTTAAACATGCCAAAATAATTGCTTTTAAACATTGTAGATGTTCAAGACGTCTTTTCTTAAATTTTTAATAATTCCTATTGTTCCAATACGTTCAAACAAAATAGTAGAAATGTACGTTGAGTAATAGTTATTTTTAGTCAACTTTTCTAACAAAAAGAATTCATAAACTTAATGGTTTGAATCCGTACTAGTCTCTTATGTTTCGACCCATGATCGCCGATGTGTACAAAAACGGCTGTTCTTTCATGAAGTTGAAAGCAAACAATAATCAACTTGACAGTTTTATTAAATAAACGCGTTTGCAGAAACGAAATTAATATAAGTAAGTCAGCTAAAAACCACAACATTATATCGCATAACAGACTTTAAAACAATACACATTTTTATAACGGAAAGCAATTCTATTTTTTGTTCAAGTTAGGAAAGCAGGTCCAACAATAATCCAATAAATTAAGACGTAACTTTTCTTGAAAACATCCATTTGCAGATAATTAAATCACAGGAATATATTCTCCTTAAAAACGTCCATCTCTTTATAAGATAACTAGAAACGTAACTGCATAGCACTTGGCTTGGAAAGTCATTCGGTAAACTCTACATCAACATGTAGTGTTTCCTTTTAACAAGCGATACTACTATCGATAATGGAAATCCTGGTTAACGTACACTCACCAGAACCAGTCACAGCGCTCCAAACAACAAGACTATACATCAACTCATGGAATTATGAACGACGCGTAAGGTAGGTTACTTAACTTTTCGCATTAAAATTATAAAAAATGTAACATACCAATTAATACTTTATTTTAGATACAGAATAACGATAAGCGAGCCAGAAATAACCTTGCAGAGAACACATACACAAACCTATTGTAAAATTTCCGAAAACAAATGTTACTGATAATCGAATATCACATTTTTAACTCTGTATTAAAATAGAATTAAAGCATTTTTAAATTACAAATATTTTAATAAAATCCTATAAGGTAATAAATAAGAAATTGTTTATAATTGAGAAAACGATCGAAATTTTTAATAAATAATCAAATGACCGTGAAAAGAAAGTAAGAAATGTGAAATTTAAATAGGTAAGAACGAAAATACTCAAGTGCAGAAACTGCATATAACAAAATGAGCATTAACTTTTCGATAAAAAGATGGGGATGACGCTCCCCATTGTATGGAAGCCCATGCGCTGTTGAAAACCCATGCGTTTCATAAATTGTAATTTTTGTAACGTACTTTTTTTTTTATAAAATTAAGTCGATAGATGTTCTGATTTATGAATACACTTTTCGTACGGGCTAATCTGACAACGAAACGTTTCGTCTAATGCAAGAGCACCCATCATTTGGGAGCTTTTCTTTATTCAGTGATTCGCGCTCAGCACAGGATTTCTAAAATCGCGCAATTGATTGTAATCATATTATGTCGGAAACTACTTGACTGATTTTTACAAACTTTTCAGTACCTTGTAGATTATATGGTCACAAATTATTTACGATAATAAATAGGTATCCAATGTAAAAAGATGAAAACAAATTGTCAATGTAAAAATTCCTTAGTAATTGTTACTTTTTACAATTTCTTTTGTCATCTTAATCCTTTGAAAGTGTTAATAGTAGACGCTTTGTGAGAGTTGAGGCTGGAGGCAGCTCCCGGCTCCTCCACCTCCACATCCCTCTACATCCCTCCACATTCCACCACATACATCCACATACCTCCACATCCCTCAACTTCCCTCCACAACCCTCCATATCCCACCACATCATCCACATCCCTCCACATTCCTCCACATCCCTCCACATCACTCCACACCCCTCCACATCACTCCATATTCCTCCACATTTCTCCACATCCTTCACATCACTCCACAGCTCTCCACTTTCCTCCACATCCCTCTACATCCACCCACATCCCTCCACATTTCACCACATCCCTCCACATTCCTCCACATCACTCCACATCTCTCCACATTCTTTCACATACCTCCACATCATATAGGTAAAATCACCACGACGCTATGCTCTCGGCTACCTATTTTCAGCTACTTCTCCAAGGTCGTAGTGACGGCATAGCCTTTTATAAACAAAAAACAATGTAATACTATTCTAAAATTTTTATTCAGACATTACACATAACAGAATTTAAAAATATTTAATGCCAAGCATGGAGACATTCAAACTTAATTTTAATACAAAGTCATACACAGAAATCAGTTCTTTCTTTATGTTTGTTTGGAGTGGTTTTAATTTTATCTAATTTTATTCGCAGCTTAAAATTTAAATCGACACCCAAGTCCTCTATCTCCGTTTCTAGACAATAGTTTGATACATAGAGACCGTTTAGGTTTTCGAATTGCAAAATGTACCGAAGTTTGTCTCTATATATAAAATCTTTGATTCCACCGACAACCAGATCCATTCCTTCGTGTAATTCTTGCAGCTTGTGACAATCATTTAATCGCGGCTTTCCTACTATATCCTGCATACGTATCGTGTTAGCTTGATCGACTTCTTCTTGTCGGTATTGGAAGGAATCTTTATTCGCCCACTCACTGTTGCGTAGTTGCATGTCCACCACTTTTGGGAATATATGGTCGTTATAGGTTGTAAGACCCTTAGTTTTAAATGATCCGAAAGGTTCTTTACTAGACAAATATACAATGTTTAGCGGAACTCTTTTGCGTGTGGTTTACGCGAAGGTTACGAAACCCGCATTCCTTAGTTTGTCTATGTTATCTCCCATTTTGATAAATACGTTTCTAGAATAATCTTTTAAAAAGTATACGGATTTAGTACCATCCTTTTCTGCAAAGACGCCTACATAACTAAAAGAATTTTTCCTACTAACCACAAATGCATACAACTTGTAAATCCAGATGCATCTAAGTCAGTCCATCGGCACATAAAATAATCTTTTAATTCTTCCTCATTTTGTATAATAAGATGTTTTTTGTCTAACACATCTTTGTATTGTTCGCGTATTGTCGCAGTGTTTTCCATGTAGTCCAACTTTCGCCCAATACACGTACTGCTTACCTAACCTATCAATTTTTCCATCTATCTAAGCTAAGTCTACACAAGTCCAACTAACCTAACCTAATTCCAGATACCACTAGCTAACCTAACTCCTGACAAGTCCAACTAACCTAACTTAACTCCAGATAACACCGACTAACCTAACTCCAATCAACGTAAACTAACCTAAACCCTCCACCTTAGCCGCCGATCTAACCCATTATTTTTTCCTCCTGAAAATACCAACTAACCTAAGTCCGCCATGGCGGGCGAAGTAAAATGGCCGCCATGGCAGGGTAACATGGCCGCCATAGCGAGGTAGTATGTCCGCCTCAAGGCGGTAGCGCATTTCGTCGGGTGTATTTGGGTATCTTCGCAATATACGCCCCCACTCTGTAGGGTACATAAGGGGCAATTTTTCGTATTCAATTTAGTATTCGGCAGTAGCTAGAATGGTAAACATGAGCGTCTTCAAGGTGATTAACGTTCCTCAACTTCTTGGGAATAAAGTGAAACCAACAAATGAGCAATTTGGATTGTGGCTGCTGGCAGAAAATATGTGCAACAATAATCTGATGACAGATATTGGTAATATTTGTTATGTCGAAGGCAAACAGATGCTGACTGGTGGACTACACACACCAATTACAGAACCATTTTGTGACAATATAATGTTGGTTAAAATTTGCGACCTTTCTGACGCCGACCAAACATCTGCAAACAAAAGGATGTTTATCCTAAAAAAAGAAATTTGTGGTGCATTTAACAGCTAACCACGAGGAAAGTTTGACCGATTTGTTTCCGCTAAGCATAGTGTTAAAGCTAAGCTTCCGTTTTCTCTGGAAAGCAATAACACGATGGGCCAGGGAGTAAAAGAAATTATCGGAAAGGAAGGCCTCGAAAGCATTAATAAAAAATTCCCAAATCCTATAAGTGTTCTGTACAAAGTGGAACTAGCAGATGTTAAGTTGGAAACTTTATTGGAAGAACTACCAGATATATTAGACGGACTCAAAAAAGATTATTACTATCTTTATGACATGGATGTAACCCAAGATTTTGCTAGCATATTTAGCAAGATGGAGATGTGTAATTATTTAACTACAGACCATAACTTTTGCTACAAGGCCGAATACGAAGAAAAGTGCAATATCATAATGGACAACGATAAATCTGTGGAAATCGATTGTTTAACGTGGCTAACAACCAATGCAAGAATTAAGATATACAACAAATTTGTGTGTCAGATAGCAAGTCATGGTGTTAATAAACAACTTGGAAATCATATACTAAATTTTTTTACGTTGTTTAGATGCACGTTTAAGGAAAACATTTGCGTCTACTTTGACCAAAGAACATAGTATTACGCGATTGGAAGCGACAATATACAACTGTACAATTGGAAACTATGTCAGTGCGGAACAGGTGTATAATCTCTTAAAAGACTGTTTACCCTTATTGGAAGATAATAAGTTATACTTCGTAAAGGCGCCAATGTACTCGGTACCACTTGCCAAAATGTGGAGTAAGCTATCGGACAAGCTACAAAATAGCTGCTGTTTAGTGTATAATGACCTACTACAGTAAGTGTATTGGGGGAATAGTAATACAAAAAAATTGACTGGCTTGCAAATTAAGTTGTCCGAAAAACCAGAGGAAAGGGAAAAATTGATACAGTAGGTACTTTCGGCTTTTAGTTTTAACTTTTTACCTGTAAATTATTTGGAGATAGTAGAGGAGGAAGACAGCCAAGATAAAATAAAAATCTTACACAAGTGCAACATTAAAGCAGGTAGTACATTTTTTACACAATCTGCAACACCATATTCTACAATTCCAAAAGAAATAATTATTTCGGAATTGGAGTTGATAAATACGCCTAACATTCGTCCAGAGGTTGTACGACAACACGTAAATATTAGCAGTAAACTCTATCCGTTTACGCTAAAGGAAATTGCCCCATTATGCACACCATACGCTGTAAGTGGACTACATGGAAAACACTGCGACAATACGCGAACAATACAAAGATGTGTTAGACAAAGAACATCTTATTAGAGAAAATGAGGAACAATTAAAAGATTATTTTATGTGCCGATGGACTGACTTAGATACATCTGGATTCTACTAGCTGTATGCATTTGTGGTTAGTAGGAAAAATTCTTTTAGTTATGTAGGCGTCCTTGCGGAAAAGGATGGTACTAAATCCGTATACTTTTTAAAAGTTTATTCTAAAAACGTATTTACCAAAATGGGACATAACATAGACGAACTAAGGAATGCGGGTTTCGTAACCTTGGCGTACACCACACGCAAAAGAGTTCCGCTAAACATTGTATATTTGTCTAGTAAAGAACCTTTCGGATCATTTAAAACCGAGGGTCTTACAACCTATTACGACCATGTATTCGCAAAAGTGGTGGACATGCAACTACGCAACAGTGAGTGGGCAAATAAAAATTCCTTCCAATACCGACAAGACGAAGTCGATCAAGCTAACAAGATACGTATGCAGGATATAGTGGGAAAGCCGCGATTAAAAGATTGTCACAAGCTGCAAGAATTACACGAAGGAATGGATCTAGTTGTCAGTAGAATCAAAGACTTTATATATAGAGGCAAACTTCGGTACATTTTACAATTCGAAAACTTAGACGGTCTCTATGTATCAAACTATTGGCTAGAAAAGGAGATAGAGGACTTGGGTGTCGATTTAAATTTTATGCTGTGAATAAAATTAGATAAAATTAAAACCACTCCAAACAAACATAAAGAAAGAACTGTTTTCTGTGTATAACTTTGTATTAAAATTAAGTTTGAATGTCTCCATGCTTGGCATTAAATATTTTTAAATTTTGTTATGTATAATGTCAGAATAAAAATTTTAGAATAGTATTACATTGTTCTTTATTTATAAAAAAAGCTATGACGTCACCACGACCTTGGAAACGTAGCTGAAAATAGGTAGACCAAAGCACTGCGTTGTGGAGATTTTACCTGTACGATGTGGAGAAATGTGGTGGAATGTGGAGGGATATGGAAGGGTATGGAGTGATGTGGATTATGTGGTGGGATGTGAAGGGAAGTGGAGGGATGTGGAGGGATGTGGTGGGATGTGGAGGAATGTTGGGGATGTGGAGCGATGTGGAGGTGGAGGAGCTGGAAGCTGCCTCCTGCCTCAACTGTCACAAAGCGTCTACTGTTAATCGTTTACAGAGTGTAAACATGAATTGATTGATACTTTAGTCAACAAAATCGATGCAGCTGTTTGGACAATATGACAATTTTTTGAAAAAAGTTCCGCATTTCTGGAAAATGTTCACTATCTTGAATCCTTCGAGTCAAATCTTTTCTTTTAGTCCATAGTATTACAGCACAGTGACTTGCTGTCTTCATAAAGTGCAGTTTTTTGACATAAAATAATCGTACTCCTAGGACTATTTAAACTATATTGTTTTAGCTTATAAATTTGGAAAAAGAATTTTTTATAGAATTGTGTTTTGAAAATTATATTAGCATTGAGGAAATACTTTTATGATTGCAAATAATATGCTTAAATTAAAAGTACATATTTTGCAGATATCTGAGGTAAAATAAATAAAAGCTTTAAAAATGAAAACAACTTTTGTGCTATTAGTTCTGTGCTCGCTTCAAAAAAATTAACGTTTACCTCTTCCAGATACGTATCAGAAAATAAAAATAACGTCGTCGTCCAATAGGAACTTTTACAGAATTTCCCCACTTAAAGATACCCTTAGTTTACGTGGAAAACTCAATTAGTTTATGTTTACATCAAAAGTTAAAAACATTTATAAAGACGAGTGAAATACCAGAGAGAATACCACTTAGTTTAATCACACAATAATTTTATAAAGTATAACCAAAGGCTCCGACTGTGTCTTAAAAATATACCGACGTGTTATTATTGCTATAACGCTTAATAAATCAAAAGACAAAATTAGGAATGGAGAAGATATCAGAGATTATAAATGAGCATTTAAAATCTAAAAATGTTTTCATCGCAGATCCTCTTTGGATAGTAAAATTATCTACTCTTGGCGGTCGCGGATTATTTGCAAATCGCGACATTAACATCGGTGAAATAATATTTAAGGACAGTCCGATATTAATTGGACCAAGGACGAGATCTAAATATGAATTATTTTGCGTTAACTGTTACGCAAAAAATAATCTCTACACCTGCCCTTCTAAATGTAACCTGCCAATCTGTTCAAAAACGTGCGAAAATTCCAGTGTTCACAAGGCAGAGTGCGAATTAATTAACAGATGGCGAAATGGGAAAGATTTGGGGCCGTGTTCAGAACTTTTTAGATGTTTAACAGCAATCAGATCGCTGTTACTAAATGACTTGGAAAAAAATTGTTTTAAATATCTTCAGTGTCACAAGTATGGTTCTAGTATTGGTCTGCTTGAAAACTTGAAGTTAGATATTCCAGAAGACGAAGAAAATGTGTTGAACTTGGCGTCTTCTGTTCTGGACACTAACGCGTTTGAGGTTGTAACCGGAAATGAAAAGGAAGGTATTAGCTTACGTGCTGTTTACCCTTTGGCAAGTTTTATGAATCATAATTGCGTGCCTAATTCGATGCACAGTTTTGATGCGCATCAAAATATTATAGTCAGAGCTACAAAAACTATAGCAAAAGGCGAAGAAATTTTTGACTCTTACGTGAAAGTACTTTGGGGTTCCAGTGTTAGAGTACCGTATTTGGTAAGAACTAAGCATTTTATTTGCAATTGCAGACGTTGCATAGACTCAACGGAGCTCGGAACTTATTTAAGTGCTTTTTATTGTTTTTCATGCAGAGGGTTAGTGTTGCCCATACTTGCATCCACTTCCATTAAGTGGAAATGCAATTCATGCCAGCGCTATTGTCCGGAAGACAAGACTGCTACATTAATGGCAGCGTTAGGTAGTCATCTAAATAGCTTGAATAATTGCAAACCTGAGGAGATCTTTAAATTTCTATCAAGAATAACATCAAAATATGTACCGCAATGCAATCAAATTGTTGTGCAGCTTAAAAGTCAATTAGTATGGATACTGGGGTATAAAGTAGGATATTTATGGAATAGTAAGTAAACAATTAGTATTTATAAAGAGTAACATACTGTCTTGATTGTTTAGCATGAAGTCGACTGAAATTGGCGCACAAAAACAAACACAGGGAGTAACAACGGTTCAATGATTTCTAGCAAAACAGTCTAAAAATACATGCGTTGTTTGATATTTTCATATTCGTCTATTTTATAAACTTGACCTACACAAGTTATCTCTGGGAGCGTAAACTAAATTAGTGAACTACACTCTGACATACTTTAGGGAAGACCCGGTTGAAGTAGCCTTTTTTAGAGCCCTAGGGTAAGGTAATCCTCAGATGCGTGCATGCATATCTAACAATAATCTGCGATTGGGTTGAAATACAAATACACTCTATTATTAAACAAAAGAAAAGCTTTAATATGGCGTGAGATAGGATTAGTTTTTTAAATGCGCATGAACAATATTATGGGACAAAAGCTTTTAGTCTGCAAGTCCTTAATAAATTTGGAAAACTTTAATTTTCTGGAGTTTTATTTTTTGTTAATAGACTTTTCTTGTTTGAAGATCTACTTTGGGTAATTGCAGATCTAAAATAAGAATAAGCTGTAGTTAAAAAAAACACTTCACGCTACACTAGCAACGCTTACGAAAATAGTTCAATTTGTGACACACTCAAACGTTGGAATTACGTTTAGACTCTTGATAACCAAGATAAATGTTCTAGGATTATTTTTGTAATTGGGATTAACGATTCTCTGTCCAGTAACTACGCTAAGCTGTATATTTACGTTCATCTCAGGATTTAGTTGGTTTTACTAATTTTTTTAAATCGTCTAAGATATATGTGTATATATATTCATATGAAAACGCCGCACGCGTATGTAATTCACACAGAGTGCACAACGTTACGATGATCAAATAATTTTGCCCCTTTAAATCTTACCTGTTTGGATTGATAAAACGAGGTCAATCAATATTCGTATAATGAAAGAAAATAATCTCTACACTTCACAATCTTGTAATCTGACAAATAAACCCTTCAATCAATTAATATTATTTAGATTATTTGTCTTAAAAATTGTATCTCCCTTTCTTTAATATAAAGTCACCAAAAACGACAACTTTTACAGTAAAAATCTAGAACGTTCAAGACCTTTTATCCTTCCAACGTAAATTTTTACGTATTAAATATTTTTGTCGACTCCTTACAAATTTGAAAAATATATTCAGTGTTTAAATTTAAATTTGAAATGATTTCTTATACTAGTTAGCCCTGACCTGTGATTTCCTGGTGAGTCCTTTCCCCTTTGGTCTGCTGTTGCGTGTGTTGGATCAGCACCCCTTTATTATCTTCAATCGAAAAACAATGCACTGCTTTGTGCTCTTTCACGTAAGTTTGAACTAATAATTCAGTATTGGTAATTTTTCGTCTCCAAAATTCACCTCGTGCTTTACTTTATATTTTTCTTAATACCACCTAATTTAGATACAACTCAGATCCTTTTGAATGCCACTTAGAATTCTGAATACCTCTTAGAAATCTGAATATCACACTTAGAATTCTCGATACCACTTAGAAGTTCTGAATACCACACTTAGAAGCCGTTTTCAGCAAACGGCGAAAGCTTTTTCATATATCTTCAATGTAATCTGTCATCAAATATTATACAACACCACTTTTCAGAACTCTTAATAATTTAATTTGAAACATATTTCCGACGCGTAAATTTTCGAGCAACAGTGATGCAGGTTCGACGTGTTTCAAATTGAGACTATCTTTTCTTATCAACTCTGGGCGTTATATAGTTTTTGCTATCTAAATTTGGATTGGTTTATCAGAACCGCCGTACAAAGTCTTGCAACCAACCATGTTTGTTTTGAATATTCCTAGAAGTTTACAAGCTTTATTTCTGATGAAACTATTCTGTAGTTACGTATTATGGTAGTATTTGCTATTGTTTCACGATCTTTGACCGCTTGTTTTGTTATTATTATTGCTATTTACATTTATTACGCGACCCTTACGACTCAATACACCCCTAAACAGCCCCCTTATCATAGCATATATATATATATATATATATATATATGTATATATATATATATATACGTATATATACATATATATATATATATATATAATAAACGACAAGTTATTTGCAGCCCGCTCGGAAGATGCTTAAGGAAGCTGAAACCGGCCGGTTAGTGGATGTTTCCTCCCATGTGAAGTAATAAAGTTATTGTTTTGTTAATGGCTATACAACTACTAGCCCGATTTGTATTCGTCAATAAGCTCTTATTATTTTCATAAAAGTTTGTTTACAGAAACATCTTAATTTATATATTGTTCTACACAATTTCTTATTGAGGACTGCAAATAACTTGTCGCTTATTATTATGAATTGCCTTTGAGGCAAGATCCGGGTGTAGCCACGAGAAGGTTTGTTACGTTTGCAAATAAATCTTTCTGTAACATTCCGCAAATCACAAAAGGCCAGACGTACTTGTATAGCCATCTTTAGAACTATGATGTAGCTTCGATTCAATTTTTGTACTTCCACGCTTAGTAGTGTTGGTGTTTTACCACCTGATGGCGGTATTATTCACTTTTGCCATAGTACAAAGATTGTTTCGAAATTATATCAGTGTAATAGCGTCGATTACTTCATAGGGTTGGAAACTAATTCACTCTGAACATGCTTAAGGAAGCTGAAACCGGTCGGTTGGTGGATGTTTTCTCCCCTGTGAAGTAGTAAAGCTATTGTTTTGTTAATGGCTATTCAACTACTAGCCCTATTTGTATTCGTCAATAAGCTCTTATTATTTTTATAAGAGTTTGTTTACAGATACGTCTTACTTTATATATATATATATATATATATATATATATATATATATATATACAGTTATAAGATGAAATGAAAACCCAACTTTTTATGTAAAGTTGAATTACCATTTCAAATCGAACTGGTAATTGAAATGGTAATTCCACTTTACGTAAAGAGTTGGGTTTTCATTTCATCTTATAACTGCTGTTTATATTTTAATTAAATGTCTTGGAATTTGGTCATTTAGCACTATCTTAGTTATATAGTGTTTTGGTGTTTGTTATAGTAATGAAATGAAACTGCTTAATCTATCATTTTAATTTAATACATATGACGCGTTTCAGTTATCCATTTTCAAATATTAGAAACGCGTCATATGTATTGAATTAAAATGATAGATTGAGCAGTTTCATTTCATAACTACAACAAACACCAAAACATCATATAACTAAGATAGTGCTAAATGACCAAATTCCAAGAAATTTAATTTATATATATATATATATATATATATATATATATATATATATCAGGAGCTAACCTGGAGTATTTAAATGAACAAGCTGAAGCTGAAACGACAAATAGTTGTAGCAGATTCTGGTCTAAATTGGGGGAACGAGGCATTCCGAAAAGGGATAACAGGTTAGCCATTCTAAATATTTTTGTTGCATTTTGTCTGAATATTTTTAAATATTGCATTCATAAAAATGATGTGAGTGTTATCGAAAATCGTTTTAGCACACGTTATAAATTTACGTAAAGAATTAAGGAAGATTGTTGAACGTTCATAGGGCTTCACGTAATAATAATAAGGATAATTTTTGCTGGATTTTTGTTCATTTAAAGGGAATTATAATTACTAAGAGAAACTAATACAACTATTTAAAAGAGGCTCTATTCAAACCCAATATAAACGCTTTGTATATATTGAGAATATTATAGTAATTGTGGTTAATTGTGTTTTACTTAAAAGGCATAGGAAGTAGAGGTAGAAGAAAAATTTAAAATTTTTTGTTGTCGTAAGCTCCGTGCGTGGTTAAAACTGAGCTAGCCGAGGTATTAAAATTAAAATTAAAAATTGACAAAAATTAAAATTTTTAAGGTTAAAAATTTACAAAAAGAAATTTTTTAAGGTTAAAAAATTTCTATTGGTCAATTTTTAATTTTAATTTTAATACCTCGGCTAGCTCAGTTTTAACCACGCACGGAGCTTACGACAACAAAGAATTTTAAAATTTCCTTCTACCTCTACTACCTATGCCTTTTAAGTAAAACACAATTAACCACAATTACTATAATATTCTCAATATGTACAAAGCGTTTATATTGTTTTTGAATAAAGCCTCTTTTAAGTAATTGAATCAGTTTCTCTCAGTAATTATAATTCCCTTTAAATGAACAAATCCAGCAAAAATCACTCTTATTATTATTACGTGAAGCTCTATGAACGTTCATCAGTCTTCCTTAATTCTTTATGTAAATTTATAACGTGTGCTAAAACGATTTTTGATGACCCTCACATCATTTTCATGAATGTAATATTTTATAATATTCAGAAAAAAAATGCAACAAAAATATTTAGAATGGTTAACCGTTATCCCTTTTCGGCACGCCTCGTTCCCCCAATTCAGACCAGTTTCTGCTACAACCATTCGTCGTTTCAGCTTCAGTTTATTCCTTTAAATACTTCAAGTTAGCTCCAGATATACTTATTTAACCTCTGCGGGTTGTATCTAGAAATTGTCTAGATATTGTTTGCATATTCTTATATAGTTTTTTCAGGTAGGTCTAGAGATTGTTTTGATATTCTTGTATCACTTCTCCTTGTTGATCCAGAGATTGTTTGTACATCCAGAAATTATTTAAAGTCCTTTTGCTAATATAAATCTTAAAATCTATTAGAAGCAACCTTCTATTATTTACGTTTTTGAGAATTAAACGACGAACCTTTTTAATAATTATGCACTATCCTAACATTAAAATTTATTAATTATAAAATCACTTGTAATTCTTTTACGTAAATATCTTGTTTCAGGTGATGTGAACCATGCCTTATTTTAATTCAAACTAGATTTGTCTACGAAATCTTGTTGTATTTAAAGAAAACGCCTATCTGTTTATTGGTCGTTCAAGCGCATAGTCCAATAATGACCGCTTTGTACCTTAATCTTCACATACAGGCTTGGGTATTTATACGAATTTTGCATGTACAACGAAGTCGAGACGCTTGTACCTGCACGTAGAATTTCTAGTTATTTGTATAGATTCGTTGGATTTTCAAATCTTCCAGGGTTTTAAATCACGTAGTCTTGTTTGTATAGTAAATTTGATGAACTTTGCTTTATCACTATCTGCAATTATTTCCTATCTATCAAGGTGTTGGATTATATATCTTCCTGGTCACGCAGTTTTATATTTATTGATGCATGAAATTATATGCGTTTTTCTGTTTTACGCATTTACAAACCTGCTTGTTTAAATGGGATTCCTTGTATAATAATGATGCACTACTCACGCGTATTGTGTTGCAGCTTCTGTCCACTTCATTTTATGACTTGTAAAGTTGTTTATTTAATTGAATCTTTTGGAATACTCTTTCTTTATGTGAGTCTAATTATAATTATAGTTTATATACAGTGCGTTAGCATTTGCTTTCTCGCCATATCGTCGAATTTCGCGTTTTCTTTGGAAAATGTCTAGTTTTCTGGATTCTCATGATGTTTACATAAAGCGTACTATCCTAATGATCCTATATACCGTGCATTTATATTTCCAATGCTCCACCAGAAGGTACTACATTGGCCAGGAGGCGAGTTTTTTGTTGCCTGGAAATTTAGAATTTTGCCGAACCCTTGTCGTTCCAGACAAGGTAGGGATCTTTAACGTGCGTGACAACACTCACACACGGGACCTTCATTTAACCTCTAATCCGAACGAGGGCGTAATTTTTGTGAAAAATGCTCACCTGTCATTTTTCAAGCAGTCGGCCGTGTCGGGATTTGAACCCAGGACCTTGAGATCCGTAATCTTACGCTTACTACATTGATCCACGGCGACGCCGTATCCTATATACCCCTAAATGACCCTATTATCATAGCATTTTTCTCCTAAATTAAAACATAAAATTTTTGACTAATGCTATTTTTGGCGTCCAACGTGAGACAAAATTCACGTTGGTCCAAAATTCTTTTGTTTTTATTTTTCCTATTTACACAAACTCACCAATTATTTTTACAACTCTATTCCTATTCTAATCTAACCTATCTTACAGTTACACCCCTATTTACATGTATCTAGTATGAATATTTTATAATAACTCCCTAATGTTGATTCCTATGTATACACACTTATCCTAAATACTTCTTGTCGTAGATGCTTTTACCATATAACCCTTATATTAATCCTATTTACCTATTGTTTTTGTTTATCCCTATTTACACTTTTAATAATCCTATTTACCTATACCTATTGTTTTTTTAATATCTATTTACACATACTTATTTTTTCCTATTTAACGCTATATATTATAAGTTTATTTTACTATGACCATTAACTTAATTCCTATTTATGTCTACCCCTATTTTATTGTATTTATTCTACTGTGCTTATCAGTTTTCTCGGTATGGATATAATAAGTTTATGTGGAATTTTATCCTGATCGTATCTGAATTTAATTCTCTCAGCTCATATGTGTTTCCACCTATGCTTTTGTTTACGAATGGACCTATGTACGACAGCTGTAGCTTGGCACATTTGTTTAAGTGCCTTCTTCCAATTCGCAGATTCTTTATAATCACCTTATCTCCTACTTGGAAGACAGTTCGCTTTTTCACCCTCTCATTCAACTTTTGCATGCATTTTTGTGCTCTCTCTTGTAATCTTCTTCGAGCCCTGTGCATTTTTGTTTGAATTCCTCCTCTCTTGGCACAATTTCCCATGGTCGATCGGGATGCACTCTCCTAATTAGACTTATGGGTGCTTCTTCCGTAACCGTGTGTGGAGCATGATTTATGAACATCTCCACCGTGGGTAGATTCTTTTCCCAACTTCGATGGTCCTGATGTGAAGTCATTCGCAGGAACTTGCACGTTTTCTGTATGTATCGTTCCGCGGGATTTCCTTGGGGATACCGAATACTGCAGAAAACAACCCCTATTTGCTGATTTGTTTTTTCATTGTTCACTCTGTTAATTGGCATTCTTCTCGGCATTCTCTCTGGTTTTACTGGTTGAGTATTTGCTCGATTTTCCTCCCTATGGTTCAGTCCCATTTCATCGTATCGCTGCAAGTATTCTAAAAATTCATCACGATTCATGATGTTCTGTAGCGCGATATGCTGCCTCTCCTCTACTTCAAAGTGTCCTGCTAATATTTAATGATGTTTCTCTTCAAATGGAGGATCCAGTTGTTTGGCTATACTAAATTTCTTGATCGCGTACTGTTCCTTGGTTATACCTAAATTTCTATTGAATCCCCACATGATTAAATCATCTCTCACATTATATTGTTGATTATACCCCCAAAAATGTCTTAAAAATTTATTTTAAAAATCCTGGAATGTTCTTAACTCGTTCTTGATTAGATCAAACCACGTTTCTGCATTTCCTTTTACTATAGTCTTCACCAAATTCAATTTATATTGCTCATCCGTTATGTCCTGTGTCAGTGTTTTAATGTTATTTAAGAATAATCTCGGATTAAGTTTATTGTCCCCTGAAAATTTTGAATATTGATCCAATGTTAAACTTGGGTGATTTATCCTTAAAGGTTCCTGGTTATTCGATATGCTGTTTCTGCTAAAATTCATTACATTAATTGTTATATCACCTACTTCTTTATCTACTCTGCGAAGTTCCGTTCCACAATTTCTCTCAATGCCATGCACTTTTTCTCCTAAGTGCATAATTCTTTCGTTTGTCTCTCTTTCATTGGCCGCTTGCATTGATCTTACCTTAATAACCTCGTCCCTTACGCAGTCAATATCTTTTATGATAGTTATAGCTTTATTTTGTGTTTGTAATCGCATCTCTTCCATTTTCCAATTCGTCTCCCTTAAATCATCACTTAACCTTTCTATTCTGGAGCTTAAATTTTTCCCCAATTTATCCAAATTTTTCCCAAATTCTTGCATAGCCTTGTCTATCATATTTTTCATGGCCTGTTCATTCTTTTCCATCTTGTTATTCAGTGCCATCAAAATTTCCATCATTTTTTAATCTTGGATGGTCCGATGTTCCTCGCTGTGCCTCCTCTCCAACATTCTTCCTGCAGCTTCCATTGATGTCTCATACAAGATCACACTTTCCTGTGAACCTATTCCCAGTCCTTCATTCCTTAATGCTTCTCTTGCTTCTCTCATTCTTTTATCCATTTTTATTACTCTACAATTATTTTAAAATTCTAAGTCCTCGATTTCGTTGCTTTTAATTTCTATTCTTGTGCTACGTCGATGCAACACTTTTTCTCTCTTTTCGTGTGACTTTCTAGCTCCACATTTGGATCTCCAATCTTACTTTTTAGTGTGATTTTCTAGCCTCCCGTTGATGCGACATTAATTTTACTTTTTCGGTTTTCTAACCTTACGTTGGTGGCTATATAATTTACTTTTGGTATGATATTCTAGTCCCACGTTCGGGTCGCCATAATTTACTTTTGGTGTGATATTCCAGCCCCACGTTTGGGTCGCCAGTTTTAACCACGCACGGAGCTTGAGACAATACGACAAGAAAAAATTTTAAATTTTTTCTTCTACCTCTACTTCCTATGCCTTTTACGCAAAACACAATTAACCACAGTTACTATAATGTTCTCAATATGTACAAAGCATTTATAATGTCTTTGAATAGAACCTATTTTAAATAATTGAATTTCTCTCAATAATTATAATTCCCTTTAAATGAACAAAAATCCATCAAAAATCACCCTTATTATTATTATTACGTGACACCGTATGAACGTTCATCGGTCTTCCTTAATTCTTTACGTAAATTTATAACGTGTGCTAAAATGATTTTTGATGCCCCTCACATAAAATTTTCATGAATGCAATATTTAAAAATATTCAGAAAAAAAATGTAACAAAAATATATAGAAAGGCTAACCTGTTATCCCTTTTTGGCGTGCCTCGTTCCCCCAATTTAGACCAGTTTCTGCTCCACTATTCGTCGTATCAGCTACAGCCTATTCCTTTAAATACTCCAGGTTGGCTCCAGATATACTTATTTAACCTCTCCGGGTTATATCTAGAAATTGTCTAGATATTGTTTGCATATTCTTATATAATTTTTCCAGGTAGGTCCAGAGATTGTTTTGATATTCTTGTTTCACTTCTCCTGGTTGATCCAGAGATTGTTTGGACATCCAGGTAAGATCCAGGAATTATTTAGAGTTCTTTTCTTAATATAAATCTTAAAATCTATTACAAGAAACTTTTTATTACTTATGTTTTTGAGGATTAAACGACGAACCTTTTTATTAATTATGCATTATCACCACATTAAAATTTATTAATTATAAAATTACTTGTAATTATTTTACGTAAATATCTTCTTTCAGGTGATGTGAACCATGCCTTCTTTTAATTCAAACTAGATTTATTTACGAAATCCTGTTGTATTTAAAGAAAATGCCTTATCTGTTTATTGGTCGGTCAAGCGCATAGTCCAATAATTACCGCCTTGTACCTTAATCTTCACATACAGGCTTGGGTATTTATATGAATTTTGCATGTACATCGAAGTCGAGACGCTTGTACCTGCACGTAGGATTTCAAGTTATTTGTATAGATTCGTTGGATTTTCAAATCTTCCAGGGTCTTTAAATCACGTAGTCTTGTTTGTATAGTAAATTTGATGAACTTTGCTTTATCACTATCTGCAATTATTTCCTATCTATGAAGGTGTTCGATTTAATACCTTCCTGGTCACGTAGCTTTATATTTATTGATGTATGAAATTATATGCGTTTTTCTGTTTTACGCATTTAAAAACCGGCTTGTTTAAATAGGATTCCTTGTACAATAATGATGCACTACTCAAGCGTATTGTGTTGCAGCTTCTGTCTACTTCATTCTACAACTTGTAAAGTTGTTTATTTAATTGAATCTTTTGAAATACTCTTACTTTCGGTGAGTCTAAGTATAACTATAGTTTATATACAGGGCGTTGGCATTTGCTTTCTCGCAAAATCGTCGAATTTCGCATTTTCTTTGGAAAATGTCTAGTTTTCTAGATTCTCATGATGTTTACATAAAGCGTACTATCCTAGTGATCCTATATACCTCTAAATGACCCTATTTTATATATAATATACAGGGTGGTTCCAAAATTGCTGGAAAATTAAGCTACCACGTATTGTAGACGTCAAAAAAACTTCCACAACTTGGTGATAATCGATAACATACAAACATTTGAGCCTAAAAGTAATTATTACTTATGACCATGGCATTATTTTTTGCAAATACTATACAAGATTTGTGATCAAACGCAACGTGTATCCTAGGTACGAGGATAGTTCAACAGAAACACGTTTGATCAGTATAGCCATGATTTCATTTCTATGAGAACAGAATTCATTTGTGCATATTGTTTATGTAAGTAGTATTGACACGTGTGAAAAGTATTTGAAGTTTACTTTTTTTCTAAGTGTAGTGACTGAATTAAAAATGGCATCTACCATAGAAAATCCGTCCAAAGATAATTTGTGATCCAGTATTCAGTTTCTGACCGCTGAAGGGTGCCAACCAATGGAAATTTATAAGAGAATGAAAACTGTGTGTGGTGACTATAGTTATTTTCATACGGCAGAGGTTGAATGGTGCAATAACTTTGATTTTGTAATATTTGGGGGTTAAAAGGGCACTATTTATTCATGTTGTAATTTATTTAGTGATTCATCATGTGAGAAAACAACAAACAATTTTGAAACGCTTTTCAAAATCATTTGGTTTAGAAATTAATAATTTTACTAAAAAATTTCAAGCAGCTCAAATTTAATTTTCAGTATTCTGCAGATGTAAATACTTATGAAGTATAGTGTGTGTCATATTAGAAACGTTCCATGTGTAAAATAGCATTTAAAGGTCATATTATAAACATATTGTAACCCTCGTATTTAATAAGTGTTGTAAAGCTTTTAGATTGATTTGTAAGATTTAAAAGCCGTTTAATTTACAGCAAAGTTCGTTGTGTATGTGTTGAAAACTTTTCTACAATTTAAAACTGTTCAGTTTTCCGGGTAGTGTTAACTAAAAGCTAATTTGGCCGTTATAATTGTTAAAAACGTTTGAAAGTGGTTGAAAGTTATAAACAGATGTAATTATCGCACGCTTTCTTGTATGAAGAGCGATAACGTTGCACAAACAACAATAATTCAAGGTAGTTGTTGGCTCCGATGTCAAATAGAGAATTTGATAGCCTCTTAAAACGACACAAAACGTATGAAATGGTTGGTTAAGGGTAACGTTAACCGTTACGAAAGAAGCTTGCAAACGAAGAAACAAAGAGGGGTTATTTGATAGCATGTGTATAAATGAGATAGGTGTAGTTTGAATGTTAACATTTGTTGGCTTAGATGAGAAATACAAGGCTAGAGGAGTGAGTAGCAGTGGTTAGCTATACCACAGACATAGAAAACAAGTAAGAGATAGGTGATTTGTAGCGCGTTTGTTGAAGTGAGGTAAGTATAACACGTGTTAAGAGATAGGTGTAGTTTGAACGTTAATTGCAGTGGGTAAGCAGTAGCTCGGTTACAACGAAACTTGAAAACACGGTATAAGAGAGATAGTTGATTTAGCGTGTAGGGTAAAGCGAGATAGGGATAACATGTGTTCATTAGGGGCGTATTTTAAACGTTAACTATCGTCAGCTAGGATGAATATACACAACGTGATTGGAGGAAAATATTGAAATACAAGGAAAGCATTTTAGTAAAGCGCGCGTGGTGGTGAACATCAAGTGCTTTTCTGAGAAACGAGTTTAGGTTAGAGAAATACGAGGAATTACTGTGTACATTTGTTAAGATGTTTGTGGAAACGAGTGGCCGTTAGAGTTTGTTTGTGTAGTGCAGTGCTTGTATCGTAGAAATTTCTGAAATTTTACAGGCTTTTGTGGAGTGAGAAACAGTATATAAACTGAAGAACATCGGTTGAGGGTCTTCTTAGTCTTCGACAAGCTCATAGCTCTTAGTCTTCAAACAGCCTAACGTGCATTGCTATTAATGTTCTTCGAGCTGACGGCTCCATACAAAAATGCTTTTAAGTTTTGCATGAAAGTTTAAGTTACGTAAATAGAAACAGTTTGCTTTAAGTTGCAATGAGTATACGATTGGAACATGGAGTAGATGTCAGTATTTGGTCGATGTGGTAATATATATAATATACAGGGTATTTCCAAAATTGCTGGAAAATTAAGCTACCGCGTATTGTAGACGTCACAAAAACTTCCACAACTTGGTGATAATCGATAACACACAAACATTCGAGTCTAAAAGTAATTATTACTTATGACCATGCCATTATTTTTTGCAAATATTATACAAGATTTGTGATCAAATGCAAAGTGTATCCTAGGTACGAGGATAGTTCAACAAAATAACGTTTGATCAGCGTAGCCATGATTTCGTTTCTATGGCAACAAAATTCATTTGTGCATATTGTTTGTGTAAGTAGCATTGACGCAAGTGTGAAAAATATTTGAAGTTTACTTTTTTTTCTAAGTGTAGTGACTGAATTAAAAATGGCATCTACCATAGAAAATCCGTCCAAAAATAATTTGCGATCCAGTAATCAGTTTTTAACCGTTGAAGGGTGCCAACCAATGGAAATTTATAAGAGAATGATAGCTGTGTATGGTGACTATAGTTATTTTCATACGGCAGTGGTTGAATGCTGCAATAATTTTGACGAATAGAGAATCTACTAAAGATTTGGGCCATTCGGGCCTATACGCACTGTAGCATCAGATGAAAATGCGAGACACTACATTTGATTGTTTGCAATGCTCCACTCGTAAGCACTACATTGGCCAGGAGGCGATGTATTTTTACCTGGAAATTTTTTATTTTACCGAATCATTGCTGTTCCTAACAAGAATATTTAACGTGCATGACAACACTTACACACGGGTCCTACATTTGACCTCTCATCCGAACACGGGCGTATTTTTGTGAAAAATGTTTGCTTAACATATTTCTAGCGGACCGTGTCGGGAATCGAACCCAGGACCTTGGGCTCAGTAATCATGCATATTGTAACGTTTTAAATCTCCTCACGTATGAAAATCGTATATAAATTTGGTTTCAAGTCGTTTAAGACACGACACACTCTGTATTATGATTGTTCTTTCTATCAAGTCGAAATTATAAGCTAACACATATTGCAAAACAAATGTTTGGTTTTCATCGATAAATGCATTGAAAACAAACTACATAAACCTTTAACCATGTAACCAACTCGATGTATTTCCAGCTATATTTAGTCGTTTTCGTTCCATTATACCGTAATAAAACTTCATAAACAACATCTGGCGCATGCTTGTACTGTTCCAGCCTTGCGTTTCAAGAAAGAAGTTTTAGCCTCGAAATCAAAAGCAGTAACAGATTCATCTTCAAGTTTCCAAGAAAAAAGCTAATGTTGGTACTTCTTTTTCTTCAAAACGCCCTAAAATTTTAAAAATAGCTCTTCCAGTTTAGGAAAAATGGGGTATCCGAAATTTTCCAAAACAAAGAAAATTGTTTGTTGGAACTCTTCATGCTACAGATATACATTTATTACTTGTAGATCTTACAATAATTTATTCCGTTAAGGATGTGAAAATAAAGGCGTTATTCGTTCTAATTGCCTTCATTGTTAAAAAAAACGAGTAACGAGACAGATGCGTTCGAGCCGGCATTATGTTTCATTCTTAAAGGCTTGTTTTAATAAACTCGATAGAAATTTATTTAGTGGAAGTGATTGGTCTAGTTGACTGTCCACCGTAAAATATTTTTTCCCACGACTATTCAGTAATGCATTTGTTAGACATTTAAGACTGGTTTAATAATAGTACTCGTTATTCTGTAGGTGTATATGAGGCGGCTCCGTGGCGTAGTGGTATGTGTGTGACTACTACGCCCAAGATCCCGGGTTCGAATCCCGACACGGTCCGCTTGAAAAATGTTTGGCGAGCATTTTTCACAAAAATACACCCTCGTTCGGATGAGAGGTAAAATGGAGGTCCCGTGTGTGAGTGTTGTCACGCACGTAAAAGATCCCTACCTTGCTTGGAACGGCAAGGGTTCGGCAAAATTCCAAATTTTCCAGGTAAAAGAAACTTGCTTCCTGGCCAATGTAGTACCTTCGGGTGGAGCATTGGAAAATCACATGTAATGTAGGTGTATATGAATTCATAGTCTAACACCTTTAATCAATCAGGAATATTCAGGCCGTGGGTTATGATCATAATCCGCGACGTATAATTTTCTGCGAAGTAGGCTGTTACACTTTGACAAATAAATTTTTGATTGTCAGTGTTTGCGATCCTAGGTCATGGATCGAAACGTAAATAAAGATCATTTTAACAAATATAAGCGGTTTTATTTCCAAGAAAGATTAAAAAGAATAGTTAACAAACCACAAGAAACATACAGGGAGTATTTGCGATATTAGTTTAAACGTTTAGAAAATATCTGATAATGAAGATTTGTGTAGTCGTGGGAAAATTATAATATTTTACTAGCGAGTTATGGCCATTTATTCGGATTACGCCGCGAGCCCGTCAGGACGAGCGGCGCAGACCTTCCGAATGAGTAATGGCTATGATAAATCGCTCGTCGAATAATATACTATTTCGTTCGGACCGTAAATACGTATCTACAGCTGACGGTTTTGTTACAAATGTTTCTGGCTCTGTTGATTTATCGATTTACATTGGCGAGCATTGTCGCATTTTGAACGCTTTAGTTGTACCTTCTCTTCTGCAATTTTATTTTCGGGCGTGATTTTACTGAATTATTTTGTTTAGATGCAGACTTTAAAAATGATACTTGGTATATCTACGGTGATTTGGAAAATAATGTTTCGTGTATAGGTTGGTCCTCGGGCCCTATAGATTGTTATGATAGTTTGAATAACATTGATAATTTTAGTTCCGAACAGAAAATACTCGTGTAACACGCTATAAAACATTTGATGAAATTAGTTATAAAGATAGATTAGGCCGTACAGACAAAATTCAAATAAAAATCTTCACTGGTAATGGTACCCCCATTCGTAGGAGCCTCCTTGTTATGTCGCCTTGTATGAACAAAATTTTAAATGAAGAATTGGATCATATGCAACGTTTAGGTAAAGTCGAACCGTGTCAAAACCTATGGTCTTCACCAGCTTTGTTAGTGTGAAAGGGAATAGTGACGAGTATAGATTTTGTTTTGATGGTTGTGCGCTAAACGTTGTGATGGTACATTATAGCTATCCGTCACCAAATATTGATAGAATTTTGAATATAGTAAGAGGCGCAAAGACATTTCCTGTATAGATTTGCGAAAGTCCTTTTGGCAAACCCCTCATTCAGAGGAGGCTAAAGACAAAACAGCTTTTAGTGTTACTGGTAGAAGACAGCATAGTTTCGTAGTTTTCCCTTTTGGACTTCGAAATAGCGCACAAACAAAACAACGCCTTGTTGATGCTATTTTTGGCTTGCATTTAGAGCCGTTTGTATACTGTTCTCTCGATGATATGATTCTATGCTCTCAGTAGGATCAAACTCTCTTCAGACCGATCCTGAAAAGATTTTGGATATGGTAAATTCCCCCGTCCGACTACAACCCGCCGAAGTAAAAAGATTCATAGGTATGTGCAGTTGGTATCGGAGTTTTATTAAAAACTTTTCGACTTTGGTTTTTCGTATAAATGATTTGTTGAAGGGAAAAAAGGACAAAACTTTTTTTTTGAAATAAAGATGCCGAGTCTTCATTTATTTCGTTAAAGCGAACTTTAGTTTCTGCTCCCTTACTTTGCACAACTAGATTACTCACTACATTTTGTTACAGAGTGTGATGCTAACGACACCGGTCTAGGCACCATGCTGGTTAAAAATATTGAAGGTATAGAATACCTCATCTCGTATACGAGCAAGTCGCTTAATCGAACTGAACGCAATTACTACGTCACCGAAAAAGATTGTCTGGCAGTTATTTTCGCCATTGAAAAACTTTGTCCCTGGATAGAAGGCATGCATTTCACAGTAATTACCGACCACTCTTCGCTTCTATGGCTTAGTAATATGCAGAACCCCACAGGAAAACTTGCAACATGGGCTGTTTGTTTAAGACAACATTCCTTTGTCCTAGTGACCGTAAAAGCAAGTTTAATGTAGTTCCAGACAGTTTTAGTCGTGCAAATAATGTAAAAACTTCTGTTGTTAATATGGTCGGTATCAAAGTCGATGATTCAGATAAGTAGTATGTGTCTTTGTGGTCAAAAATTTTAGCTTCACGTACCGATTATCCGTAATGGGAATTTGAGGGCAATTTAGTGCACAAATTTCTTCCGTCAAAATTTTCAGTAAAATCAAATAATGATGAGTGGAAACGTTTTATCTCAAAAACACAACAAAAGGAAATAAATCGTTCTTTTCATGGTCCTTCTGTTGCAGCACATTTTGGATTTTTTTTAAACTATGGGTCGTATCCATGAATTTTATTATTGGCCTAAAATGCGTGTAGATATGTTAAAATTTTGTTGAAATTGTATAGTCCGTGAAGCGCAGAAAGCGTCAAATACTAATCCTGTAGGATTGATGGGAAATGAAAAAGAGGCTGTCTTTTCAAATGAAAAAAAACTTTTCAGTTTTCTGAATTGTTTCCATATTTCAAATTTTTTTCTTTTTGGTGAGAGGCAGTGCAACGTTTTTAGTCTCCTTACGCATAAAAATCGTATATAAATTTAGTTTCAAGTCGTTGTAGACACGACACACCTTATATTATTCTTAATCTTCTTTGGGAATGAAACCACTCATAGTTTTTAAAATCTATTTTATTTACGTTTCGATCCATGACCTAGGATCGTTGTCAAAATAATAAAAACTTTAAGTTTGACGTTTATGACATAAATTGAAGGTTACTTTGATTTATTGATGTTTGAAATATTTGGTTTGAGTACACTAAGCAAAATTTTAAAGTTTAAAGAATGATTGCCTTCAATTTGTGTTGCGACCTGGGATCGACTTTTCTATGGTAGCCAATACGCTTAACGGTAAAATAAAACATAAAATCAGAAATCTCTCAATTGTATAAATAGAAACATGTTAAAAAATGTTTCCCAAATTATTGAATTTATATAAAATTCACCAATAAAAATTAATCAGCTGATTTCACGTTAAGCGTATTGGCTACCATAGAAAAGTCGATCCCAGGTCGCAACACAAATTGAAGGCAATCATTCTTTAAACTTTAAAATTTTTGCTTAGTGTACTCAAACCAAATATTTCAAACATCAATAAATCAAAGTAACCTTCAATTTATGTCATAAACGTCAAACTTAAAGTTTTTATTATTTTGACAACGATCCTAGGTCATGGATCGAAACGTAAATAAAATAGATTTTAAAAACTATGAGTGGTTTCATTCCCAAAGAAGATTAAGAAGAATGCTAAACAAACCACAACAAACATACAGGGAGTATTTACACCTTATATTATGTTTGCTGCTTTCTAACAAGTCGAAATTATAAGTTAATGCACATTGCAAAACAAATGTTTGGTTCTCATCATTAAATATATTGAAAACAAACTACTTAAACTTTTAATCTTGTAAGGAACTCTATGTATTTCCAGCTATATTTAGTCGTTTTCCTTCCATTATACCGTGATAAATCTTTATAATCAACATCTGGCACATGTTTGGTCTGTCGCAATCTTGCGTTTCCAGAATTGTCGTTCAAATTCGGCAGTTGCTCAATATACTTTATCTAGTAAACATGGCAAAGAAATTAGTCACGAGCGACTTGAGTCTCGCTCAAACTATATTTTGTGTGGGTGTCTGAAAGAATAGGCACGAGATGTTGGAGCCATCAAATTAAGCGGTTTTAATTTAAATACATCAAATTTTCCCCTCTACAGCGTAACCATGTTTAAATAACTACATCTGATAATTACGCTTGATAAATTACATTGTTTAAATAATCACGCTTATATTACCACGCTTCATCTATTCATTGGTTTTATGATACAATCTGTTGGTACAAAATAAGAGGCAGTATGCAGAAATTTTTATCTAAGTCCGGTATGTGATGGTGTAATCTATGACAAATCGCTGTTCGTTTGACGTAACTCGAAGAGATTCCATTACGAAATCGTGTACGAGAATTCAGTGGTATTTTCTGTCGAAGTTTGCAGATGCGGGACCGACACAAAGGCGACGGTGTTCACTTGAGATTGTATATTACTCCAAATATACTACACAAAATTTCTGGTAAGCGTTGTTCTACTATTTTAAGAATTTTCTTTCTTGTTTTTGTTCGTCCATGAATCTAAGGTTAAATAAACTTTGCGTTCACATACCATGAGAAATCTAAATCATATTATGGTAAAAAGATTTAGTTTTATTTGATGTTATATTAAAGTGCGGTTCATGTAGTAGACTACAGATCCTAAAGATCTAATACAATTCTTATTGAAACCCTTCTTAATTAATAAATACAGTTAACGTAACATGTAATGTTCGTGGTTTAAATTTGAAATATACGCAAATTTTCGCCAACAATGGCTGTACGATTTATTTACTATCAAGTCACTTTAAGTTGATAACAAAGCGTAACTTATCTTCATTCTAGTAAAAATACTTGATTCTTTGTGAAAATTCCAAAAGAAATGTTAAGTTGTCATGATTTAAAGAGAATTAGAAACATCATTTTTGTTATCCAGTCTTAAAATTTTAATCGGTAATTATGCTAAAAGTAATGTAAACACCTATCTATAAGATTTCCAACAAAAGTTGACTGGTTAATGATAAAAAGGTACTAAAAGTGATGAGTGATTTTTCTCATAATTAGTAGAGCGTCCATATAGACATTAGTTCAAATATACACGGTCACAATATTTACGTTTCATGTTCTTTTTCTTTTGTAATAATATCTTAGTACTTAGCATTTATAGAATAAGGTTTATAAACATATGATTACCTTTTTCCTTCAGGTTCTCCGACAAGAGTATTTCGACTTAAGCATTTATGTTTAAATCCGTTATTTACCGTTTAGTTTCTACACCTTCTATTTTTGGAAAACACTTATTGAGTGTAGTGGCGTGCAATCTGTACAACCCCCCAACTGTTAGAATCGTCAAACTCTGCTGAAGTTACAGTTCAGAGTTAGTTCGGAAGTCTCCTCAAAGTCATTTTTACGGATTAAAAGTTTATCTTTATTGGATTATGACTTTAGGAAAGGGTCCGTTTGTTGAACCCATTTTTAAAAACGGAGCTCAGATTATCGCAAAGAAATATAGAGAAGAATAAAATTTGTTACAATACCAACTGATTGCTGAAAGATATCTGGAAAATTTCTGATACTAAGGAAGTAGAAACAGAGTGGAATAACATTAAACCCAGCTTAGACATGGCGGCCAGAGATATTCTGGGGTATACATAAAAAGAAACTAAGAAACCATGGATAACAAAGGATATCTTGAATCTAATAGAAGAAAGACGAAAATACAAAAATAGATCAGATGAAACAGGAAAACAGAGATACAAAACCATAATGGGAAATTATTCGCAAATGCAAGAAATCTAAAGAACAATGGATTGATGATAAGTGCAAAAAGGTTTAAACTAAGATAGAAATAGGAAAGACAGGCGAAGCACACAAACTAATCAGAATGAATTTTAGGGATAGAAAATCGTATAGCAAAAATATAAGTGGATAGGTGGCAAGAATATATACGGAATTTATATGTAAGAGAAAAACTAGCAGCATTAGAACAAGAATCAGATATTGAAAAAGATGACTTGGGATGTCCTATACTTAGGGATGAGTTTGAATTAGCATTAAAAGGTCTGAAAAATGCTAAGGCACTTGGTACAGATAAGGTGCAAGAAGAAACTCTAAAAGTCGCTGGACAAGCAGTAACAGAACGTCTCTTCCAACTTGTAAGCTATATGTATGAGACATGTGAGATATCCAAACATTTCAAACGTAACATTAATGTAACTATACAAAAAAATAGGCACGGATAGATGTGAAAATTTTCGAACAATAAGTTTGACAGCACACGTTTCAAAAATATTAATTAGAATTGTATAAAGACGAATGGAGAAGATCAATTTGGGTTTAGTCGAAACAGGGGAACACTGGACGCTATTTTAACTCTGAGGATGATAATGGAGAAAACAATTGAAAAAGGGAAAGCGTGTATATATGGTTTGTAGATCTGGAAAAAGCATTCGACGATGTAAAATGGAAAAAAAAGTTTGAAATACTCAAAAAGATTGGAATGAGTTTTAGGGATAGACGGATAGTACATTGCTTATACAAAGAGCAAACAGCGGTAATAGAATTAGAGCAGGAAAGTAGAGAAGTAAATATTAGGAAAGGGGTGATACAGGGATGTGCTTAACCGCATTAATTTTTAACTTGTACATAGAAGAGGTAATGAATACTGTCAAATGCAGGAAGACATTTGGAATTACTATGCAGGGACAAAAAATTGATATGCTTAAATTTGCAGATGATATAGCGATATTGGCATCTAGCAAAGAAGAGTTAGAAGCTGCTCTTAATGAAATGGAAACAGTTCTAACAGAGAGATACGGTATAAAAATTAATAAAAATAAAACTATAGCTCTAGTATGCAATAGAGGGGAAAAAAATCAAAAACAAGAATACAAATAGGTAACGAGAACTTACAAGAGGTTAAGGATTTCCGCTACCTAGGAAACCAAATAACGCTAGATTGGAAAAGCATAAAAGATATAAAACAAAGATTAGCACAAGGTTGTGCTATATTTAACAAGAAAAATCAACTACTGTGTTCAAAGACAACAATCATAGAAACATATGTGTGGAGCACAGTACTGTATGGCTGTGAAGTCTGGACAGTAGAAGAATCAGACAAGAAAAAGGTAGAAGCCTTTGAAATGTGGTGCTACAGACGTATGATGAAGATATCATGGGCATACAAAGTTAAGAACAAAGAGGTACTAGAAATGGTAGGGGAAAAAGAAATATGTGCAAAACAGTAAAAAATAGGAGAGATAGGATAATAGGCCACATACTAAGATATGAAGGGAAGTGCGAAAAATATTAGAAGCAGAGATAGGAAAAAAGAGAAGTAGAGGTAGACCTAGGCTAGACTATTGCACACAAATGGTGAAAGATGCAGGCTGTGTGAATTTCAGGGAAATGTGTAGACTAGCTCAGAATAGAAATCAATGGAGATACGCTTTCAACCAGTCGCAAGATTGAAAAACTAATGACAAAAATAATAACTGTACTTAAACATGGTGATTACTATAAACAACTACAGATATTGGTTTTGCAATACTCTCAATTAATGTTAATTGTTTAAAAGAATTTACTGGAAAACTATTAATACGGCAAATGTCTAAGTATTGGGGGATCCTTGGCAGCCTCAGGCTGCGTAACCCCTTTCACATACCTTACATGTGATTTTCCAATGCTCCACCCGAAGGTGCTACATTGGCCAGGAAGCGAGTTTTTTTTTACCTGGAAAATTTGGAATTTTGCCGAACCCTTGCTGTTCCAAGCAAGGTAGGGATCTTTAACGTGCGTGACAACACTTACACACGGGACCTCCATTTTACCTCTCATCCGAACGAGGGTGCATATTTGCAAAAAATGCTCGCCTAACATTTTTCAAGCGGACCATGCCGGGATTCAAACCAGGGACCTTGGGCATAGTAGCCACACACATACCACTACGCCACGGAGCCGCCCCCCTTCACATACCACTGAATCTCAGTGAAATAAGGCATATAATTAGAAAACAATAGAAGGGGAATCGAGCTGTATATAGGCTGTTTTGAGAATTTCAGAGAAAAATGGAGTCTAACTCTGAACATAAATAAGTTGAGGCACACATTCAACCGGTTTCAAGACATAAAACCTAATGACGAAAAAAAAGTGCCTTCAAATCTGATGATTATTATAAACAACTACAGGTGTTGGTTGTGAAATATTAAGGCTCCCCCCCCCCAAAATACCACTGAATATCGGGGAAATAGGATATATAACTGTAAAACAATAGAAGGTGAACGAACTGCATCAAACAAGAAAGAACAACAGCTATGTTCAAAGACAACGAACATAGATACAAGAAGAAAATTTGTTCAAAGCATATGTGTGAAGCACAAAACAGTACGTCTATGAAATAGGGGCAGTAGGAAAAGCAGACAGAAACAGATAGAGGCCTTCTGGAATGTTGTACTTAAGATGTATGAGAATGGTAGAATGGACAGCTAAAGTTAATAACAAATGGGTTATAGAAATAGTAGAGGAATAAAGATATATATGTGGAAAACAACAAAATAGGAGAAATAAAAAGACAGGATATGTTCTAAAACATTTCTGAGGTATAGTACGGGATATATTACTAGCAGATATAGAAAAAACGAGGTAGAGGTAGACCGAGATCAGACTTTTGCATGCAGATAATGATAGATGCAGACAGTGCAATTTGCAGGGAAATGTGAAAGTTAGTTAAGAATAGGAAACAATGAGGGTACGCGTTCAACCAGTTCCAGGACTGAAGACCTAATGATGATGAATACCAATTGAGTCATGGAGCCGCCTTAAATATGTGAGACAACTGGAGACTACATTGCACACAAATAGATGCATCAAAGTTTTAGAACTTTCTCAAATGTTGAACATCTGCGTGGGAACTGTTAATGTGTTTGGCCTATTAAAACAATCATTAAAAGGGCAGCGGTTCAACGCGGTTGCTGTATAGAATGGTTCTGCAAACAGTTAAGAATTTTACCAGCAGAGAATCTATAGTTCTAGTTCTAGTTCACCAGTGGAACCCGTGCTTTAATGTTAATGGAAACTTCTTTTAAATTAGTTTAATAAATAACTACTTTACATCCTTTAAATGTCTTTCCATTGAATTATCCTCGTAGATATCGCTTGGTAAAAGAGAGACCAAAAATTTGTTTTTAAAATTACTTAATACTTTTTAAAATGTTGTATTATGAGGTAAACTAAATCAAAATTGCCAGTAGCTTAAATTTAAATTATTAATAGTAAGTTTTATGTTCAACGTTTGACATATATTGGAATTACTTTTAAAAATAAAATATTTATTAAGCTCTCTTTTCCAGATTTATCAATGGATCTCTTGAATGAAAAACAAAAGATATGCGTTGAATTGTTAGAACTATTAAAAAAATTAGATGCCGGTCAGAACAAAATGAGAGGTCTACTATTATATGAACTTTTTTGTTGTTTGAGAGAACGTAAGAAACGGATTCAACAAGATGAAGAAAGATGCCTGGATAAGGTAAATTGATATTTTAGAACCATTTTAGTTTTAAAATTGCAAAAGGTTTTTCTTTCTCTATGTTTGACCCAATTCGACGACCTCATTTAAAGACATACTCTATATTCAGTTTACAGATAAACATTCTTTAAATTGCATTTCTTTTAGTTACACCAATTGAGGGAATTTACCTCTTTCTTATTACAAAACAGCTATTTGTCTTATATTTAATGCTATTTAAAAAAATTATATTACTTTTTCTTGGCCAGGAATTTTTAGAAGATATGGATGGTCTTTTTCATGAATCTAGACTGATTCTAATGGACGATGTACATGCACCAAGGGAAGTAAAGGACTATAATAAAAAAATTGCAGAAAAAGGAGCTGTGCAACTATAATGTGTGCTGCAGGAAATGAAAATTATTTTTTAAGATGTTTTGTACTCATTTAAGGTTTAGGTTAGAATATACATTTTTCCTGCTTTGAGTGTATTGCGGAAAAGGTACTGTGCAATAAAAATAATAATCTTTATGTAATTTTCTTCTAATTTTTTAGTACTAACAATATATTACGAGTTACTATTGTTTTAACAATTGTACACAAAAGCTACTACGCGGTTTTTGAGAATAAAAGAGCAACATTTTAAAAAGTAAATCAATCAATCTTGCCCCTTCACGTAGAAATACTTTTGAATATTATTTATTAGGATCGTACGCTTTCATAGTGATGCAGATCTATTAAGTATAAGATGGAAGAAAGGGCAGGTGCTTAACATATAAAACTTTTTATTTTGCTAATAATTTTTAAATAGCAAATGATATCACCCGTTATTTACAACTCAATTATTATTAAAAGTTAAAATCACTTGACTAGCATAGGGAGAGGATTCTCCACTTGACAAATTATAATACTTAAATATTTTTGAGTTTAAGTAAAAAAGAAGAAAATAAATAAGCTAGTAAAATAAAAAGTTATTTATATAAGAAAATTAAGGCAATCTTATGAGTGTTTGAAGTGTTAAATTATTAAACTTGGAATTGCCCGAAAGGGACGGTAATCCCGTAACAAAATTAATTTGCACCGGCTAACCAGCGGTGCGGGGTGGCTTCCTATAGCTATAAAGCGCCAACTACGTCTAGTAAGATTTCTTCTGGATGACGAGTAACCCAGGTGATTTTAATTACGGGGTATTCCCTTGGTGAATTGAATTTCCTTTACAAAAGGTCGCTGTATGTTTGAACAAATTAAACAACAAATCTTAACTCACCTTGCTTAAATCTATTATTGCATTTTATCTGCGCGTCAATGATTGAATAACCCCGACGTATTTTATTATGCTCCAAATTTGGTAGTAATTAATGCCATCAGACGGGCATAACTAACAACATAAAAATAAGCTAGGGGCTTATCTGTTTATTCGTTGGAACCAAAGGCACCCTCAGGGGATCAGGGCGAAGTGGGGTTTGTTTTCTCTATGTTTAAGCAAAATCTGGCGGCGGAGTGTGACTAACCTTACACTTTCACAAAACACGAATATTTATCAGGTAAATGGATGCGGAAGAAAGGCATTGTCAGGAATTAACACGCACTCGCGTTCGATTCTTCGATCTTCTTCGATTAACGGTAATCAAATTCCTATTTAAGACGCGTTTTCTCACGAATTTGTTGGTATCCCTTCTATACGTCTTTAATTGGCTAGTCGCACCTTTTAAGTTTCTGGTTTATTTGTTATTTTGCGGGCTATACCTGTGACGGCCCATGCAACCAAATTTGAGGACATACAAATTACGTCCAGGATTATGCATGGATGGCTATACGAATAAAGTGTAATTTTATTCATACTTATGTTATTGTTTTAATACTATTGCAAAGGTAAAAATGTAACAGCTTATAACCCATAAATTTGGTTTCGTAATATTTTCTACTACCCCCGTTTTTCGGTAACAATTCTACAATAACACAACACACCAACCACGGTATTCTCTTTTGGGACAACGACACCTAGTACCTCTTTCTACACCTGCCGCTTTGTCACTCTTCAAAGTTCTCACCGCCTTCCATACCTCATCTACACTGCATTCGAAATGTATTCTATTATCTACGTTTTTGACCAGTACATTACTACTCTTTTCATCATCTACACAGTCATCTGTATCCTTCTTGCTACCACCATACTGCGTCTTACAATACTTTTTACAACAGTTTCTCACACTCGCTTCGCCCCAAGCAATTTCATTTCTACTGTTAACTATGCCATTCACGAGCTTATTTCCACACTTTCCTGTCTTCCTTACCCAATTTCTAAAACAAGTTTTTATTCATTTCATACTCACTCTGCATTTTTTCACCTCAGTTGCTTTTTGCTTGCCTTCACTACTTCTTTCGCATATCACCTTTTCTCCTTATACACTTCCTGAAGTTGCTACATTAACTCAAGATCTTTTTCTGCAGTCATTTTCTTATAAACCACTTTCTTTTCCACAACAAAGGTTTTGACCTCATCACTCCACTATGCATTTTTATTACATGTACCAGTCACTGTCGTTCCGCATACCTCCAAAGCACATTTCATCACACTGTTCTTCAAACAACCCCATGCTTTCTCCACATCTTCAGACTTTAGAGCATTCTTCCATTCCTGTTTGCAGTCATACTACCCTCTCTTCGAGTCGTTCCTACCAAGTGTTCTACTTTCATACTTGAGTGTCTCGCATTTTGAAAAACTAAGAAAGATGTGCGTATTAAGTGAAACGCAAGGTTTAATGATATGATGTATTGCAGGTAAATTTCTTTGAACAGGTAGAATGGCTGGTATATTTCAGTGAGCTAAAGCGCCGAAATATAGGTTTAACCAAATCAGTGGGGTCTTTAGTGAGGAACTAGACTAAGGTAGGTCCCTGAAAGAAGGTAGTGACTCCTTCGGTACTTACAGTGGCAGAGGCCATAGAGGTCGATGTGGCATTCTAAGACATACTACTGCGACGTGAAAAGCAACGGGAACCATATTACTTTTCAAGTATACAGTGTACCAAAATTATTTTAAAAAAACGATGGCATTTTCTGGAGTAAAAGATTTTGAAGTTAAAAAAATCCTCCGTTCAGATCTCTAGGAGGGGACTACTTCGGAGGATATGATCAGCAAGTTCAGAAAAGAACCGACAACATCTTGCGAGTCGGGGTGTGGAATGCTAAGCCAGTAAGCAAGCTAGAGAATTTGAATATAGTAATGGATAGGCTAGACTTAGATATAATAGGATAGCTCTCTGTCTATAACTGACATAAGTCAAAAATTTGACAATGTCAGATATGATTGACAAAAATGCCAAACGTAATTGAAAGTTTGGTTTATTTATAGTTGTGTACAAAATTTGTATGTTTCCCAATTGTCGTCATCGGTCTCGGTGGCGTAATTCGTAAATGCGTGGTTCCGACAAAACCAGGATACAGGTTCAAGTCCTGTCCAAGACCTTATATTTTCCATCTTTCAATTACTAGCTCGATTTGAAATGATCATTTGGGCTTTGCATAAAAGTGTAAGTTATTATTTCAACTGTAATACGTTAGTATTTATCAACTTACCTTGTGTAATTAACTACTTAAAATATTTATATATATATATATATATATATATATATATATATATATATACACGCACGCAGCAACCACGCACGCACGCACGCACTCACGCACGCACGCACGCACGCACGCACACACGCACACACACACACACACACACACACACACACACACAAAACAATAGAAGGGGAACCGAACTGTATCTAACAAGAAAGAGCAGGACAAAAGTGTTGGAAGCATATGTGTGGAGCACAGCACTGTACGCCTATGAAATAGGGATAGGAGAAGCAGACAGGAAAAGGAAGAATCCTTTTGAAATGTTATGCTTCAACATGGAGGTACACGTCTAACCAGTTCCAGGTCTGAAGACTTAATGATGATCATCCTTTGTAACCCATGGTTTTTTATTTTCTTTTTGTTCCTACTCCAAAATATTTCTGGCCGCCATGTTTAAGCTGGGTTTAATGTCATTCAATTATGCTTCTACTTCCTTAGTATTAGAAATTTTCTCAATGTTTTTCAGCAATTTGCTTGTCTATATCTCAAATCTTTTGTAAATATCTATATCTTTGATTCCCAAGGTAATTCTTCTTTCAAATATTTAAATTTAAGCGTGACTTTCATAATAACATTGCTGTGATTAGTGTCTATATCTGCCTCAGGGTAGCTTCTACAGTCTTTTACTTGATTTCTAAATCGTTGTAGAACAAGAATATGTATCCTGGGAGTCTATTCTCGAAAGACGGTGATATTTATCGCATGCAATATTGTACGATTTTCGCACAAAACGTCGGAGTTGGTATTCTTCAAATTTCGCAAGAGATATTTATCGCACGAACTGCAAAGAGCAGTGTACTACCAAGTGATATATTTTATTGCATGAAAACACACGTATTTGGCATGATTACTATTTTTTGTGCTGGAACAAGCTGAGACAGCTGCGAAGTGATTAAAAGACAATTCTATAAGCGTATACTATCTTTTGATTTAAGTGAAAAACTGTTTGTGCATATCTTCCACATAATAAAAAGTTGAATTCCAGGAATTTCATTCAGTTGCATTGCTATTTTTCCCATTCTTCGCAAGCTTTTTTTTGTAAAATTAGAGGAAAATTTATGGCTGCATAATAACCCTATATTTATAAGTAACTCTGTTAGTTGGGCGTAATTAATGCAAGTAAACATTACGTCCCAATCTTCGATCTTGCCCGACAAAATACAATCTAGCAGCTTCCTGAACTACGTGATTTCGTTCCGGCTGACTATTGACTTTTATTATTATTCTATTTACGACCTGCCTCACTTCATTCGATATTTAAAATATTATATCAGATTTTGTTGAGAATACCAAGCGTCATAAAATTCATTTCGCATGCGATACTTTTGGGTGATAAATATCACTGATGATATATATCGAACAAAGTCGAGAATAGACCCCCTGGTATCTTCCACGTATATGGTTTTCTAGCATGATGTAAGATAATGTGTTTGTGATGATTAAATTATTTTTGTCGCAAAATTCTACCAGTCTATTTCCTCTGTCGTTTCCCATGCCTAAACTAAATAAACCCACTGCTGCTCCTTGCCTACCCTTGTTTGCCACTGAATTAAAATCTCCTGTAATTAATAAATTTTCATGTCCTTGTGCGAATCTTAGCATCTTCAATATCTTTGTAGATCACTTCTACCTCCTCCTCACTGTAGCTAGAGGTATACATGTATACTTGTATTATTACTATTATTTACTGGTTTAGATTTTAATCTAACCATCAGTATTCTTCTCTCCTTATCACGTAGTCTTCTACACAGTGTCCTATCTTTTTCCTCATAACTATTCCAACACCCAAATTTTTCTTCCTCTGAGCCTGTATGTTAACCAAAAGTCTCCACTCCAAAAATCCCTCGCCTCTGACCACTGAACTCCACTAATCCCTACTAGTCTAATGCCAACCTATCCATTTCAATTTTCAAATTCTCTAGCTTATCTACTTGCTTCATGCTTCTGACATTCCACGCTCCAACACAAAATTATCACGATTCTTCTTTTGAATTTGCTGATGATATCCTCCAAAGTAGTTCTCTCCTGGAGATCCAAATGGAGAACTATGTAAATTCTGGAATCATTTACCTCAGAGGATTCCATCATTTTAAAAGCAATTTAAGTAGGCAGTGTACTTGAGAAACAGCGGTTCCACGGAGTAATTGGTATGCGTGCGACTACTATGTCCAAGGTACCGAGCTCGAATTCCGACACTGTCCACTTGAAAAATGTTAGGTGAACATTTTTCACAAAAATACGCCCTAGTTCGAATGAAAGGTAAAATGTAGGTCCTGCAAGTGAGTGTTGTCATGCATGTTAAAAATACCTACCTTGCTTGGAACAGCAAGGGTTTGGCAAAATTTACAGGTAAAAAAACTCACTTCCTGGTCAATGTAGTACCTTCAGGTGGAGCATTGAAAATCAAATGTGGTGTATAATTGGGATGTAAAACAAATGTTCGAAATACTGAAAAAGATTGGCATTAGTTATAAGGTTAGATGGCTAGTACATAGCGCATAAGCAAACAGCTGTAATAGAATTAGAGCAGGAACGTATGGAAGTAAATATTAAGAAAAGGGAGAGACAGGAATGTGCGCTATCCCCATTAATTTTTAACTTATATATCTAAGAGGCAGTGAATACTGTCAAATGCCGAAAGACATTTGGAATTATTATACAGGGACGAATGATTGATGTGCTTAGATTTGCAGATGATATAGCGGTATTAGCATCTAGCAAGGATGAGTTAGAAGCAGCTCTTAATGAAATGAAAGGAGTATTAACAGAGATACGGTATGAAAATTAACAAAAATAAAACTAAAGCACTAGTATATAAAGGAGAAAAAAGCTGAAGACAAATAGGAAACGAGAACTTAGAGGTTAAGGATTTCTTTTATCTAGGAAGCCAAATAACACAAGATGGGAAAAGTGCACAGATATAAAACAAAGATTATCACAAGGCCGTGCTGCATTCAACAACAAAAGGTAATTACTGTGTTCAAAGACAACAGACATAAAGAATAAGGAAAAGACTGCTGAAAGCATATGGTGGAACACAGCACTGTAGGGCTGTGAAACGTGAACAGTGGGAGAAAAGCGAACAGGAAAAATTTAGAAGCCTTTGAAATGTGGTGCTACACGTATGATGAAAATATCATGGACAGACAAAGTTAGAAACAAAGAGGTTCTAAAAATGACTATGTGGAAAACTGTAAAAAATAGGGACGATGGGATGATTGGACACATATTAAGGTGTGAGGGAATAGTGTGGAGCATATTAGAAGCATAGAAAGAAAAAAAGAGAGGTAGAGATAGACTTAGATTACACTATTGCACACAAAAAGTAAAAGATGTAGGCTGTGGGAATTTCAGAGATAGGTGTAGGTTAGCTCAGAATAGGAAACAATGGAGGTAACAAACTTCCAGCCCCGAAGACCTAATGATGATGATTATTTTTATCCTTTCCTCCATAATAACTGATGCCCACATCACTGTGGTTAACCGGTGCACCTATAACAGTTCATATACTAGTGTTTCCAATAGGCGGGAATACATTCACATTTGATGTTACTAATTCAAAATACTTCCCCATCGTTAATGTCTTATAAGTTAAAAATGCATATAACAATATAAAATAAAAATTTATATTTTTGCTTCCGAAACAACAAATATTCTAAATAAAAATGGAGGACATTATCAATAAAATTAATTGTAAACGATTTCAAATATAAGAACAAATACTAACAAGGTACTTATATAAAATTTAACGTACTTTAAACAATGCTACAATTAGTATATTATAATCAATATATCACTAGAAGTTCAGTCATATTAAAAGAAAATGCAAATTACATATGATTTTGCTGTACATATAAATATATCAAGAATATCAATTTTATAATAAATTGGTAATCAATAATTTAACGTCTAATTAGTTGTAAACATGCTGTGCTCTCTTAAAAATACTGGACAAGCGTTTATTCAAGTAACTACTTTTTGATTATGAAGATAATAATTTTTAATGCTATTTCAGAAATAGTTTGTGATAATAAAGTAAGCTACCATTTATTCTGTTAGTCTTCTTGACTTATTTAATAATTAAGCTAGATAATATACTATAAGTGTGAATTTTTCTGACAATATTACTATGTATTATTAAATAAGTTAGTTCGAGGAGTCAATAATAGATGCCGATATAGTTCAACCAATTTATTTAATTATGACCAACAGCCAACAAATAAATTAATCTAAAAATATTTTTTTTTCTTGGGAAATAGGTCATTTATTAACATCAATTCTTTTTCTTTCTTCTCATTAAACTAATATAAATACAAAACATTACATGTTTCGGTTATTATAAACCTTGGTCTCATGTAATTAAACTTACTTGGTAATATTATTTTTAAATATATTTATATGGTGTACGTATGCATTTTGATAGTTTAAGATATTTTAATTACATGTGACCCAGGTTTATAATAATCTAAACGCGTAATGCTTTGTATTTTTATATTAGTTTAGTGAGAAGAAAGAAAAAGAATTAATGTTAATAAATGAACACACGCACACACATGCACGCACACACACACACACACACACACACACACACACACACACACACACACACACACTCAAAATTAGTAATATTGACTGTTCTTATAATGTACATGTAAGATAAATATTGGGGATACAGTCAGATTGGGCATGGATCTAAAATAAACTTCTTTTTCAAGATTTCGAAAATTGTTTATTTTCTTCATCAGGATAGATTATAAAGTTTACAATTATACAAACATAATATGTGCACGTATGAACAAAAACCTGTCCATGTCATATACATGTCATAGTATGTTTGTATAATTGTAAACTTTATAATTTATCCTGATGAAAAAAATAAACAATTTTTGATAGCTTGAAATGGTTGTCAGAAGTTTCTTTTAGATCCATGCCCAATCTGACTTAAAAATTAGTGAAGTTCTTATTGATTTTGTTTTGTTATTAGTAAATTATAAAACTAATTAAGTGCAGCGCAAAACCCATTTTAAAAATTATACAAAATAAAACAAATCATCATTATATTTAAGTTTGAAACGAATTTTGATAAGGTGAATAACGAAGTTACTACTGTTTGTTGATGAATTGCTGATGATGTCTCTTTGAGGATCATTAAGGTGTATTTGTTTTCTATCACACGTTTTGATTGCAGCATTGGAGAGAATAATGGGTGTTAGAATGTGTTCAATATATATAGTTGAGGTGGCTTTGTTGCCAGAATCTGTAGTTGTTCTGTTATCAGTATGTGGTTTCTCAATTGTTGATATTTGTGAATACAGATTTGGAATATTGTGTCTAAACAATTATTTACTTCTAAATTGATTAAAAGAATATAAAACTTTCCTCTATAAACTTTCGAATTTTCTAATATGTTAAGTTTCTGCTCTATAGCTTATGCTTATGACCTTAATAATATCATAGATCCAGAATATTATATATTTTTAGTAAGTGGGTTGAGTAATTAGAATATGGTAGGCTGCGTAAACAAAATGATTTATTCCATATATCAACTTAAACATTTCTGCTTATCTGCCCTGCAAAATTTTTACAGTCACAACATTTGAGGAAGTAAATTCCTAGGATGTTATACTATGTTCCTTAACGTCAAATAAAATTAAACATTTAAGAAATGATATAATAATACAAAAAAATATTTGCTAACATATGACACACCAATATTTGTTAATTAAAGAAAGCAGAAAATTTAGAGACATAAAATCGTCTCAATTCATATAAACACAGCAAAATACATTATAAATGTGCAACATACTAACAAAAAAAAAAAAGTGTAATCTTGAAAGATGACACAATGGAAATTACCCTAAA